>OZ035880.1:163964729-164583694 GCA_964034835.1 Muscina levida | reverse complement strand
TTTGTTTATTTTTTATATAGATATTTGTTTATTTTGAAATATAATTTATTATTGTTTAAATATATTCAATTATTATATTTTATTTATTAATTAATTTTATTTTTTTTTCTTTTGTTTTGCATTGATTTCAGAATAAAGACAATTTTTGTATTATATTTTTATATAAAATATTTTTTAAATATTATTTTCACATATTTTATAAAAATTTTTATTTTTATATATTTAATGATTTTTTTAATATATTTTACTATTATTTTTTATATAATTTACTATTATTTTATATATTAATATTTTTTATATATATTATATTTTTTTTTGTAAGTTTTTAGTTTTTATAAATATTTTTTGTTAATATGTATGTTTATAGTCCTATAAAGAGAAGGCGCCGTTATGTGAATCTATCCCATACCGCATTTATGGGATGTAAAGGGAATTAAATTTTTATATGTATTTATATAGTCTTAAAATTTTTAATTTTTTGATTTTTGTAATTTTTTAATATATTTTTATGTACGGTTTACATATTTTTACCACTTTTTTATTGTATACCTTTTTCATTTTTTTAGTATTTTTTTATTTACTATTGTTTTTTTAACACCATATATTTAATGTATTTTTTACATTTTATTATTATTTTTTTATAAATTGTTTTCCTTATAATTGTGTTATACGCAGTAATTTAATCAATTAACCTGACCTATTTGTACGCTTGATTAAATCTAAGATATTAATGTTATTTGAATCTTAATTTTAAAGAGAAAAATATTTAACGCCATGTATCTGTATATTAACCACTTAAAAAAAAACCTAATCTACCTTCAAGTTAATTTTAAGTTCATATGTATATTTATTTTATTTAATTATTGTTGGTATTGACTTATGTCGCGCTTGAAAACCTTTTAAATCTAATTTAACTCTTGGTTTCTGATGTAATCTTAAGTCAAAATTTGTACTTCAATCTTAACATGAACTTGCATTTATAAACGCTTAGCATACGTTAAATTTAAAAATATCGGTTTTATGTACCTTGTATATAGCCTTAGTATGATCATGACTTCACCAATATTCATCTTAATATTATCTTTACTTTATATATTTTTGTAACATCCACTTCGCAAGAGTGGATTATAAAAAGTATATTTATCATAAATTTACTATACACTGACTGTGTTCCTAATGTTATTTACGATTAACCTTAACAACATTTGACTATTCAATCTATAGTATATTTATATATCATAGTATATTTATCCTACATTTTATATACATATGTATATTGTGTTCCTAATTTTATGTAGACCTAACTTAAAAAACATTTAACTATTCATTCTATAGACTTCGTAGAAGTTGGGGTCTTTAGATGTGTACTCTTAAAATAAAATAGCTTCAATTTAATATGTTACCGATATTATCTGTTGCTATAAACTTTATATAGTATAAATCTTTGTCTAAAAAGGTTTCTCAATCGATTGCCGTAACAATGTACACTTTTAACTATATTCTTTCTTCCTGATTCGTTCTCCTTAAATGGTTCTACTCGCTTGATAATATGGTGAATAACATCATATGCATCCTTAATTTTTGTTATTATATTTTTCTTTTCTATTCTCTTGTTTCATACTATACATTTTATCAACTGTATCAATTGAATCAACTTATGTCTTAAATCTTAATTACACAATCTCACGAATTCGCAGAAATACTCTCGACGCATTCATACATTTTGTCGTTTTAGAGTCTCGACTCCATATACTCTTTAATACAAAAACACTTGATTGCATCAATTCTTAATTTCACAATGTAAAATAAACATTCTCAACGATTTGTATACTGTTAATTTCGCGCTCTATTTGTCATTAAATTTTAAAATCATACTCTGGACTTCATAAAATTCCTGATGCCACACACTCACTTAATTCGCAACTTTGCACACTGATAATTTCATCACATTTGATTTCATTAAAATGGCTACATTCTCATTATATTTCATACACTCTTAACTTTAAAAGCTTTTGATATCTCATACATTCCTTACTTTGAAACATGTTTACTTCATAGCGTCTTGGCTTAGAAAATCGTTCATTATATCTTGACCGCATATACTCATGGCTTCATACGCTTGACCTCATAACTATTGACTTCATATACTCTTGTAATCATTCACTCTTCCCTTCATATTTTCTTGATTTTATAACTATAACTTTTGACTTCATATACTCTAGAATCCATAACTTTTGACTCTATATATTTTAGACATTTTACACTTTTGACATCATAACATTTAACTTCATAACTTTTGTATTCAGTTACACTTGACTTCACATAATCTTGACTCTATACCCTCTTGATTACATAACTCTTCACTTTATACACTTTTGACTTTGTATGCTCTTGACTTTAAAACTCTCGACTTTACATTCTCTTGCCTTTACATATTTCTTGACTTCTTATACTCTTCACTTTATAACTTTTGGCTTCATACATTTGATTTCATAACTCTTGACTTCAATCACTCTGGACTTCATATATTCTTGACTTCATAACTTTTGACTTCGAATACTCTTGACATCATAACATTTTACTTCATAACTCTTGACTTCATATACTCTGGCCTTCATATCCTCTGGTCTTTATATACTCTTGACTTCACATTTTCTTGACTTCATAACTCTCGACTTCATATACACTTGACTTTATATATTTTTGTTTCATTACTTTCGACAACATTACTTTCGACTTCATCACTTTCGGCTTCATAACTGTCGACTTAATAGCACACCACTTTATATACTATTGACTTCATAACTGTCGGCTTTATGTACTGCTTACTACACATACTCTTGAATTCACATACTCTGGATTTCATATACTCTTGACTTCATAACTTTCGACTTGATATACGCTAGACTTTATAATTCTCGATTTCATATACTCTTGACTTCATAACTCTCGAATTTATATACTCAACTACACATACTCTTAACTTCACATATTCTTGACTTCATTATTTTTGACTTCATAATACTTGACTTCGAATACTCTTGACTTCGCATACTCTTGATTTCATATACTCTTGACATCATAACATTTGACTGCATAACTCTCGACTTTAAATACTCTTGACTACACATACTCTTGACTTCGCATACTCATGTCTTCATATTCTCTTGACTTCAAGTATTCTTGACTTCATTATTTTTGACTTCATAACTCTTGACTACACTTATTCTGGATTTCATAAACTCTTGACTTTTTAACTCTCGACTAGATATATGCTCGACTTAAATTCTCGACTTCATAACTTTTGACTTCTCGACTTCATAAACACCTAACTTTATATACCCTTGACTTCATAATTCTCGACTTCCTTCTCAAGACTTCATACAAGTTGAATTCATGTCTCTTGACCTCACATACTCTTGCCTTCATATTTTATATACTCTTGACATCATAACATTTGACTTCATAACTCTTGTCATCATTTACTCTTTCCTTCACATTTTCTTGACTCCATATATTTTTTACCTTTTACACTCTTCACATCATAACATCTGACTTCATAACTCTTGTCTTCATTTACACTTGACTTCACATAATCTTGACTTTATATCCTCTTGATTTCATTACTCCTCACTTCATACTTTAAAAAAACTCTCGACTTCACATTCTCTTGCCTTCACATATTTCTTCACTTCAAACACTTTTGACTTCGTCACTTTTGACTTCATAACTCTTGACTTTATATTTTCTTGACTTCATAACTTTCGTCTACATAACTCTCGACTTCATATCCCAAACTCTTGTGTTTATAAACTCTCTCTCAACGAACTCCTAATTTCGTTAACTCTAAACATCATAAATTTTAACTCATAGCTCACTCTTGGCTTTACAAACATCCCAAAATCTAACTCCATTAAACGCTTGACGTAATACCCTATTGACTTCATTCTCTTATTGGGTACTCTCATTTTCACAAAACATAGACTTCATTTATATTTATACAGTAAAAATTAAATAAACTCTTAACTCTTATGTTGAATATTAACATTCAAATTCAAACCTTGATGTTGGACATTTTTGGCTGATATCAACTTCGCATGTACATGTTTGACATAATTGTAGTTATATATACAGCTGATGATGTACCAGAGTGCATCAATTCGTCACAAAGGGGTCTGAAGATGAACTCGTTATGTAGTTCGAAAAGTGTCATCATCCTAGTGCTTGAAAATTAACTGACCATTAATATCAACAATAAAAAAAATTTCTAATCGTTTAACCAATGTATTAAATACACTAACACAAATTGATAACTAATCAATACGATCGATGAACTCTCACGAACAACACTGTATGAAACTTTTGATTTGTTTTCTTGATTTTATAAACTCTTTCTCTAATATAAATATTTTTTATTTCATGAATTCTTAACTTCTTGACTTAACAGTATAAACAATAACACTTGGTATGCTTCTGACTTTGCAAACTGTTATCGCAATCTGTCAATTTCACAGGCATTTATAAAATGTAAGCTATATGTAATATCTTGGCTTCATAAGCTCTTGGTGCCATTCATTTGCACTCGATTCCATAATCTCTGAAAATCATAAAGTCAACACTAATAACATAAATCATTGACTTTTTATAAACTCTCGACTTTAGTATTCTAGAATAGATAAACTCTTGATTTTATAAACTCGCGAATTCATTTACAAACTTATGATTTCATTATGTTAAATCGACAGAAAAATCCTCAATGCATTTATTAACTTTTGTTTTCATATACTTTTGACTACAAACACTCTTGACTTCATACACTCTTGATTTCGCAAACTTTTTATTTCACAATCATTTGTCTTCCCAGAGAATTACACGACGTATTCATAAAATTTCGACTTCATATACTCGTGATTTCATAAACTTTAACATACGTATTTTCGATTGAAAACTCTTGATTTTAAAATTTTCAAATTATGCAAGCTCTTTTGACCACAGAAAAATTCTAAACGAGGTCATAAAATGTCGATTTATTAATTCTTCATAAGTCCATACTGACTTTATAAATTCATATTTTCACCATATTCATAAACTTGTCCGATTTTTCTTGATTTTACAAACGCTTCATATCATAAACATTTAAAGACTCTTCACTCAATACACAACTTGCTTTATAAACTCCCAGACTATAGAAAACTCTAATTTTGCCAACACGTTCACTTCATAAGCAGTTGAGTACACAAACTTCTATACAAACTTATACTTAAAAGCATTTGGGTTTATAAACCTGTGACTTCACAATCTTCATTTTATAAAATTCATACTCTTTTGACTTCTTAACTATCCAATTCATACACGCTTGGCTTTATATACTCTTGATTTCATAACTTGTAACTTCATATACTTTTCAATTCATAATTCTCGACTTTACAGCCGTCGACTTCATATACTCTTCACTTCATAGCTTGTCCGCTTCATATGCTTTTGACCTCATAACTATCAACTCATAATTCGACTTTGTATACTCTTGACGCCATAACACTCAACTTCATACATATTTGACTTCACATACTCTGACTTAATAACTCTTGACTTCATATCTTTCGACTTCATATACTTTTGACTTCATTATTCTCGACTTCATAACTCTCAACTTCATAACTCACGACTTCAAAAGCTCTTGATTTTATAACTTTTGACATCACATACTCTCGAATTCATATATACTTTTGGCTTCATAACTATAGACATCATATATTCTTTCGAATTCATAACCTCTGACTTCATATACTCTTGACTTTATATACTCTTTACTTTAAATCCTGGTTACTTCATAACTCTTAACTTCATATACATTTAACTTCATACACTCTTGACATCCTCACTCACGACTTAACTATCGACTTCATATACCTTTGACTTCATGATAATCGACTTTATAAAATTATCGACTTTCATATGCTCTAGACTTTATATACTTTTGATTTCATACATCTTGACATCATATACTCTCCAATTCATAACTTTTGATTTCTATACTCTGGGCTTTATATACTCTTGACTTTAAGTACTTTTGGCTTCAGTTCTTTCAAATTCATATACTCTCGACTTCAGAACTGTCGAACATATAATATTCCTGACTTTTTATCTCTCGACATCATAAAATTTGACTTCATTACTCTCGACTTCAAAATTCTCGGCTGCATAACCTTCGACTTCATATACTTTCGACTTCATGTACTCTTTACTTCATAACTCTCGAGTTCACACACTCTTGGCTTTACAATTCTCTACTTCATAATTCTCGATTTCATAACTCGACTTCAAATACACTTGACTTTATATGCTCTTGACTTCATAACTCTCGACTTCATGTACGAAATAAAGAAACAAAACAATTCATTTCTAAATAATTGATTATATATAAATATATTTAATTTAATCTTTAGTTTTACCTAAAGTAACATTTAAGAAATAAGATACAATTTAAGTGCTTGGGTGTATACCTATTTTGTTATTTGGTTTTTATAAAACTTGACATTGAAAATGCCCTTTCACAAGGCGTTTAATATTGAACATTTTAGAAATGCGTCACTAATTGGGAGTTTACTCGTACTTAAATACAAAATGAGAGTATTCAGGGTTTGAACACGTCGTTCTAATATACGTCTTTTGAAAATTGCATATAAATTTATTGATAATTGGTTTTGAATTGTTGAAAAGTGTTAAAGTAAAAATTTAAAAATACCTTCAGAATCAGCTAAAGTCGAAGAGTTTGCAGAAAGTTTTTGTATAGACATTTCCAAAGGTTTAAGGGTGTCACTAAGCACAGACAAAGTTGCGATATCATTTTCACTCAATGGTGTCAGTCCTAACTCCAATAAAGTATGATTCACACATTTGTGCAATTTTAAAAATTGAGAAACCATATTGGTTATAGAATTCCAGTGGTGCTTAACATCATGGATAAGTTGAAGCTCCTTATTAAATTGGTCTTTTACAAACATTTGTAATTTCTTTCGCTTTTCAGCCGACTTATTAAACATTGAAGATTTATAAAACTAACAATTAGGTTGTTCTTCCGAAACACTGGAAAAAAAGAAGTACGAGAACACATATAACACAATTATGAATAAATTTAAATAAAAAATATCGAACGCCAAAAAACCGAGATTCGACAAAAAATAACCGGATTATTCGATATTCGAAAAATAGGGATTTAAAAAAAACCGACGGTTTTTATGAGTGAAAAAACCGAGTAGCCGGTTTTTGAAAACCGAACTGATCACCCTAATCGTAACCCACGACTCAACTGTCAACTTCATATATTCTTGACTCCTTAAGTTTTGACTTTATAACTTTGGAATTCATTATACACTTGACTTCATAATTCTAGTCTTCATAACTCCCGATTTCGAATACTATTGACTTCATAACTCCTGACTCTTGAATTAATAGGTTTTGACACCCGACTGCATATACTCTTGACTTCATATGCTCTTGAATTTACATGCATTTGACTTCACATATTCTCGACTTCATATTTCTTGATTTCATAACTCTCGACTTCAAACACACATGACTTCATATGCTCTTGTATTCATAATACTCGACTTTATAACTCTCTACTTTATACTACTTTTGACTTATATACTCTCGACTCTATAACTCTTCACTTCATACGCTCTTGACTTTATATCTCTTGGCTTCATAGCTCTTGACTTCACTTGCTCTTAACTTCACATATTTTAGACTTCATATACTCTTAATGTCACATACTCTGGACTTCAAATACTCCTAACTTTATATAATTTTGACTTCATATATTCTCGACTTCATAACACTTGATTTTATAACACTTCCAGTTCGTTACTCTTGACAATATAACCATGTCATAACTCATGTATTCTTGACTTCATAAATTTCGATTTCATAACTCTCGACTTCGCATACTCTTGATTTAACATATTCTCGACTTCATATACTCTTGACTTCATACACATTCGAATTCACATACTTTTGTCTTCATAAATTTTGCCTTTATAACTTTCGAGTTCATATACTCTTGACATCATAATCTCATGACATAATAAAACCTGACTTTAAAACAGTCGAATTATTAACTCTCGACTCCAAAATCTCGACTTCATATACACTTGAATTTATAACTGTTGACTTCATAAGTCTTTACTTAAATACATTCTTGACTTTATGTACTCTTGACTTCATATACCCTTGACTTCATAAAAAACTTGACTTTATAACTCATTGATTTCATAACTCTTGACATCATAAATCTTCTTCATAACTTTCAACTTTATATACTTTTGTGACTTATAAACTCTCGACTTCATAACTCTTCATTTCATACTCTCTTGACTCTTATGTACTTTAGATTTTATACGCTCTTGACTTTATATATAACGACTTCATAGCTCTCCACTTGATATATTTTTGGCTCTATATACTCTTGACGTCACATACTCTTGACTTAATATACATAATTTTGACTTCATAGTCTTGACTTTATAACACTTCGAGTTCGTAACACTTCATGTCATAAACCTGTCGTCATACCTCTCGACCTCATATACTCTTGACTTCAGTACTCTCGATTTCATTGCTCCCGACTTCACATATTTTTGAATTCATATACTCGACTTCATAACTCTTGTCTTCATTTACTCACGATTTCACATACTCTTGCCTTTATATAATCTTGCTTGACTGCTTATACTTTTGACTTTGCATACTTTTGACTTCATTACACTTGACTTTATAACTCTTCGATTTCATAACTCTTAACATCATACGTCTATTTTCAGAACTCTTGACTTTATATACTCTTGTGACTTATACACACTCGACTTCATAAATCTTCACTTCATACACTCTCGACTTTATGTACTCTTGACATATATGCTCTTGACTTCATAACTCTCGATTTCGTATATCTTGACCGCATGCTCTTGGCTTTACATATTTTTGACTTCATGTACTCTAGACTTCGTAACTCTTGATTTCATAACTCTCGACTTTGCATACTGTTAACATTATATATTCTCGACTTCATACACTTAGGACATTACATACTCTTGACTTCAACTATTCTTGACTATATACTTTTGACTTCATAACTTTTGTTTTCATAACTATCGAGATTATGAACTATTGATTTATATACTCTCGACTTGGTAACTCTTTATATACGTCTTGACTTCATACTCTCTTGACCTTTTATATTGTATTCATAAACTTTTGTTTTCATAATCCCGTGACTGTTTCACTGGATTCTAATATTTGTTTACCAAATTGTATGGGCCGGCTTGTAATCATAGAAAATTTTGACTTCAAAAAGAGGCGGCTAAATAATTTTGTTATTTCTTACATTCGTTGTAGTTTTATAAGTTATTGATTTCAATTCAATCATAAACTCTATCCCTTTATAAATCAAGGTTTCGAAATTTTTTCGTATTTACTGATAATTTAAAATAGTTTTCTTCGTGTTACTTTTAGATAATCTTTGAGCTACTCGTCGTTAGTTGTTAAAGATTTTTTCTGTTATTGGCATCGCTTGAAGTATAAAATAGTTTTAGTTTTAACTTTTCAGATGTTATTTTTTAATTTATTGATTTCTTTGCTATAATTTACTCTTTGTAGTAAAATTATTAACTTTTGGATATTATTATTTAACCCTTTGTGGCAAAATTTTTTTTCTCGTAACTCGCTTTGTCATACGTTAATTATTAATATGACTTTTGTTCTTGTCTTTTTAATACCGTTTGAAGAATAGAATTTTTATAAATTTCGTAGATATATAAAAACGGTTATTTAAAATTTTTCATGTTTATGTTCTCCTCCATATCAATTTGTTTAAATTTCATATCATTTTTAAATGTTTAACGAGTTTGATGTCTGGGTTTCTGTTTATTTATTTGAATATTGATCCTAACTGTTATACTTCGCTATTCTTGTCCTACCCTACCAAGTTTTTAAACTTTACTGCATTAAAAGTATTTAATAATTATCACATACATACATATAATAAAATCTATATAAAATACAACTATGTAATAATTACTCACTTTGTTAATTTAATACGTGTAAATAACGTAGTTTTTCATACGCAAATAACGTAATAAACCGGGGTGGGGGTTGTGGTACCTTTCTGTAAAATGGAAAATGTAGAAAATGGATGTTTTTTTTTTGGTCTTGGCTGGGTCAATGTATACGAGTGTGAAACACGAAACATTTTATGTGACCGAACAGCACAAAATCTGATTGTTGTGGTGTTTGAAAGGAAAAACAATTTGCAAAGGTTGTGGTTTGTTGAAAAAAATTTTGATTTATATATTTATTTCTCATTCATATTTCTCTTGTCATATAAAAATGTGTACATTTGACGTGTACTTTTTTAAGAAAATAATTGGGGTTTTTTTAGATCTATTTTTAGATTCTTCTTGTTTTCTATGTAATTTTTTTGGGATTCTTCTATTTTTTCCTTTTTTTAATTTTCTGCTTTTTTTAGAATTCCCTTTTTATATTTCTTTGATTTTTATATTTTTCTTTAGATATTTTATAATTTTTTTTTTGGTTTTTTGTTAAACAACAAATGTAGAAATTATGTCTAAAATAAGTAAAATGGTTTAACAAAAATACTTAAGAATCGTAGCATGTTTTTTTTTGGATGTTTTGAAAAACACAACTTAAGAGGCTGCTTACATGATAAACTTAAAACATTTTATAATTTTTTTCTAGTTTTGTTTTTGACTTAAAGTGCAACAGGGTAATTAAGATTATATATCTCGCTAGTGTTTTTGCTTTATTGATTAGTAATTTTTTAAACAAATAATAATAGTAGTATTGTTGTAAACTATTAAACACTTTATTTACCCTTGAGACTTCGAGTACGCTCTGTGTAAGATAGACTCTTTACAACGTTTTAGTTTGGACTCATGTTAAAGCTGCCGTTATTCAGTTTCTGATTCAGTTTCAGTTTTTGTTATTTAAACCCATTGCCGTGGGTTGGTTGGACGACGTTGTTGTATTATATATGACTTCTGAACTTATGTGTCTTCGCTTGACTGTCAATAGTGCCTGACTCTGACTTAATTCTCGCTTTCTCTCTTCTCTCTTTCTCTTGGTTCATATTCTTTCTCGCTGACGACGAAGACGACGACGTAGAACGAACGACCTGCCTGCGTTTTCAAACTCGTTCATATCACAACATTCATCATCATTAACGACGACGTTATCATCATCGCATTATCATCATATCAGAGATCATATCACAACATTCATTCATCATTCATATAATGCATTCAATAATATATTCGCTTATCATGCACTCTCTTGCTCATATCTTTCGCTCATTTTATATAATATATAAGAGACGACTTGACTCGACTTTCGATGACGTTTTTTCATATTACATATCACTGATTATGTGTAGCAGAGATTAAAGTAGTATCGCTTACTTGGATTTCAAACTGTATCCTCAATATATATACATATAGACAATATACAATATATATATATAAACGCTATGTCAGCAGATGTATTCTACTGTTGGTGTTGTTGTTATGTACGAGATGTTTGATTTAGATTTGTTGTGATATATACGTTCTAGATAGATTTTCAAAATACGAGAGAAGAGTAGACGAGACGACTTATACTTAGCATATTATATCATTCAATCTATCAGATATAAATTACGGTTGCCGCCCATTACAACACATACACAAACAATTCGCTATATGATTTAAAGAAAGAAAGGTATTTGTAAGTTTTTTGTTGAAGTTGTTGTTTAAAAATTATATGTATAATAAATTTGTATAATTAAGTAATAAAATTAGATGGAAAAATGTTACTATATATGGTTTAAAATTATGGTTAAGTGAAAAACAGAATAATACAAAACAACAGACATCCCCGCCCTTGGTTATATCAGCGGTACAGATGCACAAATGTGGGGTGGAAGGTGGGGAGGGAATTGACATGGATTTGATCGCCTAAGAGCAAAGGGGTCCATATAAAAAGTAAAATTTATCGCCGGTATCTTTATTCATAACATTTACGCAGAGTAAATAGACAGCCGCCTTAAGTAAACGACACACACATTACCTGTTTGTGTGTATGATATTGCCTAAGTTTAATGCCAAGCAAGAGGGATAAGAGGAACTGTGAGCTTAGAGAAATGTAGATGCATAGAAACTAGAATGGACTTGAGATATTTAAAGTTACTTCGGGGAAACTCGAGATTATGTTAAGACAAAAAATATTAGCCTAAATTAAATTAAATTAATTTATTGAGCCTTCATATAAAATAGTAACAGACATTTAGAAACAAGTGTGAGATGGAAGTGTACTTAAGACTATAAAGTATTATCTCAAGAACATAATTTGGGAAAACAGTATCGTACTTATTAATATTACAGTGAATTTATGTTATAAAACATTAAATAGAAATAACGCCCTTGCTCCCGGGGCTAAAATATTAGCCCAATTGATGATAAATTTCTTACAATTTTATATTTTAAATTTAATCTACTGAACTACTTGATTATGGAAAATCTGTACTTAAATATACTTTGGAAAAAATCTTCCTGTTATCCTCAAATAATAAAAGGCTCAAGCATTAAAAAGTTTTAATATTAATTTTTTCAAAATGTCGAAATACTAGCCTATTGAAATGTAGACCGTTTGAAATCCCAAGTCGTCAGTACTTAAATTTTTCGCTTTTCGAACTCAACTCGCTGAATTAACTTGTCGAGATTTCGACTTGTTGAATGTAGACCTCTCTAAACTGGTCGAAACATTAAATTATCGATATTGAAATATATCAAAATTAAAACTTTTCAAATTCAACTCGTTGAATTAACGTGTCGAAATTTCGGCTTGTCTAAACTGGTCGAAACATTAACTTATTGATATTCAAATATATCAAAATTTAAAATTTTCGAACTTAACTCGTTGAATTAACTTGTTGTAATTTCGGTTTGTTGGAATGTAGACCTGTCTAAACTGGTCAATGTTTCGATCGATGGTCAAATATTTCAAAATTTAAAATTTTCTAACTCAACTCGTCGTATTAACTTGTCGAATTTTTGGCTCGTTGGATTGTACACCTGTCTAAACTGGTCGAAACTTTTAACTTATCGATATTCAAATACATATATCGAAATTTTCGAATTCAACTCGTTGAATTAACTTGTCGACATTTTGTCTTGTTAGAATGTAGACCTATCTAAACTGGTCGAAACATCAACATATCGAACATATGGAAATTAAAACTTTTCGAAATTAAAGCTGGTAGTTATTAAAAATTACCGAAATGTCGAAGGTCGAATTTTAAAGTTGTCGAAACTTCAACTTATAGAAATCTCAACTTGTCGAAAATTCAATATGCCGAAATCTCAGCTTGTCGAAATTAAAACCTGTCACAATTTTAACATGTCAAAATTTAAACTTGTTAAAATCTCAATTTGCCAAAACTTCAACTTGTCGAAATTTAAATTTTATAAAATCTCTACTTGTTTATATCTTAACACGTCGATATCTCAACTTTTCGATATATCAACTATTCGATATCTCAACTTGTCGATTTCTCAACTTGTCGAAATCTCAACTTGTAGATATCTCAGTGTGTGTATCTCAACTTGTCGAAATTTAAACCTGTCAAATTTTTTAACATGTCAAAATCTAAACTTGTTAAAACTTCAATTTGTCAAAATCTCTACTTGTTTATATCTCAACACGTCGACATATCAACTTTTCAATATCTCAACTTGTCGATTTCTCAACTTGTCGGTATATCAACTTGTCGATATCTCAATTTGTCAATATTTCAACTTGTCGATAGATCAACATGTCGATATCTTAACTTGTCGATATCTCAACTTGTCGATTTCTCAACTTGTCGATAGCACAACTTGTCGATAGCACAACTTGTCGATAGCTCAACTTGTCGATATCTCAATTTGTCGATATTTCAATTTTTCGATAGCTCAACTTGTCGATATCTCAACTTGTGGATATCTTAACTTGTCGACATCTCTACTTGTCTATATCTCAACTTGTCGGTATCTCAACTTTTCGATATCTCAACTTGTCGATATCTTAACTTGTATATATCTCAACTTGTCGATATCTCAACTTTTCGATATCTCAACTTGTCGATATATCAACTTGTATATTTATCTCAACTTGTCGATATCTTAACTTGTCGATATATCAATTGTCGATATCTCAATTGTCTATATCTGAAATTGACGATATCTCAACTTGTCGTTATCTTAACTTGTATAAGTCTTAACATTTCAAAATTTTAACTTGTCGATATCTCAACTTGTCGATATCTCAATTGTCGATATCTCATCTTAACTTTTCTAAATCACAACTTGTCGAAATCTCAACTTTTCCATATCTTAACTTGTCGAAAACTCGTTGTCGAAATATCTTGTCGAATATCTTAACTTGTCGACATCTCTACTTGCCTATATCTCAACTTGTCAATATTTAAACTTGTTGATATCTCAACTTGTCGATATTTCAACTTGTTCATATCTCAACATATCAATATATCATCTTTTCGATATCTCAACTTGTCGATAGCACAACTTGTCGATAGCTCAACATGTCGAAATGTCAACTTGTCGAAATTTAAAATCTTGTCGAAGTGTAATCTTGACCATACGTAAACATTATAAATAAAATATCATCTTTCGAGCAAACTAAACCTGTAGAAAATGAATACTGTCAAAATAAATTTCTCAAAATTTAGACTTGTCAGAAAATAAATTTAATGATATTTAAGCATCTTGAAGTACCTATAATCTTGTCGAAAGTTAAACCTTGTTACGACTGGAAATTTGTAAAAACTCTAACTTGTCGAAATAAAAGCAGGTGGGGATAATCTCAACAGTGTTAAATATTCCCGATATATAAACATATCAAGATAAAATCTTGTCGAAAATCAAACTGGTCAAAATTTAAACTTGTTTAAATGTAAACTTGTTGATGTTATAACTAGTCGAAATAAAAACTTATGAATAAAGATTTCGAAATATAGTCTTGTTGAATTTTAAATTGGCCAAAACTACAGCTTGTCGAATCTTACACTTGTTAATATTGAAAATTATCGGAATTTAAACTTGTCGAAATATAAACTTGACGAAATTTATTCTTGTTGAAATTTAAACTTGTCAAAGTATGAAAAAGTCTAAATTAGAACATCAGTATACTATAAACGCCTGGGAATATGATAAATTTGACAAAATCCCAACTTGTGGAAATATAGTTATGTCGAAATTAAAACTACAATGCTTAATCACCTTAAAATTTAAACTTGTCAAGATATAAACTGGTCGAATTTAAACAAGCGGTAAAATGAACAGGTCGAAAATTAAACTTGTCGAAATTGAAACTTGTCCAAATATAAAAACGTCGAAATTTAATCTCGTTGAAATTTAAACTTGTCGAAATATAAAGATGTCCACGTTAAAACATCAGTAAAAAATAAACTTGAAAATATCTCAACTCGTCGAAATATAGGTTTGTCAAAATTAGAACTCAGCGTCTCACATCTAAATATAAACTTGCCAAGATATACACTGGTCGAAACAAGTGGAAATATGAACAGGGCGTAAATTAAACTTGTCAAAATCTTAGTTTCGAAGTTTAAACTTTTCGAATTTTAATTGAAACTTATTGAATTTTAATTCGAAATTATGTCAATGTCTATCTAAACTTGTCGATATCTCGACATGTTGAAATATTAAATAGCTATTTGCCTATAGAATATCTTAAATTTATATACAAACAATATACAATTTTTTTCAAAACAGTCTTAGAAATATCTAGAAATGATCTCAAATTTATCTATAATGTATCTCAAGTTTCACTTCATCAATCTAGGAATCATATAAAATGTACGTAGAAATTAATGTATCTCAAAAGTATGTAAAAATTACCTTCAAATTATCCCAGATTTGTTATTATCACAAATGAATCTTCTTTATATTATTTCTGATGTATCCAAAAATTACCTCATATTTCATCGATAAATTTAATCAAGTCTTAAATAATCTCAAATTTATCTCTAATTATAAACATCTCTATTTCCTATCAAGTAGTTTATATTCTACACTTTCGATAAAAACACAAGCAGGAAATACATTTCAGAAATTTCCTTCTCCCTCTTGCAATCATTGAATTTTCGATACACTTATCCCACCCCCTGCAGGCATTAGACTCATTATAATTTATAACAATTAAATAACAAAGCAAAATGTGCGATACAAAATTTATACATAGTATATGGCAGATACTGTATTTAGAATTGTATAATTATTTACGTATGTATGTAAATGTTACATAAAATTATTATTATTAGGCTCAGGCAGATAATTTATTTTCACCACAACGGATCAGTGGAAAAAAGTGAAGTGCGTGCGTGTGTGTGTATGTACTCAAGTGGTATACACAAAATTACGAAGCTAAATACGAATAGACGCCGTATGGCAAACAAAACGCCGACGATTACACACGCAAATACAACAGACACAATGACGTCGTTGTAAGAGAAATTTCTAGAAATTTTGTGTAGTTTGTTAGGGAATATTTTTTAATTTCACACAAATTGCGCAGTTAGGATACGATTACTAATAAATCTAGTTTTTTTTCGTCTTAACATAAAAATATGGAAAAACATATTTCGCATGTTGGTTGTTTTTTTTTTCTTAACAAATAAATTTACTTATTTAAACAATGCTTACGGCTTTTGGGAGAGGTGTGAGGGCGACAATGACCAAGGCCACACCTCATCACAGTATTCTTCATGAAACCCGCTCTCAAGAATCCTCAACAAAAATCCCATCATTTCTTCTTCTACTGTCTCCTCCACAGCATCATCCTTATCATCATCTGGTCTAAACCATGGTCTCTCTGTCTGACTGCCTATAGTTGTTTCAAGCCCCATACTCCGCCGCAGGTAATTCAATTCACAGAATTATATAAATTATATTCTTTATCCATAATTTTTCAGCAAAAAATCTGCACTATTTCGGCCTACTCCCAGATGAAAAATATTGGCATTCTACATCTTCCTGCATTGTTCGTTTC
Organism: Muscina levida; assembly: GCA_964034835.1. Lineage (NCBI taxonomy): Eukaryota > Metazoa > Arthropoda > Insecta > Diptera > Muscidae > Muscina > Muscina levida. The sequence goes on along the minus strand of OZ035880.1, from coordinate 164,566,576 downwards.
TTAACGCAATTGCAATTGCAGGTGGGGGGTGTAATCTCTGTAAAAAGAGAATGTCCCATTACACACTCTGCTGCTGCAGCTTTGCAATTATTCACTTGAATTTCACAACTTTTATTTAACTTGATATTCCACTTTATTTTTTCTATTGTAATCCGATTCGGCATCCAGCTTTATAACACAACAAATTAGAAAACACAACTGATGGCGTTGCGAGACTAGCTGCTGTATTTATACTCTGCCGCTGTTTGTATGTTTGCATCGAAATTTCAGGAAATTTCCATTGACCTTTTCTAACATTATCGATTTTCGCATGAGCAGATGGAATTTTCTACAAGTTTTCATAGCGTTGTCTCGCTCGCTTAGTACGTGCACAACAACTGTTATAATAAAATCGAACAGTTTAAGTGGTGGGAGGTGGGGGTTTATTAAGGTTTTTTTCCACAGCTCTTGGGAAATATAGGAAAACATATTGCAGGTGCGAGTTGTCAATGTATTATTGTAATTTCTGATTAATTTCAATGGATTTCATAACATTCTCTGGTGTGTGGCAATCGGAATATCCACTGGGATTGCTGTGTTTTGTTTTCTCTGGAAAGAACAAACATTTGTACGCACATACATTAGAATGTTTATACCAGTTTCTATACAAATAAATATGTATACAAATGTGTAGCAAAAACACTACTATACTTGAACTCTTTCCTCTTGATGTATGAGAGAGCGAGTAGAGTAGCAGGTATATGCTCAATTTTTGTGGGCTAACATTTGTTCAGGTGATGCCACCACCATTGGAATATGTTTTGTGCGGGGGAATGAGTAAATATGCGTTATTTCAATGTAATATGAAATACAAAGAAATTTCCAGAATTATTTCAGTGGGTGAAAAAGGGGTGAATTTTATTAACAGTGGCTCAAGGGAAACATTTTCGCTATAGAATGTTACATTTTTTTATAATGTATTTAATTTTTCTAATAAGAAAAACATTTCTTAATTGTAAAATGTGGAATACCCAAGAAAAAAAAATTCCATATTTTGTTTAATTACCCTACTTTACAGATATTTATTTTTTCTCTGGTCATTGGATACAACTATTTTTGTAAGATACAGAACGGGTTCCGATTTTTGGAGCGGATTTTTTTAAAAATTTTTTTTTTTACCGATGTATCTTTGGATTTTGACCTATATTGCAAGAGAGGGCCAATCAGGTTAGAAGGGGTACCAAATTAATTGAAATCAAAAAGCCATCAATAATTATGCCACAATTTGCATTATTTTGTCGTAATGGCAAAATTTTGTTTTTTTTTCATTTCTTTTTAATTTTTAAATCAGAAAAGTCGAATACTCGAAATATTTTTTTTTGTTGAAATTTTTGGGGGGATTGCAGAATATTGTGCGGGAGCCCAAACTACAACAAAAACATATATAGTATATATATATAAGTATATATATATATATATATATATAAACTACAACAAAAATATATATTGTATATATAGTTTTGCGGGAGCCCAAACTACAACAAAAATATACCATTCACTTTGTCTTGGTCCCCAAACATCCAAATAGTAGGTCAAAATTGGAGCCGGAGCCCATGGCGCCCTTGAAGGGTCAAAAAGGGGCTCTTTGGATTCTATGATAACCGCCTATGTGCGGGTATGCAAATGAAAGATATTTCCGGCAAAAAATCGGCTTTTACAATTTTTTTTTTGTTATTCAGAAACCCGTTCTCTATCATAAAAAAATAGTCATATCCAAAGACCAAATAATTTTTTGGAAAGTAGTGTAATTAATAAAATACGTAATTTTCTACAAGGGACCGGCAGTGGCATAGTGGTTAGAACACGCGACTACCATGCGGGAGATCCCGGGTTCGATTCCCACTCCAGTTATCTAAATTTTTCATTCATTCATGTTGTAGACAGCAACGTCGCAGTATAGTGTCGAGTCAATAGGCATGTCTAGTAAAAGCTTCTCAAACAGTGACGTTCGCACTCGTCGATAAACAAGTAGGTACCGTTAGTTGTGAATCTAGAAATATAAAGCGTGTTAATTCACAACAACGCGAGAAGCTATCCCATACCTCATTCATGGGGTGTAAAAGGAAATTAAGTTTTTTTCTGCAAGGGTTTATTTGAAATAGAATAAATAATATTAACAAAAAATTTTAATTAAAAATATTAGGTGGGGTGGGCTTCAAACTGCCGATCCGATGGTGCCACCTTCTAGGGTTTGTAAAAATATTGGGGGTCGGTTAGACATTTGAATCCTCTAGGTTTACCTTTGCACAGTGGTTCCGTCCATAGGCCAAAAATCAAAAAACTAATCACAAGGTATTAAAATAAAATGTAAACAAATTATCTCTTAAATGTCCCATCTTCATAATGGTAAACCGGATTCTTCTGAAAATCTAACGGGACTTTTTAAAAATAGAATTTAATCATGAACATTTGTTCGCGCTTTTGTACGTTGGTCGAATAATTGAAAACAAGGGTGCACTTCAAAACGGATTGCTCATTGCATAAGTCTAAAGAATTAAATTATTTTTAATGGATTTTAAAATTAAAAGTATTTATTTAATCTCCACAAATTTATAAAAACTAACTTGTTTTGTAATTCTTGTCAAATTAATGTTTTAGGTAAAGTATTTGTTTGATCATATTTTGTGCGTCTTCATTATGATTATTTAGAGTTTTAGTTGTGTTCCTCCCAGATCCCCCTTTAGGTATCTTTTCCAGTGTATATGTCGTAGTCTTAAGGTAATAATAGTGTTAAAATTTGTTGCGGAAATTTGCGGATGTACGTGTAGTTTTTAATATACTAAACCGCTTTCTTATTAAATCCTCAAACTTAGGTAAGAGGGTAAGTATAAATTCATAAGTGAAAAAGTGTAACGACACCAATTATCTCGATCCAAATTATCTTAAAACCAAATTCGTTTAAAGATTATTTAAGACGATTGCCCCATTTCCGTCGGTCCGGCTGGCTGGCCGGTTGGCTTGCTGGTTGGAAGGATAACTGATGGGCATGATAATTTAAGTAAACCTTAACTGATCTTTATGAAAATTTACCAGTTTTAATATTTTCCAAAATGAAGTTACGTTATTGTAAATAAGCAGAATTGCCCCACCCTTTCTGGTACCTCTCATGCAAACTTACCTATTTATGGATAATTCTTCCATTACTTCCAAACGAAACACTACATGATCATGAACTTTGGCGGACTAATAATCTTATAAAACCAGGTAAAACTACAGAAAATCGGAACATTTGCCGCGCCCCTTATGCCACCTCATTGTATATAAATGACATAATTCAACGTAATATTCCCACAAGCATATTTTTTTCAGTCAAATTTTTACCAATATAATTTTGGGAAAATTAATATTTCTTTCATAACATTTAAACGAAAAACTGGAGTATACTTGAATGTGGTCAGTTGGATTATCTTGTAATCCGACGCAAAACCTCGGAAAACCGAAATATTAGCTTCAGACGGTTTTACATACATATCATTTTTGTAAGAGATACTGAATTGAACTTTTTATAACTGTTGTTAGTTTTGCTACATGTCTGTAAACTTCTGGCCATACGACCGAGAGTCCTATTCCCGATCGTTTACGCTACATAAGTAATTTCTTTTTCAATTTCATTAACTCGAGAGTAAAACAATGTCGTACATAGGGTGAGGGTATTTATCAGTCAGTTCACCTGATTCAAATTCCTGTACTGGCTTAAATAATTTTTAAGAGCCCTGCTGAACATTTCAGCTCTGTACTACCATTAGAAGCATTTTTGGCCGCGCCTCCATACAAGCGGATCCACTGTGCTTTGGAGTAGTTAGACCGGTACACATTGGTCAGATCTGTAACAAATATGTCTTAACATAAAGGAGACTTCACATGGGCATAAAACATGTTACTAAGGGGTTTTTGGGGGTTGCTGATTTCGTAGAAAAATGTTGAAAAAAAAACGGATGGCGGACATTTTTTTTTTCAAAAAATTATTGTATTTTACTGATTTTGTGCCTTAAGGGTTTTGGTGTCGCTGATTTGAATTCTGGAGTCAAATTTTAATACACAAAATGGCGGATACAAATGGCGGACATTTTTTTCAAAAAATGCTGGAATTGAACCGATATTATGCTTATGGGGGTTTTTGTGGTCGCTGATTTCGAATCTGGAGTTAAATTTAAAACAAAAAACCAAATGGTGTCGCCGATTTCGAATCGGTAGTCAAATTTAGAAAAAACACAATGGTGGGAACAATATAGCTGACATTTTTTTTTAAAATGCTTGAATTTAAGTGATATTGTGCCTAAGCAGGTTTTCGAGGTCGCTGGTTTTGAATCCGTGGTCAAATTTTGAAAAAAACCAAATGCGAACATTTTTTTTTTCAAAAAATTCTGGAATTCAGCCGGTATTATGCCTATGGAAGTTTTTGGAGTCGCTGATTTAGAATCGAGTCAAATTTAAACAAAAAATGGAGGATGCTTTTAAAAAAAATCAGAAATTCAACCGATATATTGTGCCTATGGGGGTTTTTGAGGTCGCCGTTTTCGAATCCGCATTCTAATTGTAAAAAAAAACAAAATGTCGGCCATTTTTTAAAAAAAGCTTGAATTTAAGTAACATTGTGCCAAGCTTGTTTTCGAGTTCGCTGGTTTTGAATCCGGGTCAAATTTTGAACCAGTAAGAAAGTTTCAGTCGGGAAATCCGACTTATGTATACCCTCACCCTCAATTACTTGATTTCTAAAGTGGGCAGAGTGGTACATTTCTATGAGAGGTAACAGAAGGGGCATGACTAGACTTCCAGTTTTTATCCAAAACTTTATCCTGATCGCAAGATCGCGTTAGGTGTATTAATAATATTAATCGGTTTTAAAAGTGGAAGGTTCCAGATGAGGCGTTGCTAGACTTACAGTTTTTTTCTCCAAAACTTTACCCTGCTATAGCTTTATTAAATACAGAATTTGGGTACGATCGCGTTAAGGTAATTGATATTATAACTCGATTTCTTAAGTGGGCGGAATGGTACGCCTGTATGGGAGGTACCAGAAGGGTACCGATTTCCTTCAAAACTACATCCTATTATAGCTTAATAGAATACAGAGTTTGATCACGATCGCATTGAGTGTATTGATATTATTACTCCATCTCTAAAGTGAGCGAAACGGTACATTAGTATGGGAGGTACCAAAAGGAGCGTGGCCAGACTTCCTGATTTGTTCCCGAAACCTTTATCCTGATAAAGCTTTACTAAATACAGAGTTTGGGCAAGATCGCGTGTTGTATATTAATAATTTCTAAAGTGGGCGGTACCAGATGGGGCGTGGCTAGACTTTTAGTTTATTCTCCAAAACTTTATCCTGCTATAGCTTTACTAAATACAGAATTAAGTCACGATCGCATTGAGTGTATTGATATTATAATTCGATTTATAAAGTGGGCGGAGTGGTATATTTGTATGGGAGGTACCAGAAAGGGCGTGGCTAGACTTCCAAATTTTTCTCCAAATCGTTATACTGCTATAGCTGTAAAATGGGCACGATCGCGTGGGTTGTATTGATTTTATTACTCGATTTCTAAAGTGGGCGTAATGATATATTTGTATGGGAGGTACCAGAAAGGGCGTGGCCATGTAGCCCATTTGCAAAACCGTAAGTAGTTTTGGGGAAATATTAACCCATGCAAAGTTGCGTCTTTCGAAAGTTAGTCCAGCCGGACAGACATACAGACGGACATGGCTCAAACGACTTAAAAAAGTCATAAATCGAATTTGGTTCAAAGAAACTTAGGGTCTACAGTGACTTCTTCTATGTGTTACACTTTTGGATCGTATCTAATGATATATACCTTCCTACCCGTATGGTAGGAAAAAAATAAATTTTCGAAAAATTTACTAATTTGCAAAGGAGGTATCAGAAGGGGCTACACAACATGTCCGATTTTTATTAGTTAGTCAACGTTTAATAAATATAGAACTTGTGTGAAATTCAGTATACTTTCAAAAGAGATATATATGTAAAGCTATAAGGTTGAATTAGGTCATATGTGCTACGTATGGGAGGTACCATTGTCTACTATTACAAGATAATACAACCGATCAAATTTAAACATCCTACAGTTGTCCGTTTTGAGGTTATGGGAGAGATATTAATTATCCAAAAATATGTCATTTTGTATGGGAGGTACCTGAAGGCGTGGAGCTATTCTGCCCATGACTTCATTTTAGAAAATATTAATACTGGTAGATTTTAATAAGGATTAGTGGAGGTTTTCTCGAGTTGTCTTGCCCATCAGCCAGCTAGACATTCGGACAAGGCGCAGTCGTCTTAAAAAGTCCTGAAACACTTTGTCCGAATGTGTGGCTGGCTGGTGGGCACGATAACTTGAGCAAACCTTCAATGATCTTTATTAAAGTTTGCACAATTTTTGGTTAATTTATAATTTTTTCACAACTTCTAACGGAAAGAGACAGAAAAATTAAAATTATTTAAGATGTAAGGGATTATAACACTTAATCCCTTACATCATATCCAAATGAATATTAAATTAAGATAAATATGTTTCAACAGTTTTTTTTTCCAATAGTTTTGAATTCCCTGTATATAATATAACTATTACCTATGTAGGTATAACCTATGTTACTTTAATGCTGATTAAATTTTTTCCAATAAATTTAAAATAGGTTCCTATTTTATTATAATTTGGGGCCACTGTATGTTCGATCATTTACCGGCGGAAAACTATTATTAATGGAAATTTTTCCAGACGCTTATTTTGTTGTGGTACATGCCTATATAGGTATTTGCTCTTCCATTAAATACATTTCGACCAACACACCGCACTTACACCAGGAGGGTTGAAGTTACACAAAATATTCTCGAATCGTCGTTTTGGAATATGTCTAGGGGTGAATGGATGTAAATTATTATCAACTTGTTGTTGTTCTACACCCCTCAATAGATACACATTAGCCGGCATGGTGTATTGAAGGGCACACACTGACATACATATTTGTACATCTGCCCATGTGCACAGTTATATAGTGCATGTGGGTGCATTGCGTATTGTATTGTATACTTTTATACACCAGAACTCTTCCAACGATGATGCAAAAAGAAAAACGTGATGTGCTCTCTCTGCAAGTTCATTAGCTCATACCACATTTTTTCTTGTTGAAATGTACGTAAAACGCTTTGATTGTATTAAATCGAACGGATGCGAAAATTTAACGTAGGTTATCTGCAGAAATGATTTTAAATTAATTTGGTCATGGTATAGAATAAATATCAAAGGATGGGGGAATGAATTTGTTTGTACTATGTTTGTTATTCGGTTTGCACTGCTTGAGCATGAAAGATAAGTTTTAAAAATGTCTGATATTATAAACCCGAAGACACTAGACAAATTTGTCCCACTTGGAATTAACTCGCACCTATTGAAAAATTGGATTTTTTATTTTTTTATAATTTGTATAATGTTTAAAAGATTGATATGTTATTTAAAAAATTTATGTAAAAAGTGTATTGATACATGCGTATAATAATAGCTATTATTATGAGTAAAATCGTTGAATCACTGTATTAGAAAAAAAAATATTTAAAAATATATTTTTAATCAAAGGAAAGCAATATTTTCAAATTCGTAATTTTCAACCAGTATTTTTTTAAAAAATTTACAATTGAAAATATCATAAATAAAAACATAAAATTCAAAATTTTTAAGTTGGGTTTTTCGGACCAAATAAATAAACCGAAAAAATCGTTGTTTTTGTATTTCTCCGGTCTGTTTATTAGAACATTGATTTGTAATTTATTTCAAGCTCAAGACCAGTGTTTTTGAAAGAAGTTTATAGCAGAATGATATTCTCATAATGCCAGGCAGTCTGTACAGCTACTTCGGATTCAGCCACGAATCCTCGTCAGCAGACTTTGATATAGTGGTTGCAAATTGTTCATCAAGTCTTATGCACCAGAATCTCACATCGAAATGAGAATTCTTTCTTCAGTGCATAGAAAAAATATTAATAATATATTCATTGAAATATTATCATTTAAATAATAAAAATTGAAAATATTTTCATTTATGTTAAAAATTATTAATTTGTTAAAAGTAAAATGCAAATGGGAAAAGTTTAATTTGCAAAATAATATTATGTTTCGGTTTAATTGTAAATACTTTATACAATATGTTATAAAATAAACATAAAAATTTAAATTTTATTATAATTATAAAAATACAATTTTTAATTTATATTTTCGATAGAAACTTTGAAAAATGTTTGAGAAATTTTTAAATATGTACATACAAATAAATTTTTTACTAAAAAAATGTTTTTTTTTGCTTAATTTTTTTTAACAGTTTTTTCTAAAACTTCAATACTTTTTATAAATATGCAGAATAGAGCAATTTTTCTAAATTTATACTTGCATTAATTTATGAGCGACCACAACGGTGAATGTCATTACTTCTAACGTTTAGTGTAGCATAAACTCTATGGGCAGTGATGGTATATTTGACGATTTAAACCATCACAGAAATGACGATTTGACGATTTTTACCCCTTAAATGACGATTTTTACAAATTACAACTTTCCTTTCCAAGGTTGCGCTTGTTAATTCTAAGTTCATTACAATACATGGCAACAATACTTTTTGACACACTTTGTGATCAAGTTCTGAAACGATTTGAATTTGAAAATAAATTCAAATCATTAAACTAAATTAATCCTATGTATTAATAAATGGTCCAGAACAGTTTTCCTCTATTATTGTAAAAGAGTATCAACATTTTATTGAATACGATGAACTGCAAAGTTTAGACTCCGAATTCCGCGAAGTATCCCAGTTAGATTTTAGAAATATATTTAATAAAAGTAACAACGATGAGTTGTTAAAATTTTGGAAAACAGTCTGTGAGCTAAAATCTGTCGACTCTAAACTACTTTTTCCAGTTTGACCAAAATTTATTAAAATAATTCTTATACTACCACATTCGTCGGTAAATGTAGAAAGAGCATTTAGTCAAGTTAATTTTAATAAAAATAAGTATAGAAACCGATTAGAAAGAGATTCAATGAAAAGTATTTTCATTACAAAAGACTTCCTTAAATTAAATAAAGCAAATTCCTATGATTTAAAGGTAAAGCCAGACGTACTTAAAAAGTTTAAAAGTGACATGTATTTAAAAAACAGTACATCTACCTAAAATGTAAAATTATTTTTATTAATAAGTTTTTAAGACTGAGAAAAGTAGAAAGGTAATAGCTTTCTAAAAGCACAATGTAATACAAATTAAATTAAAATATTTTTTTTTTATTATTTTTTATTATTTTTATGTTTTTTTTCAGTTTTGTTTTTTAAGTTATTTCATTCAATGAATTATTTTATCTAAATTAATTTTTAATGTATTTTATATAAAACGTTTAAAAATTTATTTTATTGTTTGCATTAGTTTGTTACATACAGGATAAAATGAGTAAATTTTTGTGTAAAGATTTTTTGACGATTTCAAAACCCAAAAATGACGATTTTTGACCAATTTTGTATACCATCACTGTCTATGGGTATTATTAGGCCGAGAAATCTTATGAAATTGCATATTTTTCTTGGATATCCTGAAATTAAAACGGTTAAGTTATCTTTACGAATAATGAAATTTCCTTTAAAATGGCATTCAATCGTTTTTGCATAATTTACAAAAATACGAGTTTTTGCATATTTAAGCGTACATTTTAGCATATTGTACAATAATTGCATGTTTTAATTGCATAATTCAACTTTTTTGATTAAGAAGCACTAAAAAGTAAAACTTTTTGTGAGTCAGCTTTGGAAATTTATCTGTTACAAAAAATTTTTACACCAAAATCTAGGGGCAGCAAATTTTATTGTGGTAATTTTATATGAATTTCATTTTTTTTTACATAATTTTTAAATTGCATATTTTATGAGTTTTTAGTGCATATTATTGAATTTTAAGTGCATGTTAAATGCGCATATTTTCGGATTTTTGTGCTCTACTCATTATCACGGCCAACAAAAGTATGCAATGCATACTTGCATATGCAAATGCATATTACAGTCTTACAGGCATGTTTTGGAGGTTTATGCATATAAAAGCATATTTTGGGGTTTTCAGGTTTTTTTAATTATATTTTTTTTACTTTTCGTTCATATTTTTTGCAGTATATACAACACTTGTTTATTTCTTTAAGATGGAAAGATAATCTCTATAATTTTTCGCAACTGGCGACGCCTATCTTTTGTTAAAGAATTAATATCTTCCAAAAAGCGGAAATCAATAATATGTGAGACAAATATGATGAAGGCGTATACATAATATTTATTATACCTTAAAAGATTGAATTTACTCATGCAATTTTGTTTACAGTAGAGTCTGAATCTTTTAATGTACTGTAAAAAATAACTTAATTTTCAACTATTTGTGATGAATTTTTATTAAAAATAAAATGTTTTCAGTAAATAAAATTAACCACGAGTCAAAATCTTTTATGCATTTTTCATCTGTTTTATAGGCATTTTTTTAGTGTTTTTCGTGCTTATATGATGCTCATATTTTTAGTTTTTCCGGGCATATTTGTGTTGGCTCTGCTCATTACATATATGAAATTTGTTGAGAAATCAGTTTAATATTGCCAAATTTTGATTATTTCTGATTTGCACATTAAATTTTTCTTTTTTAGATTTTAGTCAAAAGTTAATTATTAAAAATTGATTAATTATTAAAAATTGAATACGCCATATGTTTAGCTCCCATATTTGTCTATTTTTTTAATAATTATTTTTAATGGCATGCATATATTTTAAATTCATAGATAAATGTTGGCGGTTTTATTTATGTTTTAGTATTTTAAGGTGTTTTTTTTAAATAATAAGTATTGCAAATTTGGAATCCTGGCACATCTCTTAATATTAATAACCAGGGCAACCGGAAATATGCTACAGCATGTTTTTTTTGCAACGAGATATTAACAAATGGGTAATGTATTTACATGTTTCATGGTCCTACAAGTGTTTTGAGACCAATTTGTTAGGGCATATTTTGGCATATTTTACCCATAAAGTCATATTTCGGCAAATTTTGGTTTTAGGAGCATAATTTAAAAAGCATATTTTAAGTTTTTCACATTATTCTTTTGCTCGTAAAATTTTGGAACTTTGGTTTTTCAAAATGTAACAGCCAAATCTACTACATGTTTTACGCGCTTTCTTATTCAATAAGTAAACAAAACATAAAAAGAGGTACTTTTCAACCACCACCGATTTCGACCCTGGACATAATTCCTAAAGCTAATCCGATAAAGCAGCAAAACTCAAGGCGGTTGTAGAAAAGTTTCCTGACTGACTCCTCTATTCTAAAATCTGCAGCAAAGTTATTGCAGCAGATCGCAGATTTCAAGTGAAGCAACATGTGGAAAGCTGCAAACATATTTAACTAAGTCATAGAAGTAAAATTACTCTACAATTGCTCGACTGTGTGACGACGCCATCAAAAATCTGGACGTCAACTTCAATAAGAATAATGTTTTGCTTTTTGTGACAGATGCAACTCCATACATGGTAAAGGTTGCAAAAGCTATAGTGGTATTTTAACCGAAAGTGACGCATGTGACATGTTTTGCTCATTGTGGGGAACAATTCTTGAAACAGGTAACTACAATGCCAACAATTACGAAAACATTTTAGAGGTCATAAGTGCATTGCACAATCCATTAAAACTGCAAAAGATTTGTCTTGACAGACCCCCAAACTCGATCTGATTTGATTTATATTGCTTCAAATTTCGGTTTTATTGCAAAACATATTAAAAATTTGCAAACATCAGGTCTTACGCTTTTTGAACAAGTTCAGGTGAATGAAGACACTTTTGAATTGATGTATAATTTATCGGATTCCGAAATAAATTTAATAGTAAAAAAATTTAATCGAATTATATCAAAAAACGTTGGCTTGGAAGAAGTAAAAAGTATTTGTAAAGAATTGTGTGGATCTGTCCAACATTAACATCAAAATACGATGCAAAGGAAATATGTCCCTTAAAATCTCTTCAATCTCCATCTGTGGATGTCGAAAGACTTTAAATAAAAATATTTATAATTCATATGAGAAAAATTGTGTGACTTTTATTTTTTAGAGCATGTTCTTGTTGATTTTAAGGTCATATTTTGCCATTTTTAAGGTCATATTTTATGCGCATAAAACACGATTTTAAGGGCATATCTCCGGTTGCCCTGTTAATAACCAATGAATTTAATCTAACTTTTGAAAGTAGATTTATAATTGTAAAATATATTCATTTTGATACATTTTCGTAAAACATATTTATTTTGCGGTATGCAAGAAATTTATATGATATGATCGTATTTTTTTAAAAGATATTGCGGTCACATTTTCCCATAACATACTGTGCTATTCATAACTATAAATCTCATTATATAAGCATTCGGTTATATTTGTCAACATAATTTTGGTGTGTATTGGCGTATTGTGTATAACACAAATAGCGTACACTTTTTCCCACTCACATGGATATAGTACTCATTATTGCCACCCTGTTTAGCTTCGTAGGTACGTTCTATTACATTTTTAAATGTTGGACTGTGTGTTGGATTCGTCTTGGCACTATTTTGTACTAAATTTAGCACAGTGCTTTGACTGTTATACAAGTTGTATGTATATCACAGACAAAAACCATAGCATTGCCATTTGTTTAATGTTTATAATGTTTCATTTATAACACTTAATTTATAGGACAGTTAGAACAGAAATGTACAATGTTTCCTTGTTAAGTCATTACGTAAATTTTATTGAACGTTTACAATTATGCTAATGTGAAATAACTGCAGTTATTTTTGAAAATGAATTCTAGAACTTTCAAAATAAACGGTCATTATTGTTTGACTCATTCACCAACACTTAGGCAGTCGCATTGAATCACTAGTATGAAATTTGGTGAGTATATTTGTCAAGAAGAATTCGGTAGGATTTGCTAAAAACAAAAATTTGGAATTAAAAACTCTAGTATAAAAAATTGTATTAAGTATCGAACAAATTTAATTTATTTAACATTTAAAAAAAAAATTACGAATCCAATCTATATTTATAAAAGGCTTGGGTGACAGACTTATCACTCAGCCGAAACGGCTAAAGCTAGAAGCTTGAAATTTAGAATATACATATATATGTTTGGGATTTTTGGAAATTCAGTCCGCAAAAACGGAGGGGCACAGCCTCATACAGGTCGAAATTTAAAATGGCTGCATCTCATTAATCATTATACATAGTTCCAAAGTCGAGATTAGGTACATATTTTGGTCGTACAAGAAAAATTATTTTTTTGTGGAAAGTGGGTTGTGCCACGCCCCTCTTTTAAAAAATAGTTATATTGGCCAAATAAATGGACTGATAGCAATTATATTTTCTTTGTGTGATACTGTCCATAGGGCCTCTATCATAGGCTACGTGAAAACTTAATTAGACAAATGGGAGTGGCACCGCCCACATAAACTGAAATTTCAATCGGTCATACCTCAGGAGCCATTAAAGGTATGAAGATGAGATTTTATACATATGTTACTGATACAAATAGGAATACGTTTCGCTAGAAAATGGGCGATGCCACGCCCCTTTTTAAAAAATCGTTATATGGGAGAAATAAATAGACCGATTGAAATGAAATTTTAACTGTGTAGTACTATCCGTAGGGCCTCTATCATAGGCTACATGAAAACATATTTAGGCAAAGGGGCGTGGCACCGCCAACACAAACCAAAATATCAATCGGTCGTATTTTATGAGCCATTAAAGGTATGAAGATGAGATTTTCTAGATATGTAAATGGTACATGGGGGATTACGTCTCGCAGGGAAAGGGGCGGTGTCACGTCCCATATGAAAACATTGGTAACTAACTGATTTGGTGAAATGGCTGTGATAGGATGGGTGGCTGTTCCCCTTTTCGTGTAAACATAAGCTAAAAAGGGATTTTTAGAAATTCGTACTTTTAGGTGTAAAAATTACCAATCGGTTAAAACTATAATCGCGAAAATTGATATGGGCATGTTTACTATTAAATTGTATTGAAGGCTTTTTCGAAATCCGATATTTCTGGGAAATAAAATGGAAAATGTGATAAAGCTGTTACTGGCGCCCTGACCAATCGTGATAAAATCGTGATAATTTATATGGGCTCGATCCCTATAGAATTAGAACGAGACAAGAAGGGGTTTCCGAAATTCATACTTTTTAGGGGCAAAAAAAGGCCGAAAAGGAATAAAACTGGTACTAAACAGCTGAAGGTATAGTGGCAAAAGTTGAAGTGAATTTTAGTTGTGCGATATGTTTAAAATAGGTGTAAATATACCTAAAAAGAGATAAAAAAGATACTATCGCCCATATCAATAAGTTGTGAGACATTTTGAAACTTGTACTTTTAGGGATAAAAAGGAAATACAGCGGTATAAAAACTCAGACAAATAGTACAATCAATCCCGGATCGCGTTGCTTCACCCGTACTTACATAGTCATTTCATAAAATTATACATGGTATTTTGTAATAACAGTTTTATTAAATAGGAATCATTTGATACGAGAACCAGTGCAGAAATTTCAATCAGGTAAACCGACTGATGTACCATCCCACAAATAGTTCGACTTTTTTGTGCAAATCAGACTTCAAAACACTTTTTCTATAGATATTGACCTCATAAACAAGAAAATGATTTTAAAAAAATGTGATAAGGTGCCGTTTTTTTATACATTTTTTTTTATTATTGTGAAAAATCCTCAACAAGCCCAGAAACTGCCCCGAAGTAGCCCCTTAAAGGTAAAAAAGTATGACAGATCCCCACTAATTTTCCCTCCCAACATTTTCACCAAACATTCCTACTTCATATCTTAGCACCCAAAAGGTGCACCCATAATTTTTTTTTTAAGTTGCTCCCACTGCTCCAATTTATGCTCCTTACTTACGCACTTACTTCAGTGGCCCATTACAACTTACGAACGTGGTTCATAAATTTGAGGCCTGAAGTATTAAAATATTCCACACGATCGATCTTCTGCGTGCATTTTCCAGTTAGTCCTACCAGATGGTGGCACTTCGCCAACAACTTGGTCCTTCCAACGAAGTTTGGGTCTCACTGCTCTGCGCCGTCCTTCCTTCAAACACATTTCTCGCTGGAGCATTTACATCCATCCTGGCAACATGTCCCAGCCATCGTAGTCGTTGGATTCTGACTCTTTTAGCTACTTTTCTCTCGAATACTCCCAGGTTTTGCATGTCCGTTGTAGTAAGCACCCATGATTCGGCAGCATACAACAGAACGGGTAAAGTGCTGCCGAAGTTCGTAATAACATTTATTGGCTAGCACTACTCTCCGCTTAATTTCTTGGCTGACATTATTTTTCTTGTTGACGGAAGATCCGATGTAGGTAAACTCATTTACTACCTCAAAACAACAATTGTCAACGTTCACGGTGCGTCCCCATCGAGAGGACTCTTTGTTCATTATTTTTGTTTTGTCCTTGTTGACCGCTAAACCCATTTTGGCTGCCTCCTTTTCTAGCGATGAGAAAACTGCAGTAACATCCCGCAGATCTCGGCCAATGATGTCTATATCATCAGCATAGGCTAGTGGCATGTGGCT
The DNA here is from genome assembly GCA_964034835.1 of Muscina levida. NCBI lineage: Eukaryota > Metazoa > Arthropoda > Insecta > Diptera > Muscidae > Muscina > Muscina levida. The sequence continues at coordinate 164,550,904 of OZ035880.1, read as the reverse complement.
CTTGTCGAATATGGTGCCAGACGTGTTGACGCCAGCCTTTCTCATCACCTTCTCCATAACTATATTAAATAGTGTACAGGACAGGCTATCACCCTGCCTGAGACCTCTTTCTGTGTTGAATGGTTCAGACTGATCTTTACCAATCTTAACCGAGGATTTGGTGCTTTACAAGGTACATCTGCAAAGTCGAATCAGCTTTGCAGAAATACCAAACTCAGGCATGACCTCATAAGCCTATTTCTTATCGGAAAGTCGAAAGGACCTTGTACGCAATTGGTAATAGGTTTATTCCACGGTAGTTCTTACATTCACTACGATCTCCTTTCTTGTATATGGGACATAACAGACTAAGACTCCAATCCCCGGGCATGCTCTCCTCTAGCCAGATGTTCTCCATGAGCTGATGCATGCTCCAAATCAGCTCCTCCCCGCCTCCCTTACAGAATTCAGCAGGGAGACCATCGGCTCCAGCAGCTTTGTTGTTTTTAAGGCGGGAGATGGCCATACGTATCTCGCTCTGGCTCGGGGGTGGACAGTTAATACCATCGTCGTGGATTGGAGCGGGGTCTTCTAGAGTGGTGTCCGTATCCAGTAAATTTCTGAAATAATATCTCCATATCTTCAGAACGTTATCCAGGTCCGTCACTAGCTGGCCATCGCTGTACTTGCAGGAGGGCAACCTGGTTCCACGCATTCTCGCCTTAACTCTCTGGTAGAATTTTCGGGCTTTCCCTCTACTTCGGAGCAACTGTGTGCACTCATCCTATCTTTTCTTCAGCTCCATCTTTTTTCGTCTAAAGAAACGAGTTGCCTCTCCTCTCTTTTCCCTGTGCCGTTGTTCACGAACAGCTCGCGTTGCCATTGGCTGCAGTTTCGCCTTGTATGCAGCATCTGTCTCTCTCGTGGCATTGCGACATTCATCATCGTACAAGGCATCTTTTTGAGACGGCTTTAATTACCCAGGTACGCTTCTCGCAGTCCGTTCTTTGAAGTCGGCTATATATTGCCACTGCGAGGTAATATTATCAGGGGTTGGAGCATTCCGCAGCATTTCAGTTAGGTGGTTGGAGTAGGCGTCCGCTACCTCTGTGGTCTGCCGTTTACCGATGTCCAGCTTTCGTTGTGCCTGGTTACGTACGTTTTTCGCCATGCTTATCCTTGTGCGTACCTTAACGGCGGTAAGGAAGTGATCGGAGCCAATGTTCGCACTCCTGATCACTCGTACGTCGCACTCGTGATCTATCTGTTTCCTCGTCAATTGATCTGGAGATAACCAGATTCATTAGATGTTTTCATATGAATATTTTTATGCTCAAATCTAGTGCTGCCATATTTCTTGCCCCAAAGAAATCAATCAATCTGATGCCATTGTTCGACGTTTCGGTGTGCAGACTAAATTTTCCGATGGTAGGCTCAAATGCGGTTTCCCTGCCTATTTTAGCATTAAAATCGCCTAGTACAATTTTGATGTCATGGCTTGGGCTACGGTCATATACATTTTCTAGGCTCTCGTAGAACTCGTCTTTGTCCTCAACGCTTTTCTCTTCTGTCGGATCATGGGCACATATAAGTGTTATGTGAAAAACTTTGTTTTGGCTCTTATGGTGGCTATACGTTCATACACCGGGTTGAACCTTGTGACTAGGTGTCGCAGTCTCTTGCCAACCACAAATCAACATCCAAACTCGTGCTTATCTGTATGGCCGCTATAGTAGATATCGCACGTCTTCATGTGCGAGCACCCGTGTCCCGTTCACCACATTTCCTGTAAAGCGGTTATGTCAGCCTTTTATTCTTCGATTACTTCCGACAGTTGGATGGAGGCACCTGGTCTGTACAGTGTTCTAACATTCCAGGTACATATCCTTAAATCATGGTCCTTAATTCGTTTGCGGTGGTCGTCAACATTTTGGGGGGTCCATTTTATTATTTTCTTACTTCTTTTCATTGCAATAGTTCAAAAGTCGGTGGCGGCATGCAAGCCCAGCGCACCACGTCGCAGTTTTTTCCTCCTGCCAGGATTTTATTACAGCCGCCCATTCTGGGTCAGGCGCTGATCAGGGTACCGCTCACTCTGTGCAGACGTGCCTGGGTTTAAGGTTTCGCCCCTCACAGTTAGTATGGGTATCAAAGGCAACTTAAAATTTAACCATTATAAATATTATTTAAAATGAATTTATATGATTGCAAATGGGAGGAACCTTATGGTACCACAGAGCGGGCACAGAGAAATAAATTATTTTTTCTCTTATAACTTCCAACCGGACAACTGAAGTATATTTAAATTTTATCAATTAAATTATTTTGTAATAGTAGATAAATCCTCAGAACACCGGATACCTCCCACACACTTATTTCAGTCATATTTTGCAAAAGACAGAGTACAATATTTTTCAGCTCATTGATTTGGGACTCAATTCTAAGAATTGCACGTAAAAGTAGCGCCATAAAGAAGAAGTTCTGTATCATTCGTTTTATCAAGTTACATACCATAAAAATTAAATCTAAACTTGAAGTTAGTAAGCAACGTTTAAGGATTTTTTGTTTTGACATAACTTGAGAACCACTAGTCCGATTTAGCTGAAACAAATTAAAAAAAAAATTGAATTACAATCTGTTCATATTTGTAATCTGTTCATATAACGTTTCCCTACATAAGCAAACTGTTCATCAAATGATTTTGAACTAGGTTTATTTTGTAGCAGTTACATTAAAACTGTTTTACTCCGTGGCGTATGATTTACGTGGAATATTATTTATGATAATCATACGCTACCATATAACAATATAACCAATAAGCCTAAAATGTGACAATTTCCCCTATACTATACTTACTAACTTCAAATCGATATTAAATTATTATGGCATGTAACTTGACAAAACGAATGATGTAGAACTTCTTCCTTTTGGGGCCTTCCTTTTCGATATTAAATTATTATGGCATGTAACTTGACAAAACGAATGATGCAGAACTTCTTCCTTTTGGGGCTACTTTCATGTGCAGTTTTCAGAATTGAGTCCCAAAATCATGTGTTGTACTGTGTTATTGGAATGTAACAGCACTCTTCATCTTTCTCAATAATTTTGGAGGCAGGGCAAAGTCTGGCGGGTTAACTAGTAATATATCATACAAACTATCGAGGATATATTTTTTCTGCAAACTAGTGTAACTACATTTTTGCGGACAACAAAAAACGATCTGTACAGTATTACATACCAAAGCACTGTACAACATTCTCATTGCAGACGTAATATGTTGTTTTTTTAAATAAAATTGCTTTATTTGTTAATTATTAACATAACACCCCTTTTTAGGCGACTATAGTAATCTTTTTAATTAACGAAAGGAAATCTACTTTTCAATAGTCCAAGCTGTGGCCAGCTGTGCCTACCTACAACAGTTAGCCAGTCACTCATTCAATAATTATATACCCCACACACACACACATACTCTCGCTACCATACAAACCCCTTCGTTTATTAACTATGTCCTTGGTGAATTTCTCTCAGTGTATCTAGTCTCGCTGAAAATGCAATGTGTTCGTGTGTCTGAGTGCTTTGCTACCTAAGGTATTTGAACTTTTGGCCGCATTTTACTTTGCAACAATTTCCAATGCAAAAAGAGAGGGTGAAAGAGCAAGAGAGAGAGAGAGAAAAGGAGTGCAAGAGCTCGTGCAACTACAAAACAGCAAACTCTCTTACTTCACAAAGATTACCAGCAAGGATACAGAAGAGAAAGTTTTGCTTCAATGAAAATAATACTGACATGCAGGCAGTGTGTTGTGCGTGTCGATGTTAGTGTGTGGGAAGGTAAATATTACAACATAGCACAAGAAGAGGAAATCATAAAATTGTTACTTCAATTCAAATTACAACATTAGATGCTTTTAAGGGCTAAACGCGACAACGACTACAACAAACAAATGGCTTTTTATGAATATTAAAAGTCTAACACACAAACAAAATGATATCTCTCAGACACACATGTCAGTGTCGCGCTCATACATAGCCGTACATACATATGTATCTTAATGTATGTATTTATGTTTTACATGCACTCTATTGCTAAAGCAAAGGAAGCATATACATTAGCCCTAAATGGCAGGATGTTCAAATCGGGACAGTTGTAAAACCAAGGAAACAGGCGTAGGGGGGGGGGGGGGGGCGAGTGTAGGTCGGAAAATGGGTCGCAAGTTCGTGGGTAAATTAAATGTAATTTTAATTTTCGTAGAGATATGACAATGCCAACGGATTAAGACGTTAAGCAACATAAGTAATACTCGTTAAAGCCAAAACAAATGAGGTCTATGGACAATACAAAAGCCATGGCTTGATGATAGGCTTTCCTAAACACTGCCCATTCCCTAGACGCACACACACACACACACAGTAAAGACAAACAAATGTACACATCTTTACTCCCTTATTTACTTTTGAAGGACTTTTTGTAAAATGAAACAAAACTTGTTTTTTTTTCTCAGATTTGTTGTTGTTTTTTCGAAACGAATTAAAAAAAGCCAAAGTTGATTTTATGCTTTATATCAACAAACACACCAGGCTAACACACACACATACATACACCACTCATCAGCTGACTTGAGTCCATAAGGACATTCCTCACACACACACACTCAAGAACTCACAGTCATACAAACACATAGCAGCAACCGAGTGCACACAGCACTGAGTAAGTACGAGAGCACATTCATATAGGGAGCAAGGACAATCGTTATAGAGTTGTACGCCATTTAAGAGGATGTCACCGCTAGTGTGGGAATGTTATGACACCCGGTGACATGATGTGATGACGGAAAAGGTCAGTAGGCAGGCAGGCAAGCAAACAACCAATTGAGTGGTTTAGCTATTTGGCCCATTTGTTTGTTTGCCTGTCTATTTTATTTACCAACTTTTGGTCTTACTTCATAAATTTTTATTGTTAGTTTTGGGCAAAACAATATCGACATTCAAAAAAGAAAAAAATTGGTTAGATGGCAAATGTGAGCAGCACATGTTAAAATTTCTCCATCACCGTCGATAGAGTGTTTATTTGCTCACCATAGTTAATTTAAAAAAAGGGCCTAGTAGTATGTTTTTTTTGTACGGAATTACTGGTTTTCGACCGGTTTGAGGTTATAAATAATTATTGTTGTTTGCTTTGAAACAAAGTGCCAATATTGTTGTTTCGAAATAAAATTAATATATATATTAAAATATAGCTTCCGAATGGGCAAAGATGTTAAGTGAAAAAAAGTCCTTGTGTTTTATGTTTGTCCCAAATGTCGCTGTAACAAACTGTCGTCGTTTTGTAACAAACTTGCTGGCCCGGCAGACTTCGTCCTGAGTCTAAAATTATTTATATAGATGTTGAATACTGTTACAAGTGTTACTTAACGTTAAAACCAATACATAAATTTCAATCTGGTAAACTGGTAAAATTTAAATTTCCGCGAAATTGACTTATTTATATATGAGGTACCCCTTTTGATACCTCCTATACAAAATGACCTATTTTTGAAAAATTGTTATAATTTCTACAATATCACAGTACAACACATGATTTTGGGACTCAATTCTGAGAACTGCATGTGAAAGTAGCCCCAATAAGAAGAAGTTCTGCATCATTCGTTTTGTCAAGTTACATGCCATAATAATTTAATATCGATTTGAAGTTACTAAGTATCGTATAGGGCAATTTGTCACGTTTTAGTCTCTTTCGTTATATGGCGGCGTATGATTATCATAAGTAATATTCCACGTAAATCATACGCCATGGAGTACAACAGTTTTATTGAAACTGCTACAAAATAAACCTAGTTCAAAATCATTTGATGAATGGAAAAGTGAAAATGTTGCTTATATAGGGAAACGATATATGAACAGATTAAAGGAATTGTAATTCTTAATTTTTTAATTGTGTTTCAGCTAAATCGGACTGGTGGTACTCGTGTTATGTCAAACAAAAGAGCCTAAAACGTGATAAATTCCCCTATACGATACTAACTAACTTCAAATCAATATTAAATTATTATGGCATGTAACTTAACAAAACGAATGATGCAGAATTCCTTCTTTTTAGCGCTACTTTCACGTGCAGTTCTCAAAATTGAGTCCCAAATCAATGAGCTGAAAAATGTTGTACTTTGTGAGGTACCCCTTCTAGTACTTCCCATAAAAAGTACTTTGAAAAATTGTTATTTCTCCAATATGTTTCAACGGACTGCCTAAGCGTATTTAAATTTTGTCAGTTTAGTTATCTTATAATAACAGACAAACCCTTAGAAAATTGAAAACATTGCCACACCCCTTATGCAACCTCCCACACAAATTACGGAATTGACATTCACAGTTTTACATACATAACTTTTTGTAAGTACACTGAATTCAGACGTAAGATGTACGCTTGTGAGAGTTTGACTCAGGAATGAATTTACCATTCAAAATTACCTATTTTTGAAAAAATAATATTTGTCTAATAACTTCCAAACTGGCAACTGGAGGATATTTGAATTTGGTCAGTTAAATTATCTTGTAATAGTAGACAAATCCTTATCAATCCTTGTCAATTACACTTCAAGTCTACTCACAGAGCTCCGTGGTACTACTGCGGTCGGAGTACCTTCACGCGAAACGTGCGGACACGTGCTGATGACACCCGTCAGAGCACGGCTAACAGTGAGGGGCGAAACCTAAAACCCAGGCACGTCTGCACAGAGTGAGCGGTACCCTGGTCAGCGCCTGAGCCAGAATGGGCGGCTGTAATAAAATCCTAGCAGGATGAGAAAACTGCCACGTGGTGCGTTGGGCTTGCAACCCGCCACTGACTTTTGAACTATTGCAATGAAAAGAAATAAGAAAATAATAAAATGGACCCCCCAAATTATTGACGACCACCGCAAAAGACTTAAGGACCATGATTTGAGGATATATACCTGGAATGTTAGAACACTTATAGTCCAGGTGCCTTCATCCAACTGGCGGAAGTCCTCGAAGAATACAAGGCTGACATAACCGAAATACAGGAAATCCGGTGGACGGGACCGGGTGCTCGCGCATGATGACGTGCGACATCTACTATATTGGCCTTGCGGACAAGCATGAGTTTGGATGTGGATTTGTGGTTGTCAAGAGACTGCGATAGCTAGTCTTAAGGTTCAACCCGGTATGTGAACGTATAGCCACCATAAGTGTGAAAACAAAGTTTTTCCATATAACACTAATATGTGCCCATGCTCCGATAGAATAGATAATCGATGATGACAAAGACGAGGTCTACGACAGCCTACAAAATGTATATGACCGTGACATTAAAATTGTACTTAGCGATTTTAATGCTAAATTAGGCAGGGAGACCGTATTTGAGCCTACCATCAAAAAATTCATTTTGCACACCGAAACGTCGCAAAATGACATCAGACTGATAGATTTCTCTGCGACAAGATATATGGTAGTTAGTAGCACTAGAATCGAGCATAAAAATATTCATAAGGCAACATGGTTATCTCCAGATCAATTGATGAGGAATCAGATAGATAACGTGGTAGTCGATGTAAGGCACACATCGAGTGTTCTGGACGTACGAGAGATCAGGGTGCGAACATTGACTCCGATCACTTCCTTACCGCAGTTAAGGTACGCACAAGGCTAAGCATGGCGAAAAACAGAGGTAGCGGACGCCTACTCCAATCACCTAACTCAACTGCTACGGAGTGCTCCAACCCCTGATAATATTACCTCGCAGTGGCAATATATAGCCGACTCCATAGAACGGACTGCGTGAAGCGTACTTGGTTACTCAATCCGTTTCAAGATGATGCCTGGTACGATGACGAATGTCGCAATGCCAAGAGAGAGATGGATGCTGCATACAGGGTCAAACTGCAGCCAAACGAGCAGTTCGTGAACGGCACAGGGAGAAGAGACGAGAGGCAACTCGTTTCTTTAGACGAAAAAAGAAGGAGCTGAAGAAGAGACAGGATGAGTGCAGAGAGTTGCTGCGAAGTAAGGGGGAAACCCGAAAATTCTACCAGAGAATTAATGTAAGAATGCGTGGAACAGGGTTGCCCTCCTGCAAGGACTGCCATGGCCAGCTAGTGACGCACCCGGATAACGTTCTGAAGATGTGGAGAGAACATTTCAGAAATCAGCTGGATACGAACACCACTCCAGAAGACCCGCGCCAATCCATGACGATGGTATTAACTGTCCACCTCCGAGCCAGAGTGAGATACGTGTGGCGATATCCCGCCTTAAAACAAAGCGGCTGGAGCCGATAGTCTCCCTGCTGAATTGTTTAAGGCAGATGGGGAGCAGCTGTTTAGGGGCATGCATCATATACAAGAAAGGAGATCGTAGTGAGTGTAAGAACTACCGTGGAATAACTTCAAAAACTTAATTTTCCTTTACACCCCATGAATAAGGTATGGGATAGCTTCTCACGAAGTTGCGAATTAACACGATTTACATTTAGATTCCTAACAAACGGCAACTACTTATTTATCGACGAATGCGAACGTCACTGTTTGATAAGGTTTTTACCAGCCATGCCAATTGACTGGAACCTTTACTGCGAAGTTGCTGTCGACAAGATCGAGGTAGCTAGCAATGAAAAAAAAAATTTAGATGACTGGAGCCAGGAGTCGAACTTGGGAACTCTCGCATAGTAGTCGCGTGTTCTAACCACTATGCCACGGCCGGCCCAACCGTGAAATAAGCCTATTACCAATTGCGTACAAGATCTTTTCGAGCATATTGCGTGAACGTCTAAAGCAATTTGTAGAAAAACTAATTGGTAAATCTACGATGGATCAAATATTTACTTCACGACAAATCCTGGAACTAACTTATGAAAAGCAGATCGACAACTACCACCTCTTTGTCGACTACAAAGCTGCATTCGACTCTCTGATAAGCAATAGGCTATATGAGGCCATGTCTGAGTTTGGTATTCCTACAAAGCTGATTCGACTTTACAGATGTACGTGTACCTTGGAAAACACCACATTCTCTATTAAGATTGGTAAGGATCACTTTCAACCATTCAACACGGCAAGATGTCGCAGGCAGGGTGATAGCTTGTCCTGTACGGTATTTTATTAGTTATGGAGAAATTGATGAGAAAGGCAGGTGTCTACATGTTTTGGCCGAGATCTACGGGATGTTACTGCAGTTTCTCATCGCTAAAAAAGGAGTCAGCAAAAATGGGTTTATCGGCCAACAGGGACAAAACAAAAATAATGATTTCGGTGTTCATTTTACCCGTTCTGTTGTATGCCGTGGGTGCTTACGACAATGGACATACAAACGCTGGGAGTATTTGAGAGAAAAGTACTCCGAAACATATATCGACGGCGAGTTTCGCCATCGGATGAACCATGAGCTGTATGAGCTTTACCATGACATCGACGTAGCTAAAAGAGTCAGAATCGAACGACTTCGATGTTTGGGACATGTTGCCCGGATGGATGTAAATGCTCCAGCGATAAAGCTGTTTCAAGACGAACCTGTAGGACGACGCAGAGCAGGGAGACCCAAACTTCGTTGGAAGGACCAAGTAGTTGGCGACGTGCCATCATCTAATAGGACTAACTGGAGAACACCGGCAGTAGACCCAAGCGTGTGGAATTCTTCAATACTTCAGGCCTCTATTTTATGAACCACGTTCGCAAGTTGTTACAGGCCACTTAAGTAAGTAAGTAAGTAAGTAAAATTTGGTCAATATTAATCAATCCAATAGGGTGTTATAGTGTGGGTGTATAGTCGCAGGACCCGCCCTACCCTCTATATGGGAGGTATCCGAAGACGTGTCACTTTTGGGTCTAAACTTTGAGATTTTCTTGATTTTTGGCTTGGTACCAAAAGTCACTAATTTTCAGGTAGCAGCAACTACTCCTTCTAATTTTGTCCCTTCAATGTATAGGGACAAAGCACTGTGCGACGTTGCTCATATATTAATAATTCAACGACTACGATGGCTGGGCCATGTTGCCAGGCTGGATGTAAATACTCCAGCGAGAAATGTGTTTTATGGCGAACTTGTAGGACGGCGCAGAGCTGGGAGATCCAGACATATTGGGAAGGACCAAGTGGTTGCTGACGTGTCAAGCAAAAGTTTCAATTTGCCATTTATCAAATGATATTGAACTGGGTTTATTTTGTAGCAGTTACAATAAAACTGTTGTACTCCATGGCGTATGATTTACGTGGAACATAACTGATAATCATACGCCACCATATAACAATATAACAAATAAGCCTAAAATGTGACAATTTCCCCTATACTATACTTACTAACTTCAAATCGATATTTAATTATTATGGCATGTAACTTGACAAAACGAATGATGCAGAACTTCTTCTTTTTGTGGCTACTTTCACGTGCAGTTCTCAAAATTGAGTCCCAAAATCATCTGTTTTACTGTGTAATATCAATTTTAACCACGTTGGTAAGTTGTAATGAGCCACTTATCTAAGTAAATGTCATAGTGATTTTATTGTGGCCGCACAAATAAATTAAAATTCAATTAAGAATTCTAGTCGCACTTATCACTCAGTATCAGCAACTTACTTGTCAATCAAAGTAGACCTATCAAAGTAGACCATCAAAGTTATATTCCTGTGCCTAGTTAATGACTTAACAAACGTTTTTTTTTTTAATTTCCTTCGTCATAAAAATTGTTTTCATCTCACATCCATGGTTGCTAATCGTTAAGAACTCAGCCATTTCCGGTATAACTAAAGTCTTATGACATCCAATCACTACCATCACAAAAAACAATTGCCATCTAACTATTCTAGAATAAAATTGTGTTGCCATTAGTGGTGACAGTGGTAAACTGTAACCGAAAAAACCACAAAATATTAAAACACAGGAACTTGAGTTTTGTGTAATAGTTTTTGCTACGCTATCTCTTGTAGACGTCATGACCCCATACCAACCTCGTATACAAATCATTTCCTATGGCACTCACCTCCTCATCCGCTCACACTTAGCGTTAATGGGCTCTAACTACACACACACACATGCACAGACTACGAAACGCAACGAAACGAAGAGTAAATATCGAACAGAACCAACAAGAGAAAGAGCGACTAAAGGACCTACATTTTAGTTTCAGTTGAAATGTTAATGTTACGGTGAGTAACGAAACGAATGGCAAAAGCCAGACACGAACTTGTAACTTAGTGTGTGCGAGTGTGTGTGTGTTGGTTTGTTGGTTGTTCAGTATCCTTAGGATAAACGTTGTTTTTCATATTAGCCTGACGGAATCAACGGAATACTGAAGCTTCAGTATTGCTTCGCACTCGGAACCGTTCACAACAGATTTGCCCCTAAAATCTGAAAAGACTAAAATAAGCAACAACGCGAAAATGTGTCCCACTGTGTGTGTGTGTGTGTTAAAGAGAAACATAAGCAAAGAGAAATGTAACGGTTTTTTAAAGATTTGAAATTCTTGCAGTGAACAAAAATATCAAAGTTATTTTATAAAAGATTTTGAAAACAAAAAAAAATTGTAAAACACAAAGTAATTGCTAACAGATTCCTAGAAGTGTATTAGAAAAGTAAAATAGTTTAAACTAAAAGTTCAAGTGTTATGTGCTGTATAGTTTGTGCTTATGCAAATTTTATCGCTACGAAATCTACAAGCTGCAAAACAGCAAAGAGCAAATGCATAAAATACAGCACAAGTGCAATTTAAAACACTGATATATGAAATCACATTTAATGTTGCTTGTGCAAGTTATTGGAACGCTATATAATTGGTCATGTCACGAGATGTCATAAAAGTCATAAAAGTTTTTGGGGTTAACCTCCAGGCCCCCAACACTGGTGGAAGCACCATCATTTCTTTTTTACCCAAAGGGGCCTTATGTGAATTTTTAGTTGTTCTTTTTGTTTTCTCCTGTTGTTTTTCGGTGGATTCATAATCGAGTTCATTGCTGAAAAATTACTGTTGCTAACCCTGTGGAGGTACTTTGAATTGTAAATCACACACTTCAACTCCTATTAAGCCCCTTCCCCCGCCATGCCATGGTCGTTTGCCTGCTTTAGTATAAAAGGAAACTAAAAACATATGTGTATGAAGTGCTTGTAGTTACAAATGTTAGTTGGCAGTGACTGGCGGAATACTGGCCCACTGGGGGGTGTCAGAGATGAACAAATCAATTTGTCACAATCGGTACCACATCTTGGTTGATGTGGCCCATTGCTACTACTGTATTACTACTGTGTGCTAAACATAGGAAGGAAATAATTAGTCCTTTGCACTTCCTGTTAATAACAGCAAGAGAGAAGGTTGTTGATGGTGTTGCCGAGGATGCGTATATATGTAATTGACATGTAGGTGAAACCTTGGATCCCATTAATAATGAAATGTTATCGAAAGTATTTGGAAAAGGACGAAGTATTTAATTGTCTTACATATGAGAACAAATAATTTGGGAATAATTTATATGTAAACAAAGCAGAGAACATTAATTATTTTGTAGAAATAGAAATACATAATTCATATGAAAAAAAAGACATACTAATAGAGAGAAACACTGTTTGGTAATGAAATTTCAAGTATTTTAAAAAATAAACAATTTATTATAAATTGATAATGGAGAGAAACCCTTTCGCCCAGTTATGCAACAAGCTCTTTTGTATCGAAACTGAGTATTTTTTTTTAATAAAAATCAAAAATCTTTAGAAATTAGTTTTTTTTCAGAGGAAAGGACTAATATAACACAGTACAACATATTTCAGCTCATTGATTTGGAACTCAATTCTGAGAACTGCACATGAAAGTAGCCCTAAAAAGAAGAAATTCTGCATCATTCGTTTTTTCAAGTTACATGCCATAATAATTTAATATCGATTTGAAGTTAGTAACTATTGGATGGGGAAATTTGTCACGTTTTAGGCTCTTTTGTTTGACATAACTCGAGAACCACTAGTCTGATTTAGCTGAAACAAAGTTAAAAAAATTAAGAATTACAATTCCTTTAACATTTCCCTACATAAGCAACAGCTTTACTTATCCATTTATCAAATGATTTTGAACTGGGTTTATGTTGTAGCAGTTTCAATAAAACTGTTGTACTCCGTGGCGTATGATGTACGTGGAATATTACTTATGATAATCAAATTCTTAAAAAAATAAACTTAATTTCCCTTTACACCCCATGAATGAGGTATGGGATAGCTTCTCGCGTTGTTGTGAATTAACACGCTTTCTATTTTTAGATTCACAACTAACGGCATCTACTTGTTTATCGACGAATGCAAACGTCACTGTTTGAGAAGCTCTAACTAGACACGCCGATTGACTCGACACTAATACTGCGAAGTTTCTGTCGACAACATTCGAGGGGAGCCGACAATGAAAGAAGATGACTGGAGCCAGGATTTGAACCTGTGATCTCCCGCATAGTAGTCGCGTGTACTAACCACTATGCCACGGCCGGTCCCTATACGATACATACTAACTTCAAATCGATATTAAATTATTATGGCATGTAACTTAACAAAACGAATGAAAGAAAACTACTTCTTTTTGGGGCTACTTTCACGTGCAGTTCTCAGAATTGGGACCCAAAATCATGTGTTGTTCTGTGTTATCTATGCAACTTACCTCAATTTTCAATGCAATACTATAATGAGTACAAAAAATAGATATGAGGCTATAATTTCGTTGAAAACTACAAAACCCACATATAAATTGTATGTCGTTTGTTTTCAGAGAAATTAGCAATTGTATTTTTTTCTAATATCAACACCAATTAAAATCAAAAAAATACATTTTAAAAATGTGAAATACACAACACTATATTTGGTTCAACAAGAAAAAAAGTAACAATTTACTATTTAAATTTAAATTGAAAATAACATTTTCTTTGGAAAATTATACAGTAAAGGATTATTTTTTCTTACGTAATAACCAAAAATTTCCCCTTGATATGGGGAAAAAATGGATAGATATGAAATGAACATTTCAGTGACAATCCCAGCAAATTTTTAATTTTCAGAGAAATTTGCAATTGTATTTTATTATATAAAAATAATTATTTTAGAGACAAAAAAACATGTACGAAATATAAGGAGGACATCATATTTTTGGACAACAATCCTTGAGCTTGATTATTTAACATATATGGTAGAATTGGATATTGAAAAATAGGTTTCAATCAAAACAGAGGGTATAATCTATATATATAAAAGTGAACATTTGTTTCTACGTATGTCCACTATAGACTTCAAAACCACCCAACCGATGTGCAACAAACCGGCATCAATAGAAAGACAATCTTTCGAGGATCGTTATAGGTTACTTAAACATTGCATAAGAATCATGTGGTCCATTTATTGAGTTGATTTTCGATTTTTCCATACAAAAAATGTTAAAAAGTTTTAAATTGTGAAAATTAAAATAGTATGTCAATGTTAAATTTGTCAATAAATTTGTCAAATGAGCTAATTTGTTAAAGTGCGGTATCTGAAGTACTAGATTAGTAGGAATGGCCCTACTCATAGGACCAAATTTGTAAAAGTGCAATATCTGATGGCATAGATCATTAGGCATGGCTCCGTACGTATTTTATATACGTATATATACTCATATACGTATTTTAAAGAAAAAGGGGGATTTGAAATAGTATGTGGAATAAACACCAATATTCGTGATCAAGCATAAGGGGTAGCCCTGCCAAATTATGTTTTCCAAAAAGCAATAGCTGAAGAACTGTAGCACTATTCGTCTTGATATTTGGTATGCAATTTTTTGAGACCAGTGGCGTATGCGACCGAGATCTACGGCAGAAAAAATCGAATACTCACGAATTTAAACATTTCTCAAATCTGCATTCTATTACATTTAGATCGACAAACGTTATACAACAGTGTAATATAAGCAGTTACGAATGAGTGTGTAGGATTTTATTTCCTTATTGCACCCATGGGTTTTGATATTGTTGATTTTGCAAAATGTTTGATCGCGTTGGCTATTGCATCCTCCTGTATTGCGCAGCTGTTTTGGATGTTGCAGAATAGAGCAAAAAATTTCAATTTTCTGAGAACCGCACATGGGTTATCAAGTTAAAAAATGTTGCAAACATGTCAAATAATAATGAGGGATGAGTGTACTATGACACACAAATAATCGTTGAAACCCCTTGATCGCGTATTATAGGATTTAATAAGCAATACATGATTGAGTTATCATTCTTACATTAATTTACCCAGAAAATATAAGGGAACCGAAGTGTTGCTACTATGTATAACAATGATACCCACGGAATTGCCGTTAGATTTAAATGACTACAGTTTCCAGTTCGGTTAAAATTTGCAATGACATTCAATAAATCTGAGGGACAGCCTATTCAAATTTGAAAAATCCAAATTTTTCGCATGAACACCTTTATGATGCATGTTCACGTGTAGAATGGCCCACTGATTAAAATATGTACACTTCTTTGGTTCTTCCATACATACTCTATTACCAAAAGCATTACAATAAATTTCTGTCATTAAAACTATATTATCTTTAAATATACCTCCAAATTTTTGTTAAATTTCGATGCGAATATCAAAAGAAACTAACACAACCCGAAGATTTATTCCAACCAAAAAAATTTAAATTTCAGTCAATACTTCTTTAGGCAGGACGAAGTCTGCCCGGTCAGCTAGTCTATTATATAAAAATAAGTCGGGTTTTCCTTCCTGATGCTATAACTCCAGAACGCATGAACCGATTTCCACGGTTTTGCATTCGTTGGAAAGGTATCGGGCTCAGTGAGGTTTAAAAGGTTTTATATTTTCAAAAAGTGGGCGTCGCCACGCCCCTTTTTTCAAATATCGCTCTGACGGCTTTTCTAATAGACCGATTGATACAAACCAGTACCATGAGGTACTGTTGACCTGTAGATAGTTTCTGACTACCTTTCGTTGTAATTGGATAAAGGGGCGTGGCACCGCCCATACAACTTGAAAATTAAAAAGGCTATATTTCATGAACTATCAGAGGTATGAAGTAGAGATTTGGTATATATGTTGTTTGAGCAGTATTAATTACAGCCAGGATGAAAGCGGGCGGTGTCACGCCCCCTTTTCAAAAACCGCTCTAACGGATTTTCTAATATATCGATTGATACAAAAATTTTACCATGAGGTACTGTTGACCTGTAGATAGTCTCAGGCTATATTTAGTTGTGATTGGATAAAGGGGCGTGGCACCGCCCATGCAACTTTAAAATGAAAAAGGCTATATTTCATGAACTATCAGAGGTATGAAGATGAGATTTGGTATATATGTTGTTGGAGCAGTATTAATTACATCCAGGGAGGAAGTGGGCGGTGCCACACCCTCTTTTCAAAAATCGCTCTGACGGCTTTTCTAATAGATCGATTGATACGAAAAATTTACCAAGTGGTACTGTTGACCTGTGGATAGTTGGTGGCTATATTTGGTTGTGATTGGATAAAGGGGCGTGGCACCGCCCATTCAACTTAAAAATTAAAAGGGCTATAACTCATGAACTATCAGAGGTATAAAGATGAGATTTGTTACATGTTTTTGTTGCAGTATGAATTACAGTAAGGGTGGAAATGGGCTGTTCCACACCCTTTTTAAAACAAACGGTTAAAACTGTCAAAATTCCACAGTATATTGCTGTTCGCCTAGAGATATGAACAGTAAGGTGGGCCAATTTTTTTATTCACAAAAATCGTAACCAAAACCGGAATCTACGCTGAATTGTTAAAAAATTTTACTAATAAATTTTGTGTCTAAAAGCAATTCCTAGCTCGCGCTGGGAAGCATGATGATTTCAGATAAAGATTTTTTTGTTTTTAAATGAGCGCACACCTATGTATGGGGTATTTTTTTGACGTATAGAACTTTTGGTAGGTATAAGTGTAAATCTATCTGTCATACTAATGAAGTGTAATAAACTTCGTTTTAGTATACTTTGGTAAATCACCATATAAAGACTACACAAGAACAACGTTTACAAATCTTGCAAATATGTTTTCAAAATGCGCGTTCTGTTCGCCAAACTCATGGAGCCCTTACAGAGCCCTTTTTGAAGTTTACGGTGCATATACTCAGCCATCTGAGCAGCTACTAGAAGCCATCGACGCTGTAGACGTAAGTGTGACAGGTCTTGAATTCTTCGAACGGACGCCGTTCTCAGCAACTCGGTCTCTGCAAATGCTGATTAAAGATCTTGCTTGGCTTACACTCAAGAACTAGAGCCAGTGGACGATCAATTGCATTTTTTTATTTATCATGTCATTAAACATTATTTGAAGGAAAAATGGTTCCAACACAACGGCGTAACATGTCATACAGCGCGTGAGACCATCACTTTGTTGAACCAAACATTGGTGACCGAATTATCTCAAAAAATGGTAATACGAGTCCAATACAAATATAGTATTCGAGAATATTCTTGATATGTGAGAGAAGAAGACATGGCAAAAGAGGTTTTTATGGCTAAAGGCATGATGCTTCAAACGAAATTTTGAGTGGCGTTTAGTGGCGCCCAAAGAGATAGTTAGTAATCAGACGCCACTACAGATAAAATTAAAAATTGAATTTTGATCTTTAACGGAATGCCTGTTTCCGATGTGTGAAAGATATGACTTTGATGATGAACTTTTTACTATCGTCATAGAGCCTATGATATTGAGAATTTAAAACAATAAAACTGAATTGGTTAACTTCCATGTTAAGGAGTCACTTGAAATTAGTTACATAAGTTAATAAACTCAACATATTATTAACGAGCTTAAGTACCGTTTTCAAAGTACTTTGTAGGTCTAAATGTGAAATATACTACAAGTTATTATGCAATAGCGAAGCATTGCCGGGCCCACTAGTTTAAATATAAATTTAAAAAAATTTATTATTTGTTGAATGCAGTTGCAAAGAAGTATTTTTTGTTCTCAATAAAGATATCCTAATATTAATAACACTATGCAACAAATGACGACTTTTTGTAAAATACAAAAACGGGATAGTATAGGTTCGATTCTACTATCGAAGGGTAATAAAACCCCATACTCAGTTTGGCGAGATTGGTGACCAATTTTTTTTTATGGGCCCCTAAAGATTCTCAAAATCACTGAGCCCCATGAAAAAAGGTGTCATCAGTTTTTGTCCAACAGCTAACTCACACTTCGTGATAGCGCTAAACTGTATTCGGCAATAATGTAGCTGGGAGTTTTGCGCACTAACTTTGTTAACAAATTATGTCAAAAAGGTTGGTTATTCCTGCCCTTTTTCAAAAAAAATTTAAGAAGAGTTTATTATTTTTTCACTTTTTTGAGCATTACTTTGAGGGAGTCCAAATTTTCCTCTAACACTGTTCGCCAAAATTGTAGCCCTGGTAAAGATAAACAACTTTCGTGAACATATCAATCCAATCTGAACGTGTCTATGCAACCTAAATAGCTCATAAAGTCCACGTTGATACCGGTTTTTCGAACCTTTACGCACTTAAAAGCCAGTAACGTGGTTGAATATCAACCAATTTGAAGTTTCTCAGCTGTTTTATAAAGAAGAGACTACGGCCTTTCCAATGGTATATATAGTTCTATTGATAACTTATCATAAATGTCTGTTTTTTGCCTCGAAATTTCAAACTTTTGTGACTTTTTTACTATTTTTTAAGTTTGACGAAGTTTGTAGCCACTATTTTATAAGGACACCCTAATGTTTACTACTTTATTCAGAAAGTGCACGCTATCACGAGTTAAACGCATATTTTTTTGTAAAAATCGGTTAACAGATAGTTAAGTTATACATGTTTTCCGAGGGACGCAACTATGCTAAAATCAAATTTGAAGTAATTAACAACAACACCAAAACAATGCTTCTTCTTCAACTCTTTGATTTTGGTATAGGATATGAAAGTTGCTTCCCTCGGAAAACATGAATAACTTAACTATTTGTTAACCGATTTTTACAAACAAATATGCGTTTAACTCGTGATAGCGTGCACTTTCTTAATAAAGTAGTAAACATTAGGGTGTCCTTATAAAATAGTGGCTACAAACTTCGTCAAACTTAAAAAATAGTGAAAAAGTCACAAAAGTTTGAAATTTCGAGGCAAAAAACAGACATTAATGATAAGTTATCAATAGAACTATATATACCATTGGAAAGGCCGTAGTCTCTTCTTTATAAAACAGCTGAGAAACTTCAAATTGGTTGATATTCAACCACGTTACTGGCTTTTAACTGCGTAAAGGTTCGAAAAACCGGTATCAACGTGGACTTTATGAGCTATTTAGGTTGCATAGACACGTTCAGATTGGATTGATATGTTCACGAAAGTTGTTTATCTTTACCAGGGCTACAATTTTGGCGAACAGTGTTAGAGGAAAATTTGGACTCCCTCAAAGTAATGCTCAAAAAAGTGAAAAAATAATAAACTCTTCTTAAATTTTTTTTGAAAAAGGGCAGGAATAACCAACCTTTTTGACATAATTTGTTAACAAAGTTAGTGCGCAAAACTCCCAGCTACATTATTGCCGAATACAGTTTAGCGCTATCACGAAGTGTGAGTTAGCTGTTGGACAAAAACTGATGACACCTTTTTTCATGGGGCTCAGTGATTTTGAGAATCTTTAGGGGCCCATAAAAAAAAATTGGTCACCAATCTCGCCAAACTGAGTATGGGGTTTTATTACCCTTCGATAGTAGAATCGAACCTATACTATCCCGTTTTTGTATTTTTTTCACTGTTGCACTGTGTAATTGATATGGGAAATATACAAATCAAAAACAATAATTTCAGACAACAAAGGAATGACATTAATATTTGTTAAAAAATACTTTTTATTATTAAAAAAAATGCTGTGATTACCAATAATGTTAAGTAAGCACTGAAATAAGTTGATTTCTGCTCAAAATGTCCACTATATGACAATGACGGTTGTTACCGTAGGAATTTGGGCTTTTACAAAATTATGATTTCCAGGTTAAATTCTGTAAAATTTTCTGTAGAAAGTCCACAATTATTGTGATGTAGATAATTGTTTATATTGTTTTTTATTGTGTTAAGTACTTAATGTTCGCCACCAAACGAACAACTAGGGGATATTTCAATTTGGTCAGTTCAATTATCTTGAGAAAACCCAAACATATTTTTTTTTAAGAACACTTAATTATGTCATATTTTCACAAAAAACATGTTATTGAACGTTGACTTACGAATAAAAATCGGGCATCAAATCAATATTTTCCTAACAATTTCTAAAAGGAACGCCTCTAGCAGTTTCTGTAGCTAACAGTTTACTTTTAATATTTTGTATTCATTCATTCGCCCCCCATTAGTAATAATGATTTTTTTTTTGAGATTTTTGTGCGAATTTTTCCTTAGTTCTCAGTTAGTACTGTAAAAGACGCATTGACCATATGACCAGAGATATTGAATTAAACTTTTACATTTGTTGGCGAATTATGCCATATCGTAATATCATCCATAGGGTGAGGCTATTTATAAGTCAGTTTGACTAAAATTTCTGTAATGGCTTTTTTAATTATTGATACAATGGTCGCTGTAGGCGTGGAAAACTTTTTTCGAGCAAAATTTGGCACACAGATAGTTTTCGGCACTTCAGGTACAAAATTGTCTAGGGGGCGTGGCCATACTTTATTTAAGTCCATAAAAGGTAACATTTGATATTCTGATTGTAGTCTGCGACTCAATTATAAAGATGCAGACGGAATTTTAATTTTCGATCAGTGGGCGGAGGGGCTTGACGAACATTTTTTTTAACCCTACAGACATACAGTTTAGTATGCAGATAGTTTGTGGAACATTTAAAATCTCAATCTGACAGTTAGATGCTGTACAATCTTCAGAAAGATCGGTTCAATCGGGTAATCCCCTATAATAGACAAACGGATAAACCCAATTTAAATTTGGATGTGTATGGAAATTAGGAACACTTTTTGGTACTATATTTTTTTAATTTCTAAAACAACATACTGTAGTATGTTATTTTTGGATATTACACTTAACTTTTAGTGGTTTCATATTTCATAATATCCCATACTATTTCGCCATAGTATAGTACCAAAAAGTGTACCCAATTACCATACATCCATGCCATCCTACTCATATGAATAAGTGTTGTCACTTGTCTTGGTGTGTTTTTTTTGCTACATACGGGTTATTGTGCCAATGGGAGCCACCGTGTCTGCTCGTCTAAAACACGCACTATTTTCCCACGATTGCCATCCACTATGTGGTCCCACAGCTACAACTACAACTACTACCACACCTCCGCCACAACATAGAGCAGACATAGCATCCTTTGATGCTAAATAACCACAAGTTTAGCAACTGACATGCTCTTCATGTGTACTCTTCTCATTTCAAGAGGATATTCTATTGTTATTGTCCTTATGGTCGCTAACGGAGGCGTTGTAACTCTGTCTGTGCGAGGCGAGGCAAGGCGGTCGTGTAGCGTTGTATGTGTGTGTGTGAGCCAATGTGCCATCAAATGAAGGATATCCGTTTTTTATAGATCGTTTGATTGCTGTGATTTTATTGTCGCTATCGCGCTTCGCATACCCCCAGACCCTGGTGGAGGCCAAACGGGGAGCAAATTCTGCTACAGACATTATTGTGTTCAATGAAATGCCGTTAAGCGTTTTCGTGGTTAATAACAGTTACTACTGCATAGCAACCTTAACAAGAAAAGTCAATGACGGGAATAATTGTGGTATCTACAAGATATCAAGTATGTGGGTGTGTGCGTTGGGCGTTGATTTAAACCGAATCAGCCCTACAAACAGTTACATTTACTTTTAGATTTTTGTTTATGTTGGTTTCAATTACTAGGATTCTACAGCGAATGCCAATTGATATGCCATAGAGATATTTGTGTTATGTGAATGGGTCAAAGGTTACAAACTTGAAATGTGTGGTATGTTGTTGTTTTCGTTTCTATCTGACAATTACAATAACACATATGTATTTTGCCGATTGCACAGATTTCAGGGCCATATATGATATCTTCACACACACACACACACGCACACACACGCACACACATACATACACACAAATACAGACTTACTCTCTACATATACATAGTTGTGTGCAGCAAGTGCAACATATGTGTGTAAGAGAGTTGTTTTTATTTTTGGTTATACACAAATGCATTTATGCGTGTGTATGTTCGTGTACTTGTATATAGGTGTAGGTGAAGGTGGGCGTATGTATGTATGTGTATGTGATTCTGTGTTATATATGCAATGACCTTAGCTATAATATATTATCAAGGTCTTGAGCGATTCCCTTGTCAGAAGAGGACCGACAGACACACGTACACACATATATGAACTATGGTATATACTAAATAGGAAGTGGCAGCATAGGAAGAGGATTTGTTCTCAAGCTGAAACAATTGCAGAAGAAAGTTAAAATTGTTAGTTTTTCACAATAGGGCTAAAAAAGATTAGGTTAAACAAAAATTTTAAATATCGTGTGTTTTAAATTCAAGCTCAAGGCTGCATGGTTTTTGCTTTGATGCTTAGGTGAAACTTAACACACAGATTAATAATAAATAAAAAATTATAATATAATCCTATAATGCAGTTTGATGATGTTGGTCATTCAAAATAATAACTATTGCCATTATCTATCATAAACTTTGTGATTTTTGTATGACATTTTATATTGCCTAACTTTACTTTAATTGGTAGTTAGCAGGATCTGACAGATTTATTTCAAAGGATTGTCTAAGCATTTACGGTTTGATTACCGAACTATGTATGTATTTATTTAGTTTTATCAATTTAAATTAATCATACGTATGAGCAATGTTTGATAATATTACTCATACGCAGTAATCTAACGCACAATGTTAATCGTAAATGAACCCACCCATGTCGATCAACAATACGAGTATTGATTGGAATATTGTGAATAATATAGTAGATGAAGATAAGGTCAAGTGCGATATAAATACTTTTGAGCCCTACAAATCGCGTGGTACAAGGTGGGCCAAAAGAAGTCATCCAATTGGAAAATGCTCTTATTTTTGACCGTTCCAGACTTTTTTTTGTGGGATTTTTTGAAGTCTCGTGTTTACGTGAATAATCCCGTGAACAATCAAGGACAACATTCGACACGAGTGCGAAAATCTGTCGACCGAAATTCTCGCCGAATTGATGGAAAATGCCATAAAACGAGCTCGTATAACAATCAATTGTGACGGCGCTCATTTGGCAGATATCATCTTCTCGTCTTAACCAATAAAATTCTAAAGATTCAAATAAACATAATCAAAAAATAGAATCGAAATGTTTCATTTAGGAGTCATGTCCCTTCTTCTTTGGGTATTTATGCTAAACTGGGTACTTAAAACGTTTAATGAGAATGGTACGAAAATGCGAATAATGTGATCATCATGATAGGTGGACAAATTCTACCAACTATGTGTGACCTTATTCAAACTGCCCTTGGTCCAATAACTGTTATTTGGGGGTGAACCCTCTGAAAACGGAAACTTAATGGGTGGAACTGAACCTCTCAACGGAGGCGATAGTACCTAGGTGTTGTCCTTTATCAGAAGATAAATTGGTCAAGGAATATTGGTGAAAGACTAAAGAGGATCATCAATAACATTTATGCGTGCCGCAACTCGATAGGTGAAAGTTAAGGACTCAGCCCAAAGGTCCAATGTGGCTGTATACTGGTTTGGTGGGAGCGCATAGATAAGAGTACCTTGTTAAAAATGGTCGGCAATATCCAAATATCAATATACATTGTGTTAATCAAATTTGGTGAGGAACTGTTAGGATCGGCCGTGACATAGTGGTTAGAACACGCGGGAGATCGTTAGTTCGACACCTGGCTACTGGCTAGTCATCTACCCCCCTCTCGATGTTGTCGAAGCAACTTCGCATTATAAGTGTCGAGTTAATCGTTATATGCACTAAAAGCTTCTCAAACAGTGACGTTCACATTCGTCGATAAACAAGTAGTTACCGTTTGTTGTGAATCTAAAATAGAAAGTGTGTTAATTCACAACAACGCGAGCTATCCTATACCTCATTCATAGAGTGTAAAGGAAAACTAAGTAAGTAAGTAAGTAGTACTGTTAGAATAAGTTGGATGGACTAAAGCTCCTGGATGTCAGCCTTTGTTGGGTTTCAGGACATTGCAAGATTCCTGGTAACGATTCAGCAAACCTACTGTCCAGGGTTGACTGTACTATATCGGATCATGACTCTCTGAAAGACGTTTACCCGTACATTTGTTAAATTTTTTGCTTGTTGAATGATTGGATGTGGAAACAGCGAGCAGACGGTTGATCTCCAGAACCGACTTCATAAATGCTAGATCGCTGTGGCAGATCCCAATTGGCGTATGTAATTGACATGTGCAGGAGTGACCTGACTATGAAATTCTAATAGGCCATTGCATTAGCAGGCACCTGACAAGTAAATGGAATAAATCAATATCGTCCTCACGCTCACTGGGGAAATTCCGAGACGATGGAATATCTTCTTTATAGCTGCTCCGGTTCAGCCCGCAGGAGGTTAAGTCACTTAGGGGGAAGTTACATAGAAGACCTAGAGTCTCTCTTCTCACTCCCAGCAGGAGATTTTATACGTTTCTTGCGGTGCCTTCCATAACTACCTGGACTTAGGTAACAATTATAGTTCCCGCGATTTTCTCTTCCTTCTCTATCCCTCCCCTTTTTCCTTCTTCCTACTCTCCTTCCTTTCTGTAAAGTCGAATCAGCCTTTTCATGAGTTTTTTTTTTCTAGGATATGTCGTAAGGTGAATATTTGATCCATCGTCAATTTACAAGGTCTAAAGCCGCACTGATAAGGTTCAATTAGTTTTTCTACAATTGGCTTTAGACGTTTACACCATATACTTGAAAGGTCCTTATACGCAATTTGCAATAGGCTTATTCCACGGTAGTGGAAATAACAGACTGAGACTCCAATCCCCGGGCATGCTCTCCTCTAGTCAAATGTTCTCTAATGCATGCTCCTAATCAGCTCCTTCCCGCCAGCCTTTAAGAACTCAGCAGGGAGACCATCGGCACCAGGTGCTTCGTTATTTTTAAGGCGGGATATTGCCACAAGTATGTCGCTCTGACTCGGAGGTGGACAGTTAATACCATTGTCATGGATTGGAACGGGGTTTTCTGGTGTGGTGTCCGTATCCAGTAGATTTCTGCTATGTTCTTTCCATATCTTCTTATCCGGGTCCGTCACTAGCTGGCCATAGCTGTCCTTACAGGAGGGCAAACCTGTTCCACGCATTCTCTCCTTAACTCTCTGGTAGAATTTTCGGTCTTCCCCTAATCATGACTCTTTAGCTCCTTCTAGCTCCTTCTTTTGCCGTCTAAAAATACGAGTTGCCTCTCGTCTCTTCTCCCTGTGCCATTTACGAACAGCTCGCGTTGTTATTGACTGAAGTTTCGCCCTGTATGCAACATCCGTCTCTCTCGTGGCATTGCGACGTTCATCATCGTAAGAGGCATCTTATTGAGACGGCTATGAACACCCAAGTACGCTCCTCGCAGTTCGTTACATGGAGTCGGCTATATATTGCCACTGCGAGGTAATATTAGCAGGGGTTTGTGCATTCTGCTGCAGTTGAGTTAGGTGGTTGGAGTAGGCGTCCGCTACCTCTGTGATACGCAGTTTACCGATGTCCAGCTTTCGTTGTGCCTGGCTACGTACGTTTTTCGTCATGCTTAGCCTTGTGCGTACCTTAACTGCGGTAAGGAAGTGATCGGAGTTAATGTTTGCAACCCTGATCACTCGTACGTCCAGAACACTTGATGCGTGCCTTCTATCAACTACCACGTGATCTATATGATTCCTCGCTAATTGATCTGGAGATAACCATGTTGCCTTATGAATATTTTTATGGTCAATTCTATTGCTGATAACTACCATATTTCTTGCTGCAGAGAAATCATTAAATGTTAAATTAAGTTGAGCAAAAAACAAAAAAGTGTGACTCACAATCAACATTGTGTATTACGGTTGGACCACCTTTTAGAAAATTAATAGATATGCCGATTAACTCTACTACTATGAAGGTGCTGTCGGCAACAATGAAAGGGCTTTCGATCAAAAAAAATGTAGGGCTCGAAACCAGTTTATCGCATTATGGTCGCGTGTTATAAGCCGCTATAGGCACCACTACATTGAAAGCCTTGCATGTGTTTGTGCTTCATTGTTTTATTTGATGTTTTTTGTTGTAACTTCTTCGTTCTTATGCTCTTAAAGCTCCGAGAGAGCTCCCTGCCCATAGCTGGTTGTAATCATCATTCCACGTTCGGTCCCTTATTAATTAATTTTAATATCTTTTTACTTCTGATCAAGACTGTGAACACAAGTAAGATGTTACAAGTTTGATGTTACTCCACACAACGCAATAGTTTGGTAATTGCACTTGACTTACGCATCTTAGTCAGTTAGTTCACAAACTTTTCGTGGGCGTATACAGGAAAATAACATTAATGAATCCTATTAGATTTGCAATTTAAACTACAAAGCGGCAAATATGTTGAGATTATACGAAGATATAGTATAGCAATTTAAACAATAACATTTAATTAGTATCTTTGATAAAACAATAAAAAATGGGACTGTTATTACTTGATGCTTTAATTATTGTCCATACTTTTGGTATTTTACTTTAGACATATCAACATTTTGCTTAGAGTTCTAATTGCTTTACTGTTGGACTGTACTATTGACATTTTAACGCTATCGCACAGTGTTTAAGGTACATAAAAAACAAGCGTAGACTTTTGTTCATTTAAATTAGTCATTCATTTTCAGATTTTAGGCGCCCCTTAGCCTGAAGTGGATAAGGCACATTCAGTTACATATATATCTCCCACCCAACTATTCATGCATTTTTTATTATTAAAGTGGCTGTATGTGGTTTCCGTCGAGTGCATCCTTAACATGTCCATCATATTTCATTGTTCTGTCCATCACAAAAATTCGCCAGCAGAATATGCACAGTGAAGACCATGACTCTTAGAAGAAGTTAACACTGCTGTCTCGGCATCATATAACAGCATTTTCAAGTGCCACCACGTGTTTTCAGCATTTTCAACTTTATTGTAAAATTATTTCATTTCCCCATTTCAACAAAGCTCTCGAATGTCCCTTGTCACAATCTCCATTTAATATAATTATCATATAGTTTAATGACGGTTGACTGCTAATGTTATCCTTATACTCGTTTCGGTGTCATATTCAAATATCCGTTTAATCGCTTCTTTAAAAGTTAACGCTAACGCTCTCGTGTCAAAGGAATAAAATTACATAAATTAATGGTATCCTTCGTTTGGGGCGTCCACAGCTACAAGGAAACAGGGAAAACCTTTGCCTATGTTGCTACTTTGCGCTACACAAACGTATTGAACACAAAACAAATAAAATGCAAACGAATCAGGGTTTAGGTCAAAATCGATGTCAAACAGCTATAATAATATCATCGCAACAAAAAAAAACCGAAACATACAAACAAGCAAAGAAAATTCGCCAAAGGTCCTTAGAGTTTACAAGGAACGGGTGGATAGATGGTGGCTGATGATGATGATGATTTGTGTATAAATATAGTAAATTTGCTTATAAATCAGGAAATTATGCTAATATAGTCCCCCGTCCCTTAACCGAAAAAAAGAAAACGCCACGGCAAGAATCTTCCCACGCACGCACAACCATACGTAAACACACACACGCACACGATATCCTGGCGCATATACATACTTAAGGAAAGAAGTGTCAACAATAAATTTCATGCTACCTCGTTCTTATAGTATGTGTTAATGTGTACGTGTATGAGTAGGACAGTCGTCGGGTGGCATGAGGTTTTAAGATTTCGTAGGATGACGACATGTTGCCAATAAAAAAAAATCATAATTTACAAAAAAGATAGCTAACATTTTTAACAGATATGACATTTAAAACAGGCAACGAAAGTTAAATATTTTAATTAGCAATGATAAATAATGCAAATGGTACCGCCTTAGTCAAATTTTAATCGAAGGCAATTTTTTTCGTTTTTCCGCTGGCGGATTGTAGACGAAACTTGAATTGAGAAAAATAAAGTTTGTTGTTAAAGGTGTGAACTTTTAATATCAAAATAGATAAAGTTAAGGGTATTAACAATGTGACAAACTGCTATTATCGAAAAGCCGGTATAACATGAAAAGCTGTCTATATGTAATTTGAGAGTAGAATTAGGCAGGATATCTTCTTTGTACTTAGGTAATTATAAATTCTACAGGTTTTTCGTGTAGAAAAAGTTTTATATTAAATTCTCATTTGAATGTATACTCAACTATATGTTCTACTAGTATGGGTTGATCTCGATACAAAAAAAAAAAAAATACTGTTAAGATGAACAACTCCTATGTGCAAACCCTACGGGAAAAGTGGTGTTAATTTACCTGAGTGTACCTATCTCAGGACGGGTGACGAGGGGATGTGTCACCAAACTGGTTCTAAAGTGATCTGTAGTATTCTGCGGCGTTGTGTTTCCATTTAATTTTCATTTAATTTTTTCGTTTTATTTTGGGGCATATTAACAAATAATAGATATCATAGTTAAGTGACTGGTTTTTACTGAACTTGTCGTAGGGTTTGTACTGTTGAACCGGTTCAAGACACATCACAAAGTATCAGTTAGTTGTCAATTGAGACTTTAGCGGCCAACTCCATACAAAACGTACCGGTTCTCTACATACAAAAGTTCCGGAACTAGAACCGGTTCATGCACCCCAGGGAACCGGTCCCGAGACTGGTACTCTACCGGTTCATTTTCCCGTAGGGAAGGTTAAGATCATTAGTGAGGAAAGACCCAAATAACGGTTTGGAAACTTTGGTATACAGATTCATGTTGTACTCGACACTCGACACAATACATTAGATTTCTCCCCATGTTCTTTAAATTTTTTCCATTCTGTAGCAGTGTGTTATCTTTTAATAGTAGTGCCAATTTAAGTCATGTCCCAAAAAGGTCAAAGGTCATTTTATGGATTTTCAGTAATGTCCGAGCGGAACGTTGTGTAAGTTATTGTAAAATAACTATGGTCATTTAAAATATGAAAATGAGTTTGGGTTTGTTTGTTTGCATTTTTTAAATATACGGTACTTGCATTTTTGATATACCAAGAGGGCGTGGCCCCGCCCATTGGAACCAATTTTTGAAACCGCAATATCTGGAGGATTGTTTCTTCAATCGCCTTGAAAATTTGTGTGAATGCATTTGGCAGAAAAGTTCGTCATTCAACAAAAAATGGGCGGGATCGGATCAATGGGCGTAGTACAAGACATGAAACTTTAAAAGGATGTTTCTCATGAAATATGAGAGATTTAATGCTGATATTTGGTATATGTTGTTGATACAGTATAAATTACAGCCAGGGTAGAAGTTGACTCGCCCCATTTTAAAAAAACCGTTATAACATCCATAATCATAATTTGATTGTTCTGAAAATTTGACAGTACCAGTACCAAGTTGGCAAAAAGGGCCGAGGCGCCGCCCACACACGTCAATATTTGACTATTACATAATAGCGAGTAGAAAAGATAGGATTTATTAAGAACCTGACCTTTGACCTTTTTAATTACTTACTAAATTTAACTTTACACGCCATGTAAGAGGTATGGGATAGCTTCTCGCGTTGTTGTGAATTAACACGCTTTCTATTTTTAGATTCACAGCTAACGGCACCTACTTATTATCGACGAATGCGAACATGCCAATTGACTCGGCACTTATACTGCGAAGTTGCTGTCAACAAGATTCGAGGAGAGCCGACAATGAAAGAAATTTTTTTTTTTTAAGATGACTGGGATAGTCGCGTTTTCTAACCACTACGCTACGGCCGGTCCCATTGACCTCTTTAGGGAGCGGAAAATTGTTGTCCGACGTTGCCTAAACTTCCGTCATGTTAAAAAAATTTTCCACACATTTCGCTGCCCCCTATTCCATATCTTTGTTTGTAAATACATTAAATTAGGTAAAATTTTGCAAAAAAGTATCGGATACGTTGTACTGTTTCTACTGGCACCTCCCCCGATAATTAATAATATCCTACCATTTCTAAAAGATACTTCTCAAAACGTTGAAAATATTTTACTTTTAATATTTGTTATTTGAAATTGAGACGGGTTGGTTGACGCCACCTCATTTATTATGACTCCTATTGAGATTCGTATGCCAATTAATTAGCGACTTTCCATAATTTCTTACCGTAAAATACCCTTTTTGGTACCCTCATAGAAGATAACCATATTCACAGATATTGAATAAAACCTTTTAAATTTGTTGATAGTTTTGCAATAGTCCTAATCCCAACCGACGACATTTCAGAAGGGTAAGGGCATTATGAGTAAGGGACCGGCCGTGGCATAGTGGTTAGAACACGCGACTACCATGCGGGAGATCGCAGGTTCAAACCTGGCTCCAGTCATCTTAAAAGAAAAAAAAAATAAAAGAAAAATTGTCTTTCATTGTCGGCTCCCCTCGAATGTTGTTGACAGCAACTTCGCAGTATTAAGCGTCGATTCAATCGTCGTGTCTAGTAAGAGCTTCTCAAACAGTGACGTTCGCATTCGTCGATAAACAAGTAGGTGCCGTTAGTTGTGAATCTAAAAATAGAATGCGTGTTAATTCACAACAACGCGAGAAGCTATCCCATACCTCATTCATGGGGTGCAAAGGGAAAATAAGTTTTTTTTTTAGTTTTTAAGGGCATTATGTAAGTATTTATCAGTTGTTGTTGTTAACAGTTGGAGGAAGAAGCTGGGGTGATAATTTTTAATTTTTCATACCGATTTGCAATTTGTCGGCACTCGATCGGGCATATAATACGATTATCATACGATCATTGTTGGCAACTTTGTTTCGTTACTTTGTACAAGGATTGTTAGGTGTTGTTGTTGCGAGTTTAAACCGCCAAATTTCACCAAAGATGACGCCAGCTGGTTTTGTTGATTTATTTGCGATGTTGATAAATCATTTTCCTTGGTTCTTGCAAAATTTTTTTTTTGTAGTGGAAGCATCTAGGATGAGTTTTGTTGGCTGGAGAACTCGAAGGTATTTGAAAAAAAAAAAATAAATCGATGTTGATATGGCTAGTGCCCCTGCCGGGAATCGAAGCCGGCACCATCGGATTGCTAATCTACGTCGCTGCCACTGAGCTATCGAAGGCCGAAGGTATTTATTAGTCTGTTCAACTGATTAGAGAAATAGTCGACATTTTTAACTCGTTCAAGGTTATGTCATTTGTGTGATATTTCGTAGCGATTTCTATACTGTAAACACTAGTGCCCTGCAAAAGTGGTCTTGAAATGCTTTCAAGTCTATTTATTTCGTTTCAACGCATTTGTTTATTTTGATTCTGCGAACAAGACATGTGCAAAACAACCGTGTTGTTTTGATTAAAACATAACGAAACAGAAGGAAGAGAGTGTAAGAGCGAAAGAGTGTGCGTTTTGATCAACACTGTGTTTTAAATGCACTTAAATATGTTATGCAAGACAGTAAATGAATTAAAACATTGATTAATTACCAAATAGTGTAATTAATTCCACCAAAAAAGTAATTTTATTGTACCAAATAGTAACATTTAATACGCCAAATGGTACTTTCTTTGTACCAAATAAAATAATTTATTGTACCAAAAAATACGTTTATTGTACCAAATAGTATACTTTATTGTACCAAATGGGACAATTAACTGTACCAAACAGTACAATTTACTGTACCAAAAAAAAACCTTAATTGTATATAATAGAATAATAATAGAATTTATTGTACCAAAAAGTTCTTTTATTGTACTAATTAGTAAAATTTATTGTACCAAAAAGTACTTTTATTGTAAAAAAAAGTTCTTTTATTGTTCCAAAAAGTATTTTTATTGCATCAAAAAGTTTTGCAGTTGTATGAAGAAAAAGCAAGAACTACATTTGGCTTCTCCCCCACGTGCAAAAAGGAAAGCACTGATTGTCACTCTATTCTAGCAAAATAAGAAAATAAGAAAAATGATTTTCAGCATTCATTTAGTTGTTATTGTCATTGAAGTTAGTTGTTATTGTTTTGGTTTTCAGATATGAGAGCTTAAGATAAATTATTGTGAGCAAGAAGTGTTTTTAGTTTTGGTTTAACAAATAAAAAACAAAACACAAAAAATTCACCTCTTGTTTCCCTTCAAAATTATAAACTAAGTTAACTGTTATTTTAGTAGCGAATGTCTTGCAAGCATCGCTCACTGCAGTTAGTCATTTGTTGTCTTAGTAAAGCAAATTCATTTGTGCAAGGCGATACAAACGGACTTTTTATACCATCACCCTTAGGGATGAAGGTTTAAGTCATTTTATACGCGAAAAAGTGTTACACATTAAAGGAAACGTGTTAGACCCCAAGTATCTTAAGACTTAATTCGTTTCAGGACTTTTTAAGACGATTGAGCTATGTCTGTCTGTCTGGCTGAATGGCTGATTAGCAGGATAACTCGAGAAAATGGCCGAAAGTCCTATATACATGTATGTAAAACTATGAGGGACAATTCGGTAATTTTTATGGGAGGTACCATAAGGTGTGTTCCAAAGGTTTCGGTTTTCTTAGGGTTTGTCTACTTTTGCAAAATAAATAAATTGACCAAATTCAAATAGCCTCCGGTCGTCCGTTTAGAAATTATGAAAAAATTTTAATTATCCAAAAATTGGTAATTTTGTATGGGAGGTACCAGAAGGGGTGCGGCTATTCTGCATATTTACAATCCCATTAGTTCGTTTTGAAAAATATTAATATTGATTGATTTTCATACCGATCCGTTATGGTTTACTCGAGTTATCCTGCTCACCAGCCATCCTGCCAGACAGACAGACAAAGCTCAATCGTCTTAAAAAGTCCTGAAACGAATTTGGTCTTAAGACACTTCAAACACAAACAAGGAACCTTTTGTTTCTATTCGAAATTATATATCGTCCACATCACTTTCAGCTGCTAGAATTGGTTGAACTGAGAGAAACATTTCTATAGTTTCTGCTAAATATAAAGAAAACGTTGTTTTAGTTGTTGAGGCACTAAGAAGTAGATTTGAGCTCAAGGGAAGCCTATTCAGGATGTCCTATTTGCAGTAATTTTTTTTTTGGATAATTTTCTTGCAAAATCGTGTCTATAAGCTCGAAAATGTTTGTTTCGAGCCACTGCTGCCTCTTACGTATAGGCGTGCAGTTGTTCTGTGAAAACAAAAACAATTTAAGGACAAATGCTCCAGTAGCAAAGGCTTTCAAACGAAATCGCACAGTCGCACAGTGGCACCGCCCCATACATTTCTTGGAAAAAAATAGAAGGAGTGGTCGTACAGCAATGAAATTTTGCAGAAACACTTCTCTGGGCTAAATTAAGAAATTTTGAAAAAATCTTTGAAAACCGCCTACTGCCACACCCACCTTTCATATAACTGCACTTGCCAAAATTTTTATTTTTGGACCTAGGTACTCGAAATTCGGGACACTTCTTAATTGAGTTCTCCTTATGAAAAAAAATTAAACATATTGGGGATGCCACGCCTACTTTAGATTTTACGCCCATTGAAAGTTGAAGATGTTAGGTGTTTTTCTTCCCTGTCTAGAATCATATGAAAATTTCATATAAGTTACAAAATGTTAAATTTTATTCAAAAGTTAAACATGTGTTGGCTCCATACAAAAGAAGAGAATATCCCCAACAACCCTCCTCGACAGATATTAGCCTTAAAATACACCGAAAATATCGCACAAATACATGCATTAAAATCGATGTTACTAAAAGGGACGGTATTTAGCGGTAAATTTTTTTTTCATAATTGAAAGTACAGACTTGGACCTTTCATTTTTTTATAGTTAGGGGGCTAAGCAAGACAAAGCACATAAAGTTTTTTTTCCATAAAAAAGTGAAAAGTAAATATTTTTTAGTATAATTTTTGATAAATTATAATAATTAGTTTACTTTTCCAATTTCACTAATTTTTTTTTTGTATTATACGGGAAGTGCTACATTTTCATTAAAAAATAAAAACAAAAGCCATAGCTATAAACTTACACACAAAAAAAGTTCTTTATTTGGACAATAATTTTAATAGAATTTCGTTGAATAAATTTCCGTTGAATTCTGTTAGTTTTTTTAACTACAAAATTTCACTTTTCATAAAACCTTTGTCGAATTATTCTTATCCAAATATTTCTTTACAAAACCACATCATTACAATTTTTAAATTGCATAGTTTAAAAACACTATTTTTTCCACAGAAATGCCACTGTGAGATGTATTGTTGTAAAGTATTTTTTTTTGTTATCGCTCCCAAATTATCATTTTTTTGCATAGGATTTCCTATTACTTCTTGGTTAACGGATCACAAGAAAAAATGACTAATGTTGTTGATATTTTCGAATAACGTTATTATCGAGAATATGAAAATAATCACAAATTTTGATTTTTTAGGTATAAATTTTAACTAACGTTTTTTTGGCCATCAG
Organism: Muscina levida; assembly: GCA_964034835.1. Lineage (NCBI taxonomy): Eukaryota > Metazoa > Arthropoda > Insecta > Diptera > Muscidae > Muscina > Muscina levida. Next base: position 164,516,384 of record OZ035880.1, on the reverse strand, counting down.
CGGTTTTCCGCGGCAAAACTTTACTGAATTTATTAAAAAAGACCAAAAAGTTTTCATATCAGTCGCAAGACTTGCCGGATCTAACAGGATACCTAAACAAAAATCTCAACAAAATCAGCATTATTTTGGTCCTTACTTGCCGACTATTTAAAAAATTGTTAGGCAAACATATTAAAGAAATATTTGAAAAATCCTATGCCTATAGATTCTGAATCCATCGCTATTTTGCACTTGGGAAAAATTGAACACTTCAAAATTAATAAAAACGTAACACTTTCGTAAAATCGTAAAATCAATCATTGAGTTTGAACTTTAGTTTTTTTTGGGTTTTCGCAATTAGAGTAACTTTTAATGGTGGTTTTTTGTTACACGGAGTGTCCCCTACATTTTCCAATCAATTTAACGGTTTTATTTTAAAGTTGAGATTTGGGTTTTTGGCCGCCCAGATCATCAAAATACTTCTATGTGCAGCGTCTAGTCAATATACTCACTCAAATGCAAAAATCTCTCTCACATCTCAGTCATACGATACAAAGGGACTTTTTTTGTCCTCGTTAACGTGATGAAGCCGATATCTAAAATTGTCCAATTTGTTTTTCTTTTGAACATTAAAAATTAGCTTAAGTATGTACAAAAACACATTTTTTCATAATGATTTTATGCTGGTACTTTGACTTTGGCATATATGTATTTTTTTGTATTGCAAATTTTTCTCAAAAATGTATAGCATTAAACAAGCATGAGTAAGTTCAATATTTCCATATAGAAATTTTGACAAAAAGGTGTTTTAATTTTTGAGAATATTCACCGTAGTATAGCAATTATACAATAACTATTTTTAACGGTATCAAAGTAATTTTACCGCACACAAATTTTGAAGTACTACAGACATGCTCCTCTACAATATACGTTCCAATTTCTTGCGCACAGTGTTAAAGCTTTTCATGCTGTAATTTATCATTGTAACAAAAATATAACGAACTTTTAAAATAAAATACTCTTAAGCGCTCTTCAAAGAGTCCGACCAAAATTGAAACAAAGAACTATTAGAGTCCACCGAAAATAACCTAATTTCCCCTAATTTCAGATTTTAATCCTGCATTTTATACCTAATCACTAGTGACTACGATTAAAAACCCTAATCCAATAAACTGTAAACTAACTATAACACTAAGTATGGACACCGAAAAAAACTTTGAAACTTAAAACTAAAGAGTGTTAAACAATAATTGAATTAAAAGTGTGTTTGGCGTGAAATGATAGCAATTTCGTCGCATCGTTTGCGAAAAGAAACCCAAAAACTTGCAAAGAAATTAACTTTAAAAGATTACTATGATCCATTATTATACACGTCCTCCTCCCCCATCTTCTGTAAGGACAAGTCAACAACATCATCAGCATCAAGAAGTTCGACGCTAATGGTTGCAACCCAAAACGCTACAGACAGCAGCAACAGCAGCATTAGCATCAAGAACACCACAAGCATAACTGAAGGCAGCGCCAGAAGAACTCGACTACGACTTTAATCCCCAACTCTTAGTGGGAGCATAGAAAAAACTATGGATTATACTGAAGCATTCAATTTGGATTTCAATTTCACCAAAGTGAATGATTCCTCCTCCGCCCTTAGTAGCAGCAGCAGCAGCAGCAGTGCCAGCAGTTTAGTGGAAAACTTTAGTCAACAACTTTTGCTCGAGCTAAACTCCATGTCCGGCAGTATGGCCAACATTAGCAACAACACCAACAACAACTCTAATGGCTATGATGTGAATTCTACCGTATCTGTGGATAGTTATGATACAGCGGGATTTAGTGTTACAACGATGTTATCAGATGCCACATCATTACCATTGCGACCACTACCAACAGTGGACCTAAACGATGCCGCTGCCACCAATCGTGGTAGCCTCGTAATGGACACATTATTGGGTTCTGTAATGACCACTGCCACCGCCACCGCTACTTCAGTTGCCTCCAGTTATCAGGCGAATTTCTATGAGACAACCACCACCACCACCGCTTCTATTGCTACTCTCTCGAATTTGGCCACGAGTGCCACTGCTGCCGCCTCCAACAATAATGAATCGTCTTCAGCCTACTGGGAATTGGAAGCATCGGATTTTGATTTCCTCTATCGCCACTCGCTGACCATGACCATCGTGTATTGCATCGCGTATGTGATTGTATTCCTGGTCGGGCTGGTGGGCAATAGTTTTGTGATTGCCGTCGTCTTACGCATGAGGAATATGCGCACGGTCACCAACTATTTCATTGTGAATCTGGCGATTGCGGATATTTTGGTCATTGTCTTTTGTCTGCCAGCAACATTGATGAGCAACATATTTGTACGTAAGTATCGAAACAAAAACAACAAAAAAAAAACAAAATTGCAAATCGTAACTCATAATACAACTGATTAGAATTGTTATGTATGTGTAGGAGTGGGGGGCAGGATATGTTTGAGTAAGTGTAGATGTAAGTGTAAGTGTAAATGTGTGTTGGTTAATAATAAATTCTATAAATAAATAAGATAAAACTTGTTATGCTGGCTATGAAGACATTGATATCTCTGGCAACATGAATATGAAATGTAAATCGAAATTATTCGGAGAAGGCATAACAGCGAAAAGATAAGGATAGGCCAAAATTCTTTACAGCTCTTGAGAATGTTTGGTAATAACAGAGATTTTATTTAGTAGTGTAATGGCCAGGGCAACCGAAAATATGCTACAGCATGTTTTTCTTACAACGAGATATTAACAAATGGGTAATGTATTTACATTTTGCATGGTCCTACAAGTGTTTTGAGACCTATTTGTTAGAGCATATTTTGGCATATTTTACCCATAAAGTCATATTTCGGCAAATTTTGTTTTTAGGCATGTGTATGATACAGCATGTTTTTCTTACAACGAGATATTAACAAATGGGTAATGTATTTACATTTTGCATGGTCCTTTTCAAAAATATCTTTTTTTAATCATATTTTATGGTTTTCACATTTTTTTTTGTTCGTAAAACAAGTGTCTTTGCAACTTTGGTTTTTTAAAATTTAACAGCCAAATCTACTACATGTTTTAATTTCAATAAGTAAACAAAATATAAAAAGAAGGTGCTTTTCAACCACCACCGATTTTGACCCGGGACATAATGCCTTAAGCTAATCCGATAAAAGCAGCAAAACTAAAGGCGGTTGTAGAAAAGTGTCCTGACTTACGAGCTGATGGTGGATTCCTCTATTCTAAAATATGCAGCAAAGTTATTGCAACAGATCGCAGATTTCAAGTGAAGCAACATGTGGGAATTGGCAAACATATTCAACTAAGTCATAGAAGTGGAAATAAGCAGACCAAACTATTATTTTTGTCAGAATGTTCCGGTAGACTCCCAAAAGAACATGATTTTTAAGAAAAACTGTGTCGAGCTTTTGGTCTGCTGACATTCCACTTTACAAAATGAGAAATCAAAATATAAGAACACTATTTGAGGAATACACGGACTACCAAGTGCCAACCGAAACAGCCCAGCAAAATATTTTGTTGCAAAGAAACAATTACAGAACAGCTTTTACTGATAAGTAACAAGTTCCACTTTCGGTTGCACAATATATTATTTTTGTTTGAAATTGTCCCAAAACCAACATGTTCTCATGGAACCTGTTATGAAATGAATTGCTACATAACTGAATTAGATATGCTGTTTTTTGAAATTTCATTGATTTTCAATTGGGTGCTAGTTTGAAATATATTTTAACTCAAATTTTTGAGTTGTTCTTAATAAATACCCTCTAAAAAATACTTATTTCGAATACGAATATTCATTTTCTGTTCTACGGAATCTGTGGTGCAACATGTTGTACATAATCGGTTATATAGAACCAGAAACAGAATAGAAAGTCGATTAAAAAAGAAACGATTCTAGTATCAATACCATTCGCAACAAGTTCTGAAAAATTTTCCTGGGAGTTGTTCGAACTAAAAATTTGAAAAATGTGTACAACGAAAAAAAAAACACGCGTCTACCATGCGGGAGATCACAGGTTCAACTCCTGGCCAGCCATCTTAAAAAATGTTCTTTCATTGTCGGCTCCCCTTGAATGTTGTGTATAGCAACTTCGCAGTATTAGTGTCGAGTCAATGTCTAGTAAGAGCCTCTCATTCATGGGGTGTAAAGAGAAATTACGTTTTTTTTTACAACGACTGCATAGACAATATACGAGCAAAAATACTTAAAAGTCTGAATTTAAAAAAATATAGTTTTTTTTAATTTTTAAGCTGTTTTTTTACATTAAATAAAAATATTTCTAATTCATTTGAACAAAATTGTGTTCCAGCCATCTACGTTTCTTTGAGCGACTGCCAGAAGGTCTTTCATATCACAATAATGGGATGCAAACTGAAGGTCAAACTGAAAACTTCACCGGGCCATACAAAAATAGTTCGACCTAGTAGGAATCTGTTACTCCCAGAATTTAAATATACTCAACCAATCCACATATGAATTTATACTTACTTACTTACTTAGCTGGTACTTCTATGCAATCCCAGTGGATTATATACCGCACGTAGAAAAATATTATAATCGCCTCGATCTTCTGCGCTTCTTCTCCAGTTAGTCACACCGAGTTCTGTAAGGTTCTCAGTAACCTGGTCTTTCCATATGTGCAGCACACTCTGCGTATCCGTGACCAGATTTCCATCACTGTCCTTACAGGTGGGGAGGCCATTACCGTATCCAGGCTGAATTTACCGATCGATGGACCAAGAATATCTTCCCTTCCTATTTTTGTAACAATTTTAATGTCGTGGCCAGGACAGCGGTCGTATGTTTCCTCTAGGCGCTCGTAAAATGCATCTTTAATCTCATCGTCTTTATCTTCCGTCGGGGCGTGTACACAAATCAGCGTGATGTAAAAATATTTCGCCCGGATGCGAATGGTGGCTATTCGGTCACTTACAGGGTTAAACCGCGAGACCAGGTGTCGAAGTCTCTTGCCGACTATGAAACCACATCCAAATTCGTGTCTTTCTGCATGGCAGCTGTAAAAGATGTCACAGTTCTTTCGTCGTGTGTATCCCTGTCTCGTCCATCTCATTACCTGTATGGCGGTGATGTCAGCCTTGTATTTGTCGAGGACATCCGCCAGTTGGATAGAGGCACCATCTCTGTAAAGAGTTCGGACATTCCAGGTGCATATCCTTAAATCATGGTCCTTATATCGTTTGCGGGGGTCGTCAACATTTGGGGGGGGTTCTTGTTATATTTATTCTCCGTGTTTTCATAATAAATTTTGTTTAAGGAGAGTGGCTTATTAGGCCACCGCTCCCGATCCTAGTTTCTTGGGGCTGCCAAAGCCACTAGGAGAGCCTGTGTTGAGCTTCAGTAACTTCTGTTACCTATTTCCTAAGACGCATCGGCGGTAGCATGTCGATTAGGTTACTCAACGTTTCGCCTTCTAACTCTAGCTAACTTCTAAGCGGTTGGTTTAAAGTCATTGTCCAGGGAATACTTGGTCTAAGACCGGAAGTAGTTAGCTGCTTGGACAGTGCCGCAAAGGAATCGATTCTGGTCACTGCCAAGTGAGTGACAATCAGTAACTTTCAGCCTCTGGGCAAAGTCCCATTCCCCAAATGAATTTATAATATAAAGTAATTCACTCAAAAAATCTGAATCGTTTCATTTGTGTGCCATACTGTGTTGTTTTGCTCTTTCAACCGCTTCAACGCCATTCACTGCCTTTAGAATTTTTCAACAATTTCAGTTTAATCTTTTCGTATTACTCAGTGTAGTTGTTTTAAAATATTCTCTTAGGGATTTATTTTTTAAGTGAATTTATATTATTAATTAAATATTTTTTTTTTGTATTTCATCCTTTCTAAAGTCCAATTGAAACCGAAAACAATTAAGAAATGGGTTGATGTTGTAAAACCGTATGGCAAATAACGTAATCCCTTAACCTTCGTTGTTATCCCCATTGGTCAGATGGAATTGTTACAGTTATACAGATCTATGATTGTTGTCAAAATTGTTGTATTATTACTTATATTGTTGTTATATTACCTTTGTTTCGTTCTATAATGGATTTCTTTTTCATCCTTTATGGTATAGAATCAAAATCCACAGAGAATGAATATAAAGGGTTCAGAGCAAAGCTTAGTAGTGACAGTGCACAGTGATGTGAGTCGTAGAAAAAACATGCCAAAATAAAGACTTTTTTATTTTATTGGAAAAAAATTTATAAGTCACTACGATTAATTTTAATAATATACTTGATATGAAAAACTAATTACGCCAACATCTCGACATTTTTTCAATTGGTAAACAAATAATATTGAAATAATTTTAATAATATAGTTGATATATGTATAAGAGAAATATCAAAAAGTACATAGAATAAATCACAGATAACATGATTAATGTAAAATATTTTATTGACTAAAATTGTTTACAAAAAATTAAGGTTTCCATCAGATTTACTTTCCACAGAGTCTTATATGAAAGTCTCTGTGAATTTGAGTTACATTCAATTCTTATTGATCGATTTTTCAACTAAAAAAAAATCAACTTGAAGCTATATATGTTAACATTAACTCAAATACACCAAGGCATTGGTTATTTTTCCATCTATGGAATTTCGTAATAAACTTTTTTTTTTGTTTTTAATTCTATTGTATCTTCAAAAAAAGAGAGTTATTTTTTATTTTTCGTGTCTTTGTATAACAAAATTACGAAGTGAGTTTTATTTTGCCAAACAATAAATAAAAACCTATGATGTTTTAAACAAACAAAACTAAATATGTATATAAGGGAGTGAAGTTAAAACGTGTTTTGAATACTTTTAGCGAAGACGCAAACCACAAATATAAAGTTTATCAAAACGATACGTTATACTGTCTCTATTGGTTACCGCAGTGGAGTCTCTTCGGAGACCTTTAGAGAGTATCGCCCACACGGACCTAAGAGAACCTCCGGTGGACCTCTTTCTGGCTCTGCAAGGCGAAAAGAAGAAGTAAGGAAGTACATATTTACGAGCTCCGACCGAGGAGTCTAAAGATGATACCACGGGCGATCAGGAGACCAAGGTAGCCTAAAAACTACTAAGTGTTGAATGCTCGAGAGAAATGGAGCTGGATATCTCTTGATACCATACGAGTCTGGCATCTCTCATTGTGCATCTTACGAATTCTTAGTTGAGTGTGGCGTTTCACTTTCAGCGTCTTGGCGAAGGATAGCGCCAAACCTCTAATAAGGGTGTAACAGCGATTGCAGGAACACTGTTTCGTTTTTACGGACTAGTTCCAATATAAAGCGAAAGATTATAACTGTATCAGACTCTTTGAGCTCTTCCTATCAAGTCGGGCAGTAACCACTCAGTTTATGTTTAAATATTTTGTGGGGTATTGAAATTAGATCCAGGCCTTAACAGCGGCCTATTAGTATGTTGTAGTGGGGTGGAGTCTGGTCTACACGTACCTATTGGTACCCCGTACACAAATTAGTAAGTTTTGCAAAAATTCTAATAAAATTTGGTAGGCAGTTAGTATACTATATGGAAATACCGTAGGCTATACATTTTTCATGTTTTTTACCCTAAGGGCAGAGTGGGCGCGGCAAAACTTTTTTTTAAGAGTTAGGGAGATAAAATTTGAGATCAGATAGTACTCAGCAATACGAATATAAATATGCAGACGAAATTTTAGTTTTATATCAGTGGGCGGAGGGGGCGTGGTAATTCTCTATTTTAGTCCTAGATAAGTAAAATTGGGACCGGCCGTGGCATGATGGTTAGAACAAAAATTCTTTCAACTTCGCAGTGTAAGCAGCCTTTCTCATACACCAGCCTTTCTCATCAAATTGTCCATAACTATATTAAATAGTGTACAGGACAAGCTATCACCCTGCCTGAAACCTCTTTCCGTGTTAAATGATTCAGAGTGATACTTTCCAATCTCAACCGAGGATTTGGTGTTTTCCAAGGTACATCTGCAAAGTCAAATCAGCTTTGCAGGAATACCAAACTCAGACATGGCCGTATATAGCCTATTCCTTATCGGAGAGTCGAAGACAGGTCGTTGTCGATCTGCTTTTCATGAGTTCCAGGATTTTATCGTAAGGTGAATATTTGATTTGTCGTATATTTACCAGGTCTAAAGCCGCACTGATATGGTCCAATTAGTTTATCTACAATTAGCTTTAGACGTTCACACAATATGCGAATTTTTATATTCACATCCTACGGTAGGATGATATATATCATTTGATACGACCCAAAAGTGTAACACATAGAAGGAGTCACTTAAGACCTAAGATTTCCTTGAACTAAATCCGATTCATGACTTTTTGAGTCGTATGAGCCATGTCCGTCTGTCTGGCTGTCCGGCTGGTATGCACGATAACTTTTGAAAAAGCCAACCAAATGTTTTGAAACTTTGCACGAGCTAATATTTCCCCAAAACTATTTAGGGTATTGCAAATGGGGTACATGGCCAAGCCCCTTCTGGTACCTCTTATACAAATGTACCACTGCGCCCACTTAAGAAATCAAGTAATTATATTAATACACCCAACGAGATCTTGCCAAAATTCTGTATTTCGTAAAGCTATAACAGGATTAAGTTTTGGAAAAAAATTGAAAATCTATCCACGCCCCATCTGGTACCTCCCACACCCATCTGGTATCGCCCACTTTAGAAATCGATTAATATTATTAATAGAACTAACGCGATATTGCCCAAATTCTGTAATTATTAAAACTATAACAGGATAAAGTTTTGGAACCTCCCATACAAATGTACCACTCTGCCCACTTTAGAGATAGAGTAATAATATCAATACACCCAACTGGATCGTACCCAAATTTTGTATTTTGTTAAGCTATAACAGGATAAAGTTTTGGAAACAAATTGGAAGTCTATCCATGCCCCTTCTGGTAGCTCCCTTACAAATGTACCTTTCCGCCGACTATAGAGATGGAGTAATAATATCAATAAATCCAACACGATCGTTCCCAAATTCTTTATTTAGTAAAGCTGTAACAGGTTAAACTTTTGGAGAAAAATCTGAAGTCTAGACACGCCCTTTCTGGTACCCCCATACAAATGTACCATTCCGCCCACTTTAGAAATCGAGTAATAATATTAATATGATAGAAAATTTTATGTTTTACTAAGTGTGAGGGTATATGTAAGTCGGGTTGCTCGACTGAAACCTTCTTACTGGTTAAATCTTTTTTGGTTCTAAAAGAAAGAATTTTGAAAAAATCCCTTTATCTAGCTCTCTACTTCTATACTAAGCAAGCCCATACCGATTTTCGCGATTGCAACTTTAGCCGTTTTGTGATGGTATCAGTTTTATCCCTCTTTGGTCACTTTTAGTCTTAAAAGTACGAATTTTTAAAAATCCCTTCATGCAGCTCTCATTTTAAGGAAGAAAGCTCATATAGATTTTTCGCGATTCTACCTTTAGCCGTTTGATCTGGGTGGTGGTACCCATTTTATCCCCTTTTGGCCCTTTTAAGCCCGAAAATAAATAAATATGCCCCAAATTTGCACGTTTCTACCTTAAGCCGTTTGGTCTGGGTGATGGTACCAGTTTTATACCCTTTTCGGCATTTTAAGCCCTAAAAGTACGAATTAAAAAAAAACCCTTTGTATCGCACAATTACTTACTTTCTTACTTAGCTGGTACTTCTATGCAATCCCAGTGGATTATATATCGCACGTAGAAAAATATTATAAGCGCCTCGATCTTCTGCGCTTCTTCTCCAGTTAGTCACACCGAGTTCTGTAAGGTTCTCAGTAACCTGATCTTTCCAACGGAGTTTTGGTCGCCCTCTTCTGCGGCGTCCATCGAGTTCATTGTCGGAGACTTTTCGCACAATTACTCTATAAAATAAATATGCACCCCAATTTTCGTGTATCTACCTTTAGCCGTTTCGTATAGCACTCAAGGATAACATAGCTGAGTACTTGTTAAAATCGGATCAGTAGTTTAGAAAATTACCGCAACAAACAAACTCACAAACAGCTTCTCTTTATAATATTAGTGTAGATATATCTCAACCAAATAGCATTTATACGTGAAAAATAACAAAAATGTCTGCATATTTTTAGTCTAAATACTTAATACATAGAAAAAACACCACAAAAGTTCATGTGGTATGATGAAACTTAAATTTTATTAACCAATGTATAATCGCCTTAAAACACCTCCGTTCGGGACATATGAAATTTTATAATAACATAACACAATTATTACCACAACACAATCCCTCCACCCAAGACACTGTGCACTGTGTGCGCCACTATGTTAAATTAAATATCTAAATTACCACAAACAAAAACGGAAAAAGGATACTACCATTTCACGTAGTAGAAAATATGAAAGGAATATATGATGACTCGCAACAAATTTCTAGCGGCCATACTAAACAAAACTCCCATAAAAGTCACCAGAGACCCTTCCTCCCTCCTGCCGCTCTGGAGAAAACATTAACTTTTCTCTAAATTATTTTGAAAATGGTCCGGAAATTAGTCGAAAAGTCTCAGGAGACAGCTTTAAAACGTTGCGAGCGAATAGCGTTGCGAGCAAAACAAAAGTTTGAGCCGAACAAAACAAAATTGGAAACGACTGTAGGCAAAGGCGCAGACAACAAGTCAACGGATGATATTTACCATTATGATGGAAGAAACACCAAAAAAAGGCTAAACTTCCTTCCGCCTCGCCAGCAATTCACCCACCGAAGGAAGGAAGATGTGGTTGTGTGTGTATGTGTGTGCGTTTTTGTGTGTGCACGGTTGTCCATAAACGTCCAGTAGGCTCTCATTCAATTTGCTGCCGCTACTGTTTTTTGGTCGATGGGTTTGTTATATTCTATTACGGTACTGCAGGATTTAGACAAACTTACACACACACCCACCCACGCACACTAAAGCCTAATAGTGTTGTTCAAGATGTTTTCTTGTTTCTCTCTGTTTTTTGTTGTGTCCATCCATTGTGTTTCTATGGTTAATAGCGGCAGTGGTAGTTTCTTTGTGTTGTCCGTCCCCAACTTCAAGCGTTGTCCCATAAGCGTAACGAGGCATCGTTTTAAGGCATTTCCTTTAATGACAATAAATTGTTATTGTCCTTTTTATAGTTTAAGGCCTTTTCTCCTGCATCACACACACACACACACAAATTCTTGTGACAATTCTTTATTCAGCTTTCTGCTGAATTGAATTTTTATGCACTTTTAATACTCGTCTTATTTATTCGATTCATAAATATTTAAATTGCATAAATTAACATTGACACGAGCAAACAAACAAACAAACAATCCGACAACAATAAATACGCTGCTGCTGCTTAGCTTTTTGTTGTTAAACTACCCAAGAGTAAAAGTTTTGTCGAATGACAAATCCACTTCACACTCGCTGGCAAAAACTTAAAATTAATTGAGTGGGTTTTGATGTTGACGAGTTGACGAGGGCGATGGCAATAGAAATGGAATTCCAACAAAACATACAACATTCTTTAAGAGCCTCATCAAAAAGCGTCAACAATTTGAAGAAGCGTTCTTGCAAGCATCTTCTTTTTCATGATTCTTCACAACTAATCCTTAATTCTCATAGATGTGTTAGAGGGAAAACAACAGCAAATGCTTTGTTGTTATTGTGTCTCCTCAAATCGTTGGATGGATGCATTTGTGAGCAAAAACTTTGTGGACATTTAGAAGGTTGCAAAGAGACATTTCACATTTGGTTCCTTTAAGCAGCTTAACACTAAGGTATGAGTGCTACATAGGGGAAGAGCCTTTGACTCATATCTTTGTTGTGCCAGTGTCATAAGGCGATTTTTTCACTTTGTTTTCATTGTACTCGTTTTAACCTTTTAAAATTATGAAAAGGATTCGCTGTAAAGACACAAAATCTGCAACAATTTCACAAAAGAGAAATAAAAGAAATTCTCATTTATGTGTGTGTGTGTGGTTGTATGCGTGTGTGCAAAACATATGATATGAGGCAAAAGTACAGTTGAATTGACGCGACCGAGTAATACGCTTAATATTTTAAGTGGAAATCTAGCAAATACGGCTCGGCATTCAAGCAGAAATATCGACGATGGCTTATTCAGCACATTTGGTTATTTAAATGTGCTTCAAACCCTCAATAAATTATCATGCAAATGGGCCATAAAAACATATACATATGCATAGTACATATGAATGCTTAGTCAATTTGTATTTTATTATTGGGGGTACAATAAAGGATCGTCTATTCGTAGCAATCGAAGTAATCTCTGTCATTGGGAAAATATAAAGTTTCGAGTTCAGTTAAATATAAGTAATTTTAACAATAAGAGGGACACAAAGGAAGATATATGAAAACGCATTGAAGAGCTTAAGACCAAAGTTTTATATATATTCCAATGCTGCTTAAATATGTCTACCTAGGACCGCTGTTATTATAATGTTTATATTTAAAATTCAGTCATTAAGAGTTACTTGTGACTTATGGGACTTTCAAGATGAGCCGGAAGTTATATGAGAACAAAAAATTCCAGAATTTTGCCGTTGCCACCCCAAAAATTATAAAAAATGAGAATATCCAAAGTTTAAGCACGATTGGAGTATGTAAACTTCTACAGCCATGGGAGCATAACTCTAGAACGACTAGTCGAATTTTGATGAAAATCCGAAATTTAGGAATTAAAATTCCTTTAAACTGTCCATATATCGTTTCTCTACATAGCCAACAGGTTCGCATTTATAAATAAGTTTATGGAAAAAAATCCTGAATGGAGAAAACATATATTTTTCAAAATGAGATACATTCACTTAATTGCGAATAAAAGCGAAATGCGATGATCTATGTCTCATTTTGTTCATAGGTTATATGACAGTGCTTGAAAGTAGGAAGCATTTAAACTTTTTTCCATTTTGAATTATTTATTATTTTGTTAATATAAAAAACTGAATTTTTTGCCCAAATTTTTTTTTAAATTTATTAATAAATGCGCAAAATTTTGACTATACAGAGAAATAGTATATGAACAGTCGATCCTGAGTTATGACCCCCAAATATGGCTGTAGGAGCTTTAAAACTTTAAGCCCAAAGCGGCATGGGTTAACATACTCCAATCGTGCTCTAACTTTACTTACTTACTTACTTACTCAAGTGGCCTATTACAACTTACGAACGCCTGAAGTATTAAATAATTCCACACTCTTCGGTCTTCTGCGTGCATTCTCCAGTTAGTCCTAATAGATGGTGGCACGTCGCCAACCACTTGGTCAATCCAACGAAGTTTGGGTCTCCCTGATCTGCGCCGACCTTCAGGTTCGCCTTCAAACACCTTTCTCGCTGGAGCAATTACATCCATCCTGGCAACATGTCCCAGTCATCGTATTCGTTGGATTCTGACTCTTTTAGCTACGTCGATGTCGTGGTAAAGCTCATACAGCTCATGGTTCATCCGATGGCGACACAGTTTTCGGAGTACTTTTCTCTCGAATACACCCAGGTTTTGTATGTCCGTTGTAGTAAGCACCCATGATACGGCAGCATACAACAGAACGCGTAAGATTAGCACCTGGTAAAGCTGTTTCTTAGTATTTCGAGATATGTTGGTGTAACAAAAGTGCTGCCGAAGTCCGTAGAAACATCTATTGGCTAGCACTATTCTCAGCTTAATTTCTTGGCTGACATTAGTTTTCTTGTTGACGGAAGATCCGAGGTAGGTAAACTCATCGACTACCTCAAAACAATAATTGTCAACGTTCACGGTGCGTCCCCATCGAGAGGACTCTTTGTTCGTCGAAATCATTCATTTTGTTTTGTCTTCGTTGACCGCTAAAGCCATTTTTGCTGACTCCTTTTCTAGCAATGAGAAAACTGCAGTAACATCCCGCAGATTTCGGCCAATGATGTCTATATCATCGCTATAGGCTAGTGGCATGTGGCTCTTGTTGAATATGGTGCCAGACATGTTGACACCAGCCTTTCTCATCACCTTCTCCATAACTATATTCAATAGTGTACATGCAAGCAATCATCCTGCCTGAGACCTCTTTCCATGTTGCATGGTTCAGAGTGATCCTTACCAATTTTAACCGAGGATTTGGTGTTTTCCAAGGTACATCTGCAAAGTCGAATTAGCTTTGCAGGAATACCAAACTCAGACATGACCTCATATAGCCTATTCCTTATAGGAGAGTCGAAGGCAGCTTTGCAGTCGACAAAGAGGTGGTAGGTGTCGATCTGCTTTTCATTAATTTTTTCCAGGAGTTGTGGTAAGGTGGGACCGGCCGTGGCATGGTGGTTAGAACACGCGACTACCATGCGGGAGATACTGGGTTCGATTACCGCCTCCAGTCATCTAAATTTTTCTTTCATTGCCGTCCCCCCGGTGTTGTCGACAGCAACGTCGCAGTATAAGTGTCAAGCTAATATCTAGTAAAAGCTTCTCAAACAGTGACGTTCGCATTTGTCGATAAACAAGTAGGTGCCGTTAGTTGTGAATCTAAAAATAGAAAGCGTGTTAATTCACAAAAACGCGAGAAATAAAGTTTTTTAAGTTTTGTGGTAAGGTGAATATTTGATCTGTAGCAGATTTACCGGGCTAAAGCCGCACTGATATGGTCCAATTAGTTTAGTTTATTGGCTTTAGACTCCAATCTCCTGCTATGCTCTCCTCTAGCCAGATGTTTTCCATGAGCTGATGTTTTCTCCTTATCAGCTCTTTCCTTAAAGAATTCAGCAGGGAGACCATCGGCAAAAGCCGCTTTGTTGTTTTTAAGGCGGTATAGTGCCACACGTATCTCGCTCTGGCTCGGAGGTTGACGATGGTATTCGTCATGGTTTGGTGCGGGATCTTCTTGAGTGGTGTCCCTATCCAGTAGATTGCCGAAATGTTCCCTCCATTTCTTTAGAACACTATCCGGGTCCATCATTGCTGTCCTTGCAGGAGGGCAACCGTGTGCCATGCATTCTCGCCTTAACTCTCTTGTAGAATTTTCGGACATCCCCTCTATTTCGGAGCAACTCAGTGCACTCATCCTGTCTCATCTCCAGCTCCTTCTTTTTCCGTCTAAAATGACGAATTGTTCTCGTCTCTTCTCTCTGTGCCCTGTGGAGCATTCCGCAGCAGTTGAGTTAGGTGGTTGGAGTAGGCGTCCGCTACCTCTGTGGTCCGCAGTTTACAGATATCCAGCTATGTTGTTATTGTATCGGCTGGAGGAAGTAGCTGGGGGATAATTTATTTTACCGATTTTTGGATTTATCGGCACTCGATTGGCCATGTAAACCGATTATCATACGATCATTGTTGGCAACTTTGTTTCGTTCCTTTGTAGATAACAAGGTTTGTGTCAAGGTTTGTTAGGTGTTGTTGTTGTGAGTTTTAACCGCCAAATTTTCCGTGCCCCCCACCGCATTCGTCTCTCGCTGCAATAATAATATTTCAAATTGTTCTCTTCATATGTTGAAATACTAAATATCACAACAAATTCGGTTATAATTCCCATTGGGCCTTATGTCCGCAGATTAGTATCGGACATTTTCCCTTATGAAATTGGGTGTTATGTCCGGCAAGTTGTCTGGACATAAGCCCCAAAATTTTTTTGGCACCAAAGATGACGCCAGCTGGGTTTGTTGATTTATTTGTGATATTGATAAATCCCTTATCCTTGGTCCTTGCGCAATCAAGATTTTTGTAGTGTAAGCATCTAGGATGAGTTTTGTTGGCTGGAGAGCTCGAATGTATTTAAAAAGTAATTTTTCATCGATGTTGATTTGGCCAGAGCCCCAGTCGGGAATCGAACCCGGCACCTTCGGATTGCTAATCAACGTCGCTTCCACTGAGCTATCGAAGGCCAGCTTTGATTGTGCCTGGTTACATACGTGATCGGAGTCAATGTTCGCATCACTGATCACGTCCAGAACACTCGATGCATGCCTTCCATCGACTACCACGTGATCTATCTGATTCCTCGTCAATTGATCTGTTTTTTTTTGCCGCAGAGAAATCAATCAGTCTTATGTCATTGATCGATGTTTCGGTGTGCAGACTGAATTTTTCGATGGTAGGCTCAAATGCGGTCTCCCTGCCTATTTTAGCATTAAAATCGCCTAGTACAATTTTGATGTCATGGCTCGGGCTAAGGTCTGTGACTTTTCATGTAATCAAACGAATGTTGCTTTATAATTTTTTAGCTAATAAATGTAATACTAATCTGAAACATTCAATATTTTAAACAAATATTCTTAGTGGTTTGTTTACAAAATCATAACATGTTTCGTATTGAATATCGTATTTGTTTTGTCAGGTCTTAACAACATTAAAGTAAAGAGTTTCTATTTAAATCCACCACATATACGTTGTTTTCCAACAATCGTCTAATCAACGAATTCGACATGGCCCCACTACAAGTGCTCAGTTAAACTTTGGCCTCTCATCGTGTGCTATTTCGTAGTGTGTATGATATCCTTCTAAAAACCTGTAGATACCTACACCAACATTTATGCATTTCCTTAAGGAATTAAAGTTTTGCCCACGTTGATAGACTTCCGTCTCTAGTCAATTGACCTCATACTGTTGTATTTAGGTTAAATTGTATAGGTTTGCCTTTGACAATTAAATATTTTTTGCCTAAAATCTAGAGAAATTGTATTTTTTTCGTGTCTTTCGTTCTATCACTTCTTGCGCTCCCTTGCGCTCTACATACGTGTGTAAGTTGTGATTTTTGTCAGACCCCACCTCCTTTCGACACTTGGCATTAAATTCCCATATACGTGAATAGAGAAATTTGTGGGGAGGCGATGAAAGGAAACAAGGAAAACGATAGAAAGGAAAAGGGCAATAGATGAAAAGAGGCGTGAAGTGAAAGAATGTTGATGAAGGAAAAAGGGAAAAACGGAACATAAGGGGGTGTTTCTTGCCAGAGGCAGAGAATGACAGCAACAACAACAACAGCAAGCAACAACATCAATGAGCGGATGTTGAAAGACCTCCAACAATTTAAGTGTATTATTCCATTCATAGCAGTTTATGTGACTTTTCATCCTTTTTGTTTTGTATGTTAGTGTAGGTTCGTTTACAAATACATCAATAGACTTTAAAATTCTCGCGAGTGGGGCTTCAACAAAAATTTATAAAGAATACGAAAGTATGAAACAGAAAGGCTGAAGATATACAAAGTATGCAATACAAATATAACTGATACCCATACATCCATACATATACACAGAAGTTCGTGCGTGCATACATATTTTTATACATAACTTTGGTGGAAGAAGAGAGAGAGGGGGGGGGTGTGCTTGTAGATGAGTTAAGTAAGCTGTGGTACATTTTTTAGATATTATTTATTATTTATTTTAGTTGTAATTCTTCTATAGACTGAAATATAGACTTTTTTCAATACAATTCACAACATCTTAACTAATTTCTTGACGAAATCGAAGCATGCACAGTACAAAATTTTTCAGATCATTTGTCACGTTTTAGGTTCTTTTGTTTGACATAACTCGAGAACCACTAGTCCGATTTAGCTTAACCAAATTTAAACAAATTACAATTCCTTTAATCTGTTCATATGACGTTTCCCTACGTAAGCAACAGTTTAAATTTTCCACTCATTAAATAATTTTCCATTCATTAAATATTTTGTAGCAGTTACAATAAAACTGTTGTACTCCGTGGCGTATGATTAACATGGAATAGTACTTATGATAATCATACGCTACCATATAAGTATTTCTGTTATGTCAAACAAAAAAACGTGACAAATTCCCCTATACGATACTTACTACACTCAAATCGATATCATGGTATGTAATGTGACAAAACGAATGATGCAGAACTTCTTCTCTTTTTGGGACTACTTCACGTGCAGTTCTCAGAATTGAATCCCAAAATCATATGTTGTACTGTGATATTTAATAGCCGATTTTGTTATTTTATGAATTAATATCTGTTCCCGCAAACTTCGTCCTGTTATTGATAACATATACACTATATTTGTAAAATTAAATTCTGAACAAAATATGGATTTTGTAGCAGACCAAAACTCATCATTTTGTAGTTAAAAGGTATTAACATCAACTTTTGGAACTCCTATTGAATTAACACAGAAACCAGAAGTGAATGTCGTTTATTTATGATATCTTACGATAATTTACAGACATAAGTATCAGATCTCTCAAGTATGAATGATGACCTAGGCGAAAATGGCCAAAGATCATAATAGAAGCCAAATACACACAAACCAAATGTTATCTCTTTAACTAGAATATGAACTTAATTATAGAGATTTCCTGGGCGTTGGGAGTGTGATGCAAGAAAAAGCTTTTGATCGGTTTAAGTTTTAACGTGGTGACGCCTGTAAACGTGCTTTTGACAGAACACGGCTAACTGTGAGAGGCGAAATGTAAAACCCAGGCACGTCGGCCCAGATTGAGCGGCACACTGGTCAGCGTCTGACCCAGAATGGGCGGCATTAATAAAATCCTGGCAGGAGGAGAAAACTGCATCATGGTGCGCTGGGCTTGCAGCCCGTAAATGGTAGGAAGTATGAAAATAATAAAACGGACTCCCTAAAATGTTGACGACCACTGTAAAATAATATGGTCCTTAATTCGCTTACGGTTGAGGATTTGATGATATGCAACTGGAATGTTGGACCATGTGCCTCCATCGAACTGGCGGAACGAATAGCCACCATAAGAGTCAAAACAAAGTTTTTCCACATATCACTTATCACCCATGCTCCGACTGGATAGAAAAGCGAGAGGTTTACGACGAGTTCTACAAGAGCCTAAAAAATGTATAAGACTGTAGCCCGAGCCATGACATCAAAATTGTCCCAGGCGATTTTAATGCTAAAATAGGCAGGGAGACCATCGGGAATTTCAGTCTGCACACCGAAATGTCGAACAATGGCATCAGGCTGATTGATTTCCCTGCGGCACAACCAGGCACAATGGAAACTGGTTATCGGTAAACTGCGGATCACAGAGGTTGCGGACGCCTACTCCAACCACATAACTCAATATACCCTCGGCAATATATAGCCGACTCCATAGAACGGACTGCGAGAAGCGTACTTGGGTACTCAAAGCCGTCTCAAGATGATGACGGTAGGATGATGAATGTCACAATGCATACATGGCGAAACTGCAGCCAATGGCAGCGCTAGCTGTTCGTGAACGGCACAGGGAGAAGAGACGAGATGCAATTCGTCTCTTTAGACAGAAAAAGAAAGAGCTGAAGAAGAGAGTGCACAGAGTTGCTCCGAAGTAGAAGGGAAGCCAGAAATTTCTACCAGAGAGTTAAGGCGAGAATGCGTGGAACAGGGTTGCCCTCCTACAAGGACAGCGATGATCAGCCCGGAAATCGTTGTGAAGATATGGAGAGAACATTTCAGCAATCTACTGGATACGGACACAACTCCAGAAGACAAAGCGGCTGGAGCCGATTAGCAGCATGCATCAGCTCATGAAGAACATCTGCCTAGGGGAGAGCATGTCCGGGGATTGGAGTCTCGGACTGTTATGTCCTATATACAAGAAAGGAGAACATAGTGAATGTAAGAGCTACCGTGGAATAAACCTATTACCAATTGCGTACAAGGTCCTTTCGAGCATATTATGTGACCGTCTAAAGCCAATTGTAGAAAAACTAATTGGACCATATCAGTGCGGCTTTAGACCCGGTAAATCTGCGACGAATCAAACATTTACTTTACGATAAATCTTGAAAAAAAACTCATGAAAGCTGATCGACACCTACCACCTCCTTGTCGACTACAAAGCTGCCTTCGACTCTACGATAAGGAATAGGCTATATGAGGCCATGGCTCAATTTAGTATTCCTGCAAAACTAATTCGACTTTGTAGATGTGCCTTGAAAAACAACAAATCCTCTATTAAGATTGGTAAAGATCACTTTGAATCATTCAACACTGAAAGAGGTCTCAGGCAGGGCGATAGCTTGTCCTGTACACTGTTTAATACAGCAATGGAGAAGGTGATGAGAAAGGCTGGTATCATCATGTCTGACACCATATTCCACAAGAGCCGCATGCCACTAGCCTATGCCGACATCATTAGACAAAATCTGCGGGATGTTACTGCAGTTTTCTCATCACTAGCAAAAGAGTCAGCAAAAATGGGTTTAGCGGTCAACGAGGACAAAACAAAACTACTAATTTGGACGAACATAGAGTATTTTCGATAGGGACGCACCGTGAACGTTGACAATTGTTGTTTTGAGATATTAGATGAATTTTACTACCTTGGTTCTTCCGACAACAAGAAAAATAATGTCAGCTAAGAAATCAAGAGGAGAATAGTGTTTCAATAGATGTTTCTACGGACTTCGGCAGCACTTTAGTAACACCATCTTATCTCGTAATACTAAGAAACAGCTATACCAGGTGCTAATCTTACCCGTTCTGTTGTATGCTGCCGAATCATGGATGCTAACGACAACGGACATACAAAAGCTAGGAGTATTCGAGAGAAAAAGTATTACGAAAACTATATGGACCTTTCTGTGTCGACAGCTAGTTTCGCCTTCGGATATACCATGAGCTGTATGAGCTTTACAATAACATCGACGTAGTTAAATGAGTCAGAATAAACGACTACGATGGCTTTGACATGTTGCCCGGATGGATGTAAATGCTTCAGCGAGAAAGGCGTTTAAAGGCGAACCTGAAGGACTTCGCAGGTCGTGGAGACCCAAACTTCGTTAGAAGGACCAAGTAGTTGGCGACGTGCCACCATCTGGGAAGATTAACAGGAGAACACACGCAGAAGACCGAAGCGTGTGGAATTCTTTAGTACTTCAGGCCTCAAATTTTTGAACTAAGTTCGTAAGTTGTAATGGGCCACTTAAGTTAGTAAGTTAGTAAGTTAGTAAGTTAGTAAGTTAGTAAGTTAGTAAGTTAGTAAGTTAGTAAGTTAGTAAGTTAGTAAGTTAGTAAGTTAGTAAGTTAGTAAGTTAGTAAGTTAGTAAGTTAGTAAGTTAGTAAGTTAGTAAGTTAGTAAGTTAGTAAGTTAGTAAGTTAGTAAGTTAGTAAGTTAGTAAGTTAGTAAGTTAGTAAGTTAGTAAGTTAGTAAGTTAGTAAGTTAGTAAGTTAGTAAGTTAGTAAGTTAGTAAGTTAGTAAGTTAGTAAGTTAGTAAGTTAGTAAGTTAGTAAGTTAGTAAGTTAGTAAGTTAGTAAGTTAGTAAGTTAGTAAGTTAGTAAGTTAGTAAGTTAGTAAGTTAGTAAGTTAGTAAGTTAGTAAGTTAGTAAGTTAGTAAGTTAGTAAGTTAGTAAGTTAGTAAGTTAGTAAGTTAGTAAGTTAGTAAGTTAGTAAGTTAGTAAGTTAGTAAGTTAGTAAGTTAGTAAGTTAGTAAGTTAGTAAGTTAGTAAGTTAGTAAGTTAGTAAGTTAGTAAGTTAGTAAGTTAGTAAGTTAGTAAGTTAGTAAGTTAGTAAGTTAGTAAGTTAGTAAGTTAGTAAGTTAGTAAGTTAGTAAGTTAGTAAGTTAGTAAGTTAGTAAGTTAGTAAGTTAGTAAGTTAGTAAGTTAGTAAGTTAGTAAGTTAGTAAGTTAGTAAGTTAGTAAGTTAGTAAGTTAGTAAGTTAGTAAGTTAGTAAGTTAGTAAGTTAGTAAGTTAGTAAGTTAGTAAGTTAGTAAGTTAGTAAGTTAGTAAGTTAGTAAGTTAGTAAGTTAGTAAGTTAGTAAGTTAGTAAGTTAGTAAGTTAGTAAGTTAGTAAGTTAGTAAGTTAGTAAGTTAGTAAGTTAGTAAGTTAGTAAGTTAGTAAGTTAGTAAGTTAGTAAGTTAGTAAGTTAGTAAGTTAGTAAGTTAGTAAGTTAGTAAGTTAGTAAGTTAGTAAGTTAGTAAGTTAGTAAGTTAGTAAGTTAGTAAGTTAGTAAGTTAGTAAGTTAGTAAGTTAGTAAGTTAGTAAGTTAGTAAGTTAGTAAGTTAGTAAGTTAGTAAGTTAGTAAGTTAGTAAGTTAGTAAGTTAGTAAGTTAGTAAGTTAGTAAGTTAGTAAGTTAGTAAGTTAGTAAGTTAGTAAGTTAGTAAGTTAGTAAGTTAGTAAATAAGTACATGGATTTTTCATGTACTTATTTATTTTGGTTATTCCACAACAAATTAGGTATATAAGGATTGAGTTTCTAAATTAATTATAAAAACATCACAAAATATTATTTGGGGAAGGCCTTGGCATAGCTAGAACATGCGAATATTAAGGGTAGATCCTGTCTCAGTCATCTACATTTCTTTCATCGGCTAATGTTGCCGACAGCAACTTCGCATTAAAAGTGCAGTAAAAGCTTCTCAAAACAATTAACGTTCACATTTGTAAATTATCAAATAAGTGCCGTTGTGTAAGTCTACAAACGCAAGAAGCTACTTCTTACCTTATTAATGGGTTGTAAAGGGAAATAACGACATTTTATTGAAAAAAATATATATCTAATTACATTCTTTATATTTTGTACTAGTACGTCTGAAAGTAAACACAAGAAAGACGTAGTGTTTAGTAGAAAAAAAGACATGCATTTATTCGGGACATTTTATTGGTTCATATTTCTTGGTAAACATTTATGAATTTGTTTTTCAATTTTCAAAAGCGGCATAGCCTGAAATATAAGTCAAACTAAATATGTGTATGCTGCTCCTTAATAAAAAAAGAAGTTTTAGTATCAAATTCTCTCTCGGAATTCAATCCATGTACAATTTCTTAGAGAACAAAAGGAATGTTGTGCATGGACCTAATATTCTTACTCCTAGAATAACTTGAATTATTCATAGTTCATATAGAAGAAAAAATATGTGTAAGGGTGGTACAATAACTACCAAAGCTTAACCAGCAAATGCACTGCTATTACTAAAGTAACAATATTTTCCATCATAATTTAATGCCGTAAACACTACTCTTGTTTATTAACAACTTCTCCACCAAATCTTTTTCAATAACATTGTCTTACATTGGGAACAAACACATCATGATATATAAGGCATATCTGTCCTTAGTTTATTAAAATTTTTTTATGTATTTTTATAATTGATTAGATCTACTCAAATTTACACAAAACATAAGATTATATCAGTTTAAAGCTTTCTGTGTTAAAAACGTTCATCCATACAACCCTCGCACTTCAGTTAAATACTAGCATAAAACTCCCTCTTTATTATACACTTAACTTTGTCATCCAGACACACACACACATAGTGTATAAGTACTTATTCAAATTTTACAATATGTAAACATTTAACAAAGAATACAAATTTACATGGGTATTAAATGTCCCCCCTCCCCTACGATTTTGAAAAATATTCACCATAAACAATTCTCATGGTAGTCTTCTTGTTATGTTATGTTTTTTCCAGGGGATTTTTCTATTTTGCATACAATTGTGATCAGACGTGATGGAATTTTTTGTTTTTGTCGCTTGTTTAAGCCACTTGGTTAAGAAATTAATTTAAACCATTGTAAATGCGACCCAAAAGTTCATTGGCTCGTTGACAAAATAGAAAAAAAGGCAATTAAAACAAAGTGTACTGACTACGCTCAGTTGTTTGTATGTATGTAATTGATTTGACTGTGCCACCCGTGGCCGGGTGCGTATGAGCGTTTCAATAAGTATACGTTTTATTGCTCTAAAAGCAGAGTAATAGAATGAACGAACGCTGCCAAATGTTAAAGTCCTCAGATTAGAATGTAAGTAATATCTGAATTTATTGTTAAAAAATATAAGAATTCAGCAATATGCTTTGTCATAAACCGATAATAAAGGATATTTGTTTGTAACTCTATAAAAGATGAAATAGAAAAAAAACATTCACTCTTTCCGAGACATTAATATACTCGACATGACTTTTGTATTACAATAATTCAATACCGTTCATGCATAGTCTGGATTTGGTCATTGGTCAAAGTTGAAAGGTTGATAAGACGATTGTTTATGTATTAAAGGGAATTAAACATAAACACATAGCAATGCGACAATTGTGTTATAGATTTGTGTTGAAAGATTGTTTTAGTTTTTTTGGCATGGATTGATTTCAACTATTTAGCGTAGGTTGAAAATACAATTTAAGCACACAGTGCATCAATGGGTAGATAATATTACATTTATATAGAATTCTTTTGTACGACAGTTTGTCGCTGCTTTTAAATTTTTTGTGCATGAGTCAGTGTGTCCTTAATTTTAATGAAATTTGTTCGGCAGTTCATATGCTTAAAAACCCATAGGCTATTTAATTTTTTAATTTTTGGCCTATGGGTGGAGTTGCTTTTTATAACCTCTAGAGTACCCGAGAGTACTGATATGAATATGCAAACGAAATTTTTATTTTACATCAGTGGGCTGTGGGACTTGTCAAAAGTGTTTTTATCACACGAGAAATATAATTAGATACACAGAGAGTTCTTCGCACTATATGAATATGAAAAAAAAAAACGGAGAGAGCGTAGCAAAAGGGATTTTTTGCCCTATATTTCTTGACATATATTAGGACAATTTGTTTGGCGCTGCAATATAGGTTAAGGGTCGATTTTCAGGTCGGCAGGAAAAGTTATAAAAAAAAATAAATTTTGTATAGAAGATATCAGAAGGAAATTAACTAATAGCCAATTTTCAATCTCACATAATGATTTAAGAAAATATTATAAATGTTGATATTTAATTTCAATTAGTGAAGATTTAGTCGAGTTATTTTGTTGGTGGTGCACTCAACACGGTCGAACCTTAATTTATGTAGATTTTTCCATTGTAAATTTTAATCGATAAAAACGATTAAATGTAATACCACTTTTAGGCAAATGGGGTGCGAGAATTTCATAGCTATCATAAGTTTTGCTCTAGCTAAGCATAATTATAAGCAGGACCAACAAAAGTATGTAATGCATACTTGCATATGCTAATGCATATAACAGACTTTTCGGCATGTTTTAGGGGTTTATGCATATAAAAGCATATTTTGGGGTTACAGTTTTTGTTATTATTTATTTACTTTTCAGTGGCGAAGTGGTCAGAAAACGCGACTACCATGCGGAAGATCCCGGGTTCGATTCCCGCCTCTAGTCATCAACATTTTTCTTTCATTGCCGGCCCGCGATGTTGTCGAAAGCAACTTCGCAGTATCAAGTGTCGAGTTTATCGGCATGTCTAGTAAAAAGCTTATCGAACAGTGACGTTCGCATTCGTCGATAAACAAGTAGGTGCCGTTAGTTGTGAATCTAAAAATAGAAAGCGCGTAAATTTACAACAAAGCAAGAATCTATCCTATACCTTATTCATGGGGTGTAAAGGGAAATTAAGTTAAGTAAGTATTTACTTTTCATATATATTTTTTCGCAGTATAGACAACACCTGTTTATTTCTTTAAAATAGGAAGATAATCTTTACAATTTTTCGCAACTGGGGACACCTATCATTTGTTAAAGAATTAATATTAATGAATTAATATCTTCCAGAAAGGCTTTTAGTTTTAAAAGTTTATATTTCCGGTACTAACAAACCGAAATATTATTTTTGTGTTTGTACTAAGGATCCATTATGTCGTCAAGAAATTCAATGAGTTCTACTTAGCGTTCTGGTGCCACCAGTTTACTTGTTGGGATAGTTGGCCGAAACTATCACAGTATTATTTGAAGGACGATGAAGGCTTATACATAATATTTATTATGCATTAAAGATTAAGTACGCCACTAAATTCAGCACGACCGCACTTGCACCTCTCACGCTCGTCGTTGATGAACATTAT
This sequence comes from Muscina levida, assembly GCA_964034835.1. Taxonomy (NCBI): domain Eukaryota; kingdom Metazoa; phylum Arthropoda; class Insecta; order Diptera; family Muscidae; genus Muscina; species Muscina levida. Next base: position 164,490,641 of record OZ035880.1, on the reverse strand, counting down.
GCGTAAAGACTTGCAATTGACTCAAGAACTATTTATTGTTGTAATTAAAATTGTATGATAAGAGAGGACTTGCATCGTCAGTAAATATGATGTTAAAATTTAAAAATGGTGACCAGCACAAAAATGTAATTTTGGAGTCCGTTAAATAAATATAGAAACTAAGATAAGCTTGGGATATTTTAATTTAATAAATTTTAAGTATTTGTCTTTACCTATATGTTAGAAAAATTTTTTGCCAACTTTTAATTTTTCGATGACGGTTGACATTTCTGTGGAATTACCCATATTCTAAACTTTTTGTTGTTATTGGACCAAATTTGGCTCAATTTGTCTCTGATATATTACTGATAACTGTGTAAAATTATAATTTCATATAATAACCTCAAAGAACACGCCCACCGTCCATAAAAATTTAATTTTAAATTTTTCCATGTCAGGATATATGGGAGGTCGACGTGTCCATTGAGATAATTTCATATAATTTAACATAGGTATGAAAAATATATCAGAGACAAATCGTGTGAAATTTGGTTCAATTGCAATTACAATTTGGAAAATATAGGTTTTTCCCATTTTATATGGGAGGTGGGCGTGCCCTAGGGCCGATTGTACCAAAACTACGTTTTTTTCTTTCCTACTTATAAAAGCAATATGTAAAAATTTTCATTCTTCTAGGAAAACTGTTTCTATTTTTGGCCACCGTTTATATGAAATCACGAAACTGTGGTCCATTTGCCTGATCTAGCGTAACGTAATTAATAACATTAAAAATAATAAAATTTTCGTCATTTTATTATAGAATAAATAAACAAGAAGGAACCAAATAAAATTTTTTTTTTTTTTTAATTATGAAATTTTTTCTTCAAATGTTTTTTTATTTAAAATTTTTTTTTTTTTTAAAAAAAGGTTGCCATTGCAGACCGACATGATGCCTAAAAATTGCAACATTGTGTGTAAAAGCAACTGAAAGCAGCAAATATTGGACATTTCATAAATTAGCCGAAATATATTAACATAAAAGAACAGTCTCTTCACCGGCCGATATCGGCTAACTAAGTTTTACTCTATGAAAGTTCACGTTCGGTCACAAAAAAAGGTTTAACAAAGGTGTTAAATTCTACAACTTTCTACCATCTAATGTTAACTACATATCTCTATCTGTTAAAAATTTCCAAAAAATGTTAAGCAATATAAGTTTTCATAATTCACTTGTAAAATGCGTCAAAATGTTTTTGTTGCAGCTGTTTTGACATTTGTTATGTTTGATAGCCGACAGTTAATCAATAATAGCAAATCCTTAAATTTGGAAGTTATCGATTTACTAAATGAATAGTTAGATATTGGCTGGATATCTAATTTTGGAAATTTTAATTTCCTTACTCTAGATCAGGGAAAAGGACCACTGTGCGGCGCCTCGCCCCTTTGAGTCAAACTGGTTCCACATAAATAGGTCATATCTCTACTATACTGTAAAATTTTCAGGACAATCAAAGTATTTTAATGACTGTTATAATGGTTTTTTTTAAATGGGGCGGGGCACAGCCCCCTTCCACCTTGGCTGTAATTCATACTGTACCAACAACACATACCAAATATCAGCCTTATACCTCCTTTAGTTCATGATATACAGCCGTTTAAAGTTGCAAGTTTTATATCACGCCCACTGATCCGATCCCACCCACTTTTTGTTAGATCATGAAAATTTATGCCAAATGCATCCACACAAATTTTCAAGGCGATTGGAGAAACAGTCTTCCAGATATTTTGGTTTCAAAAATAGAGTAAAATGGGCGGGGCAATGCCCACTTGATGTAACCAAAATTCAAGTATCCTATTTTAACCACCTACTACTCAGCTACATTCTGTGAAAATTTCAAAAAGTTCAGTCAAGTCGTTATAGATCTATACGCCACTACAAATTGCGAATAAACAAACACAAACTAATTTTCACATATATAGATTTGACCTTTGACCTCTTTGAATTAAACTTGTCCGATTTTTCTCAAAATTTGACCAAAGCCGTTTTATAACAACTGACACAATATTCCGCTCGGATATTACCGAAAATCCAAAGTTGAATTTCCGCTGCCACCCTACTCTCCGTGGTTAAATTTGTCAAGCACTAAAACAAAGAAATTTCTAATAATTTCTGAATTTCTTGCAAGTATTGCTCACTACAGTAAGTCATTTGTTGTCTTACACAGTACAACACATGATTTTGGGACTCAATTCTGAGAACTGCACGTGAAAGTAGCCGCAAAAAGAAGATGTTCTGCATCATTCGTTTTGTCAAGTTACATGCCATAATAATTTAATATCGGTTTCGAAGTTAGTAAGTATGGTATAGGGGAATTTGTCACTACTATCACCTGCAGTTCACAGAATTGAGTCCCAAATCAATGAGCTGAAAAATGTTGTACTGTGTTAGTAAAGAAAATTCATTTGTGCAGGACTTTTATTTATACCATTATGGAAAATGTCTTTAAAGACATATCAAATAAAAAAAAATTTCATAAAAACCAACATATCAACTTTTTCCGTAACGGTACGATACATACATTTCGGTACATGTGTTTGTCACTGAACTGCTCCTAAGCGACTCTATAGGTTTTGATGTCATTTTTATGAATATGTGACTGAGTCTCTGGATGGAGAGGCATTGAAAATTTAAATTCTGAAAATTTTTAAACGTCGTCCTGGAAGACATTAATCATTTAACATTTAAACACCAAATCTTACAAACCAATCTCCTGTTTGTAAGATAATATCATCTTATATACCACTCTTGCAAACAACTAAGACACAATTCTCTCACGGCACCCTACAATTGTCTCCTAGTTTAATTTGTTTGTCAACAAACCTTGAACTAATCGTATATCCTTAATGTGTATAAAATATACAGAAAAGTACACCACAACCACAAATGTACGTACCCATCCCTAATATAAACGTCTGCTCAATGTTCATTCATTCAAAAGAAAATTTTTTGTCTAATTTTTGCACTGTGCCATTTGCAACACGTATGCACAACCACAGTACACATAAATACATACATAAAAATGCATATGCTATGTATACACAGTCACAGCCACAGTTGCCAACACGGTTTGTATGCATGGGCCCAACCAGTCAAACAACAACAGCAACAGCAGCAACAACAACAACCACTTCAGTGTAAAGGATCATCGACACAAAACTGACCTAATTTCAATTTCTCAGTCAACTTAGGCGCAAGGCTGGCGCAAAATATTTTTTGTTGTTGTTGCTGTTGTTATTGCTATTATTATTATTCTGTTGCTTGCACTAAGAGAAATTGTGAGAGAATGAGTGGGAGAGGACAGGTCCGCAAGACAGGGTGGTGGAGAAGAGAATCAGAACAGAAGAGAGTGGGTTCGCCAATTGGAAGAGAATTTATAACTGTAAGAGATATGTTGGTTGTTGGAGCATAGCCTATACTGTGTACTGGGAGGGTAATGAAAAAGCCTTTTAAGCTACACATCACATATCAGCCGAGCAGAGTTGATTCTTTAGTGGGTCAGTGGGTGAATTTAAAGGTGATTTGATATAAATTCACGTTAAAGTGAAAATCATGCACAACCACATCTACATATGGGTATAAAACTATGTATTAAAGGCATTTATGTCATGAGTGGGGGAGAGCAAGGAGGGAGGGTCATACAAAAGTTGTACCGTGTTTTTTTTTCTTTCTTTTGACTGCTTTGTGACATTATGATGAAGACGATGATGATGATAATGATGATACATATCTTGACTGGATTTTTTTAATATACACTTCACTGCAAGAAAACACATACATATACATACATATATATATATATATATATATTTATGTATATATTTGTTATGCATATATTTATGCATGTATATATCTTTGTGAGTGGGTATATGTTAATTTCTATAGGTGTAGGTTAGTTTTCTTTTTATATCCCTAAAGTGTTGGATGATTCTTCTTGTTTGGCAGGTGGTTCGTTATTCGTTTTGTTTTATTTTAATCGTTTGTAGACACAGGTGGGTGCAATCAGTTGGGAAGTTTTACGACGTACTTAATCTAAAGCATATTTATATTTTGGTTATAATCACGGGGGTAGGTTATTGTGTGTGTGTGTTTTTTTATAATGGAAAACTATTATGTATATAACGCAGTGTGACTTTAATGACTGACAGGTTAAAAAGATCTTAATTTTATAATGAGGAATGAGGCAAAGGGTTAGAAGTGGGAAGTAAATTTATAACTTTGCTATTGTAGTTATGACAGCGAATAGATTGTCGTTGAAAAATGACTTAAGCATTATGAAAATGTCGTGTTGTTTTTTTTGGCATTTGGTTATTTGTAGGAGGTTACTGAAAAAGTCTTATACAGTACCAACTAAGAACTGATGAAAAAGACTTTTATTAATTCAAACAAAGTCTTAAAATAAATCATAATTTAAAATAGGTGGAGTAAACCTCCCGGTTTCCTTCGCTTATGAATGTTAAATATAAAAATTTACCTCTTTTCAACGTTTCGAGGAGTTTTTTATTGGGCAAATATAATTTTTTTTCGAAATTAACTAATTTATATAGGGGTTAAAGTAAAAGTAGCACAATCAGTCCGATTTTTTTTCATAAATCAACGTTCAATATACTTTTACCTTGAGCAAAATTTGACTAAATTTAGTGCATTTCAAAAAGGTATAAGTGTAGAACAGTGGGGACAATTTCGATAATTTGAGTGTGAGGTACTAGAAGGGGTGTGTCATATAGTTAGCTTTTCTGAGGTTTTGTCTACTATTACAAAATAAATTAACTGACCAAATTTAAATATCTTCCGGTTGTCCATTTGGTAGTTTATCTTAACTTTCCAAAATAACACAGTACAACATTTCCAGCTCATTGATTTGGGACACAATTCTAAGAGCTGTACGCAAAAGTAGCCCACAAAAATAAGAAGTTATGCATCATTCGTTTTGTCAAGTTACATGCCATAATAATTTAATATCGATTTGAAGTTACTAAGTATCGTATAGGGGATTTGTCACGTATAAGGCACTTTTGTTTGACATAACAACTCGAGAACCTCTAGTCCGATTCAGCTGAAACAAATTAAAAAAATTAAGAATTACAATTCCTTTCACTTTTCCATTCATCAAATTATTTTGAACTGAGTTAATTTTGTAGCAGTTACAATAAAGCTGTTGTACTCCGTGGCGTATGATTTACGTAGAATGTTACTTATGATAATCATACGCCACCACTAACAATATAACAAAAGACAAAAAACGTGACAAATTCCCCTATACGACACTTACTTACTTCGAAACCGATATTAAATTTATATGACATGTAACTTGCCAAACGAATGATGCAGAACTTCTTCTTTTTGGAGCTACTATCACGTGCAGTTCTAAGAATTGAGTCCCAAAATCATGTGTTTTAATGTATTATGAATGCAAATATAAAAATTTAACTTTTTTTCAACGTTTCGAGGAGTTTCTTTAAACCATTTTATGGGGAAAAATCATTCTTTTACATTGCACAAAATTTTAATAAATTCAGAGTATTACAAAAATATATGCATGTAAAACAGGGTGACGACAAACATCGATGTTGGATTTTTGTCGGTCTGACTCCCCAAAAATGATATGTCTTTACAGATGTTGGGATAGCGAAAATTTGAACACGATTGGAATATGTTATCCCGTGCCGCTTTGGCTTAAATTTTCTAAGCTCCTATAGCCACGTTTGGGAGGTAAAACTCAAGAAGGACTATTCCAATATTTCTGAAATAAAATTCCTTTAATGTGTTCATGTATCAATTCCCTGCATTTTGTAGTTATAAATAAATGCATGAAAAAATAAAAAAAAAAATTTGCCAAAAAATATTTCAAATTCAATATTTTCAATATACATAGTCCATATTCATTCCTGAGTCAAATTTCGAATTTAGTTTAATCGCCAAATAAGATACGTATGTAAAACTATCAGGCTAAATACGGTCATTTATATACGGGAGGTACCAAAAGGGATATGTCAAAGGTTTCGGTTTTCCGAGAGTTTGTATAGTATAACAAGATTAATAAGCTGACGTTATGGTTATGGAAGAAATATTAATTGTCTAAAAATAAAATAGCAAAATACACACAAAATGCTTCTTCTTCTTGCACATTTCTCCATATTTTTGCTAATTTTCCCCTCAAAACTAAAAGTTCCCATCGGCCTTTGGAATGTAATTGTAAAGAACTAGTTGCTACATATTAGGAATGTAACGAACGTTCGCATTCCCATATGCGAATGCGAATTATTCGCATCGTTTTGTACATTCGCTTTCGCATTCGTTTTAATATCGCAAAAAAATATTCCAAGATTCGCATTCATACAAGTAATAGTAATAGTGAGACTGATGACGACATGCAAGAGATTATGTTTTCAGTCTCTCATGCAATAAAATTGTTAGCTGAATACAATAAAGAGAAAAAAAACTCATATTTAAGAAGATCCTTTATTGTGGTGGAAACGAAACAGCTTGAAATACCAAAAGTTAGTACCTTTGGCACGTCAGTTCTTAGCTACGCCTAAGGGAAGTGTTCCCAGCGAACAGTTGTTTAGTGGAGCCGGACTTATCTATGATCCACTAAGAACTAGATTACATAGCGAAAAAGCAGCGAAGCTTCTTATTGTTAAATACAACTTGGCTCTACTAAACTTTGAATACTGAATACTTCAAAGTTTTCGAAAGTAAATAAAATTATTGTTTAGTTACCTTAAAGACTGAATTTCTGAGAATTATATATATTTTTGTTTAACTTGAAATCAATATTTTATGCCTAATTACTTAACTGGAATACATATTTTTATTTGAAAAGGCAAACAGTAGGAATGATACTAAATTATTCGTTTAAGTAGACCATTTTTTGCCATTCGCTAAAAAATTTTGGAATATTCGCTTTCGCAAAAAATTATTAGTATTCGCATTTGCATTCGCAAAAACGAAAAATAAGTATTGGCATTCGCATACGCTTTCGCAAAAAATTTTTTTTCCAATATTCATATTTGCATTCGCATTCGCTAAAGCACATTCGTTACATCCCTACTACATATGTATATACAACGTATGAGTAATATTAATTTATTTAGATTTTATATTATTCATACGCACTTCGTACCAATATTGCAGATAAATGGTTAAATAACAATCTGGGAATCGGGAGTTTTACTATACTGGCCTAGAACCTTCACCCTAATTTGGTATTTCTCACCCTCCAGACAATGACCTCGATAATGCTCTACAGTTAGGCTTGCCAGATTTAAAATTGTAAAATTCTTGACATTCACCAAAAAATATCTTGATTGTGGAAAAAAATCTTGACAAATAAAAATACTTATACGTTAAAAGTTGTTAAAATTTAATTTAATTAATTTTTTTATAAAAATATAATTTCTGTGTAAAAAGTATACAAAACATTAAACAAATAAGTACAGATATTTCAGTCAGATGAACTGACTAATAAATACCCTTACCTTATGTATGACATTATTTAAGTCTCGAGTTGTTGAAACTGAACGATTTTTAAATGAAATTATGTATGTACTACAATTTTCCAGCTTGTGGAGCGTAAACGGCTGGAGATAGGACTCTCGGTCGTATGGCCATTTTTTTACTGACACGTAGTTACACCGTAGAAAGGGTTATAGTGTAGAAAATGTTAAAGAAATATATAATTATAATTTTATCTCAGGACATATGGGATTTTTTTATGGGGGTACCGAAAGAGTCTTTTACGCACAACAATTTCTAACGAATCCATAATTTCTAATTATTTGGGTAAAACACCCCGTATCCTAAGTTTCACCTATGAATGCCAAAAATTAAAAGTTAACTATTTTTAACGTCTTGAGGGAGGTTCTTTAGAAATTATTGGAAATATATAAATTTTCGGGTACTTTGTAAATTTGTATAGGAGGTATCAGTAGGGTTAGCAAAAGACGCTGATTTTTATTCGTAAGTCAACGTTGACATATTTTTACCTTGCGCAAAATTTCACTAAATTTAGTGTACTTACAATAGAAGTATCGGTGTGTTGTTTGGTTTGTATGGAAGGCACCAAAAGGGGGGTGGCAAAAGTTTTGATTTTCCAAGGGTTTGTCTACTATTACCTTATACCTAAGGGTGAAGGTATAAAAAATATAGTAGGAATATTTATCGTTTAAAAAGACTTTTGGCCCAGTCTGCAGAAATGAAAAATATCGATATTTCCTAAAAAAGTATCAGCTAGGATTTCAATTCAAGCATTTTTTTTGATATATGATCAACCCAAAATACAGTTGCAATTCCACTTTTATTTTCATGCAACCTAAAGTTGCTTTACGCCTACCGTGAAATGCTTAAACTCAAAAAATTTACCATTTATTGTGTAAAAAACCGGTCTTAAAAACAATGTATCTCTCCTACTTGTCTGAAACTTTATGCTCCATTTATGATATTGGAGATACTTTTGCAAAAAACATATTTTACATTTTTTTTATCAATTTAAAACCGTGATTTTAGCGCAAAAAAAATTAATTTTTAAAATTTAATTGCCCCTACCTACAAAACTATCTAACCGATGTTAAAATCTTGTATAAAAAGGTTTTAGGGGACCTCATTACCTTTAATTGGAGACCACTATTGTTCAAATCGTTGGATGCGATTACGAATTATTCTCCAATAAGCTGACCGGTCTCATAAAAAATTCGTACAAAAATTCAAATTTTAAATCTCATATTCGTGTTGCAAAAATCTGTAGTAAAAAAATATTTAGAACTCTGCAGCTGACAAAAAATAAAGATTTGTAAACTGGTATTTTGGAAATTATTGTCATTCCTTTTTATTATGATAATATTGGTATTTATTCAATTATGTATGGAACAAAATATCAGCGAAATGGCCGCCGCGACCTCGACGGCACACCTCCATTCGATGGTCCAAATTTTCGATGACTCTGAGGCATAATTGAGGTTCTATGCCGTTAATGTACCGAACTATCTCATCCTTTAGCTCTTTTCTTTCAAATAAATCCAAAGAAAGAAGGACTTCGGTGTCAAATCACATGATCTTGGCGGCCAATTGACATCGCTACCAGAGAATGACAAAATGTATAATAAGAGTACTGTTGAAGTATTAATGTCCAAACATGTACATGTGTAAAGAGTAAACGATCAAACCATGCCCATACCCGCACACACTTATGCATTGGTATACCCAAGTATACGAGAAACCAGCACATGTTGTTACAAGTGTTGGTAGTGTTGGGTGCTAGTTATACATGTCAAATTTCTATTTATGTTCCGTAGAGTATGGAAATGTACAGCAGTACACATGAGTACTCATGTCACCCGTAGTGCTTAGAAGAGTTGACGAATGTAAGAACGATCAAACACGATGTTCTATAATGATCATAATCGTAGATAAAAAACTTCATAATTAAGTTGAGTCTGCTTCGTCTTCTGACATCGTGTGCGTCGAGTGTATTTTGTATATACTTGTGTATGAGAAACAAAAGTAAGGATAGGTAGAGGTAACGTTCGTTATAAATGGTGTGCAAACATGTCTTTTTCGACGCAAATAAGAGTTTGTAAGCATTCTCTGTGTGTTAGGTATAGTTCCACACAAGTATACAAATTATGGGTATGTACTTAAGTATACATTAATAAATAAATATACATTAATGTTCATCAACGACGAGCAAGAGATGTGCAATTGTTGGGCACGACGACGAATTGAGGTGGACGGCTTTTCAGCCACACTATCGCGAACAGCAGCAATATTTTCTGCAGTACGAGCGGAACGCGTATGCTCTGGTGTTTTCACATCTCCTACAGATCCAATTTGCTCAAATTTTTGCACGATTTTTCCGATTGTACTCACATTTGGACGATTAAATTAACCAACAAAATTACGAAGTGCATGATATGCATTTTGATTTGAATGCCCATTTTCATAACGCCCATTTAACGCGTTGCTCGATTGTTCATCTTTCCATGGTTCAAATTGAGTTAGTACGAAATTGAGAAATGTCAAATGAAATGCAGAAAATAACTTGACTTTTAGGTGTGGTTCATATTCATCATCAGCCCTTACAATTTAACCACACTAAGATCAGTAAAATGTAGAATATATGAAATATATTCCGAAATAAACAAGTTTTTGGGATCTCCTGAAAAGTAGTTGTAAAACTCATAACTGTTTTGTCCGGCGCAACGACGATTTTTTGTGAAAGTTAATTTAGTGGGAATTAAATTTATTGCATTTTCCGTAGGACTTATTACATTGGAATTGTAGTCATGTCATCATAAGTCATCTTAAATTATGTCATATTGCCTACTTTGTTGCACTGTGTTTTTAGTGGGAAAACTTCTATAAATATCTCTCTCTAAACTTTTCACACCATTCCTCCATTAAAACTATTACCTATATTTGATGTCATAACAGCAAGAGACCCTTAATCACAATGCAAACTACACACACACAACTACAATTATTGTATGAGTGTGTGTATGTTACAGCAATTACAAAATACTTACGACATACAAAGAAGAGAAACAATAACGACAATTTCACATTTCCTTTAGACATCAATGGATACTAAGAGTACAACAACGAGGCTTACAGGTGCAAGCACTCTCATTTAAGCAGACAACTAATATGACGACGACAATGACGGTGACGGTGACGGTGACGACGATGATGATGTATATGCTCTTATCAATTGTTTGATTGTGTGTCGTTTTATGCTTCCCTTCTTGCCTTTGCAGTGTGACATCTCTCATTCATTCATCCATCGCCTGCAATCATTTGTAATTTATTTTTATTGTTATTATTGTTGGTACAACCAACAAATTTGCTATAGGTTACAGATAAAAGGGGGAGAGAGAGAGAGCGAGAGAGAGGGAGCGGCATAAGAGTGCTGTCTCACTATACGGTGGGGTAGGTTGCTACCGACCGAAGACGTGTTGGTAGTGAGGCGGTAATGTGATGTCGTGGCTTTTCGTTGTCGGTGTCGTTGATGGTGTCTGGTTTGAGTGTGTTTGTGTGTCTGTGTCATTATACCATCACCCGTAGGGATGAAGGTATATATCATTTGATACGACCCAAAAGTGTAACACATAGAAGGAGTCACTTTAGACCCTAGGTTTCTTTGAACCAAATTCGATTCATGACTTTTTAAGTCGTTTGAGCCATGTCCGTCTGTCTGTCTGTCTGTCTGTCTGTCTGTCTGTCTGTCTGTCTGTCGGGTGGCTGTCCGGCTGGTTCGCACGATAACTTTCGAAAGACGCAACCAAATGTTTTGAAATTTTGCACGAGTTATTATTTTCTCAAAACTACTTACGGTATTGCAAATGGGCTACATGGCCCCGCCCCTTCTGGTACCTCCCATACAAATACATCATTCCGCCCACTTTAGAAATCGAGTAATAATATCAATACACCCTAGGGGATCGTCCCCAAATTCTGTATTTAGTAAAGCTATAACAGGATAAAGTTTTGGAAAAAATTTTGAAAGCCTAGCCACGCCCCTTCTGGTACCTCCCATACAAATCTACCTTTCCGCCCACTGTAGAGATGGAGAAATAATATCAATAAATTAAACGTGATCGTACCCAAATTCTATTTTGAGTAAAGCTATAACAAGATAAAGTTTTAGAGAAAAAAATTGGAAGTCTATTCACGCCCCATCTGGTACCTCCCTTACACATCTGGTACCGCCCACTTAAGAAATCGATTAATGTTATTAAAAGACCTAACGCGATCGTGCCCAAATTCTGTATTTGGTAAAGTTTAAGCAGGATAAAGTTTTGGAGAAAAAATCTGGAAGTCTAGACACGCCCCTTCTGGTACCTCCCATACAAATGTACCACTCCGCCCACTTTACAAATAGGGCAATAATATCAATACACTCGACACGATCGTGCCCAAATTCTGTATTTTGTTATATTATAACAGGACAAAGTTTTGGAGAAAAAATTGGAAGTCTAGACACGCCCCTTATGGTACCTCCCATACACATCTGGTACCGCCCACTTTGGAAATCGATTAATATTATTAAAAGACCTAACGCGCGATCGCCCAAATTCTGTATTTGGTAAAGCTTAAGCAGGATAAAGTTTTGGAGAAAAAATCTGGAAGTCTAGACACGCCCCTTCTGGTACCTCCCATACAAATGTACCACTCCGCCCACTTTAGAAATAGGATAATATTGATATTATTACACTCGACACGATCGTGCCCAAATTCTGTATTTTGTTATGTTATAACATAACAAAGTTTTGGAGAAAAAATTGGAAGTCTAGCGACGCCCCTTATGGTACCTCCCGTACAAATGTACCTTTCCGCCCACTTTAGGGATGTACTAATAATATCAGTACACCCAAGGCAATCGTGCCCAAATTCTGTAATTAGTAAAGCAATAACAGGATAAAGTAATGGAGAATAAATCTGGAACCCTAACCACACCCCTTCTCGTACCTCCCATACAAATGTACCACTCCGCCTCCCATACAAATGTACCAATCGAGTAATAATATCAATATAATAGAAAATTATTTGTTTTACTGAGGGTAAGGGTAAATGTAAGTTGGGTTGCCCGACTGAAACTTTCTAACTGGTTTTAATTACAAATCGGTTAATTTCAATAACTCAAGAATTAAACAATATCTTATATTGGGTGATGGTATTTATCAGTCAGTTCAACTGACTGAAATTTCTGTACTGGTTTTTAAGGTTATTGTATTAGGTAAGAACGAAGAATGACAGGTACCAAAGGTATTTATTTAATTTTGTTTTTTGGATTTGTTTTCGTTACATTGTTGTTGATTTGATTTGATTTGTTTATAGATTTTGGGAAGTATACCCAAGAGAGCACAATCAAGATGACTTATGAAGACGAATTACGGTTACCTTGGGGAAGTTTGATTCGATGTTGTCAATGATACAGTTTGATTTTATGTTATAATAAAATTTATATTAAAAAAATTGCTAAGGTTTTAAAAAAAATTAAGATTACAAATGTAAGATAACAATATAACAAAAGAGCCTAAAACGCGACAAATTCCCCTGTACGATACTAACTAACTTCAAATCCATATTAAATTATTATGGCATGTAACTTGACAAAACGAATGATGCAGAACTTTTTCTTTTTGGGGCTAATTTCATGTGCAGTTCTCAGAATTGAGTCCCAAATCAAGGAGCTGAAAAATGATGTACTGTGTTATATGCCCAACTGAAGGGATAACGATTTGCCATCTTGAAATTTAATTATAAATGGTAACCAGTGCTGTAAAATTGTACGATAATTCCATTTTTTAAATTATTCTTATTTATTGTGATATAATTCCTATTTACATTTCATTCCTTGTATATGAAAGTCTAAAACTCTACATTTACGAATCATTTACTGACACGGCGTTACGCACGTTCACACATCACTTTGACCACTACATGTAATTTAAATGTCAAAGCCTACGCGAGTGGTAGCCAGCCACAAACAGACGATTTGTCGCTATTCAATATAATGCTCATTAAAAAGTTCAAAACATGTTTTTAAGATGCATAGCCAAGGACTCACCTACTATGTTTCCCAATGCCAGTGGGACTAGGATTATAATTGCTTGTCTTAAGTAACACTGGATTCTTATGCGACCAGACTCGTGTTGCATATGCCCGAAGTACCCCACGCACAACAAGATTATTAGTGCGAATTAACTTTAGCCAACAATAGTTCGTTCGTGCTACTGCTACCAAAGGTTAAAGTTTAAATTCCTTGGGTTGAAACAGCAGTATTGCTGTGTCTGGTTGTGACTATGGCATCTATGGCATCACAAGCACAGCTACGTTTATCTTAAAATGGTTTGTAATAAATCTACATATTAAGATTTTTATGCTTTGATTTAGTTCTTTAATTTGTTTGACTTCAGTGATGAAAATTATGAATTTTATTCATTGTTTCAAGTAACATTTAAACAATTCTGGCTTTAACAATTATTTAAGAACAATTTCAAATATTGAATGGTTTGATTCTAACACTTCCACGTAATTAATCCCAACAAGAAGTTACAAAAATTAACAACAAAATTCATATAAAAGTTGATGTAATTTCCGATAAACTAAGAAAAATAATTATTTTTCTAATCAAATAGATTTTTATTCATTGATACGGCTCAATACTGAATTAAGGAATATTTCAAGTCAGAAATATGAAATATATGTTATTGTTATGTTATAAAACACATAACAATTTTCAAGAAAAGAGAGATCACATTTGAGTTCATAGTATGGCAATCATTTTTGCAGTGGTACTGGAAAATGTATTCGTTTGAAATCATTATTCATATACAAAGGAAAAATGGGAGTGGGATCGGCTCAAGGGGTGTGGTCTACCCATACGATCCCATTAACAAATATTCAATTTCTGATGTACTGTTAACCAAAGCGAAACATTTGCGCAACATGTGATATTAGTGCATGGTACGGCTGGTTCTTCAGGTTCAATATCACTTCCAGCACTGCTTGTGGTGTGCCTAGTCTAGCACTGTGATGCCATTCGCTGTACACTATTTATTAGCATTAACTTACTTTCCGTATCCAAAGTCCACCACCAAACAAGGCAGCCGTAAGTTACTATGGGACGCACTATAACTGTGTATATCCAGTATACCATTGCAAGTTGTAGTCCCTAGCTTTTTCCTACAGAGTTCTGGAAGGCGTATAGGGCATTTAATCCTTTCTTCGTCCTTTCCTGCGTACTGCGTCTCCTGTTTAGTTTCATATCTAAAATGACGCCTAGATATTTCACCTCAGACGAGAGTTTCAGTTTGACAACATAAATTACCGGCAATCTGAAATTCTCAATGAGATATTTGCGCGTTAATAGTACTATCTCCGTTTTCTGTGGATTGACATTCAGACCACAGCTTATGTCCCATGCTGATAAAGATCGTAGGTCATCCTGTATGAGTTCACTCAAAGTTGGAGCAAATCTGCTTGTTACTAGGATAACGACGTCGTCCATTCTAAACTGTTCTTCACATGTCCAACCACTTCGTGCTGAGCGCTGTCCACAGATCTCTCCTTATGGGCTATGTTCTAAATTCTGTCTCAAGTTCAAATCAATTAGCCTCACCAAAGCCATTAAAAGAAACGATGATAGGCTAATAGGTCTATAGTCCTTAGGTAGTGAATGAGTTGATTTCCCCCCCTTGTGTGTGAAAACTACATTCACATCCTTCCATAAAACGGCTGCTGTATCATAGCCGGAGACATGTTAGGCATGTATGGAGACATGTTAGGTTTAAAAGCATTTAAAACCCATTTAACTTTTTCCTCACTAATCACGTCGTTCACTAGGGATCCGTGTACTGAGTACGGCGTTTCGGGCGGCCACCACTGCATCCCATGTGTAGCTATATTTTCGCATTTAGGGAGTGTATACTTATCAAAATTTCCAGTGTGTCCTCTGCGGATTTAGTCCTGTCACCGTTTGGTTTCTGAGCACATCCGAGTACTTTAGGGTTTCTTGAGGGTAATCGCCTAAATGCGCGGCCGCATTTACGCCCTCAATGGCTTCACAGAAATCGGCCATGAAGACCGCTTATCCCGCTTAAGCTCTCTTTTGTATTCGTTGAAACTTATGAGATATGCGTCCCAATCCGTTTGTTCCTTAGACCGCTGTACCCTGTTGAACAGCTCCTTCGTGCTCTTCCGTTTATCTCTCAGCTCTTTATTCCACCCCATTGACTGAGATTTACCCCCTGGGTAAGTAATAGGACATTACTACTCAAAACCGGCATGCAGTATCCCCGTAATTTCCTGAACCAGCTTTTATATATCAGTAATCCGCAGCAGTTCCGGCATTACAAGACATCGATATTCTGACCAGTTAGTTTTACGTGGATATCTGTACGGTTTGTTCCTGTGACCTACAACGTCTATGATAAAAATAATTCTATTATGGTCCGTAAAGGAACATACATCAGATACCTTTCACCCCTCTATCCTTGATATGTACATATTCGTATGAGTATCCGTTTCGTACACCCTATTCCAAAATGTGGGGGAGCTAATATGTACTCCAAAATAGCTTACCAATCTTGTTCGTCCTTTCATTTCCCTATTGCGTGTTATGTGAGTTTGCATCACATACTATCACCAGATTTGCCCTCTTATTTACGCCGTAGTTCACCAACTGCCTCAGGGTTTCAGAGGCCGGATCCTCCTGTTCATATGGCATATACACGGATGACAACAGAAGAGTAGTGCCTCATGACGTATCCGTGTATATTGTGTTATATCCACGTTGCTGTATTTAGGAGAACTTCACTCTACCTCCGCAACTTTTTAGGTAAGCGAATGATTCGCTATCTATTGCTGACTTCATATCAAAACCTTGCTTATCCTTGCATAGGTGTGTGAAAATGATTTACCATAACCCAGCCAACCTTGACTTTTCTTATTTGCGCATTCCTCAATCTTGACGCCTTTGGACCAGTCGGCTCCGCTGAAGTCAATCTCGTTCTTAGTCCAATCCTTGTCCACCATTGCATCCATTAGCTTGTCTTCAGTCAACAGCCAACGATCCGGAGTGATCCTAATATCCCGATCACCCCCTTCAATAACAACCACTTGGAGAGTGAGACCAGTACATAGACAGCCCTGATTCATCATCTTGTCTGAGAGATGTAGGGCTCCGGATAGGAAAAAGAACTGAATGCCTCGCTCTTTTTGGGGATACGATTTCTTGAATCTAGCCACATAATCCAAAAGCTTCTTGACCATTTCCTTTTTCCTGCCAGACAGCAGAGCAATATCCTTCCCTACAAATTTCCTAAGGAGACTGCAGGATCGTCTATATTCAATATCGACCTTCTGCTCCCACTTCTGGCCCCAATCCTCTGTCTCAACCTCCAAGTGGAGGAACCACCAGCTGTTCCCCCTTTTTTGGATACCACCTCTATGTAGCCCACTGAGGTGGTCCTACATGAAGATCCAGTAGGAGAAGACCGGATTCTCTCTTCCGTAGTAAGGTTTTCCAAGCATCCTGTCTACGGCTTTAGCCGATTCCTGATCGGTGCTTCTAATGGGTATCGCAGAGGTAGAAGAAGGTGTCGGAAGTGGAGCCTCATCGAGTGTCCCATCCCCAAGGATTCCAGAAGAACCTCGCCATCTGATAAAGGCTCACCTGCAATGACGACACTTCCTCATCAGAGAGAGAGGTTAAAAAGTAGGCTCACCAGTGTCTGTAGATGACTCGGCCTTGTCTGTGAAATCATGAAGGGTTGGGGGAAAGAGTTGGCTTCTCTTTTTATCCTTCACCCTCATCTAAGTAATTCTTCTTGTTGTATTGAAATGCTAATGCTACCTTGATTTAATTGATCCCGATAGCGGAAATTTCTAGGAATTTTTATTTTTTTTTTTACTAAATTTAAATCATATGTTCATGAAATTTTAGCGAATTTAAATATTAAATTAAATTTAATTATTAAAAAAAATTTTGAAAATCGACAAAACATCTCTTTATATAGTTTAAAAATTCAAAATATTTAATTAAATTTGTACAAAAAAATTATGTATTTGATACAGTTTGATTAAGGGATGTCAACATAACTGACAAAATTAGAGTTCAAATAGTTAAGGCCCTACTATTTTTTTCAAATGATCCCAACCCCATCCCACCTTAGTTTTCGTATTTTTTTTATCGAAATTCCAATACGTGTCCACGTGTCATATGAATATTTAGATAATTTTAATGTAACTTTAACATCACAAATTCCCTGCTTTTGTTTCAAATGTTAAAAATTTTTGTAATAAATTATTTCATGTTGCACATGGCACTACAATAAATAATTGTGTCATAAATATCAACTCAACAATGTTATATTGTACATCAGCACAAATTAATTAAATGCCAGGATATGTATTCAGTTTCCACAGGTCGTCTTTCATTCGACTAAATGATTTATAGTAACAACAAAAAAACAACTGAACTGTCAATTGACTCAATATCATTGCAATAATTGTACGCCTACGTATGAGTTATATTAAAACATACCAATAATATAACTCATACGTGGTGAGGCACATTATTTTACAAATTTAGCTATTTATTCTTATAGTGGAAGAGGATAAATTATTAAAAGAAAATTAAATTCTTATTTACGATATTGTTCATGTTACCAAATACAGTCGAAGTGATGATGATGATGGTGGGTAGTCGATATTGTATAACAACCACACAACTACATTGACATGAAGCCGTCATTCCCACAATAATCGTTACTTCGACAGAACATGAGTTCCATCTTATTTCCCCCCTCCCTCCTTTTCAACATAACCTTGACGCATCATCACTCACTTGCTCACTCTCCATCATTTATCTCAGTCAATAGATAACGTTACAGTTTCTTATTAAATGTCAAAGATTTTGTGTTTTTTTTTGTTTCCGCACCTGTGCGTTAGTGTATATTCGTGACACGTTCCCATATCCTATATCCTGGCATGCGAACGTCAGCATCCTGTAAACTACCACTACTACTGTCACTGCTGTGCCTACAGCCTATCTATGTAATCATTACATTTATCTCTCTGTCTATGTAAATCAATTCAATAAAAACGAATAAAGTTGTAAAATTGAATTGCTATCGATGAAATTGAATTAGCAGCCAGAGATAAAAATAATATGATGGGTTTAAATACAAAAGTAATTCAATTGTACATTGATGTAATGTTTGAGTTAAAACAAAAATATACATCATTACTTACACGACATTGAAAAGAAATTGATGGAAGTAATATGTAATATTAAATATTTAAGTGCCACAAATATGATGAACATTTGATGGTTTTAGAACACAAGGGAATTGATAAAGATGTACCAATGCGGCCATACATTATAGAAAATACGAGATAGCAAATGAAGAAGACGGTGTCACGGATGTTTTCTAGATTTAATGTTGCAGGGAAAGTAAAGTTTACGGAAGTTGCCATAGAAGAGAGCTTTAAGACCATTGAAAAAAAATAAAATATTAAAAAATAATAAATGATATGATGAAAATTATATGAAAAAATTAAAAATTAAAAATTAAAAATTAAAAATTAAAATTAAAAATTAAAAATTAAAAATTAAAAATTAAAAATTAAAAATTAAAAATTAAAAATTAAAAATTAAAAATTAAAAATTAAAAATTAAAAATTAAAAATTAAAAATTAAAAATTAAAAATTAAAAATTAAAAATTAAAAATTTAAAATTAAAAATTAAAAATTAAAAATTAAAAATTAAAAATTAAAAATTAAAAATTAAAAATTAAAAATTAAAAATTAAAAATTAAAAATTAAAAATTAAAAATTAAAAATTAAAAATTAAAAATTAAAAATTAAAAATTAAAAATTAAAAATTAAAAATTAAAAATTAAAAATTAAAAATTAAAAATTAAAAATTAAAAATTAAAAATTAAAAATTAAAAATTAAAAATTAAAAATTAAAAATTAAAAATTAAAAATTAAAAATTAAAAATTAAAAATTAAAAATTAAAAATTAAAAATTAAAAATTAAAAATTAAAAATTAAAAATTAAAAATTAAAAATTAAAAATTAAAAATTAAAAATTAAAAATTAAAAATTAAAAATTAAAAATTAAAAATTAAAAATTAAAAATTAAAAATTAAAAATTAAAAATTAAAAATTAAAAATTAAAAATTAAAAATTAAAAATTAAAAATTAAAAATTAAAAATTAAAAATTAAAAATTAAAAATTAAAAATTAAAAATTAAAAATTAAAAATTAAAAATTAAAAATTAAAAATTAAAAATTAAAAATTAAAAATTAAAAATTAAAAATTAAAAATTAAAAATTAAAAATTAAAAATTAAAAATTAAAAATTAAAAATTAAAAATTAAAAATTAAAAATTAAAAATTAAAAATTAAAAATTAAAAATTAAAAATTAAAAATTAAAAATTAAAAATTAAAAATTAAAAATTAAAAATTAAAAATTAAAAATTAAAAATTAAAAATTAAAAATTAAAAATTAAAAATTAAAAATTAAAAATTAAAAATTAAAAATTAAAAATTAAAAATTAAAAATTAAAAATTAAAAATTAAAAATTAAAAATTAAAAATTACAAAATTACAAAATTACAAAATTACAAAATTACAAAATTACAAAATTACAAAATTAAAAATTACAAAATTACAAAATTACAAAATTACAAAATTACAAAATTACAAAATTACAAAATTACAAAATTACAAAATTACAAAATTACAAAATTACAAAATTACAAAATTACAAAATTACAAAATTACAAAATTACAAAATTACAAAATTACAAAATTACAAAATTACAAAATTACAAAATTACAAAATTACAAAATTACAAAATTACAAAATTACAAAATTACAAAATTACAAAATTACAAAATTACAAAATTACAAAATTACAAAATTACAAAATTACAAAATTACAAAATTACAAAATTACAAAATTACAAAATTACAAAATTACAAAATTACAAAATTACAAAATTACAAAATTACAAAATTACAAAATTACAAAATTACAAAATTACAAAATTACAAAATTACAAAATTACAAAATTACAAAATTACAAAATTACAAAATTACAAAATTACAAAATTACAAAATTACAAAATTACAAAATTACAAAATTACAAAATTACAAAATTACAAAATTACAAAATTACAAAATTACAAAATTACAAAATTACAAAATTACAAAATTACAAAATTACAAAATTACAAAATTACAAAATTACAAAATTACAAAATTACAAAATTACAAAATTACAAAATTACAAAATTACAAAATTACAAAATTACAAAATTACAAAATTACAAAATTACAAAATTACAAAATTACAAAATTACAAAATTACAAAATTACAAAATTACAAAATTACAAAATTACAAAATTACAAAATTACAAAATTTAAAATTTAAAATTTAAAATTTAAAATTTAAAATTTAAAATTTAAAATTTAAAATTTAAAATTTAAAATTAAAAATTACAAAATTACAAAATTACAAAATTACAAAATTACAAAATTAAAAATTACAAAATTACAAAATTACAAAATTACAAAATTACAAAATTACAAAATTACAAAATTACAAAATTACAAAATTACAAAATTACAAAATTACAAAATTACAAAATTACAAAATTACAAAATTACAAAATTACAAAATTACAAAATTACAAAATTACAAAATTACAAAATTACAAAATTACAAAATTACAAAATTACAAAAATACAAAATTACAAAATTACAAAATTACAAAATTACAAAAATACAAAATTACAAAATTACAAAATTACAAAATTACAAATTTAAATTTAAAAACTAATCTATACCGAAGTAATAAAATAAATGAACAAATAACTTTTATTAAAATCAAAAATTTTAAAGAAAATTTACAAAATTACAAAATTACAAAATTACAAAATTACAAAATTACAAAATTACAAAATTACAAAATTTAAAATTTAAAATTTAAAATTTAAAATTTAAAATTTAAAATTTAAAATTTAAAATTTAAAATTAAAAATTACAAAATTACAAAATTACAAAATTACAAAATTACAAAATTAAAAATTACAAAATTACAAAATTACAAAATTACAAAATTACAAAATTACAAAATTACAAAATTACAAAATTACAAAATTACAAAATTACAAAATTACAAAATTACAAAATTACAAAATTACAAAATTACAAAATTACAAAATTACAAAATTACAAAATTACAAAATTACAAAATTACAAAATTACAAAATTACAAAATTACAAAAATACAAAATTACAAAATTACAAAATTACAAAATTACAAATTTAAATTTAAAAACTAATCTATACCGAAGTAATAAAATAAATGAACAAATAACTTTTATTAAAATCAAAAATTTTAAAGAAAATTTTATTATAAAATAAATTTACAAAAAAAAATTTTGTTCAATAAATTAATTAAACAAAAATAAAATAAAAAAAATCTTATAAAAGACACAGTACAACATTTTTCAGCTCATTGATTTGGGACTCAATTCTGAGAACTGCACGTGAAAATAGTCCCAAAAAGAAGAAGTTCTGCATTATTAATTTCGTCAAGTTACATGCCATAATAATTTAATATCGATTTGAAGTTAGTAAGTATCGGAATTAGCCCCAAGAACTTAAACTGGTTATCAGTTATTAAACCCATCTTATTCTACGGATCAGCAGTCTGGTGGCCGGCGCTAGATAAAGCGTCCCAAAGGATGAAATTCGAACGCATTATGAGATTGGTGGCGATCATGATAACAGGAGCACTTAGAACCACTCCAACTAAGGCACTTTTCACGATCCTAAACTGGTTACCACCGGACATTGAGGCGAGGAGGATAGCAGCGAATACCGCAATGCGTTTAGACGCCACAAAAGCATGGATGCACAGGAACTATGGCCATGCCAAAATCCTGAACCTAATAAATGTGATCTGCAATACGGATTACACCATACCTGAACCTCTATTCGATCCGGGTTTTATAAGGAACATCTCGGATAGGTCCTACTATGATGATAATGATAATGCCCTAAACTTTGGGGAGAATGTCATCCTAATTTTCACGGATGGTTCAAAATCAAAGGAAAGAGCTGGCTGTGGAATCTTTTCGGAAGAGTTGAATCTGAGTCTATCAATCAGGCTACCAGATCACTGTAGCATACTTCAGGCCGAAATAGCGGCCATTAGAATAGCCGTAGAGAAAATTCAGTATCTTGGGATATTAGACGGCAATATTCATATTCTTACTGATAGTAAAGCGGCTATCAGATCCCTGGAGAACGTGTACACCACTTCGAGAAATGTTCGAGAATGCCGGTCGTCTCTGGAGGAGATAGCGAGACATTCGACGGTTACCCTAACATGGGTTCCAAGACATGGGGACATATATGGAAACCAAAGGGCCGATACGCTAGCAAGGGCCGCCACAACCGTGAACTCGGGCGAAGTTTATGGTCTCATTGGGATCCCTCTTACAAGGGGGAAACAACTCATTGCGAGAAAACTGGACCTTATTGCTGAAGAGAGATGGGCAAGCGAACCCACCTGCACGGCGACTAAACAGATTTGGCCTACAATGGATATACAGAGGACACGATTTGTGCTAAACTTATCCAGAGTCCACTTGAGGAACATCATAGCTGTGATAACTGGTCATTGGCCGGTTGGTAAACACGCTAAGAGGCTGAAACTACCCTACAACGATTTTTGTAGAAGCTGCAATGATGAAGAAGCTGCAATGATTAGACAATACCTGTCTATCAGTAGGCGATATGCGGAACATCCATGCCTTCATAAGGGCAACGAAATGGCTTGACAGCGACGTTGACCGATTAGAATAGGAACATTTGGTGCGGAAATCATAAAATGGTATCACAACGGGACTCATTCTAGGACCCAAGTGAGCTGTGTTCAACGTGGCTGCCGAATTAACCTAACCTAACCTAAGTATCGTTTTGGGGAATTTGTCACGTTTTAGGCTCTTTTGTTATATTGTTATATGGTGGCGTATGATTATCATAAGTAATATTCCACGTGAATCATACGCCACGGAGTGCAACAGTTTTATTGTAACTGCTACAAAATAAACCCAGTTCATCGCCCATATATATAACATATATAGCTCTGATGTAATGAAGAGAAAATTATTTTACATTTAAAGTTATATTTAAATAAATTTTTATTTGATGTAAAACATACAAATTTACAAAAGTGAACGAAATTTCTTTTATGTGGTTTTGCCATTAAAGCAAGATGTATCACCAAATTGTAAAAAATTTTACAATTTTCTCAGACCTTCGAACCGGATAACTATTTCCTAGTTTATATGCAACCATAGACTTTACTCGTAGTAGACCCTTTTCATATAAAGAGATACATATGTCTGCCTCGTGGCAACATGTGATGTCATAAAAATCTGTTTTATTTAAGATGCAATGTCTATTTCGTTTGTGTTTTTTCCAAAAATTTCTTACATCCTTAAGGAATGAATACTGTTCCATCACATATACGTAACCTCACGTAAAATTGTCGTTTCACATAGTATTTAACAGTCTGTCTTAAAATGCTTGTATAATTGTCATTTATAGTTGTCTAACGTGCAAAATTTCACAAATTCTTGTAAAAATAAACAGACATTTAAGGATTCACCCCATGTCAGGTTTTAACTTTGTCATTTATTGAACTTTCCCCGAGTCGAAAGTAACAGAAGAAAAAGTAGTATACATTTAATAGTTTATAGCCTTTTGGCATGAGCTTCTCTGGGGAGGTCCTTGGACAGTTGGTGCCCTTCTCTCTGGCCCACCTTCACTTTCTCCCTCTCCATGTCTCTCTCTCTCTCTATGTCTGCTTACGTTCGTTACTTTGCGAAGCCGTGTTCTTGTGCTAGGTAAGTGTAAGTTTATGCATGTGAAAAAGTGTAAACGTGATGGCAACTTTTCAAACTTGTTATGATGATGATGATGACGACGACGACGACGGTTACTACAATGATGATGATGAGTACAATCATGATAAAGTCTAACCACACAGACCGTTGCAAAGTGGGTGGTGGTTAGCTTGAGCCTAATATCCTGTGGTGTTGGCACAGTTGTTGCTTTTGTTGTTTGTTGTTAAATTTGGTTTTTGTTATTTGCTAACGTTTTATATTATTATCTAAGAAATTGTTGTACTTACACTAGCACACACACATGTATATTTCAAAAATCATGCCCCCCACAGATACACGCCAACACTTACACATATGTATTCAGTCGTAACTGACAGACAACAACTGCAGCTGCAACACCAACAACCACGATGAGTAAAGTGAAAAAAAAAATAAACTGCAAGCGAAGCACACCTTCAGCCTTAAAGTGCATCGGAAGGTTGTTTGTTTAGTAGTACTCCTCAAGGCTATTTGCGGCTGGATGGATAAAAGTTGACCTAAATATTTTGCTCAACGACCTAATCATCAGGGTTACAATCGTTGTGCACACACATACACAGACGACTACACATACAGGCACGCACTGACACCGACACTGATTTACGGTTATACCTACAAACAAGCCCACCATACTTGCCACATACACAGACGGCCAGACAGACACACACAGACACATGATATTCTTTGCGAAATAATCACATTTTGTGCAAATATTTAATGGAAGTAAAGTTAAGTTTTTGTTTCATTCTTGGTAACTTTAAAAATCAAATGTAAGTGTTTATTAATTTGAATTTTATGCTGTATCTGAAAATTCTTCTTTATGTTAATATGAAGATAATAGTTAACAGTTATGTGATGAAAAGGAAAAACTGCTTAAGTCTGATGTTGCAGCTGAGCAATTTCCAAGTTTAAACCTTATTTTTAAAAACTTATGGTGATTATAGTATATATTAATAAACAAATAAAAAAGTTATGCGGTGCAATAAAACAATTCATGGATTTTCTAAATATTGCCGAACTTTTGTTAATGAAAACTTCTTTAAGTGTTAAGAAAACAGTTTTTTTCTCTTCTGAAAACTTTGAGGTTTTTGAGTTAATACAGTATTGTTAAAGCAGTGCGATATGTGCAATTAAAAAGTATTTGAATAAATGTAAATATCAATTTTTTAAATTTCTTTTTCCAGTATGATATGCGGTTAAACGGAACCTTCAGTTTTATGAAGAATGCGTACGTCTGTTTTCCTGATTAGTTTTTACTGTACATTTTTTGTACCAAAAAGTACCTTAATTGTACCAATCAGTACTTTTTTTGTACCAAAATTTACATTTATTATACGAAAAACTACTTTTACTTTACGAAAAGTACTTTAAAAATTTTGTACTACAAAGCAGAGTACGATTTGGGTCGCTATTTTGTCTCGCGAGCTAACAACTAATATTTAGGAAAAGGGCAACTTGCAACCCAAGACAATAAATAAAATCAAAATGAAAGAAAATACAAAAAAGTACTTTTCTGGTACTTTTTGGTACAAAGTATTTTTTTTTTTGTACTAAAATACTTTTTTTTACCAAAACGTACTTTTATTGGCCCAGAAGCACTTTTCTCTTGCACAAAGTACTTTTTTGGACCAAAGTACTTTTTTGTACCAAAAAGTACTTTAAATGTAGTTTTCGGTACAATGTACTTTTTTGCACTTTTCTGTTGCACAAATCCTTTTTTTGTACCAAAAAGTACTTATATTGCTTCAAAAGAACTTTTTTGATCCACAAAGTACTTTCTTTTGTACTTTTTTGTACCGAAATGTACTTTTATTGTCCCAAAATGTACTTTTATTGGCTCAAAAGCACTTTCCCGTTGCACAAAGTACTTGTTTTTGTACCAGAGTACTTTTTTGTACCAATAAGTATTTTTAATGTACTTTTCGGTACAAGGTACTTTTTAGTGTAAAAAATTATTTTTTTTGTACTAAAGTACTTTTCTGCTCCAAAAGTACTTTTCTGTTCCACAAAGTACTTGTTTTTATACTTTTTTGTTCTAAAATGTACTTTTAATTGCCCAAAATGTACTTTTATTGCCCAGAAGCACTTTCCTGTTGTAAAAAGTATTTTTTTGTACATTTTTTTAATGTACTTTACGGTACAAGTTAATTTTTACTGTACTAAAGTACTTTTTTGTACCAAAAAGTACTTTTATTGTCCCAAAAGCACTTTTCTGTTGCACAAAATACTTTTTTTGTACTTGTATCAAAAAAGTACTTTTATTAGCACAAAAGCTCTTTTCTGTTACACAAAGTATTTTTTTGCACCAGAGTATTTTTTTGTACCAAAATGTACCTTTTTGTACCAAAAAGTACTTTTATTGCTCCGAAAGTACTTTTCTGATCCACAAAGTACTTTTTTGTACCAGAGTACTATGTTATACCAAAAAGTACTTTTAATGTAATTTTCGGTACAAGTATATTTTTAATGTACTAAAGTACTTTTTTGTACCAAAAAGTACTTTTATTGGCCCAAAAGCACTTTTCTGTTGCACAAAATACTTTTTTTGTACCAAAAAGGTACTTTTATCGCTCCAAAAATACTTTTCTGATCCACAAAGTACTTTCTTTTGTACCAATGTGCTTCTTTGTATGAATAAGTACTTTTATTGGCACAAAAGCTCTTTTCTGTTACACAAAGTACCTTTTTTGCACCAGTATTTTTTGTACCAATAAGTACTTTTATTGTATTTTTGGGGCAATAAATGTATTTTTTGATCAATAAAAGTGTTTTGGTACTAGTAAGTACTTTTATTATATAAAAAATTGTTTTATTATACCTAAAAGTACTTTCATTGTAACAAAAAGTACTTTTATTGCACAAAATAGTACTTTTATTGTACAAAAAAGTACTTTTATTCCAACTTAAAGTACTTTCATTGTATTAATTAGTTGTTTTATTGTAATAGAAATTACATTTATTGTACCAGGAAGTACTTTTGTTGTACTAGTACTTTTATTATACTAAAAAGTACCTTTATTGTTAAAAAAAATTACTTTCATTGTACCAAACAGTACTTTTATTCTAACGAAAAGTACTTTTTTTGTGCCAGACAACAGTTTTATCAGAACGTTCCTTTTTTGTATTATAAATTACTTTTATTGTACCGAAACGTTCTTCAATAGTACTAAAATTGTACTCATATTGTTGGAATTATTGCAGTTATTTTACCAAAGAGTACTTTTATTGTATTAAAAAGCTTTCTTATTGTACCAGATGGTAGTTTTATTGTACCAGAAATTACATTTATGTACCAGGAAGTACTTTTGTTGTACTAAAAAGTACCTTTACTGCACAAAAAAGTACTTTCATTGTATCAAACAGTACTTTTATTGTAACAGAAAGTAAATTTTTTTACCAAAAATTACTTATATTGTGCCATAAACTACTTTCATTGCACCGGAAAGACCTTTTTTGTACCAATAAGTGCATTTATTGTACCATAAAGTACTTTTATTGCACCAAAAATTACTTTCATAGTACCGGAAAGAACCTTTTTTGTACCAATTTATTGTATCAAAAATAACATTTATACCACCAAATATTACTTTCATTGCACTAGAAATTACTTTTAATGTACCAAAAAGAACTTTCATTGTACTCAAAAGTATATCACTGCACCAAAAAGTACTTTTAATGTATCAAAATGTTCACTTATTGCTCCAAAAAGTACTTTTATTGTACCAGAAATTACTTTTATAGTACTAAATGGTGTTTTTTTGTACCAGAAAGTACTTTTATTGTACTAAATAGTACTTTTATTGTACCAAAAGGTTCTTTTATTAAACCAATAAGTGCAGTTATTGTACCAAAAAGAACTTTTATTGCACAGCAAGTTAGCTTCATTGTACCAGAAAGTACTTTTATGGTACCAAAAAGTACTTTTATTGTGCTAAAAAGTACTTTTATTATAACGGAAAGTACTTTTGTTGTGCCAAACACACGTAATATATATTGAAACAGGACGAAATGTGATTATATCATAAAGTTCTTTTGTACTAAAATATAATTTAGCTGTATCTAAAAGTATTATCATTGTACCAACAAGTTTTTTATTGTTCCATAAAGTACTTTAATTTCATCACAATGTCCTTTTATTGTATCAAAAAGTACTCATGTTATACCAAATAGTTATGTTGTGTTAAAAAGCAGAAATTGCAAAGGTGTTTTTTCATAACTTTAAAAGTTTTTAAAATTTTTTAAAGAAAACCAAATTTTTTTGTCATATTTTTCACACATTCGTTGTTAGTATAAAAAAGTGCAAATTTTTATAAAATTATATAACATAAAATTATATAAAAATTATATAAAATTATCTTACAACACCAATTAAGAATAACAGATTAGTATGAAATTTGTTTCACATTTCAGTATAATTCACATTTAAGTCATATTCATTTGTGATTTAAGCAATTTCTGTTACTATTTCCGATTCAGCTCTTTATTTTACTGTGTGATATCATTAAAATTCACTCACAGGATATTACGGCACAAAGTATACAAAAAAATGTCATCTGTACATGTATCTGGTAAATTACACCTACAATAAATTTCCACTTTTACTTAACAAATAGTCTTGCCAATAGATATTTGCACAATTTGTCGATCTACAAATTATAAACCTTTTCTTTGTTTCTTCTTGATTTACTTCACTTTACTTACTTACTTTACAACACAATTTGTTAGCTTATCTCTAATACACTATGCCAAGCTATTCATGTCATGATGTCACCCTAGGGAATCAGCAAATACTTACTCGCAGTGTTTGCTTAGAACACCCTATTAATCATGTTTTAAACGAGTTAATATATTTCATTTATTTAGACTAGATTTGCTTTACTTCATGGGGGTTGACTGAGGTTATTGCATCACATTAAGCACCTGAGTTTTTAAGCTGTCTTGTTTGTTTGTCGTTCTCTTCATTGGGGCGTTAAGACAAATTGGTCACTTTTTGTGTTTGTGTCGATTTTCTTACGACGGTAAACTGACATTTAATGAAGATGCAGATAATTTATTAAAACTTTATTTTTAATCCCACAAGAAGGCAGGTAGGAAGATGGAGATAAGTTAATTTGGTCACATAAATAAGGGGAAAAATAGGGACTGCACCCACTTTTATTTAATAGTAGCAATTGAACATATTTCCAAATATAAACAATTTCAGCTGGAACGTGAAAAGAAGTTAAAGGAAGTGTTGAGAAAGAAGGGTTATAAGTGCAGGAAATTGAGATTTTAAAAGGAAGTTCAGTAATTAAATTATTCTAAGGAGATATTAAATAAAAAGAGTAGATGGTAGATGCAATTGTGTAATTTAGTCCAGTAAGAAGTAGTTAAATAATATTTAATAAATGAGTAAATGAGTATTAGAGTATCACTGAGTATTTTGGAAATGGGACAATTGGTTCGACCAGATAAAGAGAGTACGTGGGATAAGACGGCAAATTTGATGTTAAGAAGAGTAAATGAGTAATATACTAATAGAGTACTCCCTTGATATTATTAATGTGCATGATTGATTGTGTGTGTGAGTGTGTGTATGTGTGTGTTTGTTTGTGGTTCAGTCACGTCTAAAAAGGTAAACCGATTTTAATGAAATTTGGTAAGTAGTTGGTATACTATATGGAAATTACCGTAAGCTATATATTTTTTATATTTTTGACCCTATGGGCAGAGTGGGCGTGGCAAAACTGTTTTTAGAACTAGAGACAACAAATTTTATGCTCAGATAGTACTCAGCAGCAGTAATTAGAATATGCAAACGAAATTTTAATTTTCGATCAGTGGGCGGAGGGGCGTGCAAAACCTTTTTTTAAAGCAATCAATATTAAATTTCATACCCATATTAAATTTGATAGTACTCGGCAACACGAATATGAAAATGAGGACGAAATTTTACTTTTGGCTCAGTAGGCGGATGAGACGTGGCCAAACTGTATTTTAATCCTAGAGATATAAAATTTGATACCTAAATAGTACTCGGCAACACCAATATGAATATACAGCAGAATTTTAATTTTGGATCAGTTGGCGGCTTGGGCGTGGCAATACTACATTTTAGCCCTAGTGAAATAAAATTTGGTATACAGATTGTACTCGGCAATACGAGTATGAATATGCAGACGAAATTTTAATTTTGGATCAGTTGGAGAAGGGGGCGTGGCCAAACTGTATTTTAGCCTTTGAGAAATAAAATTTGGTACACAGATAGTACTAGGTACCACCGATCCAATTTGGAAGAGGGCGTGGCTAAACCGCATTTTAGCCCTAGAGAAATAAAATTTTAATTTTGGGTCAGTTGGAGGAGTGGGTGTGGCTAAACTGTTTTTAAGTTCTAGAGAGATACAATTTGATACCCAGGTAGTACTCGGCAGCACGAATATGAATATGCAGACGAAATTTTGATTTTGGGTCAGAGGGCGGATGAGGCGTGGCAAAACTGCATTTTAGTCCTAGAGAAATAAAATTTGTTACGCAGATAGTACTCGGTTTTCGATTTTGGTGAAAATGTTTTTTTTTATCCCCAAAGAGATAAGTTTTGTACACAGAAAATACTCGGCGCAACAGATGTGTATGGAGTAAAAAATGCACCAAGCGATTATCAAAATCGTAATCTACGATGAAGTTTAAGAAAATTTGCTCAAGAAATCATGGGTCTAAAATCACAATCGAGCCCCCGGATTAAAAAGATAAATTTTCGAAGTAGGAAAAAATCCACAACGAGACCCGCAACTGCCTAGGAATCTCCTAGGTTAAAATTTTCAGACCAAATTTTTATTTTCGATTTTGACGGAAATGTTTTTTTTTTTTGTCCCCAAAGAGATAAGTTTGGTACACAGTAAGTTTGGTACTCGGCGCAACAGATATGTATATTACTGTGTATGGAGTAAAAAAATGCAAGCGGTTATCAAAAAATTAATTTACGATGAATTCTAAGAAAATTTGTCCAAGAAACCATGGGTCTTAAATCAAAATTGAGAAACTTTTCGAATTGGGGAAAAACTCCACAACAAGCCCCGCAACTGCCCCGGAATCTCTCCTAGAGGATTCAAATGTATGACCGACCCTCAGTAATTTTTCCCGCCTAACATTTTTTCCAAACATACCTACTCCCCATCTGCAGCCCCTAACAGGGTTACCATACAGACAATTTTTTTTATAAAATTTGCTTCCACCGCACTTACTGCCCCGTTGTCGCCCCTAGAGAAGTAAAATGTAGGACCAACCCCCACTCATTTTTCCCTCCTAACATTTTCCCCATTCATACCTACCCCTTCACCTTCACCACCTAAAAAGGCTCCTATAAAAAATCAAATTTTTGTAAAATTTGCTTTTAACTAGGTGTTCCTAGAAGAGTCAAATGTATGACCGACCCCCAATATTGTTTCCAACCCGAACAGTTTCTCAAAACATATCTTTCCGCTATCTTTAATCCTTAAGGTGTTCCCCATAAAATTTTTTGTTTGTTTTTAAATCAGCTTCTGCCGCTCCCATGGGCCCTCCTGGAGGAGTAAAATGTATGACCGACCCCCACTACTATGTCCCTTCCACCATTTTTCTCAAACATACCTACCCCCTATCTTCTACTCCTAATGGGGGCTCCCGTAAAAAATGCACTTAATTCGACCGAAACAAAAAAATTTTTTTCAAATAATATTTCCGTTAAATTTGCTATGACAAAAAGTACTTTTATTGTACCAACAAGTAAAATTGCTTGTACTAAAAAGTAGATTTATTGTACTGGCAAGTAAAATTGCTTGTACTAAAATGTACATTTATTGTACCAACAAGTACTTTTATTGTACTAAAATGTACAATTTATTGAACCAAAATGTACAAATTATTGTACCAAAATGTACAATTTATTGTACTAAAAAGTACTTTTATTTCTACTTTTTATACAAAAAGTAAAAGTAACTTTTATTGCATTGAAAAGTACTTTTATTGTACACAAAGAGTTCAATAAATTCCCCTTATTATGTATGTCGTAGTCACGTCGAATCTTTGTCGTTTTTAAAATTTGGCACAGCTAATGTTGTTTATGATACTGAAACACGACTGTTCTCGATCCTACCATGTTCTTCTTATCAGATACTTAAAAATTCTCAACACTAAACATTTCTGTTAATTATAACTATTTTTATTAAAATCAAAAAAAAATCGAATGTTGCCGAAAGTCGACTACGACATGCGTAATAAAAGAGATTATACACACAGAGTACCTTGTACAAAAATTGTACTTTTGGTACATTAAAAGTATATATATTGTACGAAAATATACTTTAAATGTGCCACAAATTTTTGTTTAAGCAAAAAGCAAAGTCTAGAATGTTTTTTTTTCAGATATGTTTTTTAGAATTGTGTATGTATAGTTCGAAGACTATTTACACGGCGTCAATTTGTTTTTATCAAAAATGTTGGTAATAATTCGTAAAAGAGAAATACTGACTCGGCAATCCAGACATGTATATACCGACAAAATATTTATTTTTGATCAGCGGGCATATGAAGCGAACATTTTATTTCCAATCGGTGGGCGGAAGGGACTTGGGTAAAATGTTTCTTTGGGGCTATATAAGATAATATTTGTATAAGGTAATATTTGTATATATTGCATACAGGTTTGTATACAGATAGATACGAATTTGCGGACGGATTTATTAATTTCGGTTAGTGATTGGAACAAATTTACCTATATGTAATTTATACTTTCGATCATTGGATGATGAATTAGTTTTAAACCATTTATACAGATGAAACTTGATAAACAGGTATTTTATTATCGATTACACAGTACATTTTCAGCTCATTGATTTGGGACTCAATACTGAGAACTGTTCTCGAAAGTAGCCCCAAAAAGAATATGTTCTGCATCATTCGTTTTATCAAGTTACATGCCATAATAATTTAATAACGATTTGAAGTAAGTAAGTATCGTAGAGGGGACCGGCCGTGGCATAGTGGTTAGAACACGCGACTACCATGCGGGAGATCGCAGGTTCAAACCTGGCTCCAGTCATCTTAAAAGAAAAAAAAATAAAGTAAAATGTTCTTTCATTGTCGGCTCCCCTCGAATGTTGTTGACAGCAACTTCGCAGTATTAAGCGTCGATTCAATCGTCGTGTCTAGTAAGAGCTTCTCAAACAGTGACGTTCGCATTCGTCGATAAACAAGTAGGTGCCGTTAGTTGTGAATCTAAAAATAGAAAGCGTGTTAATTCACAACAACGCGAGAAGCTATCCCATACCTCATTCATGGGGTGCAAAGGGAAATTAAGTTTTTTTTTTTTAAGTATCGTATAGAGAAATTTGTCACGTTTTAGGCTCTTTTGTTTGACATTACTCGAGAACCACTAGTCTGATTTAGCTTTAGAATATAACTTATGATAATCATACGCCACCATACAGTATTTATGTTATATCAAACAAAAGAGCCTACAACGTGACAAATTCCTCTATACGTTACTTACTAACTTCAAATCGATATTAAATTTTTATGGCATGTAACTTGACAAAACGAATTATGCAGAACTTCTTCTTTTTAGGGCTAATTTCACGTGCAGTTCTCAAAATTGAGTCCCAAATCAAAGAGTTGAAAATTTTTGTATAATGTTGGATATAGTATAAAACGTTATACACGGTTATGCTTTAATTGATTACTGTTCTTTAAGCTAAGTGAATTTATGAAAAGAATGAATTTATGAACTTGCTGAAAAAGAGAACCTCTTCCAAGTTAATCTACTAAAAGAACAATCAAATTTTTGAATATTTAAACTTAAAAGTAACTTAATTACTACTGAATTTATAGAAAACACCTCTATTTTCTACCGAATAGAAAATCATTCAATCACTCCCTTTCTTTTTCCCTTTTATCGTTTAACGCATCTTTAACAAATTTCTCGCTCAATTGGCAACATGTGGGATATTCAAACAAATTGCTAAACAATTTCTTTGCCTGCTTACACGTACTTGTCTTACAATCAACACTCATCATTCCTTAATATTGAGATCTTCCTTCCTGCTTCCTTGTCTTGCAATCACCACTCATCATTTTTTTTAGAGAGAGAGAGATCTTCGAACACTCTTCCTTACCATTTGTGGAAGTGAAATTTATGACTTCTAGTTTTACGCTTCAATTCCTAGAAGGGACTGAATGAGTTTGTAGACATGCAAGGGCGTAGCCAGGTAGGAGCAGGGGGGGGCAGCTGCCCCCCCCTACAGATTGGAAACTATAGTAAAAATTTTTTATATTTATATAATTTTGTAACACAATAACATTATTTTTTTATACACTACATGGAGTTGGAAAATATGGAAATTAATATAAACCAGTACAGAAAGTTCAGTAAGGTCAACTAACTGCTAAATACTCTTACCCTATAACCTTTAACTGAATTTAAGTTAAATTAACTTATTTTTAAGTAAAAGTCCCTCTGTTTTACTATTTCCTGCTTGTATAGCGGTAACTATATGAGATAGTAAGGCCAAACGTTTACAGACATGTATAAAACTGTAAAATGGGCACAGTGTAGAAAGTGTTAAAGAATTCAAAAACAAATGAAAAATCCTTCTTAAAATTACTGGAAAAATTTACGCTTATTTGTATTGCAACTACTTATACGCACAACGAGGCTCTTTTTATACCATCACCCTTAGGGAGGAGGGTATTTAACATTTGATATGAGAAAAATTGTAACGCATTAAAGTATCTTAACACTAAATTCGTTTTAGGACTATTGAGCTATGTTCGTCGGTCTGGCTGGCTAGCTGGCTCAGCTATATTTAGCAATAGATGTTCGCTTATGAATATTTTTTTGGAATTTGTATTTAAATTTTCTTTCATACTAGAATGAGACCCACCCTATTATACCCTCTTCTTTGTATGCGAATTTTGTTCTTAGTAACGAACGTGAAAAAAATTATTCTAGATCATTCTAGTCGTATGGTCGGAATATTTAGTAGTCTGATTTAGTGCCATGCCTATTTCTTCTATGTATTAAAAAATCTTTTAGTAGTTGTATTTCCGTAATAGTTTTTACGGCTGTTTCAAACTTTTTAATTAAAGTTGAAACCAACAAAATGGGGCTGTTTTAAAATATAAAGATCGCACGAGAAAAATTATAAGGCCGGTAGTTTCGGGTTTAAATTGAAGAGAGTTTTTTATTATTTAATATGTCTTCCCAAGCTGGACAAATGATTACAAAGGAAAAGTAGAAGAACAATTGACAGGACTTAAAGGAAATATTTGACATTCAACTAAATAATTCGTTAATAGGAGGGTCGATAGAAAATTATGGGAAAGTGTATTTCATCTAATATTTTTGGTAAATTTCTTAATAAAGATAACAAAAGTCATGGCAAATGGCTGAACAGTATCTAAAGTCTATGTTATTTGGGTAAAACTATATTGAGTTTTTTTAACGGAATATTCACACCAAATTTTCCATTTCTAGGCTGATGGATTTGGTCAAACCAAGCTAGGCTCGCATTACTCCGCCGCTACTTTCTTGTAAACATCGCATAACTTCTCATTAAAATAAATATTTCCCTCAATCTTGCCATTGGCCGTTTGGTCTTAGCGGTGATAATATTTCTCTCATTTTTAATACCAAAAGTACGAATTTTGAAGTACTGTTTTTTTTAAGAAATCCCTTCTAATTCTAGAGCGATTTTGCCAATGTAGGTACCAATTCGGCAGATTGTACCAATTTTATCCCTTTTCCAATTTTTCTTCCATAAAAGTAGGAATTTTGAAAAACTTACTTGTCCAATAAAATAAGAACGCCCTAATTTTCGCAATTCTACTATTAGCCTTTGATCTGGGTGATGGTTACAGTTTTATTCCTTTTTCGGTCTCCTTTTTTTTACTTCATGAAATAAACATTTAACCCGATTTTCGCGTTCCTACCTTAATCCGTTTGGTCTGGTTGATTGGTTGAGAGAAAGCCCATGTAGATTTTCGCTACTATGGCTTTAGCCGTTTGGTCTAGGTGGTGGCACCAGTTTTATTACTTTATGGTATTATTTTTCCCTTAAATTCGAATCTAATTGTATATGAAGCAAGCTCACATATATTTTCCTGATTCCTACATTAAGCCGTTGTATTGTCTGGTACCAGTTTTACCCTTTGTGGGCCTTTTTAGTCCTTAAAGTACGAGTTTCAAAAAATTTCTTCACGCTGCTCTGTAGTTTTTTAAAAATCTTGCTTATATAGATTTTCACGGTGATAGCTTAAACCGTTTGGTTTGAGGGATGGTATCGGTTTTAACCAGCGTTTGAAAAAAACTCACAAATGTGCACAAAATGTATGCAAAACTCTTTTCATGAGAGTGTTTGAGAGGTAAATGTGACACAAACTCTGTACCGTTGAGCATGTTAACATGCAAACACATCTCGCTAAGTGTCGGAAAACGATGTTGCTCTTTTTCCTGACTCCCGTCGTGTGTGCGATAAAGATGACACAACTCATATGTGCACTGAGAAACGAAAATACCCAAACACGGAGTAACACATGAATATTCATATGGAGAAAAAACACATACATACATATATTTATACACATACAGCTACATTTCTTCTTCTTCTCTACCAATCTTTTAGTGTCGCTCGTTTATGTGTGCACACCATCTTTGAGTGCTCAGGAAAAAATTATGTGTTGACTCTGTGTGCGGAGCATCTTCGATCATTAAACTCTTGTGTTTTGAGTTCGCCTGCGCTCATTACCGACGTTTAAAATGTGTTGAGCAGAGTGTTTTGGAGTCTTTTCAATCCCTGGTTTTAACACTATTCGGGCCTTTTAAAATTTCGAAATTTCAGACAAGTGGCTTTCGAGTTATGACAAATTATTTAGAAAAATGTCTCAAAAAATTGCATAGAAATTTTGAAGTTTTGTTTAAGAGGTTATATGGTACTTATTTTTGATATGTTACAGGGAATCTTATGAGTATAAATTACCACCTCCAATAGCAACGCCATTTAAGTTACTTGTTCTTTTCAGAACAAGTAGGTCAATCTTCTCGCAAATGCGCGATGTGACCGGTTCTGGACAGCCGATGATTCTACAATCTATTGGGCTTTTAATTATAAAGACACATAACTTACAAGGAATAGACTCAACAAAGTTCGTCTGAAGAATAAAAAATACACATGAAAACATAACGGTTAAAATAATTATAAATTTACGTTTATGATACTAACAATTTTAATTCTTTCTAATAAATTTATTTCTTTTTGTTATATGTTTTATATACTTTTATCATTACGTACTAATTTTTAATTATGTAGTTAAACTTTTAATTTTTTTATTTTAAAAATAAGTTAAAAAAAACCGAAAACCTTCAGCCCCCCCCCTGGCTGAGATCCTGGCTACGCCCTTGTAGACATGAACAAAATATTTTGTCGCCAATTTGAATATTTAGTGGCGGCTAGAATTGTTGTTTCATAAGGCCTATAAAGAAACAAATTCAAAGGAAAAACTTCACAAAAGCTATCCATATCGCAATTTGTGTGTGTGTGTGTGTGTGCCGCAAATTACAGCTTTTGTTTCCGACAGCCTAAACATCAAACTTTAATCTATCGCAATGTACAACAACAACACTAGAATGTTTAAATGAATATTTATTTGTTGTTCTTTGTGCAGACAATTGGAAGATTTTACTGCTCTAATCCCTGTACAAATAAGTGAATTTATTTGAACACTTGTACACATTTATGCGGTAATTTTATTGGCAATAATTCTCATTATCTTCTATTCAATATTTTTCTTGTCTTCGTCGTTTTCCTCTATTGTAAACAAATGCTAGCTGGCAGATTTTTGTATTCCACATTGATATTCTTGTGCGGTTAACGTGACGAGCATTTGAATCAGATTGTCATAAAACAGTAGAAAAAAACGTTACAGATTCAATTTGTCCATTGGTACAGGGCAATAATTATTGCCAACATGATTTTGGCAAACAGTAAAAATTATGTAGTAAATATTTATACTTAAATGATAAATTATTAATACTATTAATCCTTCTTACACATGTGTGTGGTGTCGTAGTCACATATAGAACTGTCAAAATGTCAATCATTTTTTAAATTATGAAAGCAGCAGAATCAAACAAATATTGCCACAGCAGCAGCACAAAACTCGCCCCACAATAAGTCAAAGGTCACGCGTCAGGAAAGTTTGTTTTCAATCATTTCAATTCTCACACACACACAACAAATTCATAGGGATATATTAATATCGTAGTTCATAAATCAAAGTAGCCTTCACACATCTGTTACCAGGCGGGAGTGGACAAATGTTTACTTTGTTGTTGTCGTCGTCGATTAAATACAAATGAGAAATTGTTTGTTGTTTTAAGTGGTGTCCAATAACGACGGCATTGTTTAAATAATACACTCTGTTTGCAGTTGTCACGCTTTTGCGTGTGGCAAAAACAAATCGAACTCCATCAATATGGATGGATGGTGATTTAGTGGCTTTTTGGATTTGATTTAAGTGTACGAGCAGTTCCCTAACGGAGTAATTCTAATATGACAGTTGTCAATTAACCATGTGGTAGAGTAACAGAGATCCAAAAATACTACATGAAAGTGGACAGGACAGACATACAGTTAATCAAACAACAAAAATTTTAGATCGATTGTGTGAAAAACCAGTAAGAAAGTTTCAGTCGGGCAACCCGATTTACATATACCCTCATATCACCCTCAGTAAAACAAAATTTGTTTGGGACGTACCAGAAGGGGCGTGTCTAGACTTTCAGATTTTGTCTCCAAAACTTTATCCTGCTTGATCTTTACTAAATACAGAATTTTGGCACGATCGCGTTAGGTCTGTTAATAATATTCACCGATTTCTAAAGTGGGCGGTACCAGATGTGGATGGGAGGTATCAGATGGGGCGTAGCTAGACTTCCAGTTTTTTCTCAAAAGCTGTATCCTGCTATAGATTTATTAAATAAAGAGTTTGGGTACGATTGCGTTAGATTTATTGATATTATTACTCCATCTCTATAGTAGACGGAAAGTTACATTTGTATGGGAGGTACCAGAAGGGGTGTGGCTAGACTTCCAATTTTTTTTTCCAAAACTTTATCCTGTTATAGCTTTACTAAGTACAGAATTTGGGTACGATCCCGTTGGGTGTATTGATATTATTACTCTAGTTTTAAAAAGGGCTGGGCCATGCAGCCCATTTGCAATACCGTAAGTAGTTTTGGGAAAATATTAACTCGTACAAAATTTCAAAACATTTGGTTGGGTCTTTCGAAAGTTATCGAAAGCCAGCCGGACAGCCAGACAGACAGACGGACATGGCTCCAACGACTTAAAAAGTCATGAATCGAATTTGGCTCAAAGAAACCTAGGGTCTACAGTGACTCTTTCTATGTGTTACCTCTTTGAGTCGTATCAAATGATATATACCCTCATCCCTAAGGGTGATGGTATAAAATACGATTATGGTCGGCCTCGCTAGGCTACGGGATGACTATCAGTGCTTTAAATACACTAAAGCTTTGGTTGACTGGTGTATTTAAGTTTACTCTTTACGACACTGGTCTACATCTAAACGTGTTAATTTGTGGTTTTAGCTGATCGAATTGTGACAAATGTGATTAGCTTTTTTCATGTGCTATTTCTATACATGAAAGTATGTTAATAAAAGTTTTGTTTTTGGAAGTACAATTTAATATAACAAAAAATACATTCATTGTATCAAAGAGAACAATTTATTGTATCAACGGTACTTTTAATGTGTCTATTACGGATTTCGATATCAGATATCAAAAAGTACAATTTATTTTACTTAAAAGTACATTTATTGTACCACAAAGTACTTATAAAGTACAATTTATTGTACCAAAAATTCATTTAATGTCCCACACAGAACAAATTATAGTACAAAAAAGTACTTTCATTGTATCAAAATGTACTTTTATTGTACTAAAAAGTAAAATTTTTTTATACCAAAAAGAACTTTTATTGTAAAAAAAGTACTTTCATCTAACCAAAAAGTACAATTTATTGTACAAAAGGTATTTTCAATGCGCCAGTACCTTTATTGTACATAAAAATTACTTTTATTGTACCAGGAATTTCTTTCATTGTGCCAAAAAGTACATTAATAGTATGAAATTTTATTTTTGTTGTATCAAAAAGTGCATGCATCAATTTTTGTAGTTTTGGTTATTCTTAACTTTCTGAAAGAATCAAAGATGTCAATAGTGTAGATTAGGTTAGGTTAATTCGACTAGCGCGTTCAGCATAGCTCACCTAGTATTATTTTTAAATTTCGCACCAATTATTCCTACTCTATTCTGTCAATGTCGCTCTCAAGCTATTTCGTTGCTCTGACGAAGGTATGAATATTCCGCAAATGGCCTACTGATACACAGGTATTGTCCACAAGTGTCCGATGATCAAACTTTTCATATCTTAGTTTATCAAATACAGGTCAATGACATAGAAGATGCCCCGAGATGAGTCAAATGTATGACCCGCCCGCCCAATATTTTTGCAACCCCAACAGTTTCTTAAAACATATCAACCCTCTACCTTTAACCCTTAAGGCGGTCTTAACTAATTTTTTTATAATTTTTTTTTTAAGATATCACCTCCTGCCTCTTCCTTGGCACCCCCTAGAGGGGTAAAATGTATGACCAATCACCACTAATTTTTCCCTCCTAAAATTTTTCTTGTTAATAGGGGCCAGAGATATGCGATGCAAACCGAAATGACGCAAGAAATCCTTTTTTTGTATGAATGTAAATTTTTGTTGATTGAAACAAAATATTACATAATATAGTGAGAAAAAATAAAGTGGAATCGATATGCCTAGGGTGTGATATAATTTTTCTTGTAGGCGCTGCTGAGTACAACAATAATCTGTTTTTGAAACACCCTCAAAATCTGGAGTTACGGGTAAAAAACCTTTCCTCGAAATACATAAATAAATAACTCATTTCTAAATAATGAATTAAATATTATGGTGTCTTTATAACATAGTGGCTACAACTTAAAAAATAGTGAAAAAATCCAAAAAGTTTGCTATTTCAAGACAGAAGCAGAGAGATTTTAAACTATAAAGTTAGTTGAAAAGGCCGCAGTCTCTTCTTTCTAAACCCGCTGAAAAACTTATATTCGGTTGATATTCAACCACGTTACTGGATAATAAGTGCATAAAGGTACGAAAACCCGGTTTTTTTACTCATAACTCAAAATTTTGGGGGTGTTAGGGAAATGTCAAAAGCAGATTATTGTTGTACTAAGCAGCGCCTACCAGAAAAATAGTAGGTATATTTTCTTGTCACACTGTGTTATCGTTCTAGGACTAAAATACAGTTTTGGCACGCACCCTTCGCCCACTGTTTGAGAATAAAAATTTCACCTGAAAATCTGAACCTAAAGTGCCGAGTACTATCTGTGTATAAAATTTTATTTCTCTATGACTAAAATACAGCCCAGTAGGAAGTGTCTGCAAGACATCCTCAGATTAGGTGCATGACCAATGGTCATTGACCATAGTAAATCGTTGATGAATTTTAGGGGACCGTCCATACAAATCGTTGACGAAATTTTCATACAAGTGTCCGCTTTGTCATGCACGACCTTATGAGCGACAATGTCGGTCAGATTTTCGTTGATGCCTATACAAGCGACCTGTCGCCCCCACAATCATGCACGACATCATGGTCGACCATGTCGGTTAAATTGTCGTTGATGACTTTATAAGCGACACGTCGCTACACAATCATGCACGACCTGATGGGTGAAAATGTCAGCCATATTATTATGACTTTGTATATACATTGGTGCCATTTTAAAAGATGAATTTTTAGTTTTTTTTTTGCTTTTTATTAGTATGAAGAATATACGGCATTTACCGTCATTCGAGATTTCAAACTATAAAATGTTTGATGTTAACTCGTCCGTTTAATAAACTAAAATTTTTTTACGTCAGATTCCATTTTTTTGTTCCCATTATCATAGCAACACATTTTTTTCCTTGATTTTGTTGAAAGTGTTTGATGCACGACAACATTAGTATTTTGTTGGTCAGCTTGTCGTTAACCGAG
This sequence comes from Muscina levida, assembly GCA_964034835.1. Lineage (NCBI taxonomy): Eukaryota > Metazoa > Arthropoda > Insecta > Diptera > Muscidae > Muscina > Muscina levida. The sequence continues at coordinate 164,448,015 of OZ035880.1, read as the reverse complement.
TGTTTTGACGGCAAGTTCATCAATATTTCACATTTTTCTTCCTTAGATTTGGTTGATTGTGTTTGATGCACGACAACATTAGTATTTTGTCGGTCAGCTTGTCGTCAAACGAGTGTTTTGACGACAAGTACATTCCTTTTGTCACATTTTGTCTTGAGCGCAGCATTGACGACAAAGTCGTGTATGACGGAACTTCCTACTGGGAGTTTTACCACGCCCCTTTCCCCAATGATCAGAAATTAAAATGTCGTTTGCATATACATATACAGTTTTGCCACGCCTACTCGGCCCACTGGTCCAAAACACAAATTTCGTTTGTATAATCATATCCGTTTTTTTAGTTGTCGAATACTGTTTATGTATAAAACTTTATCCCTCAAAGCCTAAAATATAGTTTTGCCACGCCCCCTCCGCCCACATATCCAAAATAAAAATGTCGTCTACATTTTCATATTCGTGTTGTCGTGTACTATATGAGTGTCAAATTGTATCTCTCTTGGGCTGAAATACAGTTTTGCCACACCCACACCGCCCACTGATCCAAAACGTAAAATTCGTCTGTATATTCATATTCGTGTTGTCGTGTACTATCTGGGTGTCAAATTTTAACTCTGTTGGGCTAAAATACAGTTTTGTCATGCCTGCTTCTCCCAACGATCCAAAACATAAATCTCGTTTGTATATTCATATTCGTGTTGTCGTATACTATTTGGGTGTCAAATTTTAACTCTCTTGGGCTAAAATACAGTTTTGTCACGCCTGCTTCCCCCAACGATCCAAAACATAAATTTCGTTTGTGTATTCATATCCGTGTTGTCGAATACTATTTGTGTATAAAACTTTATCTCTCTAGGCCTAAAATATAGTTTTGCGACGCCCCCTCCGCCCATTGGAAATATGTGTATCAAATTTTATCTTCCTAGCTCTAAAAAAAAGTTGCTACTCCCACTCCGCCCGTAGGGTCAAAACTTGAAATCGGTTCAGCCGTTAAGGTGTGATTGAGCCACAAATATTTAAACAAACAGACAAATTCACCTTTATAATATTAATAGGATAGGATGTATGGATATGTGTGTATTTATTCCTATTTCATCTTGTAACAAAGGGCCAAAACAAAGTTTTTCCATTGCGATCGAAGAACTGCCAACCTTTTTTCGAATTCCACATGTCCTTTCCACTTGTTGGTATGCCTCCTTTTCCGTGAGTGTTCCATTCGATAGCCATGGGGGCTGTGTCATCATTTGGTCTTCTCAGAATATGGCCAATCCAATTTCATTTTCTTTTGGCTATTTCTATACGAATAATCGTTTGTCCTGCTCGTTCCCATAGGTATTTGCTTGAGATGACATTTTTTTGCCTTTAAAAGGGGAGGTTAAAATCTAACAGGTGACACCTTGACCGTTACAATCTGATATCGTAACCAAAAAGTTAATCCAACTGAGGAGGAGTTTTGACCTGAAACAAACGAAAATACGAGCAGAATATATATGTAAAATTTATTCCAAATCTAAAAAGATCAATTTTCAAAAGTATGATTTTTGGGTCGATTTATTTTGGAATTACCACCATATAAAAGTACAAATTGAACATTTGAATAAAAGAGACGTAGCTTACTTACTTTTTTTGAGACCGGCCGTGGCATAGTGGTTAGAACACGCGTCTACCATGCGGGAGATCGCAGGTTCAAACCTGGCTCCAGTCATCTTAAAAAAATTGTTTCTTTCATTGTCGGCTCCCCTCGAATGTTGTTGACAGCAACTTCGCAGTATTAAATGTCGAGTCAATCGGCGTGTCTAGTAAGAGCTTCTCAAACAGTGACGTTCGCATTCGTCGATAAACAAGTAGGTGCCGTTAGTTGTGAATCTAAAAATAGAAAGCGTGTTAATTCACAACAACGCGAGAAGCTATCCCATACCTCAATCATGGGGTGCAAAGGGAAATTAAGTTTTTTTTAAGCTTACTTTTCAAGTAAATTTGTGCCGACTACCAGACTTTCTGTAGCATTCAATAAGCTTGGTGAGTTTTTTTGAGGCAATCTTTGATGTCCCTACCTGAGACGAATGTGGCAGATATGTCCACATTAGACCTGGCGTTAAAAAGTTTTTTTTGGAATCTTGGGTGTGGGTAGCGATTAAAATATGAGAAATGATGCCAAAATTGATATAGCGAATTTTCAGGCTGATCGGATGGTGCCAACCCGTGCCCCAATGAGGTCAAAGGTCAACATTTTTTAAAAACCACCAAAAAACTCTCTAAATTGCTTTTTGTTAGTTTTTTTATTAATAAAATTACTATATATATAATGTTTTTTCCTTAATTTTCATTAAAAGGGTTTATAAGTTTTATTTTAAATCAGTAAAGATTTTGTATAGACTGGGAGGTCCTTACGTTAGCCCTCTACAATGTGCAGCAAGTACTGTTTATCGTCTTCGTTGTGTATTAAGCATTTGTAAGAGTCAATTAATAGTCTGACTATTTTTTCGACGGCATTCACAACAGTAATGCTTTTGACGATCAGCTTCCCTTTAAAAAATTCCTTAGAAATTTGATGGATTATAGCGTAAGAAATCCATAGAAATCTCCAAACGAGTAAAAAAATATTTTGTGTTCGTTGTCAGAAAAGAGCTCAAATACTGGGATGTGAATAATTTGAAATTATTAACATCATCACCGATATAATGGTCTTTATCAGACTTAGACCATCTTTTCTTTTATTTCTGAGTCTACATGTGGGTCAAAAAAGGCAAGTGCAACTGTTTTCTTCGATAAATACCACTGTTTTTTTCCAATAGCGCTGTATATATTTTAAGTATCAAAACATCCATTAATCCTCTTCCAATAGCGCTGTATATATTTTAAGTATCAAAACAGCCAATAATCCTCTTTATTAGTTGCATATTACTATTTGGACTATAGAGACTTACTAAAAAAATTCACATATTACGAGTTCCATTCAACTGAAACGCAGAAATTTTAAAGTGTGCGTGAAAAATATAAATTTTTAAACAATAGATGTTCCTGTACATGAAACTTGCATGTGACGTCACTCCAGGTGCACGAAATGTGAAACTGGGAATGCTACCACCAATAAATATAAATGCAAGTTGTATAAGTTCTCTATAATCATGCCGAATATGTACTTTCGCTTAATATTTAAGACAAAAGGGCCGTTTTTTGCAGGAGTTGTGTCAAAACATATAATTTCTAAAGAATTCAGAATATCAATTTGTAGCAAATAGGCGTAGACTGATTGAGCTACTGCGGAAAGCTGTCCTATACATTCATGGGGTGTAAAGAAAAATTAAGTTTTTTGGGTAAGGTCTAAATCTGATAAAGACCATTATATCGGTGATGATGTTAATAATTTCAAATTATTCACATCCCAGTATTTGAGCTCTTTTCTGTCTACGAACACAAAATATTTTTTTACTCGTTTGAAGATTTCTATGGATTTCTTACGCTTTAATCCATCAAATTTCTAAGGCCAAGCATTTTTTAAAGGGAAGCTGATCGTCAAAAGCATTACTGTTGTGAATGCCGTCGAAAAAATAGTCAGACTAATAACTGACTCTTACAAATGCTTAACACACAACGAAGACGATAAACAGTACTTGCTGCACATTGTAGAGGGTTAACGTAAGGACCTCCCAGTCTATACAAAATCTTTACTGATTTAAAATAAAACTTATAAACCCTTTTAATGAAAATTAAGGAAAAAACATTATATGTATAGTAATTTTATTTATAAAAAACTAACAAAAAGCAATTAAAAGAGTTTTTTGGTGGTTTTTAAAAAATGTTGACCTTTGACCTCATTGGGGCACGGGTTGGCACCATCCGATCAGCCTGATAATTTGCTATATCAATTTTGGCATCATTTCTCATATTTTAATCGCTACCCACACTCAAGATTCCAAAAAAAGGCTTTTTAACGCCAGGTCTAGTCCACATACGTAAAGTAGTGGGCTTCTTCTCGTTCCTCGTTGTTTATCTTGAACTAGAATTTGTTTTCATTCGTCTTGCCAATGTTTATTTGAGGCTTGAAGTTAATGAAGCTTAAGTCACTTCAAAGATTACATAGTCATTATATAGACTAGAGTACAAGTTTAATAACGGTTTTAATCACTTTTTGTTTTACCCATAGTATTAACATAGAAAAAGACATTAACCTGTTATCATAAACCCAAAATCCGGTCTAACCATTATTTGTATTAAAATCCAGTGTTTTACGAATATTGAAATGTTTATCCTCTTAATAGATATCAATTTCAAGTTCTAACATTTTATTAACATATCAACACTTATTTAGCTTTGATTAGATAGCTGAGATGTTTATGTTTATCTTGGAGATTCATCTCATTCCCAAACACAATCAAGTTATGTTGATCATTAGATATAAAGGTATTGTTGCATTGCTGACATTGATTTCTTTGTACTGTTCAACTTATTTCCATTTTATAAACATTAATAAAAGTCCTTTAGTCAACATAAACAAACAAAACTTGTGCATACACGCTATTATCCATAAAATAATCGCAAATTTATGTAAATCCACATACATACGTATGGAGTGAGAGAGAGAGCGATAGGGAGCGCAGTGGCATCTATGGGATGTGATAAATAAGTAAAGTTACCACACACAACAACAACAAAAACCACTCACAGCTTTTATTTGCTCTAATTGGATATTAACAATAATGTGAGAAACATCCAATTTGTAATGAAAAATTACGATTACAATTTGTGTTTTTTTCTGCATTTTGCTTTTTTTTCTCATCTGCTCAGCGTCTTTTTGCAAATTCAATTAATTTTCCTGATGGCGTTTCGGTGTTCCAGTCATCCTGCAATGCTGCTGAGTCCTTCATCCATGGAGTATGATGTGCTCTCATACTTGAGTTGTTTACAACGCGTGTGTTTGTGTCATCAAACATTTACATTTATTTCCCTTCACTGTGTGTGTGTGTTTGTGTGCGTTTCGAATTTAAGTGTATTTAATTTAATTTGAAACAAACACATTTATCATTTTGTTGTGTGTTTTGCTGAAGACATAATTTTATAAACTTAAATCGAGCACAGGAGGCGAAGGAGGAGGAGGATTCAAATTGAGATGAGAAAGTATCAGGATATTCGTCATGTGACGTGATGCGTATGTTGTCGTGCATACCATCATCATTCCAATACTCAAGTGTCATTTCAAATGCTTTGGTACTTGAAAGTAATAACTTCAAAGGGCCTTTGGGCGGGAAGGGAAAGGAAAGAATATGGATTAAAACTACACTTCGTCATGTCGTCGACTTAAAGTCATTTAAGCACATTGTTTGCATACACGCGGTGTGGCCAGATTATTTAATTTTAGCTAAATAAATCAATTAATTGTGCACAATTGTAATATATGTAAAACAAATGATATAACCAGGCTCTAACGTATGGCCCAGATTAAACTCAAGTAGTTTCTATAACTCAATACTGACAAAAAAAATCGTTAGTTTTAAGTAACATAACATAATTCCGAAACAAGTTCTCAGAAATTCTTACTAGAGTTAATTTTTTATTATATCGTATTAACGTAGTCCTTTGAACTTGCCCCCAATTTTTATACTTTATCATATTGATACTGTGTATTATTATAAATACAAGGACTACCTGCACTTGCATACCAATCTGGTAACTCCAGTTTAGTGCGATGGGGAGTCATTGTTTCTTATAAATATGTATGTTGGCCATTTTTATTTTTTTTTTTGCAAGATTACTTAGACATTGTTGTATTTATTTGCCCCCCTCCTCCAAAAAAATACGTAAAATAAGTAGCAGTAGAAATCCACAGAACCTAAAGTGAAAAACGCGCATTTATCAAAACTTTGTTGCAATTTTTTTTTCTTCTTCGTTTATTTTATAGCTTGGATGCTCGGCTGGCTGATGTGCAAGACGGTGCCCTACATCCAGGGAGTTTCGGTGGCAGCATCGGTTTACAGTCTTATAGCGGTGTCACTAGATAGGTGAGTAACTATGGAAAAATTAATATATATAACAATATGAATATAAATAAACCATATAAATTAACAATATTGGTATGAAGTACGTATGATTAATATAAAATTCACATCATATTAATATTGCTCATACGTTGTTCATACATGAAGACTAGAGTGAGTCAATTTGTATAGAGCAACAAAATTTACCAAGCGGTTATCAATATCATAATCTACGATGAATTACAAGAAAATTTTCCCAAGAAAAAATGGGTCAACATTAAAATCGAGCTAGAAACTTTTGTGTTCTAGACATTTTTTATTAAGGGTAGAGGGTAGATATGGTCTGAGAAACTGATGGGATTCTCAAAGTATTGGTGGCTGGTCTCACATTTGACTCCTCTAGGTGAGACTCCGGTGCAGTTGGAGCAGTGGGAGCAAATTTTATAAAAAAAAAAATATATTAGATATTGACCCACTCTAATGCAGACATACCTATGTGCGAATACAATAAACAAAATCTTCAGTACTTCGGTCAGGGACGTCATTCAATAACATCGGCAATGACCAGTTTTCAACTTATCACAGATGGCCAAAAACTTGGAGTTATGGAGAAAATTTTATAGAAAAAGCCAACTAATGACAACTTTTTGAAAGTTTCATTTAATAACATTAGTACATCTTAATTGTTTATATATGTAGATATATTTAGCTGCAATTCTACTGAAGAATGATATGCGAAATCATAGTTGAGTTGAGTTATATTTGAGAAACTGAGCAAAAACATCAATTTGAAGTAAAAATATAAAGCGTCTTAAAAAACCTCTGAGATCGCCAAAGCACTTAGGAGTTTTACCATACTGACCTAGTGTATTCACCCTGACTTGAAATTTCAAGAGCTTTTTAAGACTGTATACCAACAAACTCGGTATCAGCCTTTAATCAAACGCATACATGGTCCTATCTAGTGTGTTTTGTAAAAGACTAAAGTCCATCCTAGCGAACCTTATTGGACCCATTCAGTGTGGCTTTAGTTCTGGTTATAGTGTTCAAATACTTGAATTTTTCAGAAAACCGGTTTCCGGTTTATTCGAAAAATACGTTTTTCCAAAAATCCGTCATGTTTTCGAATTCCTGATTTAGTAAAAAACCGGGTTAACCGGTTTCGTTCGGTTTTTCAGAAATTGTAAAATAAAACCAAATATGAAATTAAACATGAATTAAATATGGAAACATATGAATAAAGTGGCTGTAACATAGGCATAGATGTTAGTAAAATACTAAAAAACAATGTCTGATACATGTATGTCGTGTATGCCAGACATGTATGTTGCACTTTAAAAATTTTAGATTTTCTGATGTCTGTGGCATACCAACATACTCGTATAATAGCGTGTCTGTCATACTTCATATAAAAATTCAGTACGCTTTGTGTTGTTGATGAGCGCGTATCGTGTAATTACGGAAAGAATTTGTGAAAGAAAGGCGTCTTATAATAACGTGAGTTTCTGGGAAGTAAGGAAGAATACATTTGTGGCAGATAAAATCTGATATGTACCACAATATACAAAAAAAAATTAAAAAAGCCGCTACAACTAGTTTACTTGTCTACAGACATGTTTGCCTGTGCAATAGCCGCTTAAAGTATTTTAAGTTAACTTAAAGTATTCTTAGTCTGTTTGCTTCAATTTATATCCTTTAACATTTCAGGATTTTCAGACTATCCAAATTGAAGTTATTTGACAATTTGAACTTATGTGTAATACGTAAGATTCCTGAAAAAATTTCATTTAACACTTAGTATGGTGTCTCATCTTTAGAACTAAGATACCGATTTCATCCCAAATTAAATTCCATTTTACAATTAGACGCCTAGTGTAGGAGGTAAAGGCACCTTAAGTTATTCATATGAATATCAATGGTGTCTCATCCATTTCAAGGTGAGATCCCCATCTATTTAAAATTATATTCCAACTGTATCTTGGTGATTCCCCCATATGGTTATTATGAAATAAACACCCTCTTGAGATCTTACACATAGTTTAGGAGATAATTGCACTTAAAGCTCTTCATATGAATATCGGCGGCTTCCCAGCCATTGCAAGGTGAGATCTATAGTGACTTTCTACTATTATACGGTGATCACAAATCTAACAAAAATTTAAAGGTTTTTATGTGAATACACTGACTCCCATTTCAAAATGAGTCATCTAGCAGAAATTTTCAAACAAATTTGTCGTATTGCATAAGGAAATTTCACAGAAAGCAACTCTTGAGATTTTTCCAAAGAATATTATATAAGCATAAACAACCTTCTATGCTGATATGCATAGAACAAACCTGACAATGCTCTGCAAAAAGATCATTTTTGAAAAACCGGTTAACCGACATAAAAAACCGGTTAAACCGGGTATTCGAAATCGGCATTTTTGAAGAAACCGGCATACGGTTTCGGAGAAAAAAAACCGGTTAGACGGTTTTCGGTTTCGGTTTTGAACACTCTAGTCCTGGTAAATTCACAACCGAACAGATATTCTCACTACGACAATTACTGGAGAAAATCCAGGAAATGCAGTTTGACACCTACCATCTGTTTATCAATCACAAAGCGGTAGTCGACAGTCCGATACGACAGAAACCTATAGATACTTTGGCTAGAGTTTGGTATCCCCGCGAAGCTGATACGACTTTGCGAGATGACACTGACTGACACGAAGTCTATAGTGAAAATAGGCAAACATTTGACAGAGCCATTTTTAACCAAGCAAGGCTTACGACAAGGCGGTAGTTTGTCACGCGATCTCTTAAACATCATAATGGAGATGATCATGCGGAAGGCTGCAAAAAAAGTCACATGCTGCTCGCGTATGACATAGATATCATTGGACGAGGACTGCGGGATGTTACTGCGACCTTTTCATTATTTGAGAAGCAGTCTGGTACCATCTTTAAATGTTGCTCGCGTATGCCGATGATGGAGATATCATTGGCTAAGGACTGCGGGGTTGTACTTCGGTTTTTTAAGCATTAAAAAACATTTGGCTAGCATATTTACTAAATTTCACACGATGCTCACGTAGACTTAAGCCAAGGCGATAATCTGCCATGCAACATAATGGAGATGATCATGGAAGGAAGGCTGCAGTTAACACGACTGGTATACATTTTAATAAAAGTCACATTCTGCTTGCGTATGATATAGGCATCATTAACTGAGAACAGCAGGATGTTACTGCGGCCTTTTCAAGCATTGAGAAGTAGTCAGCTGGTATCATCTTTGATAAAACTGATATGATGCTCGCGTATGCCGATGATATATATATCATTATCCGAGGACTGAGCGATATTATTGCGGTCTTTTCAAGCATTGAGAAGCAGTGCTAAAAATTCACCTTGGTATGGCCATTAAGTTATTAATGCAGCCAACTTGACAAAACGAATGATGCAGAAGTTCTTATTTTTGGGACTACTTTCATGTGCAATTCTCAGAATTTAGTCCCGAAATCATGTGTTATACTGTGCTATTAACTATTTGTCAATAAAACGCTCTTAGAATTTTCATATCCTCAATGTTCGTTTATTAAATGGTATCTTTTAACTTTGTATTTATTTTTTTTTTTGGAGAGGGAGTTCTTGTTTTTTTTTAACTGTATGAAAGGGGACAGGGATTAAGGAAAGGTGATTTCGTCTCGTCTGGTCATGTCCATTTAGTGATGAGCTACCACAGCCGGATGAGCATGATGCACGGGTACAACAGGTATCACCGGCTTAACAACTGGCACCACAGGCACTACCGCCTTTGTCACTACCGCCTTAACAGGAGCAGGATGGTGAACCACATGTCTAGTAATGATAAAGACGAAAGCAATGCAAACACGATTAAGAATTTGTTATGGCACCCATTGGCTGCCGTTAAATAATTTATAATGGGAAATCTTACGAGTGCACAGCATGGGCTCCATGATGATGTATAACAGGGGCATGTGCCACGACAGGAGCATGATGTGCCACCACTGGGGCAGGAGCCACTATGACGCCGGGTGCGGCAACGGCAAAAGCGAATAGAGACAAAACCAACAACTAAGAAACACAAGACGAAAGAAAGAAAAAACGAAAAAATATTATTGTTTTCTCCGCATCCTTTTGTTCCTTCCGCTCTCAAAGACGCCGGCTGTGGCGCCAAATTGATTTCGTTTAAATAGACTTACAAGCTTGTACATGATGATGAGGATTCGTTTGGAGTGTTGGCAAGTGTGTTTGCTAAAGCAAAGGAATTGTTAAATTGTTTGGATAATTTGCTAGATTGGCAAATGATTTGCAACTGATGACAAACCTTAAACGCTGTAAAGCTTTTATACTCTTTAAACCAAAACTAACTGACTTACACAGTGAACTCATAGGAGAATGTAATGAATGAATAGAGCCGTCTAATGATCGGACGGACATTAGAATAGTTTAGCAAACTGGATGACCGCCGTTTACGGTTGTTGCTGTTCGCTAAAGTTGTCTCGCTGGCGCTTCAACTACCGGCGTTTTTTGTTTTCGTTGTTGTTATATTTTGTGATAGTAGCCAGCCTTTAGATAATGACGCCGCTTTATCTCAGCTAGCCACCTCCCTACATCTACAACTGTTGCCCCATTTGGATATTCAAGGAGACATCATGTCTCGCTATCGACGAAACGGTTATAGCCAAACATTCGTCGTGCTACTCAATGATTTTATCTCGCTCTCTCCTCAGAGAGTTGAGAGCGCACATAGCAACGAATTGACACTTTCAACTGAATACTGAATTAAAAGTTTAATGTCAATTTGTTTTGTGTTATTTTTTTTATGTTCACTTGTCACTTGTTTTATGAGCTTTTACCCGACAACAACCCTCCACGCTTCAACAAACTTATTTACACTTTTTTCGTTTTGCAGTTGGGTCTACAATAAAATTGCACCGAATTGCAGTTTTTATGTTTTCAACTGAATGAATGTTATGCATTTCTTGTTTGTAATAAAAACCTAATATCATTTTACAATCTCGACAATTGGCGCTATGTTTTTTTTTTGATTTGTTGTTTGTGCAATTTGTTGTAGCGGTTTTTGTTAATAAAATGTACTAAATAATTTTTGGAATGTTGAGTTAATTACATAGGATGTGTGTTTTTGGTATATAAAATAAAGATAACTGTATTGATATTGATGAGAAAACTTTTAATTGGAGTTGAGCTATATTGAGTCTATATTAAGGATGTAACAATATTGGTTTAAGAGAAATAAAATAAAACAGTTAAATACAAAATCGATTATAACAATCAAACAGAAAATAAAATAATACCCTAACTTTGGATTTATTTAATGATTCCACACAGAAAAAGTTATCGTCAATATAAACCCACAAAGCATTCAGAGTATATTCAGGTGTTTTTCATTCTATGATATTAATACATACAAAACTACATAGTAGTCCATACCTACATATATATAAAAGGAAGGAATTTTTAGAAATTCGGATTGCAAGGGGGTAACAATGGCGTGACACCGCCCTGTACAGCTCGAAAAAAGCTGTATAAAAAAAACGTTACATAGACCAAATAAATTGATCGATTGCAATGAATTTTGCACAGTAGCGTACTGTCCGTAGGACCTCTATCATAATCCATATGAAAAAATAATTTAAAAAAATGGGCGTGGCAACGCCCACACAAACAGAAATTTAAATCGGTAATTTCTCACAAGCCGTTAGAGGTATGAAGATATGTTACTGGAGAATTACGTCTTGCTGGGAAAAGGGCCGTGCCACGCTCATTTTGAAAAAATCGTTACCTCGGTGAAATTCTTGACCTTTTATAATATAATGTTCAGATTTTTTATCATATGACTGATTGATCACTCCCATAGGCATAGTTAAACAATGGGGTGTGGCACCGCCATCACAAACTGAAATTTCAATCGGTAATTTCTCACGAGCCAATATAGCTATGAAGATGAGATTCGCTTCATATGTTACTGGTACAGTATGAATTGTATCCAGGGTAGATAGCTCGTCCAACCAAACATAGATAAATGCTCCTCCACCCGGTCCATCCAACAAAGTTTTGGTCGCCCCCTCCCGCGTACTCGAGTTTATTGCCGAAGACTTTTCGAGCTGAAGCATATTCATACATACGTACATCATCATACATCCAAGCCAACATCTTCGGTCTATTTGAACGCGCTTGACTACGACGATGTAGTTATACAGCTTATGGTTCATTCTACGGCGATACTTGCCTTCCAAATATTTTGTGAAGTATTTTCCTCTTTGGGGACCGGCCGTGGCATAGTGGTTAGAACACGCGACTACCATGCGGGAGATCGCAGGTTCAAACCTGGCTCCAGTCATCTTAAAAGAAAAAAATAAAATAAAAATTTTCTTTCATTGTCGGCTCCCCTCGAATGTTGGTGACAGCAACTTCGCAGTATTAAGCGTCGATTCAATCGTCGTGTCTAGTAAGAGCTTCTCAAACAGTGACGTTCGCATTCGTCGATAAACAAGTAGGTGCCGTTAGTTGTGAATCTAAAAATAGAAAGCGTGTTAATTCACAACAACGCGAGAAGCTATCCCATACCTCATTCATGGGGGGCAAAGGGAAATTAAAAAAAAAAAATTTCCTCTTTGGACCGGCCGTGGCATAGTGGTTAGAACACGCGACTACCATGCGGGAGATCCGTGGTTCGATACCTGGCTCCAGTCATCTTTCTTTCATTGTCGGCTCCCCTCGAATGTTGTTGACAGCAACTTCGCAGTATAAGTGTCGATTCAATCAGCATGTCTAGTAAGAGCTTCTCAAACAGTGACGTTCGCATTCGTCGATAAACAAGTAGGTGCCGTTAGTTGTGAATCTAAAAATATAGAAAGCTTGTTAACTCACAACAACGCGAGAAGCTACCCCATGCCTCATTCATGGGTGTAAAGGGAAATTAAGTTTTTTTTTTTTATTGGTCATCAAAATCGTAATCTACGATGAGTTCTAAGAAAATATGCCTAGGAAACCATGGGTCTAAAATAATAATCGAGCCCCCAGTTTTTAACGAGAAACTTTTCGTATTGGGGAAAAAATCAACAACAAGACCCGCAACTGCTTCGGAATCGCCCCTTGAGGGTTCAAATGTGTAAGCGACCCCAGTCATTTTTCGCTTCTAAAATTTTTCCCAAAATGAAAAATTAAGTATTTGAAGTAAGTTTCAAATACTTACAAAAACAAAACAGATAGAAAATAAAAAAAAAAGAAATTAAATTTTCAAAATTCAGAAATTCATTCAACAACAGAAATTCATCCATTAGTAGCCGCGCATAGAAAATTATTCCAGGGGCTTCGGTCTTTTGCGCTCCGTAGATATGTAGTTCGTCACACCAAGCTAAGCTAAAAGTTCTTTCACCCATTCAATCAAAAAAGTTTGGTCGCCCCTTTCTCCATCACACATCGAGTTTATTGCCGAAGATTTTTCGAGCTGAAGCATTTTCATACATTCGTATAACGTGTCCAAGCCAGCACATTCGGTATATTAGAATAACATCGATGTCGTTATACAGCACATGGTTTATTCGAAGACGGTACTCGTGTTAAACGATTATGGGTCCATATATTTTTACAAAGCATTTTTCTCTCGAAGACCCCCAAAATAGATTGATCCGCTTGTGTCATTACCCATGAATCTGAGCTGTAGCGGAAGACAGGTAGGATCGGTGTTTGATCGAGTCTTTGTTCATCGGGAGAGGTTTTTATCATTAACTCGCTTTCTTAGTGCATAGAAGCAGTGGATTTGGATCAATGCACATTTCATTAAAAAATTTTTTACGGCGGAGTCGAAGTAGACAAAATCATCTACCACATCAAAGTTATAGTTTACGCAGCGTTCCAAATGGGGAGACTTTGTGTTCTTTGAAACATATAACTTGATTTTGTCCTCATTTATCAATAGACCCATTTCTACCATCTGCTTCTCAATGCTTGAAGAGGCCGCAGTAACATCTCGCAGTCCTTGGTCAATGATATCTATGTAATCAGATTACTCGAACAGCATGTGACTTTTATTGAATATGGTACCAGTCGTGTTTACTGCAGCCTTGCGTATGATCATCTGCATTGTGAAGTTGAAGAGATCGCATGACAGATTATAGCTTAAAGCCTAGATTGGTAGAAAATGGCTTTATCATCATACCTGAGCAGCATGTGGCTTTAATTAAAGATGGCACAAGTCGTGTTTTATTATGATATTCATTATGATGTTAAAGAGACCGCATGTCAGACTATTTGCTTGAAAAATCAGATTTTTACACTATTTTCACTAAAGACTTGATCAGTGCCATCCCACATAGTCGTATTAGCTTCGCAGGGATACCAAACTCAGCCATGGCATCTAACAATTTCTTTGGTATCGGACTATCGAATGCAGCTTTGTAGTAGATGAACAGATGGTTAGTGTCGATCTAAAATTCTTCTATCTTCTCCGGGATTTGTTGTAGCGAGGAAACCTGGGTGATCGTGAATTTACAGCCACACTGGCAAGGTAAAATCATGTTCGTTAGGACGGGCTTTAGTCTTTAACATTACACACTGACAGGACCTTGTAAAAAAATTGTTACAAACACTTAGAATGCCTTTGTTAATTATAGGACATAGAACACTCAGTGCAAGAACACAGGTGCAAGCACTTTGCCATCTCTTCGCCGCCGGCAATCCAACGATTTAAACTTAAACTTAATTTCCCTTTGCACCCCATGAATGAGCTATGGGATAGCTTCTCACGTTGTTGTGAATTAACACGCTTTCTATTTTTAGATTCACAACTAACGGCACCTACTTGTTTATCAACGAATGCGAACGTCACTGTTTGAGAAGCTCTTACTAGACACGCCGATTAACTCGACACTTATACTGCGAAGTTGCTGTCAACAACATTCGAGGGGAGCCGACAATGAAAGAAACATTTTTTTAAGATGACTGGAGCCAAGTTTGAACCTGCGATCTCCCGCATGGTAGTCGCGTGTTCTAACCACTATGCCACGGGCGGTCCCCCATCGATTACCGCAGCTTTTTTGTTTTTAAGCCGTACAATTGCCGTGCTGATCTCGTTTTGGCTGAGTGGCAGACAATCTACTCCCTCGTCGGTGATTATGGAGTGGTTCATCCATATTTATAGCACACTCTGCGTGTCTGTGACCATATGTCCCTCTCTGACCTTATATGTGGGGATTCCTGTACCACAACCTTTCTTTTTTGCCTTTAAGTAGAACTTTTGGGCTTTACCTCTATCCTTGTAATTGTCAATATCCTTTTCTTCCATAGACGCCTTTTCTATCTGAAGAGTCGTTTTATTGCCATTCGTTTCTCATTTTACTGTTCCGTTATCTCAAGCATTGCCATTGGCAATGCAAATGTACACAAATCAACGTGATGTAAAAAATTTCGGCTTCGCATTGCACTTCATCGCATTTCCTGTATGGCGGTGAGATAAGCCTTGCATTTTTCGAGGACGTCCGCATGTTGGATAGAGGCACCATCTCTGTAAAGAGTTTGGACATTCCAGGTTCATATCCCTAAATTAACATTTGGGCGAGGAAGTGCCTTGTTTTTTCTTTTCTTTGTGTTATTTTGTTAGGGTGCTAAAGCCACTAAAAGAGCCTTTGTATTGAGCCTCAGTAACTTCTGTAACCGAATTACAAAGATGCGTAGGTTGTAGCACACTATTTAGGTTACCCAACATTGCGCCACTGAAAGATGTTCGATGGCATTGCCCGGTGAATACGTGATCTTTTGGACGTTGTGAGCAGGTTGGAGACCTCCAAAGAGATCTTCTGGTTCTTCCCAAGTGAATAACGACCAAATGACTCAAATCAGGAAATCCCTCATCCCCCCAATATAGTCCATATACATTTTCTAAATTTAACCATATATTCCAAGCATCTCAAACTTACCGACCCATTCGGTTTAGGGTGTATACCTCAATGACTTCGTTTTTTTTGATTTATTAAAATTTTACAATAATTCAATTGCAAATCATTTAAGGTTAACTTGATATTAACGTACGTACATACATATAATGCTAAAATATGTTACTTTTTATTTCTATTTTTTTTCAACTTAATATCCAGTAGGTCACTTAATCTTAGTCCAATGTTTTTGTGTCAACATTCATGCGAACAAACTTACAATCGTCTAACATATGAATGCACACTCGCACTATAATAGAATACTCCTCAACCGTTCCGTCTACAAGTAGTTGCAGTAGACATAGCATAGCATATGTACATATGTATGTATGTATGTACTCATGTGTGCACTCATATGTCCGTAATACTAAGTCGTTACGTTGTTGTTGTGACTGTTGCTGGTTTTATTTAAGTTTTTGTTTTCAAAGTTTTTCTGGGCAACGAAACAAGATCAAGTTCATATCGCATGTTACACTCCTTGACCACTGATGTGTGATGGGGGTCTAGCTGTCCGGTATTTTTATTAAACTCATAAATAATTTCGAAATATTGCAAAAATAAATTTCAATTTAAATAAATTTCTAAAGTTAATTTGATAGATTTTTTTACTTCAAACTCATGGGATTATGCACTGATGCTGCGTGCAATGTGAGGGGGTGGGGTGTATATGTTGATGACCATACAGGGTGAAAAATCAGAAAATCAGTATGTACTACATTGGATATACATTAATTTAGTAATATTTTAAATAATATAAAGTGGAAGAGATAGTAATCATATGTTTATAGGAAGCAATAGTGCTAGGAAGTAAAACGAGTATAGAAAGCAGTAAATGACTTCAAATTAAACATTTATCAAAACTGCATCAAGTTAACGCTTTGAAATTATTATTTCGTGATTTAAAATAACTCATATTTCTTACGGTAAATTTCTTCGTCTTCTTTGCATAGTGTGTGTCCGAAACATTTTTGCACAAGATGATTAATTTCCCTTTACACCCCATGTATGAGGTATGGGAATGCTTCTCGCGTTGTTGTGATTTAACACGCTTTCTATTTTAAGATTCACAACTAACGGCACCTACTTGTTTATCCACGAATACTAGACATGCCCTGCAGGGAATGGAATGGAAACTAGCTAAATTACTGTCCCCAAGAGTACAGAACTAGTTCAGCTTCTATCCCCTCGCAATACGTTTAAGAAGCTACTTTAGCATTGACATATCATTGGACGAGGTTAATTGTACCCCATCTGCATTACCAACTTTTAGTACTTTAGCTATTGCACAAGTAATAGCCACTTGACTAGTCAAAAAGTCCCTACTGTGTGTCGTAAAGCAAAACAAAAACCAACAGGAGGCAAAAAGAACGGTATTTTTTCGTGGAATGTCCAAATACACATTGTGATCGTGAGGGTGGGTTGCAGATCTACAACAGAATACACATGAAACCTGTTGAACTGTCCCCTCTATGCATTACCATAGGACTAGTGAAGTAGATAGACGTTCATGAGCTAGTGCAATCGATAGCCGTGTAGAGGAGCCGACAATAGGACTAGTGAAGTAGAAAGACGTTCATGAGCTAGTGCAATCGACAGCCGTGTAGAGGAGCCGACAATTAAAGAATTTTTTTTTTTTCTTTTAAGATGACTGGAGCCAGTTGAACCTGTGATCTCCCGCATCGTAGTCGCGTGTTCTAACCACAATGCCACGGCCGGCACAAGATGATTATCTCTCCCAAAAACGTATATGGGCTATATCGTCCTACCCCTTTTTTGGTATCTCCCATATGGTTTCATCTATTTACGGAGAATTACACAGTACAACACATGATTTTGGGACTCAATTCTAAGAACATTACGTGAAAGTTGCTTCAAAAAGAAGAAGTTCTGCATCATTCGTTTTGTCAAGTTACATGCCATAATAATTTAATATCGATTTGAAGTTAATATGTATCGTATAGGGGAATTTGACACGTTTTAGGATCTTTTGTTTGACATAACATAAATACTATATGGTGGCGTATGATTATCATAAGTAATATTCCACATAAATCATACGCCACGGAGTACAACAGTTTTATTGTGACTGCTTCAAAATAAATCCAGTTCAAAATCATTTGATGAATAGAAAAGTGAAACTGTTGCTTATGTAGGGAAACGATATATGAACAGATTAAAGAAATTGTATTCGTCATTTTTTTAAATTTGTTTCAGCCAAATCGGACTATTGGTTCTCGAGCTATGTCAAACAAATTCACCTATACGATACTTACTAATGGCATGTAACTTGACAAAACGAATGATGCAGAACTTCTTCTTTTGGGGCTACTTTCACGTGTAATTCTCAAAATTGAGTCCCAAATCAATGAGCTGAAAAATGTACTGTGTTATTATTTATCACATAACTTTTAAGCGCTAAGCTGGAGTATATTTGAGAACATAATTTAAATATATATATATTTTTTTCATATACTATCTTCTCTTATATAAATGATCTCTGCATTTGTATATATGTAACAACAAATGCTTAACTCCTTTCGTATTGTCTCTTCACCTTTGTGTATTTTCTTTTTCTTTTCAGATTCATTGCCATCTGGTGGCCCTTGCGTCAGCTGTCCAAAAGTCGTGCCCGTTTTATGATTTTATGCATTTGGATTATTGCTTTTGGCACCACCATACCTTGGGCCTTGTACTTCGATTTAGTGCCGGCCGCAGAAGCGTTTCCCGCTGCACCCGATATGTACCTGTGCCAGGAAGTCTGGCCCCCCGGTACCAGTGGCAATTTGTACTTTCTGTTGGCTCATCTGTTGGCCTGCTATGTTCTGCCCATGGTATTGATAACCTTGTGCTATGTATTAATATGGATAAAGGTGTCAACGCGCTCCATACCTGGCGACACCAAGGATGCCCAAATGGACCGAATGCAACAAAAGTCCAAAGTGAAGGTTATCAAAATGTTGGTGGCCGTGGTCATATTGTTTGTGCTATCCTGGCTGCCGCTGTATGTAATATTTGCACGTATTAAATTTGGTAAGTTGTGCAAATGCACTGCACTCCGCTCATACATACATACATTTCAATGCTGAACCGGGTGCAATAACAACAACGGCAAGAAACCGACACAAATATTTCGGTTGCGATTGTTGTGTTATTGAATATGGTATTGGTTGTTTGTGCCCTCCTGCTCCTGCTCCACAGCTCAGTTTTGCGGCTGAAGGTTGAATGAAATGAGAAAACAAGAAAAAAACACACACACATAGTTTTAAGTGAAATATAGAGAAGAACAACCAACCAAATCTATTCACCTTGGATATCTCTTAAAATATGGTTGGCCGTACTTTGCACACACACACACACAGTCGCACAAGTGTGTACTCATTGCACTAACCTGCATAACAGTGACCTCCTGCCCAAACAAACTCCCACCCGATTGACCTTCGCATGTACTCAAATATGTGTGCCAAGTTGCAAAAACCGAATACATAAGTCAGCCAACTCTATGTAGTGTCAGTAGTGGTGGTGGCAGACGCAGGATAGTTGTGCACTGGAGATTATTCCGGTGGGTAGGAAGATGTACCCACAGCTTTTAGTTGTACTCGTATATGTATATCGAAATGTTTTCATATTATGACAGACGAAATGTTAGCGGCATGTCAACAGATTTAAGATATTAAAATCCTGTTTGGTGAAATAAAGGATGTGTGTAGGTGTGGTTGTGACACTTAATCAGTTGATATTGTTGGTACACTAAAGTTGAGTGGTAGGAGGCTTAAAGCCATGCAAAGTGATTTCATATAGTTTCGAATAATTTGTTATCACACTGTGACATAAAGAAGAATACTAATAAGTTTTATGATGGCAAATCAGAACAGCACAATAAAGTTCTTTCCGGTGCATTGAAAGTACTTTCTAGTACAACAAAAGTACTTTTTGGTACAATAGTTTTTAACATTGAAAGTACTTTTTGGTACAAATAAAGATTTTCCCGTACATTGAAAGTACTTTCTGGCACAATAATATAACTTATTGTTGCATTAAAACTACTTATTGATGCCATAAATATACTTTTTGGTACAACAAAAGTACATTTTTGTACAATAAAAGTACTTATTAATGCCATAAATGTACTTTCTGGTACATTGAAAGTACTTTCTGGCACAATAAAATAACTTTTAAAAGTACTTATTAATGCTATAAATGTACTTTATGGTACAATAAAAGTACTTTTTTGTACAATAAAACCAATTTTTGGTACAGTTTTGGTACAGTTTTTTATGGCAGTATATTTGTATATTTGTACAGTATTTTTGAGCAATAAAAATAATTTTTCGTAGTACTTTTTCGCACAACTAAAGTAGTTTCTGCTACAATTAAAGTACTTTTTGGCACAATAAAATCACTTTTTTGTGCAACAAAAATACTCTTTGGTAAAAAAAGTAATTTTTCGTAGAATTACAGAATTTTTTGGTACATAATTGTACTTTTTGGCGCAATAAAAGTACTTTCTGTTACATGGAAGTTACTTTTTGGTGCAATAAAAGTACTTATTGGTACAACAAATGTACTGTTTTGTACAACGAAAGTACTTTTTTACAATAAAACAGATTTTGGTACAATAATAGTACTTTTGGGTACAAAAAAATTACTTACTGGTACATTGAAAGTACATTTTTTTACAATTAATAAAATTTTTAGTACAGTTAAAGTACTTTTAGGTACAATAAATTTTCTTTCTGGTACATTTATTGTGGGTACAATAAATGTACTTTCTAGTACATTGAAAGTACTTTTTGGTACAATAAAATTTTTTACTGGTGCAATAAAAGTACCTTTTGGTACTTTAAAAGTTCTTTTTGGCACAATAATAGTAGTTTTTGGAACAATAAAAATAACTTCTGGTCCATTAAAAGTACTTTTTAGTATGTACAATAAAAGTACTCTTTGGGACAAAAATAGTACATTTGAGTACAATAAATTTACATTCTGGTACATTGAAAGTACATTTTTGTACAATAAAATCCAATTTTTATACAATAAACGTACTTTTAAGTACAGCTTTCTGGTATTTTGAAAGTACATATTGGTACAATAAACGTATTTTTACATACAAACCACGTGCGTCTTGGTATAGTCAAAAAAAAATAATTTTTAGTACAATAAAAGTACTTTTTGGAATATAAAAAGCACTTTTTAGTACAACAAAAGTTCTTTTTGGTACAATGAAAGTACGTTTTGGTACAATAAAGCACTTCTTAGTACAATTAAAACAATTTTTGTTATAATAAAATTACTTTCTGAAACAATGAAATGAAATGAAAGTACTTTATGGCTTTTTGATCAAAAGTACTTTTAGGTTAAATAGAAATACTTTCTGCTAGATTCAAAGTACTTTCTGGTACAAAAAAGGCTCTTTTTGGTACAACAATATGTACTTTTTGATACAATAAAATCTTATTTCGGCGCTATAATAGCAATATTTGTAATTAAAAGTACTTTTATTGTACCAAAAAGTGCTAATTTTAGTACTGCAATAGCAATACTTGTAACAAAAAAAATTTGTATTATACCAAAAAGTTCTAATTTTAGTACTGTTTTGTACTTTTTGGTACAACAGAAGTACATTGTGTTTCATTAACAGTATATTAGGGTACAACAAAGGTACTAATCAGTACATTATAAGAACTTTGTGGTACAACAAATGTACTTCCTGGTTCAATAAAAGTACTTTTTGGTACATCAGATTTTTTTTCTTAGACCTTAAAAATGTTTTGCAGTTTTTTCATTAAAATGTTAAATAATTAAATTTTTTGGTACAACTCCTTTGAAATTTATCTATATCTATTTGTTACACCTACATACTTTCTTCCCAGAGAATAGTTTTCCATTTTTGAATTTCGAAAAGAGAAATACGGTAAAAATTCGCAGGGAATTGTTTCAATTTGAAAAACTTCGTACATTATCTTGTAAATCTATATTACCATTTTTTAAAACACATACAATAACAATAGAAAATATGAATAATCCTACATAAACTTAGCTCCCTCGCTCCATAGAATTTGCAACCAACAGCCAACCCATTTTTTTTTTGTAAGTGCTTTAACCAAACCTAATATTCATTTATGTTTATCTGTTTCTGTGCTCTGTATTTTCAATGTCATTTGCACTACAATTTTCACATTAATACTCCGGACACACCTATACTAACACACCTACTGATGCATTTTCACACACACAAACGCACACATCCATATAGGCGGAGAGATTTCCATTGAGGAGAGCGAAATCTTAAACAAGGTTACACCATTCGCTCAGTGGCTGGGCTCGTCCAACTCGTGCATCAATCCTATACTCTATGCGTTCTTCAACAAAAAATATAGACGAGGTTTTGCCGCCATAATCAAGTCACGGTCTTGTTGCGGCCGATTAAGGTGAGTGTCGAGAGCAAATGCAGCATACACAGACTACATTTTCAAGTTCATTTCGCCAGTTGTGAACAAGGTCATTATACTAAATACATATCTTTAATGGTTACTCTCTTCCCCCTCTATCGCTAGGTATTATGATAACGTCGCCATAGCTTCATCGACCACCAGCACTAGTCGCCGTAAATCTTCACATTATCACCATGGGTCACGCAAGAGTCCCAGTAGTCCCGGCTTACGTAAGACCAATGCCGTGTCATATATTTACGAACATAATTCGTTGCGTCGCCACAATCTGATGTGTAAGCAAGATAGTAATTTGTCGCAGCAGATGTTGTTGAAACAGGACTCACATGGTTCGCGTCAGTATTTGATCAAGCAGGAAAGTGCTTCGAGCGATGGTTCGCGACGTCTGCTATGCCAGCAGGACAGTAATGGCTCAAAGGTGTCGCTGTCAAAACAGGATTCTGTGGTATCCTACTACTTGGAGAATAAACGTGCTGGTCACAATCTTCAAGATTCTTTTTCCACACAGGATTCCATATCGGTTGATTCGCGACGCAACACCATGACACGAGCACCTGAGAATACCAGCTCTCCCGTGGTGACTTCGTCGGTGTTGGAGAACAAGAGGCAAAAGTTTGTGAAACAAGATTCGGTTATATCGTTTGTGGATCAAAGGCCAGGTAGGAATAAAGAAAATAGAATGCAATAAAAGTATATTTTGGTACAACGAAAGTGCGGATTGATACAATCAATGTACTTACTGGTGCAATAACAGTACTTACCATCACTATTAAAGTACAGTTTGTGAAACAAAATTACCTTACGGCAGTATAAAAGTATATTTTGGCACAATAAAAGTACTTTTTGATACAATAAAACTATTTTCTGGTACAAGAAACGTACTTTTAATACAAGGAAATCACTTTCTGGTGCATTAAAAGTACTTTTTAGTACAATAAAAGTACTCTTTGGTACAAAAAAGTACTTATTGGTACTATAAAAGTACCCTTTTGGTGCAATAAAAGTACTTTTTGGTACTTTAAAAGTACTTTTTGGTACAATAAAAGTACTGATAGGTACAATAAATGTACTTAATGGTGCAATACCAGTACTTATTAGCACTATAAAAGTACATTATGGTGCAACAAAATTACCTTATGTCAATATAAAAGTACTTTTTGGTACAAGAAAGAGCTTACCGATACAAGAAAGTACTTTTTGGTACAAGAAAAGTACTTTCTGGTGCACTAATATTACTTTTTAGTACAATAATAGTACTTTTTGATACTAGAAAAGTACTTTAAAAAGTACAAGAAAAGTACTTTTTAATACAAGAAAAGTACTTTTTAATACAAGAAAAGTACTTTCTGGTACATTAAAAGTACTTTTAGGTACAATGAAAGTTATTTTTAGTACACTAAAACTACTCCTTTGTCCAAAAAATACTTATTGGTACTATAAAAGTACTCTTTGGTACAACAAAAGAACTTTTTCTTCTTCTTGTTCTAGTACAATAAAAGTTCTTTTTTGGCACAATAAAAGTACTCTTTGTTACATAAAAGTACTATTTGGTACAATAAAAATATTTTCTAGTGCACTAAAAGTACTTTTTGGTGTAATTAAAGTATTTTTTAGTACAATAAAAGTACATTTTGGAACAATGAAGGTAGAGATAAACTAAAGCAATTACAATAAAAGCAAAATACATAAGTACCTTTTGGCACTGTAAAAGTATTTTTTAGTACAATAAAAGTACTTTCCGGTGCATTGAAAGTACTTTCTAGCACAAGAAATATACTCTCTTCGTGCATTAAAAGTACTTTTTGGTACAATAAAAGTACTTTTTAGTACAATAAAAGTGCTCTTTGGTACAATAAAAGTACTTTTAGTTACAATTAAAGTAAGTTTAGGTACAATATAAAGACTTATTGCTACAATTTGGTACAATAAAAATAATTTCTAGTACATTGGAAGTACTATTTAGTACAATACAAGTACTCTCTGGAGCGTAAAATAACTTATTGGTGCATAAAAGTACTTTTGAGTACAATAAATGTACATTTTGGAACAACAAAATTACTTTTTGGTGCATAAAAGTACTTTTTGCTGCAATAAAAGTACCTTTTAGTACAATAAAAGTACATTTTGGTACAATAAAAGTAGGGATAAAGTAAATAAAATACAATAAATATCCTTAATGGAGCAATAAAAGTACCTTTCGTCACTATAAAAGTACCCCTTGTCACAATGAAAGTACTTTTTGGTACAATAAAAGTAGGGATAAAGTAAATAAAATACAATAAATATTCCTAATGGAGCAATAAAAGTACCTTTCGTCACTATAAAAGTACCCCTTGTCACAATGAAAGTACTTTTTGGTACAATAAAAGTACTTTTTGGTGCAATAAAGTTACTTTTTGGTACAATGGAAGTGCTTTTAGGTACAATAAAAGTACTTGGTGGTGCATTGGAAGTACTTTCTGGCACAATAAAAATACTCTCTTCGTGCATAAAAGTACTTTTCTGTGCAATAAAAGTACTTTTTAGTTGAATAAATGTAATCTATGGTACAATAAAAGTACTTTTAGGTACAACTAATGCACGTTTTGGTACAATTAAAGTACGCTTTGGTACAAAGAAGTACTTTTTGGTACAATAAAAGTACTTTCTGGTGCAGTGAATGTTTTTGCCGCAATAAAAGTACTCTTTGGTGCAATAAAAGTACTTTTTTCCACAATAAAAGTGTTTTTAGTACAATAAAAGTACTCCTTGGTACATTAAAGGTTCATTTTAGTACTATGAAAGTACTTTTTGCCAAAATAAGTGTATTTATTGGTGCATTGAAAGTACTTTTTAGTACAATAAAAGTACTCTTTGGTACAATCAAAGTACTTTTTGGCACAATAAAAGTACTTTTTGTACAAGAAAAGTACTTTTTGGTTTTCTTGTTCTTGTTGTAGTACATAAAAGTACATTTTGGTGCAAAAAAAGTACTTTTCTATACAATAAAAGTAAATTTTGGTACTATAAATGTAGGGACAAAGTAAATCAAATACTATAAGATCATGGTATTATAAAAGTACTTTTCAATACAATAAAAGTACTTTTGGGTGCAATAAAATGTTTTTTAGTGCATTGAAAGTTCTTTCTCTCTTCCTGCATAAAAGTACTTTTTGGTGCAATAAAAGTACTTTTTAGTACAATAAAAGTACTCTATGGTACAATAAAAGTACTTTTTAGTACCTTAAAATACTCTTTGGTATAATAAAAGTACTTTTTTGACACAACAAAAGTACTTTTCAGAATAATAAAAAATACTTTCTGATACAATAAAAGTACTTTTTTGACACAACAAAAGTATTTTTTAGAACAATAAAAAATACTTTTTGACACAACAAAAGTACTTTTTATTACAATTTTCGTTAAAAAAAAAATTACTTATTGTCAAAATAAAAGTACTTTTTGTACAATAAGCATTTATTGGTATACAAATTTACTTTTTCATACAAAAAGTACTTTTTCGTACAACAAAAGTACGTTTTGGTGGAGTAGAACGTTTTGGTACAATAAATGTACTTTTTGGTATAACAAAAGTCGTTTTTGATATAGTTCGATAATAGTATTCCCACTTTATTTTTCAGATGATTTATACAAACATATTTTTTATAAAACATCAAAAAACTGTCGTGGAAATAAAATGCAAATTTTTATATTTTATTGCACAGTGTAGTTAACAGTTAAAATTTATATTAATTTTTCCTTTTCTACGTCTCTCTCCCTTTTCAGAACCCCGTCGCCATCAGCTGGTCAAACAGGATTCCGTTATATCCTTTGCCGATCAACGTCGTGGTCTCCTCAACAAACAGGATTCGATTGTTGGATGCTCTAGCCGGTCTGGAGATGGCACCACTGGTCACCATGTGTCGATTCTAAAGAAAACCGATTCACAGCTTAGTAGTGGTAGTTTTAGTTCACCGCGGCGTAATATAGAAATCTACGAATAAATTGTGTGAACAACCGCTACACACACACATCGAGATATAACTAAGCAAACATGTAGTAGTACACAGTTATTGAGCAAGCACAACATATCCTTAAAAATGTCAGGCAATAATACGAAATGAATAAATACAGAAACTAAGTTACAAATAATAAATAAACGAAAATAAAATATTGTTAAAGAAATGGAAGAAAATGATGGGCGAAATGGGGGAAATGGGAAAAACTTAACAATCAAATTGTATGTTTTTTAAATTACAAATTTCTATTTGAAGACCTAAGCAAAAAATGGCAGGAAGAGATGTTATGAAAGTATTGCTTTAGGAATTGGCATTTAAACACTCGTGGTCGTTTTGGAAATATACCAACAAATTTCCTGGGGAAATTAGCCAGCTATTCAATATAAAAAATAAACATATTTTTATATATTTTCATATTTTGTGATTACTTTTTAATATTACTTGTTCAAATTTCTATCAACTCGGCCTGAGTGTTCAAAATTTCATCATAGGTAAAGAAGATTGATTTTCCAGTTCTAATATTTTCTATTCTATTTTTGGTACATTTTGTAAAACTAAGAAAAAAATTTGTAAGTGAATACAATACCGAAAGATACAAACAAACATATATTACAATACAAATTAAATGTTAACTGTTTGCTAGAATTTTATTATTTATTTTATACCGATGAAACCAAACCAAAAATGAAAATCTAAAACTATATAGAAATAACTGAAACTAAAACAACAACAAACATCATTTAAGACGGAAAAAAACAAACACACACACACAGCTTTTTATATGAAAGTGTTTAGATATTTAGAGATTGTTGTTTAAAACAAAAAAAAAAACAAAACAACAAAGTTTAAATGTAAAATAAAAGAAAATATGAAAAGTTTTTAAAGGCGCCAGAGACCAAGAAAACAAAAACAGTAATCTAAGAAAT
This sequence comes from Muscina levida, assembly GCA_964034835.1. Classification (NCBI taxonomy): domain Eukaryota; kingdom Metazoa; phylum Arthropoda; class Insecta; order Diptera; family Muscidae; genus Muscina; species Muscina levida. Next base: position 164,420,711 of record OZ035880.1, on the reverse strand, counting down.
AGGGAAGCAAGTTGGTAATTATGGATTCTCTCTCTCAAAAAGTAACGGGTCCATGAAGGTGCTCTCTGTCCAGTTTGTATAAGTGAGTGTTTTGTGTGAAAGCAAAAACAAAATTGAAATATTATTCAAAAAAACAACAAAACTAACACCGATTCTATAGTAAAGAATTAAAAAAAAACCAACAAAAAATACCAAAAAGTAAAACATAAAGTACCTTTACTTATAAATAATACTACAAATGAAAAAAAGGAAGAAAAAAACAAAATAATGAGCAAAAAAAAAAATATAAACATTTTTGTATTGTCAAATTTCTAACAAATTTATATACAATTTGTATTGATTTTTTAATATCAAAGCAATAATTCTACTTAAATACATTCATATACATATATACAATACAAACATATATGTATATTGATATATACGTATATATAAATATATAGAAAACTATTATATATAACAAATTATTTATTATTACTAACAACCATAAACTATAATACTAATACTAGACGACAATTATAACAAATGACATCATTAACATAGAATGCTGCAAAAACAATTACAACAAAAACGCAATACAACATAACATACATAATTACATAACGCATAGTCATACTTAATGGCCGCATAAGTGCGAGGGCGAATAAATCATTTTTGTTTGGCAGAATAAACCAATACTAATAGATGGATCGGTACATTATACATTCGGGTAAAATACAACTTCAAAATGTAAAAGCTGGGCACTATTACGTATAACATATTAGTAAAATCGGTTTGCCTGTTAGGTCTTAAGATACGGTATTTTTCATATACAGGACAAGTCTTTATTTGTCGAATTCATACTTTAAAATGGATTTCAAACAAAATTAATTTAAGTGATTGATCTCAATAAAGTAAAGAGTTACAAATTTGAGACAAATTCAACGACTTTAATGGTTTTAACTCGCGAATATACAAAAATTACCAATTTTTGTCTTTAAGAAAAAATTAAAAATGCCGCTGCCAAGATATTGATAAATCAGTCTCACGTACTTTCTTTACAGACATATATATTAGGGTGGTCGGAAGTTATATGGGGGAAAAAAGTCCAGAATTTTGTCGGTGACACCCATCAAAAACACTTTGGGTGTGGCTACTGCCAAGTGTGGGGAGCATAACTCAAGAACGACTAGTGCAATTTTGATAAAACAAAAATCCGAAATTTAAGAATTTGGAATAAAATAAAATATTTGCTTAAAAATTTCCATTTAAAAAGTAAAAAAAAAATCCAAAATGGAAAAAAGTGTCGAGTCTTATTACTTCCACGTAATTTCACATAAACAATGAATAAAATTAGACCTAGATCATGAAAGTCGATTATTGCATTTCGCTTTTATTCACAATCAGCTGAAATTATCTCATTTTGGAAAATATAAGTGTTTTTCATTCAAGATATATGGGAGGTGGACATGTCCTTCGAGATAATTTCATATAATTCAACAGAGTTGTCAATAATATATCAGAAATAAATTCAATGCAAATTCAGTAAACTACCAACAACAATATTGAAAAATATAAGTTTTTTCCATTTCAGGATATATGGCGTGTCCTTCGGGACAATTTCCTGTAATTCAACAGAATTGTCAGGTATATATCACAGACAAATCGAGCCAAATGTGGTTCAACACCAACAACAATTTTAAATAATGTAAAATTTTTTTCAATTCAGGATATGTGGGAGGTGGGCGTGTCCTTTGAAATGATTTGATATAATTCAACAGAGTTGTCAGTAATATATGGGAGTTTGACGTGTCCTTCGAGATACATAACTTGATATAATTCAACACAGTTGTCTGTAATAAATATATCAGGTTTTTAATATCAGGATATCAGGTGGGCATGTCCTTGGGCCGATTATCACAAAACTTCGTTTTTTTTCTTTCTTATTCTTATATATAAAAATTAATTTATGTGCAGTTGTCTCGCTAAAAAATTTTTTTTTTGTTTTGTTCGCTATAGCTTCCGAATGGTTTAAAAGGTTTTATTTTTTCCAAAAGTGGGCGGCGCCACGCCGCTTTTTTCAAATATCGCTCAGACGGCTTTTCTAATAGACCGATTGATACAAAAATTTTACCATGAGGTACTGTTGACCTGTAGATAGTTCCTGACTACATTTGGTTTTAATTGGATAAAGGGGCGTGGCACCGCCCATACAACTTGAAAATTAAAAAGGCTATATTTCATGAAATATCAGAGATATGAAGATGAGATTTGGTATATATGTTGTTGGAGCAGTATGTATAACAGCCAGGATGGAAGGGGGCGGTGCCACGCCCCCTTTTCAAAAATCGCTCTAACGGCTTTTCTAAAAGATCGATTGATACAAAAATTTTACCATGAGGTACTGTTGACCTGTAGAAAGTTGCTAACTACATTTGGTTGCAATTGGATAAAGGGGCGTGGCACCGCCCATACAACTTGAAAATTAAAATGGCTATATTTTGTGGCGTCGGGAGTGTGATGCAAGGTAAAGCTTCTGATCGGTTTAACTTGGCAAACCCAGAGTGATCCTTGCCAATTGCACTTCAAGTCTACTCACAGAGCTCCGTATTCGTAGTACTACTGCGGACGGAGTACCTCCACGTGGTGACGCCTGGAAGCGTGCCTCTGACACCCGTCAGAGCACGACTAACTGTGAGGGGCGAAACCTAAAACCCAGGCACGTCTGCTCAGAGTGAGCGGTACCCTGGTCAGCGTCTGACCCAGAATGGGCGGCTGTAATAAAATCCTGGCAGGAGGAGAAAACTGCGACGTGGTGCGCTGGGCTTGCAACCCGCCACCGACGTATAAACTATTGCAATGAAAAGAAGTAAGAAAAGAATAAAATGGACCCCCCAAAATGTTGACGACCACCGCAAACGAATTAAGGACCATGATTTAAGGATATGCACTTGGAATGTTAGAACACTGTATAGACCAGGTGCCTCTATCCAACTGGCGGAAGTCCTCGAAGAATACAAGGCTGACATAACCGCTTTACAGGAAATCCGGTGGACGGGACACGGGTGCTCGCGCATGAAGACGTGCGATATCTACTATAGTGGCCATGCGGACAAGCACGAGTTTGGATGTGGATTTGTGGTGGGCAAGAGACTGCGACACCTAGTCTCAAGGTTCAACCCGGTGTGTGAACGTATAGCCACCATAAGAGTCAAAACAAAGTTTTTCCACATAACACTTATATGTGCCCATGCTCCGACAGAAGAGAAAAGCGATGAGGACAAAGACGAGTTCTACGAGAGCCTAGAAAATGTATATGACCGTAGCCCGAGCCATGACATTAAAATTGTACTAGGCGATTTTAATGCTAAAATAGGCAGGGAAACCGCATTTGAGCCTACCATCGGAAAATTCAGTCTGCACACCGAAACGTCAAACAATGGCATCAGACTGATTGATTTCTCTGCGGCAAGAAATATGGTAGTTTGCAGCACTAGATTTGACCATAAAAATATTCATAAGGCAACATGGTTATCTCCAGATCAATTGACAAGGAATCAGATTGATCATGTAGTAGTCGATGGAAGGCACGCATCGAGTGTTCTGGACGTACGAGTGATTAGGGGTGCGAACATTGACTCCGATCACTTCCTTACCGCAGTTAAGGTACGCACAAGACTAAGCATGGCGAAAAACGTACGTAACCAGGCACAACGAAAGCTGGACATCGGTAAACTGCGGACCACAGAGGTAGCAAACGCCTACTCCAACCACCTAACTCAACTGCTGCGGAATGCTCCAACCCCTGACAATATAACCTCGCAGTGGCAAAATATAGCCGACTCCTTAGAACGGGCTGCGAGAAGCGTACTTGGGTACTCAAAGCCGTCTCAAGAAGATGCCTGGTACGATGATGAATGTCGCAATGCCACGAGAGAGACGGTTGCTGCATACAGGGCGAAACTGCAGCCAATGGCAACGCGAGCTGTTCGTGAACGGCACAGGGAGAAGAGACGACAGGCAACGCGTCTTTTTAGAAGAAAAAAGAAGGAGCTGAAGAAGAGGCAGGACGAGTGCACTGAGTTGCTCCGAAGTAGAGGGGAAGCCCGAAAATTCTACAAGAGAGTGAAAGCGAGAATGCGTGGAACAGGGTTGCCCTCCTGCAAGGACAGCGATGGTCAGCTAGTGACGGACCCGGATAACGTTCTAAAGATATGGAGAGATCACTTTAGAAATTTACTGGATACTGACACCACTCCAGAAGACCCCGCTCCAATCCATGACGATGGTATTAACTGTCCACCTCCGAGCCAGAGCGAGATACGTATGGCCATCTCCCGCCTTAAAAACAACAAAGCTGCTGGAGCCGATGGTCTCCCTGCTGAATTGTTTAAGGCTGGCGGGGAGGAGCTGATTAGGAGCATGCATCAGCTCATGGAGAACATCTGGCAAGAGGAGAGCATGCCCGGGGATTGGAGTCTCAGTCTGTTATGTCCCATATACAAGAAAGGAGATCGTAGTGAATGTAAGAACTATCGTGGAATAAGCCTATTACCAATTGCGTACAAGGTCCTTTCAAGCATATTGTGTGAACGTCTAAAGCCAATTGTAGAAAAACTAATTGGACCATATCAGTGCGGCTTTAGACCTGGCAAATCTACGACGGATCAAATATTCACCTTACGACAAATCCTGGAAAAAACCCATGAAAAGCAGATCGACACCTACCACCTCTTTGTCGACTACAAGGCTGCCTTCGACTCTCCGATAAGGAATAGGCTTTATGAGGCCATGTCTGAGTTTGGTATTCCTGCAAAGCTGATTCGACTTTGCAAATGTACCTTAGACAACACCAAATCCTCGGTTAAGATTGGTAAGGATCAGTCTGAACCATTCAACACGGAAAGAGGTCTCAGGCAGGGCGATAGCCTGTCCTGTACACTATTTAACATAGTTATGGAGAAGGTGATGAGAAAGGCTGGTATCAACATGTCTGGCACCATATTCCACAAAAGCCACATGCCACTAGCCTACGCCGATGATATAGATATCATTGGCCGAAATCTGCGGGATGTTACTGCAGTTTTCTCATCGCTAGAAAAGGAGTCAGCAAAAATGGGTTTAGCGGTCAACGAGGACAAAACAAAAATAATGATTTCGACGAACAAAGAGTCCTCTCGATGGGGACGCACCGTGAACGTTGACAATTATTGTTTTGAGGTAGTCGACGAATTTACCTACCTCGGATCTTCCGTCAACAAGATGAATAATGTCAGCCAAGAAATTAAACGGAGAATAGTGCTAGCCAATAGATGTTTCTACGGACTTCGGCAGCACTTTAGTAACACCACCTTCTCTCGGAATACTAAGAAACAGCTATACCAGGTGCTTATCTTACCTGTTCTGTTGTATGGTGCCGAATCATGGGTGCTTACTACAACGGACATACAAAACCTGGGAGTATTCGAGAGAAAAGTACTCCGAAAAATATATGGACCTATCTGTGTCGAAGGCCAGTTTCGCCATCGGATGAACCATGAGCTGTATGAGCTTTACCACGACATCGACGTAGCTAAAAGAGTCAGAATCCAACGACTTCGATGGCTGGGACATGTTGCCAGGATGGATGTAAATGCTCCAGCGAGAAAGGTGTTTGAAGGCGAACCTGAAGGACGGCGCAGAGCAGGGAGACCCAAACTCCGTTGGAAGGACCAAGTGGTAGGCGATGTGCCATCATCTGGTAGGACTAACTGGAGAACACACGCAGAAGACCGAAGCGTGTGGAATTCTTTATTACTTCAGGCCTCAAATTTATGAACTACGTTTCGTAAATTGTAACTGGCCACTTAAGTAAGTAAGTAAGTATATTTTGTGAACTATCAGAGGTATAAAGTTGCGATTTGGTATATATTTTGTTGGAACAGTATTAATTACAGCTAGGTGGAAGTGGGCGGTGCCACGCCCTCTTTTCAAAAATCGCTCTAACGGCTTTTCTAATAGATCGATTGATACGAAAATTTTACCAAGTGGTACTGTAGACCTGTTGATAGTCCCAGGCTATATTTGGTTGTGCTTGGATAAAGGGGAGTGGCACCGCCCATACTACATTTGAAAATCAATAGGGCTATATCTTATGAACTATCAGAGGTATGAAGATGAGATTTGGTATATATGTTGTTGGAGCAGTATTAATGACATCCTGGGAGGAAGAAGGCGGTGCCACACCACTTTTTCAAAAATCACTCTGACGGTTTTTCAAATAGACTGATTTATAAAATAATTTTAAAAAGTGGTACTGATGACCTGTTGTTTGTCACTGGCTGTACTTAGTTGTGATCGGATAAAGGAGCGTGGCACCGCCCATACAACTTTTAAGTAAAAAAGACTATATCTCATGAACTATCAGAGGTATGAAGATGTGATTTGTTACATATGTTGTTGTTGCAGTATGAATTACAGTAAGGGTGGAAGTGGGCTGTTCTACACCCTTTTTAAAACAAACAGAAATAACTGTAAAAATTCCACAGAATATTGCTGTTAGCCTAGAGATATGAACAGTAAGGTGGGCCAATTTTTTTATTCGCAAAAATCGTAACTTAAACCGGAATCTACGATGAATTGTAAGAAAATTTCACCACTAAACTTTGTGTCTAAAATCAATTCTTAGCTCGCGTTGGGAAGCATAAAGCTTTCAGATAGAAATTTTTTTGGTTTTTAAATGAGCACAAACCGAAAACTTCAGATATATATTATTCGAGACCTTCTGCGTAAAACTAACTTCCCAGCAAACTAAATAAGGTATTACAGAAGCAAATCTATGTATTGGTTAAAAAGTTATGGCCTCTGAGAGTTGGCATACGGAAATTAAGTTTTTAAAAATCATTTTTCAGAATATTGAGCGGGATCCAAAACAATGCCAAAACTATACTATGCTTCTCAGCGCGAACTTGGAATTGATTGTAAACATATAGTTTCTAAGTCTATTTAAGATCTAACTGGTGGAAGAATTTGAGCCAGTGGACGATCAATTGATTTTTTTTATTTACCATGTCATTGCTCATTATTTGAACGAGAAATGGTTCCAACACGACAGTGTAATATGCCATACAGCGCGTGAGACCATCACTTTGTTAAGCCAAACGTTGGTGACCGAATTATCTCAAAAAATGGTAATACGAGTTCAATACAAAAATAGTATTCCGGAATATTCTTGATCCGTGTAAGAAGAAGACATGACAAAAGAAGTTTTTATGGCTAAAGGCATGAAGCTTCAAACCGAATTTTCATTTGCGGTCAATAGGCGGAGAAGGCATAACAAAAGTGTTTTTCATGCCCAAAGAGATAGTTAGTATCCGCTACTACAGATCAAAATAATTTTGATCCTTAGCGGAATGTCTGTTTCCGATTTGTGGAAGCAGTGGTTTTTCGCCTTACATACAGAAAAAAACTTAATCTACATGTCGGCACTATAGATATGACTTTGCTGATGAACTTTTTATTAGCATTTACAACAATAAAATGTAATTGGTTAACTTCGATGTTAAGGAGTTACTTCAAATTAGTTACATACGTTAATAAACTCAACATATTATTGTCGAGCTTAAGTACTTTGTATACCTAAATGTGAAATATATTACAAGTTAATATGCAATGGCTAAGCATTGCCGGGCCCACTTGTTTATAATAGTAATGTGTACTCATTTTCCTAATTTTATGATAACTCCTTTTATTTTTTGCCTCCGTTGTATGAAAATACGACACTGTGCGGAGTATCTACCGCAAACCATTAGTTATTACTTACTTTTGTTAATTCTAAGAATCACTAAGTCATAAACGTTTTTTAAATGAATTTTGTACACAACCTTAAAATAAATATTAAATCAACTTAATTTCCCTTTACACCCCATGTATTAAGTATGGGATGCTTCTCGCGTATCGTATACCCTCAAATAAATTGTTTAAATTCATTCCGTAATGTTATCCATAAATGAATAAAAGAGATTGTTCATCGATTTTTATAATCTATGTCTTATTTTGTTCATAGTTTATGTATGTAAATTGTTTATGCATGTATTTTTAACTACGAAACTGTTGATTAAAAATGATATATGATCAGGTTAAATTCCTTAATTTCGGATTTTTGTTTGATTAAAATTGGACTTGTCGTTCTTGAGTTATGCCCCCAAACGCAGGAGCTAAAAAACTTTAAGCCCAAAGCGGCACGGGTTAACATGCTCCGATCGTGCTCAAACTTTTGCTATCCTAAAATCTTCAAAAACTTATCATTTTTCGGGGGTGGCAACGACAAAAATCCAACATCGACCACCCTAATGTATATCATAATCCTAGTTTAAAATATCGCGTCCTAAAGTCGTAAAGGTTGTAAGTATACTTTTGTCTAAATGTATTTTTTAATGTAGAACGCAAGATAAATTGAAAACGCATCTGGCGTCACCTTTCATACACATAATTGCACTAAAAGTTTTGAAAAAGTAAATCGTTAAAGGAAAAAGCAAAGTTTTTTGTCCCTCCTGTAAAATATTGAATTTTGGACTTACACCCTTTGCGACTTTGGGTCGCGATGATATGAGGAATTTGGCAAAACCGGTTATGAAAACTTACCTTTAATATCAACAGCAACCCTATTCGGAGTTTTATAAACTGCTTTGTTTATTGTTTTTTAATCGGTTATCAAAACCGGTTACAGATTTTTAAAACCGGGTTTTTCAACTAACTTACATTCTAAACTTGTTTGTACTACTATTTACTTATAATGTGGAATCTCCTAATGCTAATTTAAAATAATGGTAATATTCATGCGAGTTTAAAATATAAATAATTTGGGAAAAACCGGTTAGGAAAATGCAACTTTAGGATCAGTTTTTTTTCGACCAAACGGTTATCAGGATCGTAATCTACAATAAATTCTAAGAAAATTTGTCCCAGAAACCATGGGTCAAAAATCGAAATCGAACTCCTGGTTTTTAACGTGAAATTTTTCGTATTGGGAAAAAATCCACAACAAGGCCTACAACTGCCCCGGAATCGCCCCTAGAGGGTTCAAATATATGATCGACCCTAAGTGATTATTTTCCTCCTAACATTATCCGAAACATACCTACCCTCCATCTTCAAAAGGGGCTCCAATACAAACAAAATTCTCTCATCACTCTAATGCCGCGGTGTCGCCCTAGAGGAGTCAAATGTATGACCAGCCCCAATATTTTTTTAACCCCAACAGTTTCTCAGATCATATCTACACTCTATCTTCAACCCGGTTTTAAGAAATCAGCTCCTGTTGCTCTCATGGTGCCTCCAGATAGGTAAAATGTACGACCGACCCCCACTAGTATTTCCCTCCTAATATCTTCCCTGAACATACCTACCCTCTATCCTCAGCCCCTAAGGGGTTCCCATACAAAATGCACTTAAAACCATCAAAACACAATAATTCTCCACAAAATAATATTTCCGTTAAAATTTTTCGTATTTATTGAGGAAAATTAACAGTGCTCCCCATTTCCTGGAAAACGGTATTCCGGAATAGGTCCGGGAAAACCGGGATTCTTGGGAAATAAAAAAATAATATTTTTTTCGGTTTGTTAAGCAAAGATTCACAGAATAGCTTAAAATTTTGCAGAGATCATAAACAGAAACTGTTGCCCACACAATCATGCACAACCTGATGGGTGACAATGTCGGTCAGCTTGTCGTCAACCGAGTGTTTTGACATAAATATTTCACATTTTTCTTCCTTAGATTTTGTTGATTGTGTTTGATGCACGACAATATTAGTATTTTGTCGGTCAGCTTATCGTCAACCTAGTGTTTGGACGACAAGTACATACATTTTTCATATTTTGTCTTGAGGATAGCGTTGACGACAAAGTCTTGTATGATGGAACTTCCTACTGGATATGAATAGTTTTATCAAAACCCATTATCAAACGGTGCCTTTGGCACCGGTTTAGATTTTTAACCATCGGTTCTCATAACCGGTGCTTAGAACCGGTTGTGTGTCGCTTAAATTCCAACAGATGATATTCATAATTCAATTGTTGCTTATAAACAGGTTTCAGATTTTAATTACAACAGCTTTGTTAGTTGCATTTTGAAAAACCGGTTCTTAAAACCAGGTTCGAAAACCAATGCTCTAATCGGTGTCTTTGGAACCGGTTTAGTTTCTAACCAGCGTTTTCCTAAACCAGTGCGTAGAACCGGTTGCATGTGGATTTAATTTCAAATAGAAGATACCCAGTAGGAAATTCTATCATATACGACATTGTCGTCCACGGTGTCCTCAAGACAAAATTTGAAAAATGTATGTGCTTGTCGTCAAAACACTCGGTTGACGACAAGCTGACCGACAAAATACTAATGTTGTCGTGCATCAAACAAAATCAACAAAATCTAAAAAAAAAAAATTGAAATATTGATGTACTTGTCGCCAACACTCGGTTGAAGACAAGCTCATCGACAAAATACTAATGTTGTCGTGAATCAAACACATTCAACAAAATCAAAGGAAAAAAATTAAATCTGACGTAAGAAAATTTTCAGTTTATTAAATGGACGGAATGAAGGTGAATGCCATAAAAAAGTTTATATCCTTCACTTTTCTCTTAGTTTCCCAAAAGTATTAACAATTAGTCATACTAATAAAAAGCTTAAAAACAGATAAAAATCCATCTATTAAAATGGCAAAAAATCATACTAATATGGCTTGAAAGACATTTTAAGACATACATAGGAACCAATGACAATTTGACCGACATTTTCACCCATCAGGTCGTGCATGATTGTTTAGGCGACGTGTCGCTTATATAGTCATCAACGACAATTCAACCGACATTGTCACCCATCGGGTCATGCATGAGTGTGTGGGCGACAGGTCTTTTGTATAGGCATCATCGAAAATTTGACCGACATTGTCGCTCATCCGGTCGTGCATGACAAAGCGGACACTTGTATGAAAATTTCGTCGACGATTTGTATGGACGGTCTCTATTACTATGGTCGTGCACCTATCCTTGAGGATGTCTTGCAGACACTTCCTACTGGGTATTCATAATTCAATTGTAGTTTATTAACCGGTTTCAGATAAAGATTTTTAAAAAATCTTCCAAAAACCGGGTTAAACTCTTTTACTTACAGCGTCAATTCCAGCTCTTAATAACTCAATTTAAACCACTAATCATGTTTTAAGGTCGTTTACAGTACTTAATATGAATATATACAGCTGGAATAGGCAAAATTGGTTCTTTTCAACCAAGGTTAAATACATCTTCTATCCGTTCTCTTCAAATTTTCATTCTGTATTTTTGTCTAATCCCGATTTGAGAATCGTGCAGTCGTGGTATTTTTTTAAAATTTGCATTATTTTTTAGAAAAAAAAAGAACCGCTATAAAATTTGGAATTTTCAAATATGGATTCCTTGGAATATTGAAAAACGTGACTAAATACTATGATATCTCTCAAAGTTAACTTTCAGTTTTTCTATCGAGTTTAAAGTTTCGGATTTCAATTTTCGCAACTAATCTAGTCTTCCCCGTCAGCGCAGGCGGAGAAAACGGAAATCTGTTTCAAAAAATTCCACATACTAATGAAAAATTAACATCCACAAAATGTCACAGATCTAACTGTTATAGTGTTTTATATATATATTTAACTCTATTCACCATATAAGGGATGTGCCACGCCCATTTCATATATTTAAATATTAATTACCCTATTTAACACCAAGGATGGACAGTACATGGTTTACTTTTTACCACAGGAACATTTTCAATTACATCGGGAAAGCTTTACTCGCGTTATCATTTTTATTCAAAGCTCTCCCATGTTTCAACGTATTAAGCATTGTGTATTTTAATTTCCACGCAACTTCGAAACAAAAACATAAAAACATTTTTTAAAAATCTATTAAACGGAAGACAATGTTTCAGTTTCTACATTTTCCTAATTAAGCATTTGGGAAAAATCAGTAATAAAATTCTGAATTTTGAGAATTAGTCGTATGGCTGTAAAACTTAGCAGGTACATGTATTTTGATGCGGTGCACAGTATTCAATCAAAAAGTCGATTTTGAATTTTTGGTAACTTACTTACGCCTTTTTTAATTTCATATGACGATTTGTAGACTCACTTATTTTGATTTTCGACAAAAGGCAAAAGATAGAGGACATTTTAATATGTATCAATTCTAGATGGAAAATTCTCATAATCTGCACTGAAATCCTGTTTAGTTTTAAACTTGCACTTACTTATTTTTTATACATAAGTTTTTTTTTATAAAATAAAACTACTAAATAGTTTATTATATTACTTAATTAAAAAAAAACTGCAGTCATAGGTCATCATCATTAATGGTATTTTTGATAAACCAATTTTATATTTAACACATAACATGATTAAACAATTAAGGGCAGACAAGGTAATAAAAATTAGCAATTAACCTAAATAAAAGCGGAAACGTGTAATGCACATACGCTTCGTGACATTTTTTTATTAAGGTTTACGTGAAACCTACGACCGCCCGCCCGCCCTCTCGCCACCTGCCCCGGAAACAAAATCATATTCTCGTCACAGTACATAGAAAATCGCAATGAAAAATACCACAACAACAGCAACAACATATGTTAATTGTATACCAACATACATATATCACTATAACAATAATCAAACAGTAATTATATATGAAAAAAAACCTACATATATTTAGTATATATACATACACATATGCAACAATTTAAAAACCCAAACATATGAAACGAAAAACAACAACAACAAAACAAATATAGCACAAACCAGTAAAGAATTACAACAAAATAAAACTAAAAATTACAAAAATACGATATTTAGATTTATATAAACAAAAATTTTTAATATGACATTTCTAAAAAAAACTTTAAGCAGAAAATCCTAAAAAAAATAACACATAAAAATATTGAAAATATATTTTGTTTACTAAACCATTAAGGGAAAGTTTTAAAACAAAGAAAACATATAATTATCAATTTATGTATTTAGCTTAGTACAGTACTTATTTATTTTAAATAGTTTATTAACCAATAATCATAATTGCAACAACCACAACAACAAAACAACTCCTCGAGTTATAATAGACGAGCTTCAAGCTCTTTAAAAAAAACCAAAGAAAACAGTAAGAAAAAAACGAAATACAAATAATACAAACTAACCAAAGCTTAAACTCAACATCAAGTACTACGAATTACAATGAAATGGCGCCCTCTATAGGTAACTATCATATATTATTAAAAAAAATACAAAAAAAACATATGATATTAATTGTATAATTTTATTGTATAAAAGAAAAGAGAACATAGAACGAATTGTGTTTTTCACTACAAACTTAACGTGAAAGTTCATTTGCCCTAAAATATTACAGTATATACACTATTTTTGAGTATATGGTTAGGTTCTACCTATGATCTACGCTCTAGGTTAATTTTCGATGTTTTTATTTAATTAAATTCGTTTTTTAGAGAAATGGTAGGAGAAAAATAAAAGTTTGCATAGGACAGTAGTACCTGAGAAGGTGCCCTAACATTAGAGTGTTCAAAACCGAAACCGAAAACAGTCTAACCGTTTTTTTTCTCCGAAACCGTATGCCGGTTTCTTCAAAAATGCCAATTTCGAATACCCGGTTTAACCGGTTTTTTGATGTCGGTTAACCGGTTTTCCAAGAGAAAAATTGCTAGAGAAAATTGTTAGGTCAATTATAAGTAAATCGGCGAAGAAAGTTTTTATGCTTATCCGATATTCTTCAGGCAAACCTCAAATGATGCTTCCATTAAAATGTCCTTATGTAATACCGAAGTTTGTTTGGAAAATGCTGTTATATGACTGTTACCACTCATCTTTAAATGGGTGGGATGACTTCTGTATTTATATAAAAAACTTTCAATTGTTGCTATCTCCTAAATTAAGTACCCAATCGGGTAAAAGGTCTATAGTCGGGAACTCATCTTGTAATGGCTGGAAGCCGTCCATATTTAGATGAACAAGTAAAAATGCAGATATCTCCTAAACTAAGCGTCCGATCGCAAAAAGGAGCTTATTTTATGATTGCCATACAATAGTTGGGATCTAATTTTAAAATAGATTGGGATATTACCTCGAAATGAGTGCGGAGCCGTCGATATTCATATGAAAAACCTTGTGCCTTTATTTCCTATGCTAAGCGCACAATAATAATTTGTGGCCAAATTGATACCTTAATTCTAAACCAAACTAATTGTAAAATGTAAGGAATCGTATTTAAAGTTTGTGAGTAATATAAACTTATACAGCCATGTTCTGGAAAACAATTCGGATTGAAAACAGAGCAAAATCGATAGAAATTTATTAAAAAGTCTTACCTTTTTACCGATTTTTCTTGCTCTGTTTTTAAACCGAACATGGCTGATATACTAAGTTAAAGTTTCCTAATAACGTCTGTTTGGATGAACAGGATATAAATTGAATGGATTAATGTATCGATATTCATATCTTTTCATATTTAATTGCATATGTGATTCTATTTTACAATTTCCGAAAAACCGAACAAAACCGTTTAACCCGGTTTTCAGTAAATCATGCCCAGTAGGAAGTATCGTCATACACGACTTTGTCGTCAACGCTGTCCTCAAGACAAACTGTGAAAAAATGTCAGAACACTAGGTTGACGACAAGCTGACCGACAAAATACTTATGTTGTCGTGCATCAAACAAAAAAGTTCAATGTCACGGCACAATAACGACATAGAATTGAAGAGAGGAAAGTAAAAGTAAAAAATGTTCAGTTTGTTGGAAACAGCAGTGCGTGAAGGTCCATGTATCGCACGTTTTCAATAAAACTATTTCAATTTGTTATTTTAAATTATTAAGCAATGGTAATCGACATTGTCGGTCATTATGTCGTGCATGATTGTGTGGGCGACATGTCGCTTATTTAGGCATCAACGACAATTTGACCGACACTGTCGCTCATCAGGTCGTGCATGACAAAGCGGACACTTGTATGAAAATTTCGTCGACGATGTGTATGGACGGTCCCCTAAGTGTCATCAACGATTTACTATGGTCATGCACCTATCCTTGAGGATGTCTTGCAGACACTTCCCACTGGGTGTATTTGAAAACCGAATTTTTGGAAAAAGGCATTTTTCAAATAAACAGGAAACCGGTTTTCTAAAAAAATCAAGTATTTGAACACTATACCTAACATACAAGACCAAAAGAATTACGACTATTTGGAAACTAGCGTTTTTTGTAAATTTTCGCATCTCTAGTTCAATAACACTATGCAACATCAAAACTATATCAATATATATTCATATTCAAGACAATTGAGACATGTCCGTCTGTCTGGCTGGTGGGCAGGATTACTAGAGTAAACCTTCGCTGATTCATATGAAAATTTACCTGTGTTAATAGTTTTGTAAATGAAGCTATGGTTTTCTAAAAAGGCAGAATGGTCCCACCTCTTTCTTTCACCATGACACTAGATGCATGCCTGGCATCAATTACCACATGATCAATTTGATTTTTGGTGTTTTCATCGAGGGATAGCCAAATTGCCTTGCAGATATCTTTTTGCTGGTTCCACTCACTACCATGTTCCTTCCCGCTGCGAAGCTTAAAAACCTAAACCCGTTGTCTGACGTGTCGGTATGCAGGCTGAATTTATCGATCGATGGACCGAGAACATCTTCCCTTCCTATTTTTGCATTAAAATCTTCCAGAAAAATTTTAATGTCGTGGCCAGTGCAGCGGTCGTATGTTGAGTAGATATTAGAACTTTTCATCAAAAGAAGTGATAGTTTTGCAGCGAGGGAATTTCTAAATCCTCACATGGATAAACCGGTCATAAAATATTTGTTTTATGGCTTATATTCTATGACTTACGCTAATGACTAGCATACAAATAGCTTTTTGGGTATTTACTGCACACACCATATGGTGGCAAAGGTGATGATTGGAAAAATGTGTGTGATCGTGCAGCAAGTAGAAATAACTTCCTTATAGATTGTGAACTATAGATTCATTTTAAAACCGCAGTAGAGTGTGCTTCATTTATCTACAGGCAGCTGTGAATTGAGTTGCAAGCCGTGCCGAATGATTTTCTAAGTAACTAACAAACTACGGCGTACGCGGCTTTATTACCTTTTTATTGCACGGCGCCGTTGGAAGCAATTCCGAGAAGGAGTTGTTCGATGTGCCATAGTTCCACATGCGTCTTTATCTTCCGTCGTGACATGAGCACAAATCAGCGTGATGTAGAAATATTTCGCCTTCATGCGGATTGTGTGTATTCAAACATTAACCGGATTGAACCGCGAGATAAGATGTTTGAGTCTCTCGCCAAATATAATACTTTTCCGCATGACAGCTGTAATAGATGTCGCAATTTCTCAGAAAACCTTTGCCACACCAGTTTTGGTATCTCCCATACAATTGACCGAATTAGTTAACAACCGTATATTTTTTCTAGCTACACTACATTCAGTCAAATGTTACCCTGGAAAAACACTTATGAAAATTCGACTTAAGAATGTACGTCCCATAGAAAATTACCTATTTTGGGAAAAATAATATTTTTCTCACAACTTCCAAACGGAAAATTGAGGGATAGTTAAATTATCTTGTAATAGTAGGTACAACTTCTGAAAACCTAAACATTTTTCACTTCCCTTTCGGTACCTCCCACAGTATTTTTTTCTAATAAAAACGCTTATGGAAATGCACATGGACTATATAAGATGGCTTCTTCTTGTGCCAACTATACAAAATGACCCATTTTTGGAAAAAAAATATATTTTTCTCTCATAACTTTAAAACTCACAATTGGAGGATAGTTGAATTTGGTCAGTTTAATTATATTATAATGGCAGACAAATCCTCTTATGGAAAACTAACTGAGAAATGCATATGGACTACATCGGCCGACCCCTACTGGTACCTCTCATACAAAATGACCTATTTGTGGAAAAGAAATATTTCTTCCATTACAACAAAAATCTGCAAATCTTAAATTAGTCAGTTTAATTATAATGTAATAGTAGATAAAACCGAAACCATTGTCACACACCTTCCGGCTACCATACAAATGACCAATCACCCTTATAGTTCCACACTGTATCTTTTTTGCAAGTACGCTGAATTTAGACAAAGGTAAACGTTCAAAAAGTAGGAATCGGACTAGTTGAGCTGCTCCTAAAATTAATATTTTTCAATATTATCTGAAATAACTTCACAAGGAGTTGAAAATAGTTCTGTTTTAATTAGGGAATTCACTAGGTGTACAAGGGATACTCGTATAGGTTGTAAGAAAATACAAGACCCCCAATAGCACAAATGTGAACACCCTGTTGTAAATTCATATACTGCTTACAATTACCAATAAATTAACTATTTGGTACAATTTAAGAAATAATCAGAATTTTTTGTACAATAAATTTTGGTACCAAATTTTTTTTTAAAATTGTTCATATTATTTTTAGTGCAATATACATTGCACTTTTTTGGTACCAATAATTTTACTTTTTCGCATAAAAAATTGTACTTTTTAGTACAAAAAATGTTTGTCTTTGGTACCATACATTTTATTTTTTGGTACCATAAGTTTTACTTTTTGGTACCAAAAATTTAACTTTTTAGTACAATAAATTGAATACCATAAATTGTACTATTCTGTACAGTAAATTTTACTGCTTTCAAATTGTACTTTTTGGTACAAATCATTTTACTTTTTTTTATTTTACAATAAATTATCCTTTTTAGTATAATAATTTTTTTTTTGGGACAAATAATTTTACTATTTTGTACAATAAACTGTACTTTTAAGTACAAAAAATTGTACTCTTTAGTACCATAAATTTCATTTTTTGGTACCATATGTTTTACTTTTTGGTACCAACAATTTTACTTTTTAGTGCAATATTTTTTACTTTTCGGTTCCGTAAATTTTATTTTTTGGTAACATAAGTTTTACTTTCTGGTAACAAAAATTTTATTTTTTAGTACAAAAAATTTTACTTTTTAGTACCATAAATTGTACTTGGTACTAAATAAAAAATGTTACTGCCCGGTTAAGCATAATTGTACTTAAAAAAAAAAAAAACTTTTTGGTACAATAAATTAAACTATTTGGGATCTACACCATTTCCAATTGAAATTCAAAGAAAATTAATTGAAATTTAATCATTCCATTTGAAATTCAAATCTAGTCAATTGATATTCAAGAATTTCATTTGAAATTTAAATCTCGTCAATTGATATTCAAAAATTGTATTTGAAATTCAAAAAATATCAATTCAAATTCAAATTTTCCATTTGGAATTCAAAAAATATCAATTCAAAACGCGTCAATTGAAATTTAAAACACATCAATTGAAATTCAAAATTCGACAATTGAAATTGAAATCTCGTTAATTGAAATTCAAAACTCATCAGCTCAAATCTGAGAGTACCGAGATGTAGGTTAGAGAAAACGAAACAGAATATTGAATATATTGGTGAAACCAAATACAATCAACTACCAGAAGATATAAGATCTATTGAAAACATATTTTCATTCAAAGCAAAATGTAAATTATACTTATTATACTTATATAATTAAATTCATAATTGAAGATTAAGAGTAATAAGAATATTATGATATTTAAAATGTAATAATATGAAATTTATTTGTACGAATGTTTAATTTTGCCAACTCGTCTCTATAAAGCCTCTCTTTGGCGCAGAGACAAACTACATAAATGTAAAAATATAGCTTGTGCAAATAAATAAATAAAAAAATAAAAAAAAGAGTTTTGAAGATTTTCGAATTTCAATTGACGAATTTTAAATTTTATTTGACGTGTTTTGAAAGTCAATTGACGCATTTTCTATGTCAATTGGCGTGTTTTCAATTGATGAGTTTTGAATTTAAATCTCGTCAATTGATATTAAAAAAAAATATCAATTCAAATTTTCCATTTGAAATGTTAAAAAACATCAATTAAAATTCAAAATTCGTCGATTGAAATTCAAAACACATCAATTGATATTCAAAACTAATCAATTGAAATACAAAATACGTCAATTGAAATTCAAAATTCGGCAATTGAAATCTCATCAGTTGAAAGAGTTTTGAAGATTTTTGAATTTCAATTGACGGATTTTGTATTTCAATTGACGTATTTTGAATTTCAAATGATCATTCAAATGGAAAATTTGAATTTGTATTGATATTCTTTGAATTTTGATTGAAATTTTTGAATATCAATTAACGAGTTCAAACATTCCCTTTGAAAATCAAATAAAATTCAACAATTTCAATAGATTTTCTTTGAATTTCAATTGGAAATGGTATAGTACACCGTGAAAACATATCTTTAAGAGTTGTATTGTCGTATCGTAAGGTCGAATCGGACGGCTTATGCCATATTTGAGCGAATCATTTAGAGAATTTTTCCTTAGATCTCAGTTGCTACTCTAAAAGTCCTAATAAAAAAATTTAATTGAATTTTTTAAATTTTTGTAAGAATTCTTTGCCACTTTAATAGTCTAGTCTACTATGTTCACTATCTTCTCAACAGCTGATGCATAATTTTGATATTGATGGCTTTGAAAGTAGACTCCATATGTTATCTTATAGAATCGTGGTAAACAAATATATTTTATGTTTAAGCAAATCCGAGAAAAATTAATATTTATATAACTACTAGTTGAAATGTGAAAAAAAATCTAAAATAACATAATATACAAAAACAAAAAATAGTATACATATAAATAAATAATAACATACGTATGTGCAAATTCCCGTTTAGCCACAAAAAAATATAAAATTTATAAAAAAAAAAAACAATATATTAATATATTTTTTTGAAAAGAACAACATAACCCGAAAACTGCTTCAGACATACAATGCCACTACATATATAGATACAAAAAAATACAGATAACAAAACAAAAAGCCATATTAATTAACTAATAACGTTTTTAATACAAGCAAAGAGAAAACCCAAAACTAACAAAAATAAATATTTTACTAAAAAATATACAGAAATTTATATATACTATATATAAAATATATTAGCCAGACATAATCAAGTTATCCTTTAAACGATACCAAAGATTAAATACCAAAAATAAAGCCGCATCTCTCGCCCAAACAAAAAATAAAACAAAATTGAATAATAAACTACAAAAAAAAATGTACTACCTATAATATACCAAAAACAAATACATACCAATTGTACACACGCCATATACTCACATGCCCATAGTATGTGCGCGATGTATGCAAAAAGAAATAATAGTTTAATAAAAGATTCATACATATGAACTATATACATACATATATATAGATATGGCATAATTTTAAACAATAACAAACAACCATCAGATGAAAACAATATTTATAAAAAAAAAAACGCAACAGCAACAAAACAAAACAAACATTAAAGAAAACATATAAATTGATTAATATGCAAACGTGTATTGTTGCAATGAAAGAAAGAATGAGAAAAAAAACAACAACAACAACAACAAATAAAAACGGAAAAATTATCTATAAAACAAACTAGAATTCAAATGTATTGTCAATTCAACTCTGTTTCATTTCATTTCCTTTTTCTGTGTGACTTGTCTCATAAAGGTAATACAGGACGTATGATTGACGTTTGATTTTACTATTGCCTCAAAACATTTAACAAGAGAGACAGGTAAGTAGTAGTAGTAGCAGTAGAGATTGTAAAAGAGTCACGTCCATACGTTTGTATGCCTCTATATGTCACGTTGAATGTATATATTGACCAAGTATTGCGATGTAATCATCAAGTTGTTCGTTGCCTTTGATGGAATTCCATTGACTTATGCGGTCACTGAACTATTGCCATAAGATTAATAGATAGCCGGATAGAACAAAAATAACTACATTTTGTTTTGTTTCGCTTTCTTTCTTTGATGAGGAAAATAGATGTATTACTTTGGCATAATTATGAGATCATACGACGATGCTAGCAAAAGTTTACTGTGTACTTAGGAGCTAAGTTAAGAAAATATCTATTAATTTTTATCAATTATAAGTAAGCTGCAGTGGAGTGCAACTATCACAGTACTCTAAAGCAGGGTACGTATTGGCTAGCTCTTTTCGACTCTCAGCTAAAAGTCTCAATACTTTATATGAGCTCGGAGCTCGCGAGTCAGCTGCTTAATTAGGTCCATTTGAAATTTAAAGGATCTTTCTGTACAACAAAAGTACTTTTTAGTACAATAAAAGTATTTTTTGTACAAAAAAAAGTATTTTTAGTACAATAAAAGTATATTTTTGTAATATAAAAGTACTTTTTTTCTAAAATAAAACTATTTTTTGGTGACATAAATAGTACTTTTTAGTACCAAAAAATTGCATTTTTTGTCAGCAAAAAGTAAATTGTCCCAATATGTTATACCTTAAAGTGCAATTTGTTGTTGAGTTTTGGTACAATAAAAGTACTCTAGTACAAAAAAGTTCTTTGTGGAAGAAAAAAGAAGTTTTTGATAAATAAAAGTTCTTTGGTACGAAAAAGTACTCGATAAAAGTAATATTTAGTAGCATATAAGTACTCTGGTACAAAAAGCAAATTGTGCCAATTTGTTGTACCTAAAATTGAAATTATTGTCCGTTTTGATACAATAAAAGTTCTCTGGTACAAAAAAAGTTATTTGTGGACAAAAAAAGTTATTTTTGATAAATAAAGTTGTTTGGTACAAAAAAGTACTCAATAAGTAATTTTTAGTACCACAAAAGTACTCTGGTTCTTGTTCCTAAAAGTGTAATTTATTGTACGTTTTGGTACAATAAAAGTACTCTGGTACAAAAAAAGTTCTTTTGGGAAGAAAAAAGTACATTTAGTAAATAAAAGTTCTTTGGTACAAAAAAGTACACAATACAAGTAATTTTTAGTACCATAAAAGTACTCTGGAAGAAAAAAAAAACTTTTTGCTACAAAAAGTAAATTGTACCAATTTGTTGTACCTAAAATTGCAAATTATTGTCCGTTTTGATACAATAAAAGTACTCTGGTACAAAAAAAGTTTTTTGCGGAAGAAAAATTTTCTTTCTGATAAATAAAGTTGTTTGGTACAAAAAAGTACTCAATAAGTAATTTTTAGTACCACAAAAGTACTCTGGTACAAAAATGATTACTTTTCGGTAAATGAAAATTGTTTTGTGTAATAAAAACAAGTGAGAAAGTTACAGTCGGGTAAACCGACTTACATATACCCTCACCCTCGGTGAAAAAATAAAACTTGCTTAACAAAATACAGTTGAGTTTATATTTGAATGGGAGGTACCAGAAAGAGCGTGGCTAGACTTATAGTTTTTTCTCCAAGACTTTATCCTTTTATAAAAAAAAAATATTTCCCTTTACACCCCGATTGAGTCGACATTTTACGTTGCTGTCTCCCACATCGAGGTGGCCTGCTATGAATGAAAAATGTAGATGACTGGAGCGGGAATCGAACCCGGGATCTCCCGCATGGTAGTCGCGTGTTCTAACCACTATGTCACTGCCAGTCCTTTTATCCTGTTATAGTTTTACTAAATATAGGATTTGGTCACGATCGCGTTGTTTGTACTGATATTATTACTTGATTTCTAAAGTGGGCGGAACGGTACATTTGTATGGGAGGTAGCAGAAGGGCGTGGCCATGTAGCCCATTTTCAGTACCGTAAGTCGTTTTGGGGAAATATTAACCTGTTCAAAGTTTAAAAACAATTGGTTACGTCTTTCGAAAGTTATAGTGCGTACAAGTCGGACAGACAGACAGAAAGACATGGCTCAAACGACTTAAAAAGTCATGAATCGAATTTGGTTCAAAGAAACATAGGGTCTAAAGTGAATCGTTCTATGTGTTACACTTTTGGGTCGTATCAAGTGATATATACCCTCCTACCCGTAGAGTGAGGGTATAATTACCTTTTTGGTACAAAAACTGGTTGCAATAAAAGTACTTTTTTTGTACGAAAAAAGTATTTATATTGTACCAGAAAGTAATTTTATTGTACAAAAAAAATATTTTTATTGTAAAACAAAGTACTGTTTTTCTGCAATAAAGATATATTATTATACCAGAAAGTGCCTAAATTTTAAATACTTTTTACAATGTTTACCTTTACAATCAAAAGTAATTTCGTTGCATAAAAAGTACTTTTATTGTAGTAGATAACACTATTATTGTACCAGAAAATACTTTTATTTATAATCTTATGACATTCGAATTTTTTACTATTATTGTACCAAAAAGTACTTTATTGTATAAAAAGGTACTTTTATTGTATAAATTAGTAATATTTTTTGTATTGAAAAGTACTTTTATTGTAAAACAAAATGCTTTTATTGTACCAAAAAGTACTATTTTACCAAAAAGTACTTTTAATCGTGCTTTAATTGTACCAATAAGTTCTTATATTGTACCTGTAAGTACTTTAATTGCACTGCAAAGTACTGTACTGCAAATTACTTTTTTGTACAAATAAAATACTTTTGAGGCACACAAAGTACAAAGTATGTACTATTATTGTACAAAAAGGACAAACTTTTATTGTACCTAAAAAGTAACTTTATTGAACTAGTAAAAGTAATTTCATTGCTGCAAAAAGTACAGGCTTTGTACAAAAAATATTTCAAATGAGCTCTAAACTCTCAAGCTTAGCTCCTAATTTGTTTTTTGTAATCAGAAAAAAAACAACTATAATATCGTTGGTTAGTCTCTTCCTTCCAAATCCTCTGAGAAAGTTTAAATCGGTTTATATTTACCCGCATTACTGACTTTGTACCCGTAACTCAAGTTTTGCGAGGATTTTGCAAAATTTTCAAAAGCAGATTCTTGTAGTGCTGGTACTGCTGCTACCAGAAAGATTGTATAATTTCCCAAGTATTGTGTGTTTTTGTCGCTCTTTGTTATCCATACTACAATGTTATGTCCCTAACGCACATTTATATCAGGTAGGCACAAAAACGCGCTAATGAGCGCAGTAGCAGCGTTTTTGTATATGTGCACTGATTTGTATATGTGTGCATGCATGCCTGTTGTAAAATACACATCGTGTAATGGCACCTTTAGATAACAACAGGTAATATGAGGCGAATTGAGCATTGCCCACTGTGTTTGCCTTTGCTTAAACAACTGTTAGAACGTTACAATATATCAAATATGGCAACATCGTACACATTTGCAGAATTGCTTCGCTGAACACATAAACAATGCACCGTAATTATATTCTTTACCACTAAATAAATCTCTTTATATCTCTAATTACAGCCTAAGACTTTAATACTAAACCTTTACTATGTCTTACTGAATTTAATCCTCAATGACACCACCACTAACATATAGCACGTCCAAATACTACTTATTACAAATAAAAATCTCCACACTCTCTTCACTACACAAATGATCAACATTGTTGGTGGTGTTCACTAGTGTTGTACGTCGTTACCAGCCAGTCAGTCGTGTGGTGTTTCTTTGATTTCCCATAAAATTTTTATTTTTTTCGAATATAATACTAATAGTTTATAAACAAACCAAAACACAAAATAACTAAATTTAACTAATTGCAATTAATTATCTCCAATAAAATCAACCATTCATTGAGGCGAGTGTGTGTGCGGCAATAAAAAAAAGAGTTGAGAAGAAAGGTGCTTCTTTTCCTTGTGACGACATTGACACATTATTATTCGTGCCCCGACGACACAACAACAACAATAGCAAGAGCAGCAGCTTCAACGACCGTGCACCTAATTGAATTACATACACACATCCAAACCATTCGAACACAAGACGTCCAGGCAGTCAGTCATTCAGACACTCATGTACTCTGTGGCCACATAACAAAAACGAAAAGTCGAAATAATAACAGAGCAAACAGAGACAAAGCAACAACAATAACGAAAGCAAACGCAAAAAGTGACGGAAAACATTCAATAAATAATAATAATAACAAAACACATTTCGTCATTGCTATTTTCATCGAAACGTCAGAGAAATAAAGCAGAGCAACAGTCAGCCAGCCTGCTAGCCAACAGCAAGCACATTACCAACGTATAAACAGCCATAATATATACGCATAGAGAGCTACAAGACTAAAAACCGAATATAATTCAAACATCTAGAGTGGGATTACGTGTTTAGTGCGCTACTGGTGTCTTGTCTGTTTGTTTGTTTGTGTGTGCATTGAGACGGTACAAGGAAAACGAATTGCAAATCGAATAACTAAAAACTATTGGACCATGGCCCAGTCTACAACCGCAGCAGCTACCGTCGTGCCACCAGCATCAGTTGGAGGCGGAGTCAATGGTTCCACCAGCATTGTAGACGATGTGTCTTCTGCTTTGGCTTTCGATTTAAACGACATCAAGCATTGCTTTGACAACCTAATTGTTATTGATGCAGGCGCGAATTTAACAAATAAAAAATATAGCAGAGATTTGGACTCAGTTATACAAAGAGCCAAAGATGCCGGTAAGTGGATAGTAATGTAGTCTTATATTTAAAGATGTGCGAATACTAAAATAACCTTCAAGATCATTTAGAAAGCATGATGGAATGCATAGAATAGATGATATGTGTGTTAATTATTTAATTGTTGCTGCGTGCTAAGTGGCGTAGTACGAAACATTTATAAGGAGGGGACGCACAAAGTTTAAGACAAGACAAAACAAATGTAAAGAATCGCAGACTAGTCAACAATCACCAGCTAGAGCATGGTCTAAAGTTTAGACTCTAAACTAATGTAAAATCTGAGATATCAAGTCATTGTTTTCTCTACAAGAAGGATAATGATGGGGACGGTAGGGATTTGTTATAAGGAATGTTTTTTAATATGTATGAACGGGACCTAAAAATCTTGCCTTAGTCACCCAAGCATGAAGAGCAAGCATACCGGAAAATGAAAACTTATAGGTCCTATATTATATACTGATTATATATTTAAGTTATATTTTCAACATTGCAGACACATTTTGCTCATTGTCAGCTTGAGGTAAACAATACTTACTACTCACATTGAATGTAATTAATTTTTTTTTTTCATGTTATCATTTATAATACATATTAATATTTATAGCAATTAGCTTTATTTGTTAAAAATGTTAACACTATCAACTGGCACATCTTCAAATCTAAATCCCTCAAATGTGCCCATATTGGTAAAATTATTTGTATAAACAACGAATTTCCCTTGAAAACTACTATTCCAACAATTTGCAAGGTGGTTAGGTGATTTACCATTGTTCATAGCCGGAATCTAAGTGGTTTAACACGCTTTGATTATCACCACTAACAGTTTATAAATGTGGCTATTTGAAAGGTATATATAATTAGTTATTAGTCAGTTGTTAGTAAATGTATGCCAATAGATTAGAAGCCATGAGAAGATTGCAAATATTCTTGGAAATCAACTTTATGATTGATAAATTGTTTCAACTTTTGCGCTTATACGCCCGGGAGCGCATCGAAGTCTACGAATAAAACAGAC
Source organism: Muscina levida (assembly GCA_964034835.1). NCBI lineage: Eukaryota > Metazoa > Arthropoda > Insecta > Diptera > Muscidae > Muscina > Muscina levida. The sequence continues at coordinate 164,394,219 of OZ035880.1, read as the reverse complement.
TTCTGGAGACCTAGATGACAAGCAAAAGGATAGGAAAAATATACATAATTTTGAAATATAAAATATATTTCAATTTCTTTATTTTCTATTTCGTTTATTGTAAGATAACGCCAATGTTTGGCCAATTTATATATTTATTTATTTTATTTAAATTTACTAAAAACTTGCAAGTTTTGCAGAACTGCTGCCAATGGTTTTTGCTCTAAACTCCTCCAGCCACCTGTCCTCCAGGCTGTTTTCTGAAAATAGTATGCACGTGCGTATATATGTAAAGCAAACACTTTCCCTCATACAAACAATTAATCTCAATTCACTTTATACACTACACTATCTACAGTTGACTTTAGCATTTGCAAACAATAATAATCTTTTTTCTGTATACACATTGATGTACATTCTACATTGTGTGTGAACTCATCTAGATACGCCACTGATCGATGCTTTCGCGCACAAAGAAGCAATTGAAAAGGAAAACATGAATCGTCTTCTTTGTAAATAATTTGTCTTTTAGGGCGTCGTCCGACTTTTAGTACATATGAGTGTGTGGGCGATGTGACCTTTTGTTTGTTTGTTAGTCTGAACAAATGGAGTGCATGTATCATCATATAATCACTTGACTTCCAAAGATATCAAGTATCTTTGTTTATGTTAGGCCACGAAAAATATAAGAAATATTTTTATATTGATATAGATTTATTTGTTTGTTTGTTTGGTTCCATGTGTTTAGCCTTATCAATGCTTAAGTTTTTGTTTTTTTTTTTCACCTTTCTTCACCCCTTCGGTAATTAACATGATTATTTACAATTGTTTACTTTTATTTTTATAGGAGTTCAAAAGATCATGGTCCCCGGCACTTCCGTCAAATCAAGCAAGGAAGCCCTACGTCTCTCACGCATTTATCCCGACATCATTTACTCGACTGCTGGCATTCATCCACACGACTCCAAATCGATCATCGAAGATCCTAGTTGCTGGTTTGAATTTCAAGAAATTGCCGCATCTCAGGAATGTGTTGCCATTGGCCCCTGTGGCTTGGATTACCAACGTGATTTTTCCGAACCAGATGTGCAAAAGGAGATTTTCGAGAAACAATTACTGCTGGCATGTAATTTAGGCAAAGCTGTGCTCATACACGAACGTTCTGCCCAACAAGATGTTCTTGATATACTAGACAAGTAAGTAATCATCTGTGACACTAAGTTTTGAATTACTTGAATTAACGTTGTTGTTTTTTATTCACCCCCTCTTTTAGATTCGAGAATTTGCCACCGGTGATTATTCGAAGTTTTATGGGCACAGCTGAAGAAGCTATTAAATATTTAGACAGAAGGTTCTATATTAGCTTAACTGGTTATTTATGCAAGGTAAGCAAAGTAAAATGATAATATATGTATATAAAATAAAAACAATATTGTATTGTATGTATGAAATGTATCATACCAAGGGGGTGTAAAATAAATCATCAAAGAAAATGTTTTATAGGAACATAGGTGCTACTGTATTAGCTAAAATAACTCTTGGAATAAATTTGCTACAGTTTTTTATATTGGTGGTTTCTAATTTTAAAATTTTTACCTTTGAATACTTCATATATTATTAAAGAAATTTTAGCGTCTTCTTTAAACATCTCGTTTGCGTATATGAAATATTTTAAGTGAATGGTGATTGTAAGAAAGCACTTCAAGTAACTTTAAATTTAAATTACACCAAACTTATGCTATTTATCCGGTAATAATAATAATTCGTGGATTATACTTAATGTCATTTTTATATTAAAAATTGTTTTTTATTACCAGAGCACCTTTTATTTTCTTAATTAGATTTATTTTATTATTACTCCGAAACAATATATTTTCCCATAGCATTTTTATACTTTACACACTAAAATCCACTTTCATCCTATAGGACAAATCAGATACTGGCGTCCGTCGCCTACTCGATAATGGAACCTTACCTTTAGATCGTCTATTGGTGGAAACCGATTCACCTTTTATGTATCCGAACACACGAGCTTCAAAGCTACCACAACACGTCAAGACTGGCATTACGGAGCGGTCTTTATTGTACTTACACAGGTTAGTGTTTAAAAGTCAACATGTCGTAGATAAATATTGCAATTTTTAATTTATTTTTGTTACTTTCAGATACTGTACATTTCAACGCAATGAACCCTGCAGTCTTCCCGCCATTGTGGAAATGATTGCTGCTTTTATGAAAAAGTCACCGGAGGAGGTGGCTTTAGCTACAGCTTTTAATGCTTTGAAACTATTTGGTCTTTCTTAAATTCCCTCATATCCACAATGAGGCGAAGCAGAAGACAACGAAAAGTGGTGATGTTAAGTTTTGAATGATTGCATACAACACATAATATGTATAAATATACATACACAGTGCCAAACACACTTTTACACACACTCAATTCACACTTTGCTTAGCAAAAACTAAAACAAACTAAAAAAAAAAAATTTGAAAAAAAACAGGAAACGAAACTAATTAAGTGCCTTATAAAAAAAAACGAAACTGCAACAACCACTTTAAAAGCAATTCTTAATATTAAGATTCAAAACGACGTCTGTTACGATAACAATATCAAGACGACGAAAAAACAACATACATATTATTTTTATGTAATAGTTAAGTTTAAGAAAAAGTTAATAGTTAAAGGTTCCACATTAAGAGTATACTCATTGAAAACAACTTGCAAACCGTTTATAAGCCTTTAATTGTTACGCTACATAATTTCGAATTTTTTTTACTAACGCATTTTAATTTTAAGACCCCCGTCAGCATACTATTCATACCACATAATGGAAAGATACGTTCGGCAGACTTGAAAATATGTTTGTTTAAAAAATCACAATTATCATCCGATGTGATATGTGACGTCAGACATCTTTAAAGTCTTGCTAACCATTTCCATTGACTCATTTGAAAACAAACAATCTTTTTATGAAAAATGTGAACTGATCACTCACATTTTGTTGCAAAAGTAAACAATTCTTTTAAACACTGCACTAATCGTTACACCAAAACACAGGTTCATTGCAAAATGAACCACACGCAAAGGAATTGTTTACTTTGCTATACAAAAACTTACAGAAGCGGCCGCCCAACGCTGGCCAACAACTGACAAACATATTTGTGATTTGATTTCGTGATAAATGTAATTTACAATTTCTTACATTTAGTATAATGTAACTAAAAGATTTTGTAATAATTTCTACTTAAACAATAAGTAGAATTTCCTTTTATCACAAAATCATAGTTGGCCAATGTGAATAATTTGCTAATTAGCGTTTATCTTTAGCTGCAGCTATGTTTATTTGTTATATCTTTTTTTAATTTTTTTTTATTAAAATATTGTAAATACATATTTTACAATTGTTTGTATTTTTTCTTTTTACATCATGATTTTTATTAACTTTGCTGCTGTGTTCTCTTTGTTTTAAGCAAAACAAAACAAAAAAGCATGGATACAATTTATAGTGAATAAATTAATATTCTAAAGGAAATATATGTGCCTCCTAAAATTATATACATGCATACATATATTTCATGTGCTATATTTATATAAACAAAAAAAGAATATATTATTTGTTATATAGATTTAGAAAAAAACCAAACTAATCAGAAACAAGAGATATGCATACACATACAACAATAATTATTATATGTTTTTATATATATATATATATTATAAAATTTATTTTATAAGTCATTCATTGATATCATGCCGCATGATTGATATGCATATTGTGATCATCCAAAAACATAAAGCTATTTATTGTTTTCTTTATATTTTTTTATTTTTTTTTAATAAAACTATTTTTTTATATGTACACCACCTTTGTTGCATAAAGTGAATTAATGTATAACTAAAAATCAATCATCAATTGATTATGATTTTACTATGATTATGAATAGGCTTTTTACATACATATGTTTGTTAAGTATATAGTACATATATATATTTATAATTAAATACCTTAAGGGACGTATAAGACGTCTTGTTTTCATGAATTGTGAATTGATATTGAAATCAAAATGGATATTTTTATTAAGATTTGTTGAAATAAAATCGAAGGATTTTTTGTGTTCTTACAGAAAATCTTCAAAATGTACTTGTGTGTTTGTTTTACTTAACGGTAGAATTTTATTAACAGAATTGTAAATAGTAAAAATAAATAAGATTCAAATTTATTTATTAACTGTTATTATTTTATTTGTAAATGATCAAATCTTTTAGACTGAAAATTTAAGGTAATGGGGGTTTATGTAAGTTTTCTTAGCGATAACTCATAATTCTAGTGACAACCAAATAAGAACTACCAAATTAAATATTAGTAGATTTGAACAACATTTTCAAACATAAATAACTCCTTGATGATTCATGGGAAGTATACCCCACCCCCACATTTGATCCAAGGGAATTTTATATAGAATTTAAAAAAAAAGTTTATTGAGATTTAAAGGTGATTAGCAGGGCAACCGGAAATATGCCCTAAAAATCGTGTTTTATGCGCATAAAATATGACCTGAAAAATGGCAAAATATAACCTAAAAATCATCAAAAACATGCCCTAAAAAATTAGTCATACAATTTTTTTCATATGAATTAGAAATATTTTTATTAAAAATAAAAAACAACAGCTTAAAAATTAAAAAAAAAAAAACAATATTATTTTAAATTCAGACTTTGTTAGTAGTTTTGGTAAATTTACATACACAAAGGTTGAGTAAAATAACATAGAAATAACTATTTTCGAGGAAATATTCCCCGGAAAATTAATGTAGGTCTCCGAAGTCATGAACTATCCTAAATATATTTTTACACATGATTTATCATTTTCTTTTATTTGACATTTGACCAAAAAAATCTTACTTTAAACCACTGTAAACCAAAATTGTGACTTATTGGAGCAAAATTTAGTTTAGGGTTTTGTTACTGAAGTCAAATGCTATTGTTTGATTTTGGTTTGGTTCACTCTCGAAAAAGTGCGTTGCACTGTTTGCCTGAAAATAGACTTTATAACATTTTATTTTGATTTTATTTTGGAACCTTTGACTCATAGAGGTTATTTGTCTTTGGTGACTCCTAGTGAAGTTTTTCGGAGAATTCTTCTATAGAATATTCTAATCCTTCACCTCCGTCCAAAGTTGACTTTTAAACAGTTTTTCAAAATTGGGCCAAAAATGTCCTATACGGATGGGAGCTGGAGGGTTAAAATGTTCCGAGAAAATATTCCCCTGATTGTTTTAATATAGGTCTCCGAAGACATGAAATACCCCAAACGTACCCCAAAATTTGCGACGTATTGGAGCAAAATGGAGCTTAGGGTGTTGTTACTGACGTCAAATGCTATCGTTTGATATTCACCCCTATTCCCGTAGACGTCGTCGACATCGTCGTCGTTTTTATGTCAACATCACTTCGAGTCAACATCGTTGTCACATCAATGCTATTTCGGTATTCTGTAACTACTATGAGACGACGTCGACTAGTAATCGATAACATGAAAGAAATAACAACAGCTGATGTAACATTTGTACATCAGCTGATTCATTTTGACTTTTATTTTCTGTTGTGAAGAAATGTTTTTTGTGTCCGATTCAGATTCAAGCGATGAGGAAAGTAAAAATAATCTTATACTGGAAAGGATAATACTTCGACTATGATCCGATGATCTTAAACTTGCCAAATAACGAGTATGTTCATCGGTGTTAGAATCGTAATTTGAGGTTATCTGTTGGCCGGCCTTCCAACTTTTTTTAGATTCTAGAACTGCTTAAGTCTTAATAAGGCAGCATTTAATTACGTAATCGTTCCTATAGAAATAGTTCCTATCATGAAAAGTGAACTCAGGACATATGTTTCAGTCATAATTAAGTTGTCAGCAACATTGAGGTCCTTTGGACAGGGGCCTTACAACCTAAGTGTAAGTGCAGCCAGTAGTAGCAAGATTCCTGTCTGAATGCATTAGAGAGGTGATTTGTCCACCTTGGATACAATTGGAAGTAACTGAAGATGACAAATCGGAAGCATAAACTAATTTTTTTTAACAAAACAGGTTTTACTGGAGTAATTGGATATGTCGATGGAATCCATATCAAAATTTTGCTACAAATAAAGAAGACCAGATTCGTAACTACAACCGCAAAGGATTCTTAAAGGCGCTCCAAAGGAATTAAATTGTTTTTCACTAATTTTCTCACATTACCCCTTAAAATTAGACAAAATCCTTGTACCTATGAGGGATTTTGTTTCCAAGCCCCTATTTGTTACTCGACATTGTTATTCTTGACGTCATTAAACAAAACCTTTTTTTAAATTTACAAAAACTAAAGTTATTCTTTCAAATTGTTTCAAGTCGTTACTAACAACTGTGACGACAGATTCAGAGTCGTTTCGATTCAACGTCGTCGTCACATTTCCTTACAGAATACCAAATTTGTGTCAATAGTAACCGATAGTTATCGAAAACGACTACGAGAATACCGATTTTACAGCGTCGTCACAAGACGACGTCGTTTTGCGTCGACGACGTCTACGGGAATAAGGCCGATTAGTTTCACCCCCGAAAAAATGTGTTGCACTGTGTTATCTATCAATTTAAAAGTGTCTTCATTCACCTGAACTTGTTCAATAAGCGTAAGACCTGATGTTTGCAAATTTTTAATATGTTTTGCAATAAAACTGTAATTTGAAGCAATCGGCCTTATTCCCGTAGTCGTCGTCGGCGCAAAACGACGTCGTCTTGTGACGACGCTGTAAAATCGGTATTCTCGTAGTCGTTTACGATAACTATCGGTTACTATTGACACAAATTTGGTATTCTGTAAGGAAATGTGACGACGACGTTGAATCGAAACGACTCTGAATCTGTCGTCACAGTTGTTAGTAACGACTTGTAACAATTTGAAGGAATAATTTTAGTTTTTGTAAATTTTAAAAAAGTTTTGTTTAATGACGTCAAGAATAACAATGTCGAGTAACAAATAGGGGCTTGGAAACAAAATTCCTCATAGGTACAAGGATTTTGACTAATTTTAAGGGGTAATGTGAGAAAATTGGTGAAAAACAATTTAATTCCTTTGGAGCGCCTTTAAGAATCCTTTGCGGTTGTAGTTACGAATCTGGTCTTCTTTATTTGTAGCAAAAATTTTGATATGGGTTCCATCGACATATCCAATAACTCCAGTAAATCCTGTTATGTTAAAAAAATGTAGTTTATGCTTCCGATTTGTCAACTTCAGTTACTTCCAATTGTATCCAAGGTGGACAAATCACCTCTCTAATGCATTCAGGGTTTCGACAGGAATCTTGCAACTACTGGCTGCACTTACACTTAGGTTGTAAAGCCCCTGTCCAAAGGACCTCAATGTTGCTGACAACTTAATTATGACTGAAACATATGTCCTGAGTTCACTTTTCATGATAGGAACTATTTCTATTGAACTATTACGTAATTAAATGCTGCTATATTAAGACTTAAGTAGTTCTCGAATCTAAAAAAAAAGTTGGAAGGCCGACCAACAGATAACCTCAAATTACGATTTTAACACCGATGAACATACTCGTTATTTGGAAAATTTAAAATCATCGGATCATATTCGAAGTATTTTCCTTTCCAGTATAAGATATTTCTTGCTTTCCTCATCGCTTGAATTTGATTTGGGCACAAAAATATTTTTTCACGAAACACAATAAAAATCAAAATAAATCTTCTGATGCACAGATGTTACATCAGCTGTTGTCATTTCTTTCATGTTATCGATTACCAGTCGACGTCGTCTCATTGTAGTTACAGAATACCGAAATAGCATTGATGTGACGACGATGTTGAATCGAAGTGACATTGACATAAAAACGACGACGATGTCGACGACGACTACGGGAATAGGGGTGAATATAAATCAAGTCAGATCTAGTTTGGGGGGTCTGTCAAGACATCCTTTGAAGTTTTAATGAATTGTGCATCCTCAACATTCTGGCAAAAATAATTGTTTGGTCTGCTTATGTTCACTTCTATGACTTAGTTGAATAAGTTTACCGCTTTCTGCATGTTGCTTCACTTGAAATCTGCGATCTGCTGCAACAACTTTGCTGCACATTTAGAATAGAGGAATCCGCCATCAGCTCGTAAGTCTGGAAACTTTTCTACAACCGCCTTTGGATTTGCTGCTTTAATCGGATTAGCTTTAGGCATTATGTCCAGGGTCGTAATCGGTGGTGGTTGAAAAGCACCTCTTTTTTAGGTTTTGTTTACTTATTGAATAAGAAAGCGCGTTAAAAGATTAATAAATGTTTAACATTTCACAGTTGTGTAAAACATGATTTGGCTGTTACATTTTAAAAAACCAAAGTTGCAAAGACACTTGTTTATACGAACAAAAAAAATGTCAAAAGCACAAAATATGCTTAAAAAGGGATATTTTTTAAAAAATATGGCCTAAAAAATATAAATTATGCTTTAAAAAAGGAGATTTTTTTAAAATTATGCTCCTAAAACTAAAATTTCCCGAAATATGACGTTATGGGTAAAATATGCCAAAATATGCTCTAACAAATAGGTCTCAAAACACTTGTAGGACCATGAAACGTGTAAATATATTACCCATTTGTTAATATCTCGTTGTAAAAAAAACATGCTGTAGCATATTTCCGGTTGCCCTGGTGATTAGTATTGAAATTTCAAGACATCTTTTATAATTGCACTTTCTTTTGGTTTCTTTATAATTGTTTTATTGTTTAAACTCATCACTTTTCTTTCCTTGAAAACATAATATACTGTCCTGTCCGTCCATTTTGGAATTTTTGTTACCAGCTTTATGTTTGCAAACATTTCAAACGAGTTCTTTGAATTTACCCTTACTTTTTGCTACCTGCGCATACTCTTCCCTACATGTAGATTTACGCAGAAGCACATATCATTTAAGATATTAGAGATTACGAGAATGATGAAGAAAAAGAAACTGATGTTTTGCAAACAGGTGTCAATTACTAAATTTGTCGATTACACAAGGATGTGTTTTATTTCATGTTATTTATTTTAGTATATTTGATGTTCATTTATATCATTTTATTTAATTGTAAATTCTTTTATTTCATTTCATTTGTTTTATTTAATTCAATTTTATTTTGTGTAATTTCTTTTTACTTGTTATAATTTATAGTATTTTAGTCTATGACTAAACGTTTGCATATTCGATAATTCAATTCAATTACTGGCACGATCTATGCCGCTTACTTTTACAATGATTTTTTATATAATGTATACATATTACATACACATTTTTTATCAGATTTTTTTTATATAACTTATTTAAGTTTTTTCTCATTTTAATTTATTTAATTTTATTTTATAATAATTTACCTGATCTTAATGTTTTATTTTATTATATTTAATTTTATCTGATCTTACTATTTGTTTTTTTTTATTATTAAATTTTACTTTTTTAAATTTATTTTATTTCACTTTATTACTCATAATTTTATATTATTTTTATTTGTTTTCATTTCAATGTATTCTACTTTATTATATTCCATTTCTTTTTATTTTGTTATATTATTAGAAGAATGCTGTTATGCGTCTATTTTTAGCAGCGGGGAGGGATGTGTTTTGGATTTTTTATACTATCCTGATAGGCCTGCCTAATACCTTCTAAAATGTGTTTGGAAAAGTGCATCTTTCGCAAGGCTTGAGCAATTTTCCACTGAGCATAGGGAAAGCTCCTAAAAAATTAGCCTAGAATATATTAATGGTGTATTTTTAAAAAGCCTCCAAAAACTTTATTTTCCCGCATTTTATGTTATCTAAATATAATATATACTCCCCACGTCATTGTGTACACCCGCAGTAATTATAGTAGAACAAATACAAGCTGGAAATTCCGATATCATTGACCCCCATAGAAGTCTTTGCGGGTAATTTTGTACTTTACATACCATACGGTTCAAAGTAAAGTAATATAAAAATAATTAAAATTTTCACATGAATATATGATTTACACTCATAAAAGTTATATACATTTGCCACAGGTTATGCATATGTATAAATTTGGTAATAAAACTATGTTAAAAAATGAAATATATGATTCATCTCTCCCATTTGTTCAAATTCATTCCCGCATCGATCAGTGTTTTAAACAATATTCCAGGCCCCTTTATACAATAACATATAAAGAACAACAAAAATCTGCATAAATTTGTGTCAAAACTGGTTTAATTAACATATTAGAAAAACAATTTATTTTGTAAAATAAAAAACTGATCTCTTTCTAGTCGTCGTCAGTAATTATGTATATACATATGGTTAGTTTAAAGTACATATATTAATATTTATATTAATTTCGAATGAAAATTACTTTTCACTCTCATTAATGTTTCAAATTATTCTTTGTAACTATAAAGCTTTAAAATGTCTATGAATATTCCACCGTATAGCTTATGGCGAAAAGATTCACATCTCCATTATTCCGTTTTGTGTTTTTACTCGCGGCGATCTTCTCTTTCAATAGCGATGTATATTTTTGTGATCTTCGAACTTTTTCAATTGATGCAAATTATCCCACCATATTTTCAAGTTATTGTTTAAAATAAGCCTAAACCATGGTGTCAATGGGGCATCAAAATTTGCAATCTCCTCATCAATATTCTGACGTTGTATATAGCGCACTTCGCTCACTTCATTCATGTTGGGTTTAAGTTCCACATCTTTTTGTAGGAAGAGAATATAATCGATTTCATGTTCACCCCAGGTGCCGTCGCCTGTATTGCCGTAATGAATACGAGTCAGATAATGGAAGTTCTCTGGTCTTATTTGATTCGTGGGTATGCCTAGTTCGTAATTAAGACGTCGTTGTGCTGCTTTGCGTATGCCAAATGCATTTAGTTCCTCACGTTCCACTTCGATCTCATGCAATGGATGACTGCAGCAGGCATTCGTATAAGTATCGGGGAATGTGATCTGTAATAATGAGAGGGAAAGTTTGTAAAATTGTCATGATCGACCTTATTGGTCAGTAGGCCAATAGTAGTATACATACCTTGTGTTCTGACCTTCTTTGCACTAACATTTCACCTTTGGTATTGAACAGGAACACCGAGAATGCCCGATGCAATTTCACTTCTTTACTCTCCGGATTGACGCGATGACAATCGGCCTTTGATGTAGAACCTATGACCTCATCGTTTTCATTCACCAATATGCATTGTTCCTTAAGGGCTTGCTCCTGCAACGCATCGTGGACTCGCTCCGTTTTGGAGGCTGCAGTAACCCACGCAGAGCATGTGCGTTTTGCTGGCGCTTGCACCAATTGTTGGCCGAACCGTCTTATTAATGTTGTAATCATCCTAACGAACTCTCATACAATGTTGGCAAATGATCTATTTTCTACAAATTTATTTGTTTACTTCGCTCTGGGTGAAATCTGGCGCAGACAATTGCTATTGTTTGAAAGTTACAAAGGGCCGAAAAATTACCCTTTCACTTGGACGACGATTGGTTGGAATCTGTAGATACGACTGTTTGAAAACTGTAGAATATCGGTTCAATTGGTGCAATTGCGCAAATAACTGTATGCGTTGATATTAAGTGGTTTATTTAAATACTTGTGCGCGTATTGCCGTTAACAATTTTTGCTGAATTATTGGAATTATTCCAAATTTGTTTATTTTGGCGCATGTCTGAAACATATGTTTGTACGCAGTTGTAATTTTAAGTACTGTGGCCACTGTGGCACTGTTGGTAAACAACACAAATTTCCATGCACCCTACATTACACTGTTATCGGAACTTAACGTATAGGAAAAAAGTTACATAAATGTAATAAAATTATATTTTTATTTAAAAAATATTTAAATATTTAATATTTAATTAATATTTAAGGTATCTAAAAATTTTGAAATTTGTGTTTTTGACAAAAAAAATTTTAATTTAAAAACCGTTATAGATTATAATTAAAAAAATGTTAAATATAAATTTTTAACTTCTTTCTTAGAAAAGTTCCAATTATTTGCAATGTACCATAAAAATGAAAGTTTTGTAAAGGCTCATTCAAAATTAAATAAAATTCAAATTATATAATTTTTTTCAATGAAAATTAAATACATTTTTCACAAAAAATATTTCATAATCGAAAATCGGACCAGTTTGTTGTTAAAATTGTTTACCTATTTCTTAAAAAAATTATCACACTATTTTAAGAATTTACGTTTTTCTTCATAAAATTCAATTGTTTATTAAAAATTTAAAATATGTAATTAAAAAATAAGCTTGAAACTTTTCAACAAAATTAAAATTTTTGCAAAAAAAATTCTCTACATTTAAAAAAAAAAAACAAATTTATTGACAAAAATTAAAAAACACATACTACATAACTAAAAAATCACCACAAATATGGAATTGCTATAAAAACCAAATAAAAAAATCGAAAACAGTTAAAAAAAAAACTAAAAATATTAAATTTACTTACTTACTTATATTTTGCGCATAACTCCTATTTTTTCAGAGTGTCTATATTAAGGCTATTTCTAAAATTATTTATCTCATTTGACCCAGAATCACCTTAGCGATATGTCAGAGATTTTGTGTCCAAATGGGCCCCGGTTACAGCTTTAAGCTTGGTTATCGTGATTTAGGGGGTTTTGGTTTGATGTTTTTCCCTAGACCCGATTTAATAAATTAACTAAATTGAAAAAAGACAAGGCCGGACTCGACGTTTTTACCCTCATTCGAACATGAGGAATCGAACTGCATCATTAGTTTTTTGAGTTACATCACAGTTAGTAGTCTTTTAAAGGGTTAAATAGATTACGACAAGCTATAGTTGGGTTTTCAGATAAGCATGACTTATTTAAAACAACTTTGTCGAAGACAACATATACGAAAACCCAACTATTGTCTGCGAAAATCTATTGGAGCACATAAACCCTTAAACATTTTTTTGACAAAAACAATTACAGTGTTATTTAATAACAGACCATAATAAAGGTTATGAAAATAATGTTTGACACTACTTCTGAAAAAATATCATCAAATACATACTTCTGAAATTAAACTATATCAATTCCAAAACTTACTATTAATAGCTAATCATTAACATAGACCAGAGCCCGATAATTTCCCCAATATTACTCATGGGGCACATCAGATTAAACGAGCCATCAAGACCTATATCGTCCCCTTAATATATATATATTTATTGCATTTTTAGAATCCCCACCATTGATTCTATGCCTGGTCAAAATTTACTTCCACAAAGTGCGTCAAAAGGTCATTGGAAAAAATATTATATAAAATTAAAAAAAAAATTCATAGACATCCGATTTGACGAAAACTTTAAACTCGGTTTTCTCAAAACACCAAAAAAATTATACACTTTTGTTTTATTAAGGGGACGATATGAATATTATTAATATTACTTTAATATATTGGTTGCAATGTGAACTAGATTTTACATTTACAAAATCATCGCTTTTTTCTGCTCTCATTAAATCGATTAACAACCGCTACATGTCGTTATCATTTCTCTAAAACTACTTAATCGGTTTTTCGATTTCTATCGAAATTGATTTTATCCCATCTCTATTATCAATTTGTGGAAAGAGAGCGAGTGTAGTGAATTTCTTGTCATAGCTGAAGAGCAAAACAAATTTTTTCCTTCGTAAAAAATGGTAAAAACGCCCATTTTAGTTATTTAACGTACTGCTGGCTATATTTATTTGTTGTCTCCTTGCAGATTCGTTTCATTCTGATACAAAATCGAGCTGGCAAAACTCGTTTGGCCAAGTGGTACATGAATTTTGATGACGACGAAAAACAAAAGCTCATCGAAGAGGTACATGCAGTTGTGACTGTGAGGGATGCAAAACACACAAATTTCGTAGAGGTTCGTTGGGTCATTGTTCTGAATTATCTGCTGTTTGTTTTTTGTTTCATTTAAATGTCTCGTCCAATCTCAATTGTAGTTTCGCAATTTCAAAATTGTGTACCGCCGATATGCGGGTCTCTACTTCTGTATATGCGTCGATGTGAACGACAACAATTTGTGCTATCTGGAGGCTATACACAATTTTGTCGAAGTGCTCAACGAATACTTTCATAATGTGTGTGAATTGGATCTGGTCTTCAACTTCTACAAGGTGTACACGGTGGTCGATGAAATGTTCCTCGCTGGCGAGATACGGGAGACATCACAAACCAAAGTTCTAAAACAACTACTGACCCTTAACTCGCTGGAGTAAACCAGGACCTAGCGCCTATCAGGAGAAGTAGTAGTAGTACATAGCATAGTTATCATTCCAATGCGTGCGTGCGTAAATTGTGTTCGACGAAAAGTAAATCTGCACTTCTATTTCTCACTTCAAATGCATTAAATGTTCCCCTAGGCCTGGGTAGCTGGGAGATATTCTAAAGCAACAAAAAAAACAAACAAACTCGACGACACACTCCTCACCTTTCGAATCTTTGATTTAGTTTGTAATTCTCGCTTGTATTTTTTTTATAATGTTATGGTTAATGTGAAAGTTTAACTTTACCAGAAACAAAGCAAGATCTTTTTCCCCCGGTATTATAATGATGATGTGTATAGTAAAGTATACATGAAAAAGAGATTTAAAACTCGTTCAAATATTATTACAAATATTGTTAAATTAATTATCCAAATGTATGATGATAATGTATTATATGAATAAAACAAAGATAATCTATTTGAAATTTAGACGAATAATAAGTTTAAGACAATAATAAGTGGGAGTAGTTTTACTATAATGATGTCGGGCATGAGTAACGTGTCCGTTGGGAAATCAGTGGATATCGATAATGGAATGCTGTGTAAGAAAATGTACAATACCCTAGGATCAGAGTATTGAAAAATTCCGCTCGGGATCTAAAAAAAAAACAATATGAAAAGACCACTTTGAGAATAAAACCTTTTTAAGCCCAATCAAAATATTATTTTATTTATCGCTCGCTATGGGGGGGGGGGGGGGGGGGGATTAAAAGAATTTAAAACCACTATTGAGTCGAATTTAAATATGACATGTAGTTGAATGTTTATGTGCGATCAGAACTCAAGCTGAAATATGCTTTATGTTGTAAAATTTAAGTGTTTTAGTGCGTTATGAAATTCAAACAAAGTATTATCGATGGCTAAAAATAAAAAAAGGCATATCCTAATTGGCTATATGAACTTTAGAGGAGGATAAAAATAGTGAATAAAATCTGAATAATTCTATAAGATATTTTACAGTTAGGGATGTTTTTTAAAGTCTAAAAATTCTTTATTTATTAACATACAAATTTTTTTTGTGCGAAACATCTATTTTGTCATCCCTACAATAATATGAAAAACAGATTTCGTTGAAAAAACATGATACGCCCTTTAAGTAAGATATGAAATCGTATAAAAACGGAAACACTTTGAAACGTCGCTAGCTGCATCAAAGATAATACATGTGTCTTAGCCTTTACTTACTAGTCGTCCCATGAATATAAAATTTTTAATGCAGCCCTGTTTCCATTCAATTTAATCTTATTTTATTTTGTAATTGTAATATAATTTTTAAATTTTCTATATGTTTTATAATAATAAATAATTGAATTCCCGTTTTAAGTCTTTTAAATATGGCATTTAAACAGAAAAGTCCACCGCGATGGAGAAAAAGGTGGATTTTTTTCTGACTTGAATTAGTAAAGTCGTATACTTAAATTATATTAAATTAAAATGTCTAAAGCTTATCTTATTTTTATCTTGAATTTTTAATAACAAATTTACTGATGATGCATGGACACTCTTATCATAAAATATTTTTTACAACAGTAAATAATTTTGATTTTATTTTATTGACGTTCTAATGTAACATTCATGATCAACAATTTTTTGTATATAAATGTTATAATATTCCCTAATTTCGCAAATAAAAAAATCACAGAATTGCCCATATATGTATATAAATAAAGTCATAGAAAAAATTTCACGTGCTAAATCATGAAAAAAAAATTCTAGGAAAAAAACAATTTGCAGTATATGTATGAAACTTCCAACGTTCGGCGTTCTTTTAAATATTTCAATTGTGATCATTTTCATTATTTCGACCCGATAGCAAAGACTTAATTAAGTTTCCAATTAATAGCTAATTTAGAAAATATCTGCATAACAAGTATAATGTTTGATACAGTGTTGTTCGTATTATGTTTTATTTGTTATAATATTATAATATTATGTTTTTCAATATAAAAAATTACAAAATACAAAACATTCATATTTATTTCATATTTACATTCCAAACCGTTAATATTATTTTTTTGAAACTCCTCATTAAGTTTTCAATTTAAAGATTTCCACAGTGTTGTATTTGATAACATGTATCTAGTGGTTATTTTTCGGAATTAAATGGAAATATCCCTTCTTTTACAACCCTAGTTCAGGCATATAGAGTAGTCGTATTAATTATAAACCGAAAGTGTTATCGATAAAAAAAATATTTCCATACTGGTGAAGAATTTTTCAAGTTTATTATTTTCTCACATATCTGTTGGAACTGTCGACACATTTTTGAAACCAAGTACCCTTAAACTCGACATATGACATTTATATAATCCTTAAATCCACAAATCAGTTGTGTCTTTTTTCCGTACCCGGTTGTAAAATTTTTTTTATGAAACCTTGAATGTAATGACACTTTCATCAGCAAATAAATTTTAGCGGATTTATATGATCGCAAGGCACATTTGTGTATAAACCGTTTTCGATAAGACTGCAACCAGATAAATCCATCGAAAAATCTGAGAACTCACCTTTTAAATGCGCGATGTTATAAAATCTAAAAAAAAATGTATTTGAACGTTTATCGACAACCAGAATATTATTGCAATTCGTATTCGTTAACACTCTCGACAGACAAATACGTTTGTGTGAAAGCACATAACGATATCAGCGGACCAATTATTATTAAGAATAATTACGCCTAGTTTGGTCGGTCGAAAAAGTCTATGTGCTTAAACCAGCTTTATGGCCAATTCATACGGATAGATTTTTGATGGATGAGATAATTTTGTGCATGTATGGTGGTAAACAGACCGGAACATCAAAGCAATTCTTTATCGATAACATTTCCGACAGATTCCAATGGAATCCTCATAAATTTAAAGAAAATCGATATCTGAAATAGTCGGATAATAGCTCCGTCGGCATAAAACTATTATATTTTTTTCCTATAGTTATTTACTGTGAGGATATGATTTCCATTCGACTGATTTATCAAATCTAAGAGAAAATATTATGGCTGAATTGCTGTGGACACACAGAATGTCATTACCAATAACCGTCCCGACAGACGAATCTGTCGGCGGATTTGTCTAAAAAAATGTGATAGGAAATGTTGTGTGTGCACGACTGTCCAACACCTAAAATGACATAGAAAGTCATTATCGATAACGTATTCCTATAAATAAGTACTTAATTTTTTTATTTTACTATTGTAGAATCGTAGTATTTGTCCAGTTTATATAATATGTTTTTAATTATAATTTCAATTGCTATAATTTATCATGCCTGTGTCTGAACGCACCTTAATGTCACCGTCATCATACAGTGACGATAACGCAACAACTGTTGTCTACCAATTACTTTTTCTAGTAATTGCTTCGAATACCCATTATTCACACTAACACCACTAGTGACGGTGATGTGTAAATCGTCGCCATCTTTTGTTGGAACAAATTTTTGCCTGTCGTCAGAAAAAGTGAACTTCTTTGATAATTACGTTTTAAATAACAAGATAACGCAAGAACCTTTGTAATTCTATCAAATAAATCTCTCTTTCTCCAAGTGAATTAAAGTTTTCTGCTAAATTTACTTTATTTACTGAAACGGTGAATTCCTCTTAAATCACTAAACGACAGAAAAAACAAAATATTTTTTTTTGTCCACGTCAAACGGGTGACAAGAGTGATTGCTGCAAGTACCCAAGTGTGTGTGTTGTGTGTGTGCCGAGAGCGAACAAAAAAAAGTGAATAGAAACGTACGAGAAAGAGAAAAATAACGAAGAAATAGATATTGTGCGACGACGACGAGAACTTTCAGAAGAAAAAACCAATTTTTTCTTTTGTGCAGAAAAAAACACCGCAAATTAATATTTTTTAAAGGAATTACAACAAGAACACAACAATAAAAACCATGTCAGCTGTAAATCCAGAATAGTAAGTGATCCTTTTAATTGGTTTGAGACCACACAAAAACGAAAAAAAAATCTACTATTGATGAATTTGATGGGAGAGAAAGAAATTATTCATTGTTTCTGCAGTGAAACCTGCATGCCTGAGAGATGAACGAGCAAAAAATAAAAAGTGAAGAATAATATCGAATATTTTGCGACGTCATTTATTTTACACTCATTCATTCAGCCAAGCAGGCAGTCAGGCAGCCAGTCGGTGCTGCTTTGTGTTCGGCCCACTCCCTTTTTCGTCGCTACGAATGTATTGGACAAAAAACGACCCCTACTTTTGAGGTTTTAGATGACGAAACGACACCAAAATCCTCACAGCTTAATGTCGTTCTCCCTGACTGATGGTAGTTGGAAAGGGGGATGCAGCCTACACTGCACCTCAACTCTTTCCATCGACTTAACGACCTCCCTTCACCTATTACATTAAAAAAATTTTTGGACTTGAACTATTTTGTTGTTTGTTCGATTAATGCATCGTTGGCCCCCGCTCTTTCTTTGTTCTCCAAATTGCATTCCATTCTCAAGTGCAGCAGCAGCAGCAGCTACAGCGGCAGTGATACATTTGTAACCTTTGGCAGTTGGTCGGTAGAAAAAGTAACTCTAATAAAGGGGCGGATGAGTCACACGGGCTTACGTTTTGTGGTGGCATCGTGTGACTGTGTGTGAGTGTATTAGTGTTCTTTTTGTTGGTTGTTTGTTTTGCTTTTCACTGCTGTTTTCCTGTTATATGTAGTTTTGTTATTTTTTAATGTTCGCCATCCCATCTGCTGCCTGCCCTGTCTTTGTGTCTCTTCCACATTATACAGCTGCTATGATGAAAAGGCGATGAAAATCACAAAAGGGATAATGAATTAGTAGTTTTTTTATTTACATGTCGGTACCTTTTTCTATTGTAGAACAGTGTACTGGAGAAAATTGTAACCAGCATAGAACGAGATAACAAAAATGCACGCTACCTGACATAGCGCTCCACATAAAACAGACAGAAAACGACCATAAATACAGCAAGATCATAATTTCTCTTTTCACCCCCCCCCGAATAATTCTTGTAAATAAATACGCTAGAATTTTTAGACTCACACAATGGGACTTACATTTTAAAGACAAATTCGAACGTCAGCTGTTTTTTTTTGCAAATATTACTAGAAATTTACCTATTTAAAATGTAGATGACTGAGACAATTGTCGAAGCCTGATCTGCATGATTGTCACTTATCCAACCAAGAGTGTGTTAAAGGTATCTAAAAGGTCAAAGCAGGGGCAAACCACCAGCGCCATGTTTTTACGATAGGTTTTAGCTGGAAAAGGATTTGTAATGTGGTATTTGATCTACGTCAGATTTTCTTAGAGTCATTACAGCCGTTTGCCGGGATTGATGATCATTTTACAATAACGCCGTTGTAATAACAAAACTGGCCTCCTCCAATCTGCGTAGGAACCATGTACAGTTGCTGTTGCAAATCTTGAACATTTTTTCAAGCTTTTATACGAATCTACCTCCCCAATTGTCGCATGACTATCGACATTAAAGATACCAATTGGTATTTCCCATATGGATTTAGCTGCCATTTTGACTTTGCTTGAAAAACGCTGCATTTGTTGGTATCTTTCATGACTATCTACATTAAAGACACCATTAGGTATTTCCCCTATGTATTCTGCTGCCAGTTTGACTATGCTTGAAAAAAGCTGCAGTTGTCATCAAATCTTTGGGTCTGGCAATAGACGCAAATAAAAACAAGTTGATGGTATCAGCGTACAATGCGTCCAGAAGACTCGGGCAGACAGTGGAAGTTGAATATTAAAACTATGAAGTAGTCAGTGGGTTTATTGCCTCGGTACCGACATAAACAAAACAAACACCATCAGTTTTTAGATAAATAGGAGAACAGTACTGGTAATACTTTGGATAAATAAGCCTTTTTAAAAAAACAACCACCTCTCGTTAAAATC
This sequence comes from Muscina levida, assembly GCA_964034835.1. Lineage (NCBI taxonomy): Eukaryota > Metazoa > Arthropoda > Insecta > Diptera > Muscidae > Muscina > Muscina levida. Next base: position 164,374,037 of record OZ035880.1, on the reverse strand, counting down.
AAGCTCTTCAAGTCACTGATACCACCCGTACTGTTATATGGTTCAGAAGTATAGTTACTTGCGGAAACAGAAGAGAAGGTACATGGAGTGTTTGAGAGTAAAATCCATTTTAAATTCTATGGACGAATCTGCGTTAACGCAGAGTTATATGAAATACGGGCTTTATGAGCCATTTACCAAAATAGACATAGTTAAGCTTATTGAAATACACCGACTACTTTGGTTAGGTTAAGATGAATACGACCCCGGCGACAGAAGACCAAATTTCAATGGAGAGACCAAATGGAAGCTGACGACTCCAAACTCGATGTCAGAAACTAGAAAAGATGTTTGGCCGAATAAACTACCGTTTTGTAATAACCACCTAAAAAGAAAAAGAATATAATCTAACTTGATGGAAAAATTTTGTTGATAGATTTTGTTGTCTAGATACCTACACTACTGTCCTACTGTAATGTTGAGATTTCTACATATGACGACACTGGAACCAAAGCGATATAAGTCGTAATGGGATTATTACACAATGTCATAGAAATATGAAAATTCTTTCATTCTACACTGATGGAACTGATCTTCTGTACTTCCTTAATTGAGGTGTTACAATGTCTGGCTATAGAATTAGTTCAGTCAGCAAAGCAACGCATAACGCGTTTCCATAATATTGTTAGATGCACGCTGTTGTGATCTAGATCACTTTGTTTCCAATGTCGTCATATTAAGTTTCAATTCACCACATCAAACTATTGCTTAGTCTGGATATAATGACAGTCCTCGGAGCTTATAGGGTTTATCATTAACCCGAATCAGTGTTTTGAACATAAGCAGAAGAAATATAATCTACGTAGAAAGTTCATATTTGTAATACCAATAAGTTGGGAAAGCTCTTTCCGAAGAAAAACTAAACAATACTGAATCAACATTTTTTATAACTCCTTACTGGAATAGATGGGATTTTTCCCAGTGAGAATGAATACTTCACATGTTATTTAATCTTTTAAATCAATAGCATCTTATCATTGTTACAACACTTAAAAACGTAGCAGAGAAAGAGGAGTTTAACCCAAAAAGGGAAGGAATTAAGATCTTTAAACTAAACGGATATTCAACTTTCACAAAGAGCAAAATTTCACTTAACTTTTGTACATAAATGATGTACGTTTTCTTTTATTAACTGGTACAAAAGCAAAGTAGCATCATAGATGTACAATAATACAGGCAGATTTGACAAAATGCAGTTATCATGGACATAATAATGTTATAAACCTTTAAGAAGAGACTATCATATCTCTTCTTAAAGATCGATGTTAAACAGTTACGCATTACAAATTTACATTCCATTGCTCAATCATAAAGGAATTTTTCAAACACTCAGAAAAAATATTGGTTTCGTTTTACAGATGTTCTTGTTCGACAGAACTATAACCAACCAAATTTCTAAGATATTTAAACTTCAATATAAATACTGATTTCAGACTGCGTTTTTTTAGCATTGTTGATAGATAGCTTCAAACAGGTAGACAGCTAAAACAATAGATTAGCCCTCAACATTATCCCATCTATGCCAATCCCCTATCGGTATATTGCCGAATTAAATGTGCCAACTTTTCATATCTGTGTGTTTACTTTATTTGCATATGCAATTTCTTAATGTCTTTTGCTTTTGACTTTGATACGTAATCAGGTTTTTTCTTCATGTTTCTTCGTCTATGCTATTTGTATATTGTTTGTGTTTCTGTTGTTGTTTTTCAATGAACATTCTCAGTGTAAATTGCAAAAATGTAAATTGCACATCAGACGAGACTTGTTTCAATAATGATCGACGATCTCAGACGAAATGCGTATTAGAAATTTATATTGTTACAGAGTACTTGGTCAAAATATTTTGTATTTCTTTGTTCGACGAGGTAAGGTGAGGTACATAAATGGAGAATAACAGAATCTTTATGCATTTGTTATTAACTGGAATAAAGTATAAAATAATAATATTTTAAAGTGTCATGTTTAAAATTCCTACCGAAACAAGTTTAAATCAAACATACTTTGAACTCTGCAATAAACTTTTTTTTTAATTTATATACTATATAAAAGTGTTTGACTTGATTAATTGATATAGCAGAGACATCGCAGGGAAATCACTCAGTCGTTACTGTGTTGTGTTACTTCCTGATTACCTTAAAAACTCTCTTTTTGAATTTTTTGAATCTCAAATTCAAGATTACTTTACTTTGAAGGAAAGGTGATGCAAATGTTTTGAAAAGGCCGACCGTGCGTTAGTACGCGCGACTATCACTTGAAAGACCAGGAATCGATTCCTGGCTGTTATTTACATTTAGATCTAAAAATCAACCAATCCATGTGTATTTACACCGCAATTTATGTATTTTTAATTTATATGAATTTCAAACAAGACAAAAGATCCGAATAATTATTCGTCCTCCATCTGATATCAATAAGATAATGTATCATAAGACATTAGATGTATAGACTCTCAATTCGCTTGAATTTTTATGTAAAGCTTTATATTTTTATATACAGCCAAAGCAGAGTAATTTTCAATTCACATACATATGGCTTATCTTAAATTTATGATCGACGCGTCATCTAAATGAGAAATAAATGAGGCTTTGTTTAAATATTGCAATTCATTCGATGAGCAGTATAAAGGCTGTAAAGTGAAGAAATAGAATTTACAATAATTTCACCTTTTATAATAAAGAATGAATTAAGTGCCAATTTTTAATTGAGAATCTCAGTTTACATTTTAAATTTATTTATTTATCTACAAATGTTTGTTAACTTTGCCATATTAAACTATTCATAACATATTTTCGCAGGAAAATGTTTCATCAAATTTTATGTTTTCTCGTGATTTTATTGCATTCCACTTTAAGTACGTGTATAGTTGTGTCAGAGAATCGTTTGTATATGAAGTCATCGTTGACGTGTTTACTATATTAATAGAAAAATGTTTGTAATGAGTTTCCTCCAAACAAATTGTGTGGCACGGAATATTTTTATTATTATTTAAAATTTTTAGATATTTTTCAATTGATATTATTCAAGGAGTTTCTCAATGTTAAAAGCAAAATGATTTACTTGAAGTTTCATTATTAACCATGAATATGTCATGGTCATTAGGGCTATAACCAAATTTTGGGCCTTTAAATAATTGTCAATGGCTTATACGACTATGCTAGGGCCATTTTGATATTTGAAAAAAGTAAAAAAGTTATAGTTCTAGCGAACAAATTGAAATTCATTTAGCTTTTGAGCTCAATTCTACTTATTAATTTTTAAATCTTAGCTCCAACTTAGAGTTAGCATCCATACTTTATCCATTAAAAAAAATTTCTTATGATAAAAACTAACACTACTGACCATTTCTTATATCGTTTATTACATTCCTATTTATTTGATTTTATAATTTAACAGCAGTCTTGTAAAATAATATCACCTTTATGTTTTAAAGAGTTAAACCAATTGTCAAGTGAAGCATTCATTTAATATTTTTCAAATATAATAAAATGCCTTTATAGCTTATAATTATGAATATTACCTAAATTTTCATCATGTAGTTCTTGGAACCAAATCTAGGGCTTAGTGCTAGGAGGTTTTTTTAACCTTACGCTATCACAATCGGCGTATTCTCTGTATCGTTGTATCGCTGTATCTCTATAGTAAATGATTTGCATGACCCATTTTCTCATTTCCCTTACGTTATATGTATTGTGCTTTTTATGTACTTTGATGATATACCTTTTGAAAACATCTAATGTGCCTCAGTTCGTTATAATTTTTTTTGTTGAAATTTTATGATGTTTTTTGGAGATCAAAAAAAAGCATATGGGGCAAATATTTACAGTATTTATGATTCCATTTTTTTTTCTCAATATTCGCTCTAATTTCATATCACACAAAAGTCGTTTCTTATCGCTCTTCACAGTGGGAGGTTTTATGTTTGCTTTGACTCACAGCCCTGTCACAGTTAACACAAATAATTGTGAATACATTTTGGAGATCTACTGGCAAAGAAACAATGAATAATGACGACAAGCGGCTCTTATCACCACATATCCGACAAATGTTTAATTATTTTTTGCAATGCTTATTTTTTGTTAACGTCCTATTTTTATTAATCTTATTTACTTTGCATTTGCAGTGATTATCTCTTCAAATTACTTTTGATTGGTGACTCTGGTGTAGGAAAATCCTGTCTTTTGTTGAGATTCGCTGACGATACATACACAGAAAGCTATATCAGCACAATTGGTGTAGATTTTGTAAGTTCAACTGCTAACCATATTATAGTAATAAAATAATTAATATCGTTGTTCTTTTGTCTTTTACAGAAAATCAGAACCATTGAATTGGATGGTAAAACTATAAAGTTGCAAATCGTAAGTTCTTTTTTGCTTTATATGATGATAGTTGCATTTTATTAATGTCTTGTTTTTTTTTTTTGTCTCGTAGTGGGATACTGCTGGTCAGGAGCGTTTCCGTACCATTACTTCATCTTATTATAGAGGAGCTCACGGTATTATTGTCGTTTACGATTGTACGGATCAGGAATCCTTTAATAATGTCAAGCAATGGCTTGAAGAAATCGAACGATATGCCTGTGAAAATGTCAACAAATTGTTGGTGGGCAACAAGAGTGATTTAACGACTAAGAAAGTTGTTGATCATACCACAGCTGCGGTAAGTTGGCAAAAAAAGTAGTTTTTGCTACTATTGTTATTATGATAAAACTTTCATTATGTAAGCTTAAAAATGCTTTGCCTACAAAAAAGCATTGCATCTGTTTTATTTTTGATCTTATTTATTTGTACATATCGCACCTGTTTAACAAAAGGGTGACAACTTAAAATTTCTAAACTTTAATTTTTTGTACTAAAAAGAGAAATAAACAACATAAAATGGTCAAAGTAGAGATGGTCCTTGTTTAGTATCCTCTTCCGTAAAAAAAACTATTATGACACTGTCTGTCTTTTCAGAATAACTTCTTTAGACACAACTAAAGAGTTACACTTTTATTTTGTTTAGTTTTAAAGTTGTCACTCTTTTGTTAAACAGTTGTGATATATTAAAACCAATCCCCTTGGGCATTATAGATTCTATAAGTAACATTGTCAAAATTCATATAATTTTATTTTCTGTATATTAAATTACATGTAGTATTATTTTTTTATTTTTCTCTAAACCATTAACTGTGGGCACAACTCCAATATAACGGATATATTCAGTTTAAAGATGTTTTTAAGAAAATTTCTTCAACATCACTGTTGTTCTTAACACAACTTACGTTAGGACCCACATTTGGTAATAATATTTTATATATTTTTTAAAAGGAACTATGTTTACTGTTAAATTAGGGGGTGAAAATAAAGTTTGTAAACTTATTTTTACTGAAATATTTTTAGTCTTTTACGTTATAAAAGTTTAAAAAGAATAAAAGCTGTAGCTTTGTTAAAAAAATTATTAAGTATTTATGTTTTTATACAAATTTTTTAAAATTATCGTATTGATTCATTCATAACATAGGTTCATATGCAATTGTTTAATTTACGTTTTTCGTGATTTTACTTCATTGCACTTTATGTCCGTCGGTTGCTGCTTAAAAGGGATATCATTTGTATATCAAGTCATCGTTTAGGTGCAGTATATTAATATAAAAATACTTGTAATGACTTTTCTCTGATTAAATGTACACGACACGAGAGATGTTTATCGTTATTCGATGCAATTTGTTCGATAGTTTGCAATTGATATCAATTAACTGTGTTCCAAATTGATGGTTCAGTATGGAAAATCTTTGGACTTAACCGACCTTTTAATTGCCTTTTTCGAAAATGTTGCTCGCACACTTGAACAACAATTGGTAATTGATTTTATTTCCCTGTAGAGAATAAAACTAGTTCGGAAGATTCATATAAACAACTGCCTCATTTAACATCAAGATGTTCTAAGCTTTGTATTAAGCAAGTGTTGAGTAGATAGGGTCGAAAAAAAAAGTTGCACTTCTCAGTCCCTAAATTTGAAGATTAGGCAACAACGATTCTGGGACACAAGAAAAAAAATTTTACGCGCACCCTAAAAACGGCCCATTTAGTTATTGACGTCGGAGTCAAATGACATATGGAGGAAATGTAGCCTTTTTTTCTCGATCGGGCTTCAAATGACGTCACAGCACAGAAAAAACTAAATGGGCCGTTTTTAGGGTTCGCCGAAAAAAATGTTTTCTTTTGTCCCAGAATCGTTGTTGCCTAATCTTCAAATTTAGGGACAGATAAGTCCAAATTTTTTTTTAATGCTGGTACCGACCCACTCTAGTGTTGAGTATCATTAGATTATTATAACTTAAAAAACTAACAAAAAACTAACACATTCCCTTTCATATCAAGAAAATATCTTTGCAACAATTTGTGAGATATTGTCGCGGTTGTGAACGAAACCCATATCCATCGGTAGCATTTGATCTTACTAACAAAGCCTTAAACTTAATTTTGTCCACTACGTCACAATTTTTTAACAGTGGTTTAAAATTTAATATTTTTGGTAAAAAGTCTAATCAAAGTATATGAAAAATCATGTGTAAAAATTTATTTGGAATAGTTCATGTCTTTGGAAACCTAGAGGGTTCAAATGTTCCGAGGAAATATTCCCCAGAAAATTTTAATATAGGACTCCGAAGATAGTAACTATCCCAAATGTATTTATACAAATAATTTTTCATATTTATAGATTCCACTTTTGACCAAAAAAGTAAAACTTCAAACCACTGTAGTAGAGCAAAATGGAGTTTAAGCTTTTGTTACTGAGGTTAAATGCTATCGTTTGGTATTGGCTCCCTCCCGAAAAAGTGTGTTGCACTATTTGCTCAGAAATAAACTTCTTAAAATTTCATTTGGTTTTATTTTATAACCTGAAATATCAAATTTCAAACCACTGTAAAAAATTGTGAGGTATTGAAGCAAATGGGGTGCTACCCTTTGATATTGGTTTGATTCACCCCCGAAAAAGCTATTGAACATTTTCAATACAAAAAACTGTCTCATTCAACATGGAGATATCCCAAGCTCCGATAAAAATTGTCCTTTTTGTACAAGTATATAATCAGTTCAGTTCGGTAGTTAATTGTCTATTTTAAACTACACCATTTCAAATTGAAATTCAAAGAAAAACAATTAAAATTCAAACTTTCTATTTGAAATTAAAAAATTCCATCAAATGAAATTTAAAACTTGTCAATTGAAATTGAAAACACATCAATTGAAATTCAAAACTCATCAATTGAAATTCGAAACTCGTAAATTGAAATCCAAAATTCGTCATTTGAAATTCAAAACTTATCGATCGAAATTTCAATTTCGTCGAACGAGTTTTGAATTTCATTTAATGCATCAATATATTAAAGTGGAAATACTGATGTCGATATTTTTTCATAATGTTACATATTGTTAATGGTAAAGTAACCCCTGGACCTGCTTAACATAACGCCAATTTTTTTCTTTATAAATATAAATGTGGATTTGACAAAAATTATGTTAGACCTTTTTAAAAAAAAAATAACAACAATTTGTGTACCATTCCACAAAGACTTAGTTTCACAGGAACTCTAAATCTATAAACTAAGGGTGATCGCATAAATTGATGTTGGATTTTTGTCGGCCTGACTCCCTAAAAATTATAAATCTTTGCATATTTTGGGATAGCCAAAGTTTGAGCCCGTTTGAAGTATGTTAACCCGTGCCGCTTTGGGCTTAAAGTTTTAAAGCTACGTTTAGGAGACCTAACTCAAGAATGACTAATCCAATTTTGCTAAAAGAAAAGTACCAAATTTAAGAATTAAAATTCCTTTAATATTTTCCGCAGTTGTAAATAAATTTATGAAATAAATTTAAAAATGTTTCTAAAAATTCACAATTGAAAAAAATTTAATTTGAATTTTGTAGGCAAATTTTTTATTTTTTTTTCATACATTTATTTATAACTGCGAAACTCTTGATTATACAGAGAAATGATATATAACGAGAGTGAAGGATTTTCGGATTTTTATTTCAGCAAAAATGGACTAGTCGTTCTTGCGCTATGTCTCCATGACAAGGCTATAGGAGCTTAAAAACTTTAAACTCCCAAAGCGACACAGTTCAACATACTCCAATCGTGCTCAAATTTTGGCTATTCCAAAAAAGCAAAGGTTTATTATTTTTCAGGGACCAGACCGACCAAATCCTGCAATTTTTTCCCAAATAATTTGCGACCACCCTAAAAACCATTACGGCCAAATTTAATATGTCTTATTTTAATAGTTGTACAGGAACCCGATTTAAAGTTTAGAAACTTTTAAAGGCATATGGGCACATTAACTTTTAGTACACCAACAAAAAAGAATCTCTTATCTCAGACATGTCACTTTTTGGCAAGCTGCTATAAAAGTCCTCAAGAAAAAAAAAACATTTTTCACAAATAAATTGACATATTACCTTTTGCCATGACTCTAGTGCTAGTGAGACCTTTGCATTTATCATTGCATTACATAGTACAACATGTACCAGCTCTTTGATTTGTGACTCAATTCTGAAATTTGCATGTGAAAGTAGCCCCAAAAATAAAAACTTCTGCATCATTCGTTTTGTCAAGTTTGGCCTTTTGGTAAAGGATTTGACTTAGGTATTTGTTTGATGTACAGAATAATAAACACAACTGATTGAAAACATTGACTGTTATTTTTTTAGATTTTTTTTAATTTATGTTTTTATAACATTATGTTTTTATTATTTATGTGTATTGGTTTATTCTATTCTTTATTTTTTGATTACATTTTCAACATTACTAATATTTATTTTACACCTTCCTTATTTATTTGTAGGAATATGCAAACCAATTAGGCATTCCATTCCTTGAAACATCAGCCAAGAGCGCCACTAATGTTGAGCAGGCCTTCATGACAATGGCGGCTGAGATTAAGAATCGCGTTGGTCCACCTTCCAGCGCCACTGAGAATACGAGCAAAGTAAAAATCGATTCAGGTCGTCCAGTGGAAAACACCAAGTCTGGTTGCTGCTGAATGAATTACTATTCTCCCCAACTAATTGTGAATCATTATTTTATTATAACATAAAACAACAACAACAACAACAAAAGAAACCAACAAACAGTAAAATTAATAATAATAAATTAAAGAAGTAAAGAAAAACTTAAACAACAAAACACAATTAATAAAAACGAATAATGAAGCATGAAACTTCAACACAAAAATTCTAGAAGATGAGGCAACGTATGCAGAGACCACAACCAACACACATGCAACCGACCTAATAGTTTTTCGAATGCTAATGAGATGAGATGTTATATTTTCAAGTCCCTTTTTTTGTCATACCAACCATCGATAGATTGATAGCCTTCATTCCTGGATAATGATTGAAATTGGCCAATCACTACTATATTTTCTTTTGCAGTAAACACAAAAAGATATATACGTTTATTTTTTATTTCAAACAAGTGTGTAGTAGATAAATAAAAAAAAAACAACAACAAAAAACAAACAGAACTACCAATTAATTACACAAGGAGAAAGTTAAATGACAAAAACACACACACACACCCAAAAAAAAAAAAAATCACAACACACCAATCAATAATTAAGAACAGTTTACAGTTTTAAAAAAAGATACTAGTACTAAGTTTAAAGGCAAGATGAAAAAAAAAAACATGAAACGATTAATATTTCTGCGGTTTTCTATGCTTTCTATCACAAGGTTTTAAGTTTTTTAACCACCATCTCACAACACAAAAATCTCTCCTTCTAAGTATCTGCGAAATTAATTCAAAAATCTATGGATTATTATAATGTCTATGTCTACTTGGCTAATGCTAGATACCTTTAAATGTTTAGTTTCTTTCTGCATCTCCATCTAACTCCTAGCCCATTTTAATTAATTTAAAGAAAAAAACATTAAAAAATCGTATCTCAAATAAGTTTTTTTTTGTATTTAGAATCATTTGTGATGTATAACAAGTATTTAAACTATAAAGGGGAAAAAGTTTATAAGGAATAATAGTTTTAATTTTGTTCTTTTTCCCTTACAAAATCTGTAGACACTTAACGGATTTATTGTAATTAACTTTTACGTCTATTAACCGTCGTCATATTCTGGAAATTCACTTACGATCGTGGTGGAATTAACGCGATATTGCATAAATGTTACTCATACGCTGTTGGAATGATTTAAATGAGGTTGCAGTAAACATTCGAAATTATGATTTATTGAGACGTTTTCAGTCAATGAATGTTAGACAAGGATTCTATTTATTTTGATGGTAGTAAACAAGCATCGTACTGGGTTACTGATTTTGTGACCGATTCTTATATAAAACGTTGCATATTTATATTAATCGGGGTAACACTTACATAGCTTTTAGAATAAATTAAAGTTGAAATTATGTTCATGTGCCCCTAAGTTTACTACTTTATTTGAGATAGTCTCAGTTAATACAATTAATATTTTTATGGAATTGTGAAAGAAAACCTTATTAAAACAAATGTTTATGTAACTACTCTTCACCTGATTAGGTCTCATTTTAAAATGGTGTGTTTTCTATAACGCAAATTTGATAAAAAATTACAGCGACAACGTAAATTTTAAGTCATAGTATTCAACTTTATTACCACATAAGCATTGAATTAAAATGTCTAGCACTAGCGCAGAATTTAAAATACAAATTTTTCTCGAATTAATTTGTCCTAACAATGTTTATTTGTATGTGTGGAGTGGATTTCAAGCTGCAAACACATTTCACAATAATTACTTTAAGATTTCATTAACAGCTATCACATGCAATATAAGATACTTTTATATAAAACATCTTCTGGTCCTATATATACTAAAATTGTATTTCAAGTGCGAATATTTTGTTAAACTTTACAAACTAGATCGACAGTGAATTTCCGTAATAAATCCTCCTTCCCTGTACCCTTTGCAAGAATTAGTTACATCGTCCCCCCCTCCAATACCCAACAACAATTAGTTTGCAACAGCAACAAAAAAAAAACAACAACATTACTATATATAAATATTGATTAATCTGATGAGTATATATATACACATACATACCTACCTAGATCATACAACCGATTATATTTAATATAAAATTTTCAACAAAAAAAAATCACCAACCAACAAAATGTTTTAATTTACCCGTTTCTCTACCCAAGAAGATGCTTTCACAAAAGTATTAATTTATTTATTTGTTCTATGACTTTTTTTTTTCTTTTTTTCGTTTAACATCAAATTTTCGATTGTCTTCTAAAAAAATGATTTAATTTTTTATAATTTTTATAATATTAAATAAGGGTTTAAATAAAATATATAAAATATTTAAAGAAAATTTTAACAATCAAGAAGAGATTTTCCGATGATGCAAGTTGACTTGTCAAAGTCTTGGTGGTGGTTTATATTTGAATAAAAAGGTAAGTAATTGATTGATCACGTATCGCGTCTGATATGGTATCCGAATATTTTAAGTATGAAGATGAGGATGTTTGAGTTATGTCAATCATAATCGTCACTTCAGATACGATTATGGTGTTCAAATACTTGAATTTTTCAGAAAACCGGTTTCGATTTTATTTAAAAAATCATTTTTTCCGACAATTTACCCAGTAGGAAGTTCCGTCATATACGACTTTGACGTCAACGCTGTACTCAAGAAAAAATGTAAAAAATGTATGTACTTGTCGTCAAAACACTCGGTTGACGGTTGTGTTGGCCATAATGCATTTCACGGCTGCAGTAGATGCTTGCAAATTGGTAAAAGGGAAAACCATGTGACAGTATATTCGGACATACCAGGACAACAAAGAACGGATTATATGTTCCAAAAAAGGTTGTCTCCTGAACATCATTCTAAAATGTTTCAAAAGAATGCTACAGAATTGGAAAATATTGGCATTAAAATGGTTAGTCAATTTCCAATTGATCCGATGCATTTGATTGACTTGGGAGTGACGAGGAAAATTCTGAACTTGTTGGTTCAAAAAATGAGCGCTATTGATAAAAATATTTTATCAAAGAAATTAATTTCTTTAGTTGGTTATATACCTGTAGAATTTGGTCGCAAACCGCGATGTTTAGATGAATTAAAAAGGTGGAAAGCTATCGAGTTCCGACAGTTTTTATTGTACACAGGTACAGTTGTGCTTAAAGATATTGTAAGTGATGACGTTTTCTATCACTTTCTACTTATTCATTGTGCATACAGACTGCTTTGTTGCCCATACAGTTTCCAAAATAATATAGAAGCATCAGAAATGTTATTGCAGGATTTTGTTAAATATTTTGATAAAATATACGGTAAACAAAATTTGACATATAACGTGCATAATTTGCTACATATTTGCGAGTGTGTTAGAGAGTTGGGACTTCTCACAAATTTTTCTGCATATCAATTCGAAAACTTTATGCAGTCACTAAAAAAATGTGTTAAAAAACCACATCAAATTTTGCAACAACTAAGAAATAGATACGAAGACCAAACTATTATAATTGAAAGACACAATTTTAGATTTAATAAGAAAGAAGGAAATATTATAAACATTAACGGTTCTTATTTATACATAAGCTTTAGTTTTCCCAATAATTTTTACTTTTACTTTTTCTTTAATGAATTATGTTTTTAATTTTATTTGTTTGTTAATAAAAAATTAATTATAAAATATGAAAAAACATTGGTCATAATTATTTCAAATATAATAAGAAAAATATCATTCAGTAGGTCGAAGACCTATCGACGATAATTTGACCGAAATTGGCGCTCATCAGGTCGTGCATGATTGTGTGGGTGACGTGTCGCTTACATAGGCATCAACGACAATTTGACCGACATTTTCACCCACCATGTCGTGCATGATTGTGTGGGCGAAGTGTCGCTTACATAGACATCAACGACAATTTGACCGACATGTCGTGCATGATTGTGTGGGCGACTGGTCGCTTGTGTAGGCATCAACGAAAACTTGACCGACATTGTCGCTCATCAGGTCGTGCATGACAAAGCGGACACTTGTATGAAAATTTCGTCAACGATTTGTATGGGCGGTCCTCTAAATGTCATCAACGTTTTTCTATGGTCATGCACCTACCCTTGAGGATGTCTTGCAGACACTTCCTACTGGGATAGTTTTCGAATACCTGAGTTAGTATAAAACCGGATAAACCGGGTTTTTCTGAAAACTTATGAATATCGATACCTTAATTCTAAAGTGTGTTACTATTTAAATAGAGTTTTAGAATTCTGTTTCCTTTAATTTATATTCTTTTTAAATCTCAGGTTGATCAATTAATCCAAACATAATGGAATCTATATGGCTTACAAACTTTGCACGCTTTTCCTGTAAAACTTAAATCTTACACTTTAGAATTTAGGTAACGGATATGATCACAAATACATCAACTTTTTACAATTGAACGCTTAGTTTAGGCAAATAAAGTTGTTTATAGGAATATCGACGGCTTCCCAACCATTACAAGATGAGATGCCAACTGAATTTTGGTGTTTTCTCAACTATTGAAGGGAAGGATCATAAATAAAGCTTCTTTTTGCGATCTGGTACTTAGTTTATGAGATATCTGCACTTAAAGTTTTCATATGAATATCGATGTCTTCCAATCCATTTCATTTCCCGACCTATTTCAGGATAAGGTCTCAAAGTCTCCAAGCGTTCGGTCTTTTGCCCACCTTAGATAATAGCTGTTTCAACAGGTCCATCCAACGAAGTTTTCGTCGCCCCTCTTTCGCTGACCATTGAGTTTATTGCCAAATACTTTTCAAGTAGGAACATTTTCTTTTATTCGTACAACGTGTACAAGCCAGCGCATTCGGTCTATTTCAACGTCGAAGTCGTTGTACAGCTCATACAACTCGTTGTTCATTCGACGACAAAATTTGCCGTTAACGATGATGGGTCCAAATATTTTGGAAAGTATTTTTCTCTTAAAGACTCCCAGAATTGATTGATCCGCTTGTGTCATTACCCAGGATTCTGCGCTGTAGAGCAACACATGTAGGATCAAAAACTGGTAGAGTTGGATCTACGTTCTTTGAAAGAGCGCTTTGTCATTAAATCGCTTGCTTAGCCCATAGTAGCAACGGTTTGCGATCCAGGCTGCCATTATTATTTTTGTTTGTGGCGGAGCCAAGGTAGACCAAATCAGTTATAGTTATCAACGTTCACGCATCGTCCCAGACGAGTGGGCTCTTTGTTCGTTGAAACAAATAACTTGGTTTTGTCCTTATTTATCACCAAACCCACTTCCGCCGATTGCTTTTTAATGCACAACAAAGCCGCAGTAACATCTCGCAAACCACGTCCAATAATATCTATATCATCAGCATACGCGAGTAACATGTGACTTTTGTTGAAGATGGTACCATTCCTGTTTACTGCAGCCTTCCGCATGATCATCTCCATTACGATGTTAAAAAGATCGCAAGACAGCTTATCGCCTTGTCTAAAGCCTCGCTTGGTAGAAAATGGCTCTGGCAGATTTTTGACAATTTTTGCTGAAGACTTCGTCGTGTCAGTCAGTATCATCCCGCAGAGTCGAATTAGCTTCGCAGGGATACCAAACTCAGCCATAGCTTCCAAGAATTTCTGTCGTGTCGGACTGTCGAATGCAGCTTTGTAATCGATGAACAGATGGTAGGTGTCGATCTGCATTCCTTGGGTCTTCTCCAGGATTTGTCGTAGCGTGAATATCTGGTCGGTGGTGGATTGACCAGGTCTAAAGCCACACTGATAAGGTCCAATCAGGTTCGCCAGAATGGGCTTTAGACTTTCACATAACACACTAGACAGGACCTTGTATGCGATGGGTAAAAGGCTAATCCCTCGATAGTTGGTACACACACAAGGATCCCCTTTCTTAAGCACGGGACATAGGACACTCAGATTCCAATCATCGGGCATGCACTCCCTGAACCAAATCGTGTTTATGAGCTGATGCGTGCATGTTTCCAGTTCATCGGCGCCGGCTTTAAAAAGCTATGCCGGCAGTCCATCGGCTCCCGTAGCTTTATTATTTTTAAGCCGCGCAATTGCTGTGCTGACCTAGTTTTGGCTCGGTGGTGGACAGTCTACTCCATCGTCGATGATTGGTGCAATTTCATCACTTACGCTGCCTTCGGGAACGAGTAGAGATTGAAAGTGTTCCCTTCATATTTGCAGCACACTCTGAGTGTCCGTGACTAGATTTTCGTCTCTGTCCTTACAGGTGGGGATCCCTGTTCCAAAATCTTTACTTTTTACCTTTTTGTAGAACTTTTGGGCTTCACCTCTATGCCTGTAGTTTTCGATATCTTGGCTCTCTCTTTTCTTCCTCAGACGCTTTTTCCGTATGAACAGGCGTTTCATCTCCCTCCTTTTCTCTTTATAACGCTCCGTCACTGGACGCGTCGCCATTCGCTGCAGTTTTGCCTTGTATGCAGCATCCATTTCCTCAGTAATTTTGCGACATTCATCATCTTACCAGGGCTTATCTGAGCGTGGTTTTTCATAACCCAGTACGGTCGTTGCGGCAGTGGCCATAGAAACCGCAATATGCTGCCACTGTGTGTCGGGAATATCAGAATTAGAAGGTTTGTTGGGGTAATTTAGAGAGTTGGTTGGAGTAGGCATTGGCTATCTCGGTGGTATGCAGCTTTGTGATGTCTAGCTGCCTCTGCGTTTGATTACGTATGTTTTTAGCACTACTTAATCGTGTGCGTACCTTGGCTGCAACTAGGTGGTGATCCGTCCATAACGCTTGAGTCATGCCTTCCATCGATTAACAC
This sequence comes from Muscina levida, assembly GCA_964034835.1. NCBI lineage: Eukaryota > Metazoa > Arthropoda > Insecta > Diptera > Muscidae > Muscina > Muscina levida. Next base: position 164,358,206 of record OZ035880.1, on the reverse strand, counting down.
GTAATCAATCTGATTTCTTGTATTTTGATCAGGAGATATTCAGGTTGACTTGTCGATATCTTTATGTGCGAATCTGGTTCCACTCACTACCGTGTTTCTTGCCGACGAGAAACTAACCAGTCTGAATCCGTTATCGGAGATGTTGTGTAGACTGATTTTTCCGACTGCTGAACCAAGAGCATCTTACCTTCCTATTTTAGCATTAAAATCTCCCAGAACATGTGCAGGGCAGCGGTCATATATCTCCTCCAGGTGCTCATAGAATGCATCTTTAATGTCATCGTCTTTGTCTTCCTTTGGGGAGACTCCATGGGAGTGTACACAAATCAGCCTAATGAGTAGTGGCTATTCGGTCACTTACAGGGTTAAACCGCAAAACCAGGTGTCGAGGTCTCTTGTCGTCTATGAAACAATATCCAAATTGGTGTCTTTCTGCATGGCAGCTGTAAAAGATGTCACAGTTTCTTTCGTCGTGTGCACCCCTGTCCCGTCCATCTCATTTCCTGTATGGCGGTGATGTCAGCCTTGTATTTGTCGAGGACATCCGCCAGTAGGGTAGAAATATCATCTCTGTGTAGAGTTCGGACATTCCAGGTGCATATCCTTAAATCACGGTCCTTATAACGTTTGCGTTGGTCGTCAACATTTGGGTGGTTTTTGTTTTTTCTTTTCTTCGTGTTTTCGTATTAATTGTTTTGTTTTATTAGGCCACCGCCGCCGATCCTAGTTTCTTGGGGCTGCCAAAGCCACTAAGAAGGCCTGTGTTGAGCTTTAGTAACTTATGTTACCTACTTCCTAAGACGCATCGGTAGTAGCATGCCGATTAGGTTACTCAACATTTAGCCTTCTCACATTTGCTACCACTGTACGGATGTTCAGTGGCATTGCTCGGGGAACACGAGATCACTCGGACGTTGTGAGCTGCTTGAGAGCCTCCAAAGGGAGCTTCTTGTTATTCCCAAATGAATAACAATCAAAAAGACTCAAATTAGAAAATTCCCCATTCCCCAAAATTTGTCCTACTATTACAATATAATTTTCAGCTTGGAAGTTGTGAGAGAAATTATAATAAAGGGTGTCCCAACAAGAACGCAATTTTTAAATCTGGCAACATTCGAAGTGTCATTGTTTGACCTTTGAACAATTGTTATTGTTTGCTAGTAGAAGGTACGAGGTTAGTAAAAATGGAGCGCTACACGAATGAACAACGCATTCTCATTGTGAAATTGTTTTACCAAAATGGTGAAAGTTTTGCGGCGACAGTTCGCAAATTGCGATCAATTTGGGGTCACAGTAATGCTCCAGAAGAGTCAACTGTAAAGAGATTAATGGATAAATTTGTCGAAACTGGGTATGTTAGTGATGTAAAGACAACAACGCGCCATCGAACAGGTCGATCGACCGAAAATGTCGCAGCTGTACGTGATGATGTCGCTCAAGGCAGGTCAAGCGCAAACAATCAATGGTGTTCGGTATCGTGAAATGATAACGAGTTTTTTCTTGCCTCGAATTGAAGAAATGAATGTGGAGGGCATGTGGTTCAGTCATTTCCCGGTAGTGTTATTTCGCGTTTTGGAGATCTGAATTGGCCGCCTAGATTGTGCGATTTAACACCATTAGATTTTTTTCTTTGGGGTTTTTTGAAGTCGATGGTTTACGCGAATAAGCCGACGACGACTCAAGCCTTAAAATACGAAATTGGACGCTGCATTAATGAAATACCGCAGCATTTATCCGAAACGGCCATTGAAAATTTCATTAAAAGATCGCGTGCATGCCAGCAAAGCCGCGACGGCCTTCTGCACGATATATTGTTCCATACATAGCCTCATTCTGTCTACTTTACGATATAATAAAGTTTCACGATTTTTTTTAAATATCTGTGTTTTATTTAAAATTTAAAAATTGCGCTCTTGTTGGGACACCCTTTATTTTTAAAAATCGATCATCTTGTCTGTGAGGTACTGGAAGGGGTGAAACTATTCTGTCTGTTTACAATCCTATAACATTATTTCGGAAAATATTAATTCAAAAATTTGCATAAGGATCAGTGAAGTTCATTCAAGTTAGTTATCCTGCCATCTAGCCAGCTAGAGAGACGGACATGGCTCAATCGTTTTAAAAACTCATGGAACCAAAACTAATGTTTTTTTGGCGTTGCATAGTAATATTAAACCAAAATGATATATACCCTCCTAGGGTGAGGGTATAATTACTTACCCGCTTCTTCTTCTTCTTTTCTTATCATCTCTGTGGTATTTTTTATCTTTTTATTTCTTTTCACTCTTTATGTACTAAAATCTCATCGTACAACGTCTATTGCTTATATATTTTATTTATTTATTTATTTTTTATACACAATGATTCCCTTAATTTTAATATTTTCTATTTTTTTCATTCTTTTGTATACATATATATATAATTTGGTTTCATTTAATATTTTGTATACTTAAATTGGAAGCAATATTGGTATTTTGTTTTAATTAAATTTAATTAATACTTGTAAATTTTATTTTTTCGTAATTTTCCAGTTTTCATAATTTTTCTTTATATCCACTTAAATAACTATTGACAAATATGTATGTGTGTATCTTCTGCGATCATTCAATTAAAATACATGGTCGTCAAGGCGGCCGTCGTACTCATATCGGTTATGGCCGCTGCCAATGAATGTGATTCGGGTGGTTTGCTACTCGTTGTGATCGACGTCGATAGGCTGCCACTGCGCCAGGTGGTCGAGGTGCGTTCAGTGCCGGATGAAGTGGACATAGAATTGACAAAGAACGTAGCCTCACGTTTCAAGGGCCGCCGTGATCTTAAACTATTAGCTGTGTCCTGTATATTGACCTCACGTTTGTTATAGGTGGTAATGGGGTGACGATTACATAACCCTCGACGCTTTGTCTTATGACGCCGGCAGCAGGACACGATGAGACGCCAAAAGCCACTGCGAAATTTCGAAGACATCAAATTGTAGAGTATAGGATTAAGGGCAGAATTTAGATACAACATAATGCGACAGAAATACAACAGATTGTAATAGCCCTCCAAGCCTAGGGAGGCAACACTTTCCTCGGAGCTGGCTATAACCCACAGTGTAAAAGCGCGAAACGGCAAAAGGCATAGGAAGAAACTGGCGACCACTGTGACCAACATGAATATAACCTGTTGGCGATGTTTGCTTAAATTTCTATTCTGAGGATGGCTGTTAACATTGGACGTGGTACCGCGACGCACTAGTACTCGCTGCGTCACCGGAGTTTGGGCTACAACAGCTGCTGTTATAATTTCCGCTGTAGCTGTGGCCGGGGTTGTGACCGTAGTCGAGGTGGTGTTGGGTGTCGTATTAGTATTACCCACATTCGGTGAGGTGGGTCTTTGAAATTCCGAATGTCTTCGCAGCAACTTGTAGGCTATGGCCGAATATAGTAATACCAATATGCCAAAGGGTATTAGAAAAAACACCGTTATGCTGCCAATGAAATAAAAAGCACTCCAAAATGTCTCTGCCGAGGTAAAACACACGGCCACCATAGTGCCATCATAGTAGGGTTCCATTCTGTAAGTGGCTATTAATATGATAGGACTAAAAAGTGGAAGAGCCGGGAAGGGAAAGAATGGAAGAAATAACAAGTGTTGAAGAATAGGTAAATGGGGAGAGAAAGTTGAAAGTTTACATATGTATATTACTCTGCTTGAACGCTCAGATACTTAGCCAGATGATGCGGTGCGGACAAAAGCCAATTCGTAGATGCAACAATTATTTACATTACTGATCCAATCAAACTACGTAAGTTACTAGTCAAATTTGTAAACAAAAGAAAAATAAATTTTAGTATTTACATTAAAAATTAAACTATAACTACTTAAATTTAACTACAAAATTGAGAAACTAGATATATAAGTTAAAGAAAAGTGTTGTAATTAGAGTATACCGAAACCGGAAACCGTCAAACCGGTTTTTTGTTGAAAATCGCCAGCCAAAAATGTTTTCCATTATAAGTAACATCTCGAAATATAAAGGTGTGTTTTACATCTTGCTTTACAAATTTTGCTATAAAATTAGTTACTTAGTTCAATCTGCATTTAAATTCCATTAAAGCTTGGTTGTGGTCACTCTATATTAAAACGTCATAGCATTAACACATCACCAATGACTCGAATTCAGTTGTAACTTTTCCATTATTGATGATGTAGACACGAATAACTTTATTGCATAATCGACAATAAGTACAAAGGAATCCAGCCAGTAATTTTACTCATATTAATTAAGTTTTAAACAATGTAGTTCTTAAGTAATTGAGATTGCTTGTTGTAAACATTATTAAACATTATGTATAAAATAAGTTATTGGAAAATCTTGTGCAAGTGAATTCTCCTAATATATAATTACACATTGTTATTTTAAGTGTGATGTGTGATTTAAAAATTTTAGCGTTTATTTTATACATAATGCATCAAATAATTAAAAGCAATTGAAACTTATAGACAACATTGTGTCAATCGTAATTAATACGAGTAATTTTATACTGGATTCTATCGAAACGTCTGTTATGCGCCCTAAGTACTTCATTTATATTTCAATAGCTAAAGATTTTTCATACTCATCTAGTGGTTTGTTGGAGATGTGGTAAAACCAGTAGTTCACACCATGAATTCAATGTTCAATACATTTTAAATTATAAATATTAAATTTAAGTAATATAATTAAATTTTAATTGAATCGTGTTTTTTTACAATAAAGCAAATACAAATTTGTTGAGGTAGTTACAAATTGCTTAAGGCGAATCGATTAGATAAATGTGTACACCAGACCTTTTGTAGATACCGTTGTGTGAGTATAAAAATATAAAAAAAACATGTACATGCAAAGTGTCAGACTCCTAGCTCAAATGGCATGGCTTCTATCTGGCCTTTAACAGGCGCATGGATGGGCTGCAGCCATCAAGAATATATATTTTTACTTAAATAGCTAAATAAGAAGATAAGACTATATTGTATCGAGATTATATTATATCACTATTTATTTATTATAGATGCTCGTATATGTCTCAATCTATTTTTTTTTTTTTGGCGTTCCATTTGACTTTAATTGCAGTAATAACACTATGGAACACTAAAAAACATAAGATTATTTTTTTATGATTAGTCCCAAAAAAAAGTTTTAAACAGGTTTTAAAATTATGAAATTTAGAATTTGTTGTACATATTGATGGCTTAACATGCAGTGGCTTTTTTGTACCAAAAGTACTTTGAAAGTACTTTTCGGCAAAAAGTACTTTTTTTGTACCAAAGTACTTTTTTTATGCCAAAAAGTACTTTTATTAGCCCAAAAACACTTATTGCTGCACAAAGTACTTTTTTACCAGAATTCTTTTTTGTATCAAAAATACTTTTAATGTACTTTTCAGCTCAAAGTACTTTTTTTTGTACCAGAGTACTTTTTTGTACCAAAAAGTACTTTTAATGTACTTTTCGGCACAAAGTACTTTTTTGTACCAGAGTACTTTTTTGCACCAAAAAGTACTTTAAATGTACTTTTCGGTACAAAGTACTTTTTTTGTACCGTGTGGAATTCTTTGTTACTTTAGGCTTCAAATTTATGAACCACGTTCGTAAGTTGTAATTGGCCACTTAAGTAAGTAATTAAGGTTGGACTCTTGTATTTATGTGCACCATAAACTGGACAAAGTGCTTCATAAGTTTGGTGAACAGAGAGCGCATTTTGCATATTGATTTTCCAAATTATACTGAAAGAAAGTCTAACACATTTCATTAGTATGACAGCTAGATTTACACTTATACCTATCAGAAGTTCTATAGGTCTAAAAAAACCCTCATACATAGATTATTTCCAAATTGTCGGTAATGTTACCACAGACATACCATGACAATTCAAATTGTGTCCCAGTCAAACAAAAGCTGTTTTCCTGCCCAATTCCAATGAACATTGTTTAAATTTTCAAATTATAGGATTTATTGCCGTTTCGCTCTCTTCAAAAGTAATTGAAAAACTAAATTGAAGACAATCAAACTATTAATATGGCAGAAATAACTTTTTTTTAAGGGCGTGGCAAAGTCTACTTCCTACCTGGCTGTAATTCTTACTGTACTAACAAATACAAATCTCATCTTCATACCTCTGGTGGCACATGAGATGTATCCATTTTAAATTTTAAATTGTATGGGCGTCACCACGCCCCTTTTCCAATTACACCTAAGCATAGTCAAGTAATATCAGCAGGTCATCAGTACCACTTTGTAAATTTTTCGTATCAATCGGTCTATTAGAAAAGCCGTCTGAGCAATCTTTGAAAAGGGGCGTGGCACCGCTCACTTCCGCCCAGGCTGTATTCAATACTGCAAAAAACATATATACCAAATCACATCTTCATGCCGCATATAGTTTATGAAATAAAGGCTTTTTAATTTTCAAGTTGTATGGGCAGTATCACGCCCCTTTACTTAATCACAACCAAGTATGGCAAATGACTATCTACAGGTCAACAGTACCACTTTGTAAATTTTTCGTATTTATCGGTCTATTAGAACAGCTGTCGGTGCGTTTTTTGAAAAATGGCGTGTACGAACAACATATATACCAAATACCATCTTCATACCGCTGATAGTTCATGAGATACAGACGTTTAAAGTTTCAAGATGTAAGCCACGCCCACTGATCCGATCCCGCCCATTTTTGTTGAATCACGAATTTTGTGCCTAAAAGGCGATTGGTGAAACAATCCTTCAGATATTGCGGGGATATATATGGAGATATATATGGGCCAGCCGTGGCATAGTGATTAGAACACGCGACTACCTTGCGGGAGATCGCAGGTTCAAACCTGGCTCCAGCCAACTTACAAAAAACAAAATTTCTTTCATTGTCGGCTCCCCTCGAATGTTGTTGACAGCAACTTCGCAGTATAAAGTGTCGAGTCAATCGGCGAGTCTAGTAAGAGCTTCTCAAACAGTGACGTTCGCATTCGTCGATAAACAAGTAGGTGCCGTTAGTTGTCAATCCAAAAATAGAAAGCGTGTTAATTCACAACAACGCGAGAAGCTATCCCATACCTCATTCATGGGGTGCAAAGGGAAATTAAGTTTTTTTATATATGAGCGGGGTCACGCCCATTTACTATATTCCAACCACACAGCTACATTCTATGAAAATTTCATAAAGATCTGTCCAGCCGTTCTCAAGTCTATACTGTACATAAAAAATGCAAACAGATAAAAATTAAAATTTTTTAACCCCTAACAAGGGGGAGTTTTGTATGGGAGATGGGAGTAGTTTTTGACCGATCTTGCTCATCTTAGAACTTAACTTCCGCTTAGAGGATATAAGTTTGCATGTCTAATATCAGTTCGATAACTCTTAAACTACGGCTGTAATCGCCCTAAAAGGGAGAGTTTGTATGGGAGGTGGAAGTAGTTTTTGACCGATCTTGCGCATCTTGAAACTCAACCTCTCCTTAGAGGATAGAAGCTTGTGCTTAAGCTATTGTTGTAATCTGGGGGACAGGCACACGGACACCCCCAAAAAGTGGGAGTTTGTATAGGAGGTGGAGGTAGTTATTATACGATTTTGCTTATTTTAGAACTTTACTTCCCCATAGAGGATATAAACTTGCATATTAGATTTCAGTTCGATATTTCTTAAGCAACGGCTGTAATCGCGGAAACAGATGGACATCTCCAAAAAGGGGGAGTTTATATGGGGTGGAAGTAGTTTTCGTCAGAAAATGCTTATCGTAGAACTTTACCTCCGCTTGCATTCCAAACATCAGCTCGATAGCTCTAAAACTGGTGGGAATAGTTTTTGACTAATTTTGCGCATCTTTAAACTTAACCTCCACCTGAGGTTAGATGTTGTTATACAAAGTTTCTATAGCTCTTAAACTACGGCTGTAAACGTGGGGACAAACTGACGGACTTCATTAAATTTAATCAGAATACGACGCTGATCATTTATAAGTATATAGATTAGACTGGGTCAATTTGTTCTCGATCAAGCGGTTATCAGAATCATAATCTACGTTGAATTCTAAGAAATTTTACCCAAGAAACCATAGGTCAAAAATCATAATCGAGCCGCAGGGATTTTACCGAGAAACTTTTCCAATTGGGGGAAAAACAACAACATGGCCCACAACTGCCCCGGAATCGCCCCTAGAGAGTTCAAATGTGTGACCGACCTCTATTCATTTTTTCTCCTATAATTTTTCCCAAATTTTTGCAACCCCAACAGTTTCTCAGATCATATCTACCCTCTTTCTGCAACACTTATGTGGTCTCTTTACAATTTTTTTTATTTTTATAATTTATTTTATGAAATCAGCTTTTGTCGCTCCCATGGTGCCTCTTGGAGGTATAAAATGTATGACCGACCCCCCACTAACATTTTTCTCGAACATACCTACCCTTATCTTCACACCCTAGGTGGCTCCTATACAAACATTTTCTAAATTATTCAAAACTTCTTAACAAACTTTAACGGAAATATTATTTTGTGGTAGATAGGCGGTAGGTATGTTCGAGAAAAATATTAGGAGGAAAATACTAGCGGCGATCGGTCATACATTTTACCCCTCTAGGAAGCACCATGGGAGCGGCAGGAGCTGATTAAAAAAAAATATATGAAAATAAAAAAATTGTATGGAGACGACCTTAAGGTTTGAAAATAGAGGGTAGCTATGATTTGAGTAACTGTTAGAGTTCCAAAAATATTGAGGGTTGGTCAAACATTTGACTCCTCTAGGGCATCTTTAGGGCAATTAGGAGCAAATTTTATAGTTTTTTTTTTGAAGTCTTCTTGGGGTTTAGAGATGGTATCGATATGTATGTTTGGGAAAAATTTTATGAGGGAAAAATTAATGGGAGTCGGTCATACATTTTACCCCTCTGAGGCGACTCCGGGGCAGTCAGAGCGGTTGTAGCAAATTGTATAAACAAATTTTCTGTATTGTTGTTCTCTTAGGGGGTGAAAATGGGCTGTAGGTATGTTTTGGAGACATGTTAGGAAGGGTAAAATACTAGTGGTCGGTACATGCGGTACATGTGGACTCTCTAGGAGAAATTCCTGGTCAGGTGTGGGCTTTGTTGTGGATTTTTCTCCAATACAAAAAGCTTTTCGGTAAAAACCGAATTGTTAGAATTCGTCATAGATTACGATTTTAATAACCGCTTGTTTCATTTATTACTCCGTACAAATTGAACGACACTAATATGCATATTGTCTTACCTACCATACCTCCTTATGGGCGTTACAAATGTAAAAACAAAATGAATATACCCTGCACTCCGTTCGTGCACGTGGTAAAGGGTATAAATATTGTGGGAATAGTGATGTCGATTTTTTTTATTATATTCTAATTAATGTTTCTTCTCTGGAATTTGAAAGAGCGCCATCATTACTGATTATACAAAAGGAGATTTCATAGAAAATGAGCGTTTACACTTTATTTTTGGAAAACCAAAATATAATTTATTTTTCTCTATTACCCTGAAGAACCACACATATCACCCGCCAATTACACATAAATCATACGCTCCATTAAAAATATCACCACTGGACATAGGTGACGTATAAGTCATAAATACAAAAATATGACATCACATGAATCATACGCCCTCCTTCTCACAACGCGAACTACAAGAAATATGTATGTGATAAAAATCTTCGTTCTACGATTGCAACGTAAAAAAAAATATTTAATAATATTTTGATGGAATTATCTAATGATTGAGGGAATGGGTTTTTTTAATAACTTAATATTTCAATAAATCAATTAAATCATTAAACATTCAAAGAACACACGCGATAACATACTTGTGTGTGTGTGTGTGTGTACGTATGTGTAGTTCTTTTGAGTTTGTGAAGAGTGTTTATGTCGACCATTGACCCCAATTTTGTGTGAAGGTGTCAGTGAATAGGTGGCAAATAAATGGTTCACAAAGGAAAGTTTATTAATTTTTGAATTTTATATAAAATATTTGTGAAATTTTGTCGATGATGTGTCGCATTAATTAAATTATTTATAATGAATTATAGCGTTATTTTGTGGTACTGTTGGGGGAAAATTGAGGTGAGAATTTATATACAGCGTATCCCCGTTTAGTTTACAATGTACCTTTATTACCGATAAGCGTATACGGGATAGCTTTTGTATGAGAAAACAGATATAAGTTACCCAAATAAACACAACTTATATTTTATATATGTACATTTCATGAACATTTTCAACTTATATTTTACAAAATATCCATGTAAAGGATAAAAAACACTTAAAATATATTAACGGCTTATATTCTTTATTTACTTCCGCTTCCGGAAAACGTCCTAGTCTACATATTGGTCTTGTGAAGATAGGAGAGTCTGTGTATGTTGTCCGTTGGGTGTGATACAAAACGCGTGTTTAATCGTAATCGGGGAATGATTTGTTATATGATATACAACTGTGGGATGATGTAAATACATTCAATATTCCATAAAGGGTAGCTACAACCAAATAAACCAAAACAAATATGGAAATTTGTCTAAATTTATAGCTCAACAATATATTTACTACAACATGTCTCACACAGTGTGTACCATGAAGATTTTAAACAATTCTGTATATCGATATTGCCCGGAATTAAAACGAATTTAAGATTTAGATTTCTGTTATCAGAAATCGAAATCTAAAAATTTTGTTTTAAATGTTAATCTGATTGATTTGTATACCCATATGTATATATTATATTCTCAGAAATAAATGTATATAAAACATTCTCAATTTCTCAACGTTGGCATAATCATTTTTATTTTAATGTTTCTCTGTTCTGTTTAATAACAAAATGTCCACCAAAAACAAAAAAAAGAAATTGGAAAGTTTCCATGTAAAAACAGAACTGTATAGTTAAAACACACACACATATATAAATATCGCTAAATATATAAACGAGTACATTTACTAATACCAATATAGCTAACATATCAACATTAACATCAGGTTTATATGTAATTGTACACATATATACATACGTCATACGTCTCTACTGGAAAGATATACAATAAATGGATTTCATTTGTTTATGTGTATTGGGGGTAGATTATATCTTCATTTTCTACAGGTCTAAATTGAATATCTAACAATACTATTGTATGAATTTATGTGCAAAGATTGATAGAAAAATAAACAAATATTGTCTTAGGCCATCACCAGTACAAGTTCAAGTGGCGTTTTTTTTTGTTTGTTGAGTGTGATTACAGTGTGTGGAAAAAATATGAGGTAATGGATGAGAAAAAATGTTTTCGAAAATAAATGTGGTGTTTTTGTAGTACAAAACTTGATATGTAGAGCGCGGGGCAATGTAGCCCATTTTTATTTTTAAGTTGGATTATATTGAAGGGATGACAGTATAAATAGAGTTTGTTGTGTGCACACCTAAACTTGTTAATAACACTTCAAGTCTACTCACAGAGCTCCGTATCCGTTGTACTACTGCGGACGGACAGCGATGGCCAGCTAGTGACGGACCCGGATAACGTTCTGAAGTTATGGAGAGAACATTTCAGAAATCTACCACTACAGAAGATCCCGCTCTAATCCATGACGATGTTATAAACTGTCCACCTCGTAGCCAGAGAGAGGTAGGTGTGGCAATTTTCCGCCTTTTAAATAAATAGGCGTCTGGAGCCGATTGCCTCTCGGCTGAAATGTTTGAGGCAGGTGGAGAGAAACTGATTATGAGTATGCATCAGCTCATGGAGAACATGTAGCTGGAGAAGAGCATGCCCGGTGATTGGAGTCTCAGTCTGTTATGTCTTATATACAAGTAAGGAGATCGTAATGAGTATAAGAACTGTCACTTGCGTACAAGGTCCTTTCGAGCATACTTTAGACGTTCACTAAAGCCCATCGTAGAAAATCTCACTGGACCTTATAAGTGCGGCTTTAGACCTGCTAAATCTATGACGGATCAAATATTCTCTTTACGACAAATCCTGGAAAAAAAACTCATGAAAAGCAGATCGAAACCTACCACCTCTTTGTCGAATACAAAGCTGCCTTAGACTATCCGATAAGGAATAGGCTATATGAGATCATGTCTGAGTTTGGTATTCCTGCAAAGCTAATTCGACCTTGCAGATGTACCTTAACCAAATCCTCGGTTAAGATTGCTAAGGATCAACATTCAACCATTCAGGCACGGTGATAGCTTATCCGGGTGGCGAAAACAAAATTCCAAAGTCGAGGGCAAATATTAAAAAAGATCTCTTCTCTGGTCCCCCCAGAAACCAGCCAAAATCAGTTTTTATCGCTGCTTTTTCGTTAGGGGCTCAATCGTAACATGCAAGGCATCGCTGTATAGGTCTCGACAAGTACTAAATTTGTCCTATAGATGTCGCTGATGTACGACATCATTTTGTAATGATGGCCTCATTTAAATCAGTTCTACCCCAAAAATTTAAAAATATTTTTTCCTAGGGTTGAATCCCATTAAAAACCAAGAATATTCCACAAGAGAAACATGCTGCGGGATGTTACTGCAGTTTTCTCATCGCTAGGAAAGCAGTCAGAAAAATTGGGTTTTTGCGGTCAACCAGGACAAAACAAAAATAATGATTTCAAAGATCAAAGAGTCCTCTCGATGGGGACGCACCATGAATGTTGAAAATTATTTTATTGAGGTAGTAGATGAGTTTACCTACCTCGGATCTTCCGTCAACAAGAAAAATAATGACAGCCAAGAAATCAAGCGGAGAATAGTGCTCGCTAACTAGGGTGATCAATTATTCGGGTTTTTGCGAAAACCGGTTTTCGAATTATTCGAAAAATGGCATTTAAAAAAAACCGGTTGCTTTTTTTGAAATTCACAAAAAACCGGATAATCCGGTTTTCAAAATTATGCCAAATAACAAATTAAAACACAATTTTTGACAAAAAATTTTATTAAAAAATAACAGAAAATTACAATTACAATGCAAAACATTAGTGAGATCAGTTTGTTATTTTAACAAAGACAAACGAAACAAAACAATTCATTTGTAAATAATTGATTATATATAAATATATTTAATTTAATCTTTAGTTTTACCTAAAGTAACATTTAAGAAATAAGATACAATTTAAGTACTTGGGTGTATACCTATTTTTTTCTTTGTTTTTTATAAAACTTGACATTGAAAATGCCCTTTCACTCAGTGTACTATTTGGACTTATAGTGTACATGGCGTTTAATAATCTGACAAGGTTTTGAGTCCTTTTGCCGCTCTTATCCATATATAAAATATCAAAAATCAATTTTACTTGAATATTTTAGAAATGCGTCACTAATTGGGAGTTTACTCGTAGTTAAATACAAAATGAGAGTATTCAGGGTTTGAACACGTCGTTCTGATATACGTCTTTTGGAAATTGCATATAAATTTATTGATAATTGGTTTTGAATTGTTGAAAAGTGTTTAAGTAAAAATTTAAAAATACCTTCAGCATCATCTAATGTCGAAGAGTTTGCAGAAAGTTTTTGTATAGACAATCCAAAGGTTTAAGGGTGTCACTAAGCACAGACAAAGTTGCGATATCATTTTCACTAAATGGTGTCAGTCCTAACTCCAATAAAGAACGATTCACACATTTGTGCAATTTTAAAAATTGAGAAACCATATTGGCCATAGAATTCCAGTGGTGCTTAACATCATGGATAAGTTGCAGCTCCTTATTAAATTGGTCTTTTACAAACATTTGTAATTTCTTTCGCTTTTCAGCCGACTTATTAAACATTGAAGATTTATAAAACTAACAATAAGGTTGTTCTTCCGAAACACTGGAAAAAAACAAGTACGAGAACACATTTAACACAATTATGAATAAATTTAAATAAAAAATATCGAACGCCAAAAAACCGAGATTCGACAAAAAATAACCGGATTATTCGATATTCGAAAAATAGGGATTTAAAAAAAACCGACGGTTTTTATGAGTGAAAAAAACCGAGTAGCCGGTTTTTGAAAACCGAACTGATCACCCTATCGCTAACAGATGTTTTTACGGACTTCGGCAGCACTTTAGTAAAATCACCTTATCTCGGGATATTAAGAAACAGCTGTACCCGGTGTTAATTTTACCCGTTCTGTAATTATAAGCTTTTCAACAATAGACATAGTTGGACAAAGTGGCGAATACGTGTTTAGTCATACGTATAGTGTTCAAATACTTGAATTTTTCAGGAAACCGGTTTTCGGTTTATTCGAAAAATAACTTTTCTCAACAATTCGGTTTTCAAATACCTACTTTAGTAAAAAACCGAGTTAACCGGTTTCGTTTGGTTTTTTGGATATTGTAAAATAAAACCCAATATAAAATTAAATATGAATTTATATAAAAACATTAAATATCGGTACCTTGATTCTAAAGTATACTAAGTCAACTAAGCATGTTTTAAATTAATAAGAGCTTTTGAATTCAGTCTGTTTTAATTTGTATCATATTTTAATCAGGATAATTAGTTCATCCAGACAGAAGTTGTTAGGAAATTAAAAATTTACATATAAGTGGAATCTCAATTACTCACAAACTTTGAAAGAGTTTCCTGTAAATCTTAAATAAGACACTTAGCATGGTTTAGAATTAAGTTTCGATTTCATAAATTAAACTCCTTTTTACAATTGAATGCTTAGTAGCTACTTAATTTTTTTCATATGAATATCGGTGGATTCTCGCCCATTTCAAAATAAGATTTCAATCTATTTCAAAATTAGAAACCAACTGTATCTTGGTGACAGCTGGTTAAACAGCTGAAATATGTCTACCAAATCAGCAGTTTATCGCAAAAAAACCCAAGCGAACATTAACGTTCGACATCATGGGATAGGCAGTTAGTTTAGTAAATAACTGCACTTAAAGTTTTTCATATGAATATCGAGGAATTCTCAGTCACTGCAAGGTTAAATCGCAACTAACAAAATATTAGTGATTTCACATCTATTGTAAGGTGATCACAATTAAATGAGAGGAAACAGTCCTCTAGCAGCATTTTCCAAACAAATTTTTGTACTGCATAAGACAATTTAAAAAAACCAAAGAATATCATGTCGGCATAAACAACCTTCTGTGCCAATTTGCATAGAACTAACCAGGCAATGTTCAGTGGAAATGGTCCTTTTTGAAAAATCGGTTAACCGACATCTAAAAACCGGTTAAACCGGTTATTCGAAATTGGCATTTTTGAAGAAACCGGCATACGGTTTCGGAGAAAAAAACCGGTTAGACGGTTTTCGGTTTCGGTTTTGAACACTCTAGTCATACGCCAAATGTTGGATCATATTCTTGAAATTAGTTTCGTGACCATTTAAGATGACTAACAAAGTCATGGCGATAGTTTTGGGATGTCCGCTACATAATCCACATTTATTTAAAAGTTTACAAGTTTACCCATTCACTGACGGTTAACAAAAAGCGGCCCCATTTGTTCAAGAATAAAGTAATTTTTAATCTTACCCATGCATGTATATAGTCGACAAGACAACTTTTTTGTAAATTGGACTACAAATGGCTTCCTCATCAGCCACATTATTGATTATCTCAACATGTCTAAAGTAACATTTTCTTTGAAACAATTAAAAATATTCGGAGCTTTAGTATCGAGAGCATTGAGTATCTATGTATATCTGTTTAATTTCCCCTACTTTGTTTTTTTCAATGCTTATCTGCTTATTTGCAATATAAATCAACATAAGTAATCAACTTCGTTTACATATTTGAGTATAGATTCCATGTGAATTCATCGCTTATGCATGTGTCGATTTGTCCATCATCTTTGTTAATTGAACCAATATTCGGAGGAAAACAAGTGACCTTACATGTCGTGTTCTTCTAACGCTGTAGTTAGAAAATGATAGAATATTTAGCAATGCAACTATCATATGCAAGTGATATGTCAAGTTGTTTCTAATATGTACAACATTTGTCATGGTACCTTGCTCTACAAGGTCTATTACTACAGTTCATTTATCATGCGCATTCATATGACCTGTGACTAACTTTACTACCTTCACTTTCGCGATTCGGATGCGTTTAAATGGGCTGTCAGTCAATACTATTAATACTGTGGCAGAGATTTTAAATCAAGGTATTAACATGTATTTAAACATCACCAACATAGTCATAGTTGAGTTGCTTTGACATTTCAATGAATGACAAATGCGTTTAGCGTTATTGCCTTAAAAAAATGCATTTATTTGGAGGAGGCTTTAATACGGGGACAGACAGACGGGCACGATCAAAAATTGAGGAATTTGTATGGGCTGTGGAAGTAGATTTTACCAATCCGCTTAGAAAATAGAAGCTTTCATACGAAATTTCAGCTCTATATTTTTAAACAACGGGTGTAATCGAGGGGACGGAAGGACATATAGGCAGACAGACGGATGGAAGGATTCTTTAGAATTCTAGAAATGAATTCCAAAGTGGGATTATTCAAAAGGGAGTAGTCCAAAAACTCGGTGAAATTTAAATAATGCGATTTACATAGTACAACTTATGATTTTGGGACTCAATTCTGAGAACTGCACGCGAAAGTAGCCCCAAAACGAAGAAGTTCTGCATCATTCCTTTTGGCAAGTTATATACTATATGGTGGCGTATGATTATCATAAGTAATATTCCACGTAAATCATACGTCACGGATTACAACAGTTTTATTGTAACTGCTACAAAATAAACCCAGTTCAAAATCATTTGATGAATGGAGAATTGAAACTGTTGCTTATGTAGGAAAACGTTATATAAACAGATTAAAGGATTTGTAAATCTTAATTTTTTTTAAATTTTTTTCAGCTAAATCGGACTAGTGGTTCTCGAGTTTAACAAATTAACAAAAACGTTACAAATTCCCCTATATAGTACTTACTATCTTCAAATCGATATTATATTATTATGGCATGTAACTTGACTTCATATTGTTTTCTTGACCAATGTCTTGTGCCCTGTTCTTTTACCCTACACTGTATATTTCTCTTGAATTCATGAAAGTATAATAGCATAATAGAAATTTAGTGTTTATAAAAATACATAAGATATACAAATATATATATACAGACAAACAGACAGACACACAAAGAAAATGCGAATCAAAACATTATCAAAAAGATTACCCAGCAACACCAAACAACATTCATTCATTTCATGTTCACACAATTTTTGGTTTAGGCGATTTATTCCGGGGTCTATTAGATTAAGTGAAGATAGAAGAGTTCATTGAATGTTTCGCCCAGAAGTAACGCAAAAAAAAACATTATCAAACCAATGTTAGCACATAGGAATCCCTAGGCAACAGAAGCCATAGTTGGCTGTGGGCAATGCGTCCCTCAATGCTGGTCATCATCACAGGCCATAATTATAGTGGCAGCGCAACAGCAACAAGGACGACATCATTCCTGAGAATCCTTGGAGCGACATCAATTCAAATCAAAATTACTATCTTGTACAGCGATTAAAGGATGATGAACATAATAACAAAACGTAGACGACGACAAAAAGGATAGGACCGAGTCATAGGCATAAGATTCATATCGTATAGAATGTGTATAGATAGTAGTAGAATAAAGATGCTACTAGTAAGGAATCTGTACTGATTGCTATCTCTTAGGGTTTGGTCGTTCTGAATCATAATGTTAATGTTTTTGTTGTGTCTGCCGGTTTTGTGCGGACGTCATTTTCTCACTTCATACGCATCAGTTTTCTATTGTACTCACTTTTGTGTAGTGTTTTGTTGTTGTTGCTGTTGGTATTAGCTTAGTTAATACATAACCGGCCGGCTTCTTACTACTTGTGCTAAAGGCTTTTATTAGGGTGTGCGTGTGTGTGTATATCTATATATCAGTTGTTTATACTAATATATTAGTTTTGGATGGTTGAAGTTGTTGACAATTTTGTAGATGTTTTTTAATAACGATTTAGAGATAAGCGTTTGCCTTGTTGCGCTACGCATAATACGCACATTTTCATGTTTTGTCTAAGCATTTTGATATGCAAGCAAAAATATGGAGGTTCTTATATGTATTACATATGTTTAGTATTACACAGTGCAACATTTTTCAGCTCATTGATATGGGGCTCAATTCTGAGAACTGCACGTGAAAGTAGCCCCAAAAAGAAGAAGTTCTGGATCATTCGTTTTGTCAAGTTACATGCCATAATAATGTAATATAGTTATAGTTACAATAAAACTGTTGTATTCCGTGGCGTATGATTTACGTGGAATAGTACTTATGATAATCATACGCCACCATATAACAATATAACAAAAAAGCCTAAAACGTGACAAAATCCCCTATACGATACTTACTAACATCAAATCGATATTAAATTATTATGGCATGTAACTTGACAAAACGAATGATGCAGAACTTCTTCTTTTTGGGGCTATTGTCACGTGCTGTTCTCAGAATTGAGTCCCAAATCAATGGGCTGAAAAATGTTGTACTCCAAACTGTTAATGTATAATAGTTTATCACGTTTATTTCTATACATTTATTATCCACTAAGTAGCCGCAAAATTATCTGAACACACATTATATCATAAATTATGTTCCAGAAAATATCCTTATAGCCTACCAGGAAAACTACTTTGGTAGTGTCATCAGATAGTCGTGCCATGCCTATATTCATTCTTAAGGCTCTACTCATGTCCCAAATCAGTAAATATTATTGGCACATTTATTTGAGTTTAATAGTCCGAAAAATTGATTGTTTTCTTTTGCATTGGAAAAAGCGATTAAGGGACATGAAGAGAGAGCGTGAGAGAGAGAGTGGGGCAAAGGGATAGAGATATAGATTTCTTATTTCTGTACGCAGTAAAACTGTCTTCAATGAAATCCCATTCATATTCCATTTATATAAACATAAATAAATTGTTGTAGTTTGCAAAAACTCTCGCACACACACCCAAATAATTTGCCTCTTTAAGAACATAAGGAAACTGCCAAATGATTGTTTATCAACGGAAGGACAGTTAATGTTTTTACAATAACCAAACGGCCATTAATGATGGCTAGATAAGAATATATATCATTCGGGACGGAACTATAACCTAAGATGAAGGCAAACGAAAGAGGTGCAGTTAATATCTATACAAAATGTGTAGGAGGATTAGTTGCAAACAGACCTATACATAAGCTTGTGTATTACGTACGTATGTATATATATATTGCGGGTAAACATTTCCGTTTTCCCTATTATGTTCGATAGCGTTCTTCGATGACATTAATGACCAACCACGCGGTCTTGTCAAATCATGCACAACAAAGTGTTAATGTTCACTTTGGCAAATATGCAAAATGAGCACTTTAGCCTTGAATGAATACAAGTATTTCGCTGAATGGTTTTGCTGTCGCACTTAGGATATTATGTTACAAATTGTGTGTGTACATCGATTAATTTCCCTTTTCAAATTGTAGTTATGAAACGTTCGTTAGGGGTTGTGGACAGACAGAGAGTATGAGTAATAGAGAATTCAATACCAAAGTTTATTTACTATCTACTTAAATGCAGTGCATTAATTGTGTAAGTGTAAGTTAATATTACTCATACGTCATGAAGGGGCACTATTACAAAAGAAAATGTTAATGAGGTATGTGATGGAAGTTGAATTGGATTTGGTTCTTATTGAAGATGTTTGTTATACTATGTAATGTAAATAAAGTTGTACAGATCTTTTAAAACTGATTTTTAATATAACTACACTCTACTGTATTTTGTTGCAAAAGTAATTAAGGGGTCATAATTGAAAAACCGAATATGAGTAATGAAAGACAATCAAAAACTACACTTTTACATTCAACAACAACAAAATTATTTTTAGTTAAGTTCATCTCATTTTTTTGCATTTCTTTACATTATTGGGTGATGATCAAATTATACGCAGTGGTTTTTAATAACGAAATAAAACTTTTTTATTTAAATAAAAACCAAATTTAAAATGAAAAACACTTTTTAATAATGCGTATGACCCCTCTTCTTTTGAATAAGTTCAAAAATGGCTTTCGGTCGTATTATTTATCAGAGTTTTTGGGGTTGGACTATCTAAGGAGTCCCAAGCCGCTATTAGCCGATTATACTGTGATAGTTTTTGACCCGAAAAGAAATGAACTTCGATGAATCCTTTTCGAACTGTTAGTGGGGAGTCCTCTGAGTGCGCAAGTACATTTGGAAGTGTCAGATTGGCTACAGTTTTTGAGAAATTGGTATAGAGTAACCTGAAAAATGGTCAAAAATCGTTACTTTTGAAAGTCAAAACATTCCGTAAAAGAAAGTTAAGAAGGCAAAAAAACACTAATACAGTCGTGTCATAGTGGTTAGAACACGCGACTACCATGCGGGAGATCGCAGGTTCAAACCCGGCTCCAGTCATCTTAAAAAAAAATGTTTTTTCATTGTCGGCTCCCCTCGAACGTTGTTGACAGCAACTTCGCAGTATAAGTGTCGAGTCAATCGGCGTGTCTAGTAAGAGCTTTTCAAATAGTGACGTTCGCATTCGTCGATAAACAAGTAGGTGCCGTTAGTTGTGAATCTAAAAATAGAAAGCGTGTTAATTCACAACAACGCGAGAAGCTATCCCATACCTCATTCATGGGGTGTGAAGGGAAATTTAGTTTAGAACCCGCTCCTGGCCTTTTGAAAAACAATAAAAAAATTCATCAAAATCTGTTAACAACTCGCAGAGTTCTGCGAACAGGAAAAAGTCACTTTCAAGTCGTTGTATGGGAGCTTCGCTCCAAAAATTGAATTGTTGTTAAAAAACTTAAATGAGCTGATCTAGAAAAACTGGGAGATACGTATATTTTTATTTTAGCAATATTTTCAGAATCTGATCAGTTTTATCATGGGTGAAAAATCGTGTCGTACAGTGTTACCAAGAGAAATTTTTATGCAAATGCATATTTTTTCTGCACACCCCAAAATAGAAACGGTTAAGTTATATTTACGAATCATGAAATTTCCTTTAAAATGGCATATTTTGAATTTTTTACGAAAAAAACGTTTTTTTTTGCATATTTATGCGCATATTTTAGGAAATTTAGCAATAAGTGCATGTTTTTGTTGCATAATTTTGTATTTTTGATAAAAACTACTTTAAAAAGAAACACATCTTTAACTTTTTGTGGCACATCTTTGTGTAAAAGTTGCTTTATAATTTGTTACAAAATATTCATTTGAATAACCAAAAAAATTTAAAAATTTGTACACCAATATCCAGGGAACTAAGGAAGCAAATTTTATTGTGGGAGTTTTATACATATGATAGAACAAAAACTCTGTTCAAAGTCAATAGAAATATAAAGTTCTTTTATTTGTAACCGATGTATCGCCCTCAATAGCAAATGCTGCAAGCCTACGCTACGTTATTGCATGAGACTTTGTTAATGAAGTCATTTTATTAAATTGAATTATCTTATATCAAATGAAAAAATATATATCATTTTGAAAACGCCTTCGCTTGAACAGTTTTTGAATGAAAGATGTCGTGGTATTCCGCTTCCTCCAGAGCCAATTATAACGAGATTGGAAGCAAAGCTTAATGCAGTCATATATTATACCAAATATTTCGAAAAATTTGGCGAAGCAGTGAAAATATATAAAAATGTATTTTGTGACCTTTTTTGCCAAAATTCATGGAAATTTGATTTTTAATGAAATTTTAAATAGTTTTTTAAGTGCAAATTTTGTATGTTTTTAGTGCATATTTTTGAATTTTGAGTGCGTGTTATACGCGCATATTTTCGATTTATTACTGCATAACATTCCTTGTCTTACGCTTATGTATATGAAGAAACGTATGAGTAATATCTATATCTAATACAATGTTAGTGCTTGATTTAATTAGGGTTGGTATTACTCCTGTCCATTACGGTATAATAACAGCCATAAAAACTTATTATTCTACAACATAAAATGTTGGTTAAAAAAGGTTTGTTTACTGCTTGAACCTTATTGAAAACATTTATAAAACTTTACTAAATTTATGCTGTATTTATTGTATGAAAACAGTTCATTGAATTGTGTTCAATATTTCATGTATCTTATAATTGTTTGGATACGTTAAAATTATAAGCCAACACTCGAAACTATTGAGGGAACCGAATATGAAAGTAACTAGCATCGATGTTAATATAATAATACTAGCATCAAAACCTGTACTCTTTCCCGCACCCTTCATATAAACTTATGTCATTTGTGTACATATAATAGAGTTTTTTTAACAGAGTTTTCAAATCTTTTTTTAGCACTTACATATGTAATGTTAACGTATGTTATGTTGGTTGACCGTGGCGTATAACTTGTTCATAATAATAGGCCATCACGGTGTATACGTAATATCAATTAGTCCCAACAAAACCTTTGTATATTTCTATAAAGAATTATTACCAACAGTAATTATATGTATACAGAAATTTTGTCATCGTTATCTACGATCTCAGTCATTCTTATGCATTAGCAACTAAATCAATCATTTCTGTAGATAAATCATATATTAGTCCTAATAGTATACCAACAAGTCATCAAATACTCATTAGGGGTTTATGGCCTAAATTTCTGATTATAAACTTTTTAAGTGTAGTTAGTTAAACTGCATAATCCTTGAAAGTGTCCTCTGGACCTTTTAAATTACTACAATGTAAACTGTTAAAGTAAACATACATTCGTGTGTTAGTTTGTAAATGTTTGCGCTTTCTGCAGGCCAATTGCCAATTTGACAACAATATATAGAGGGCCACAGCAAAAACTTGTATTATTTATGTTATTAGTTTGAAATTTAGGTTTTTTCTTCTGCGTTTTTAAAAACTTTTCTGGCGTTACACCAATTTTGTTTGCATTTTTCTGTTTTAACTATTTGTTGAATTTATTAAAATACAATAAATTACAATTTATTTGAAATTAGGGTGATGACCAATAGCTGAATCATTTTTGTTTGCTTTGTTTAAATCTATAAAATCATCTTACCATAAATGAGAAATGGGACATAAAATAAATTTTCAAATGTATTACAATGAAAAAATTTATAAAAAAATTTTACAACTGTCTAAAAAGGTTAAAATATGAGTTTTGTTTTAAACATCTACAAGTGTTAATGAATGATTAGTTTTCTATTTTATATAAAAAAATAAATAACAAAAATAACTACAGTAAAATATAAGTATTATCAAAATCATAAACAGTTAGTACTAAACTAAAATTTAGCCACCCACAATTTTAGTCCATTTTACTATCTGCAACAATTATTGGGAATTGAAAATTGTATCCCTCCCTCTCAGACATATGTAGTCCTAATAAATATATTGGCAATTTATAAAATCCCTGCCACTATATGAAAACTTAATTTAAACACATGAAAACATTAATCATCCGTCACTGAGTCCGATCGCGCAGACACAAGAAAAACATCTACGCGACAAAACAAATACTTCACAACATTCTTCAGCGTCCACCATTGAAGACAAAGACAAACAAAATTCCAAAATGAATTCATTTAATATTCTGTGATTGTACAAAAAAAGCTTAATAATAAAGTAAAAAATACTCTTCAGCTAAGCTGCTGCTTATGGTCCACCAGAACTTGTGCATCAAGAAAGCACACACATACACACACGTCTCGAACTACCTCCTAACGGCAACTCGTCCTTGCTAGAGAGACCATTTAAGCCAAAGCAGCTTCTTCTTCAAAACTGATTTGTTTGGTCTTAAAGCGACTACAAACTACATGATGATGATGATGATGATGCTGTTGTTGTTGTTCATGGGTATGGGGATGATGCAGAGGCTGATGTTGATGATGCTGAACAGAGTGTTGCTGCTGCGAATGCTGTTGATTAGCTGGTGATGTCGGCGATGAAGATAAACGGCGCTGGGGATGACTTTTTACCACCGCCGCAGCTCTACCCCCTGCTCTGGCGTAGCGATTCAAAGCTGGCAAACTTGCCGCCACAACAGCTACAGCCCGACAATCTGTACTGTTGTTATGAAGCATGGCCACCATCTCACAATCGCTGCCGTGTGGAATTTGCATTTGTATCTGGACGCGTGTGCGGGTGCAAATTTCATCACTGGAACGCCGATTAGAGCTGCGTGACAAAATACTGGATGAGGTATTGGTGGTAGTGTTGGTGTTCGAACTGGTCGTCGTCGTGGCAGTTACTGCATTTGTTCCCGATCTCTTGCGCCAGGCGCCACAACGGCCGCACGATAGCCATGATATCACTGCCAACCATACGGAATAGGTAAGTTTATAGAAACCCTTGCGAAATTTCGTAGACATAAGATTGTAGAGCACAGGATTTATGGCTGAATTCAGGTACCACATAATGCGACAGAAGTACAAAAGGCTATAGTACCGCTCCACCCCTATGTCCAATATGGTCTGGTCGGTGTCCAAGACAATCCACATTGTGAAGAGATGAAACGGCAATAGGCAAAGGAAAAAGGCCAGGACCACTGCCCCTAACATTAGCACCACCTGTTTGCGGGCCTTCAAACTCAATTCGGGCTTTGTGGGTCGTATACGCATCATAGGTCCATTATTCGAGATCAGATTCTTGGCTATGATCCCGTACAAAACTATTAAGATGAACAGGGGCAGTATGAAGAATACGGTAACGGTCATCACGAAAAATCCCATTGTCCATATGGTCAGGGCCTGGGTCAAACACACGGGAACTGACGAGCCATCAATATAATCAACATATTTGTATTCAGCCACCCACAGTATGGGACTAAAGATAGCCAGAGCGCGAAAGAGAGAGAGAGGGAGAGAACGAAAGGGATGGGGGAAGAAAGAGAGAGATCGCTTATAAGCAAATTCTTATCACAGACATTAATTGTGCATTAGTTTAAAGGAAATGAGCGTCATTTGGCATGAAGATATGAATTGATATTCACAAAAAATTAAAAGAGAGCGAGAAAGAGACAGGAAGAAAGAAGATGGTACAGAGATACAAAGAGGTACCAGTAGAAGAGAATAAAAGGAAGACAAATCTCTAAAATAAACACTACAGCTCAAACATGAGATGCCTAATTTCCTAGCCAACAAATAATATTCTTAATATATATATCACTCCTCTAATGAAACAAGTTATGAATTTATGAATTTTTGGAATTTGTGAATTAATGAATTTTTGGAATTAATGAATTTATGAATTTTTGAATTTATGAATTTATGAATTTATGAATTTATGAATTTATGAATTTATGAATTTATGAATTTATGAATTTATGAATTTATGAATTTATGAATTTATGAATTTATGAATTTATGAATTTATGAATTTATGAATTTATGAATTTATGAATTTATGAATTTATGAATTTATGAATTTATGAATTTATGAATTTATGAATTTATGAATTTATGAATTTATGAATTTATGAATTTATGAATTTATGAATTTATGAATTTATGAATTTATGAATTTATGAATTTATGAATTTATGAATTTATGAATTTATGAATTTATGAAATTATGAATTTATGAATTTATGAATTTATGAATTTATGAATTTATGAACTTATGAATTTATGAATTTATGAATATATGAATTTATGAATTTATGAATTTATGAATTTATAAATTTATGAATTTATGAATTTGTGAATTTATGAATTTATGAATTTATGAATTTATGATTTTATGAATTTATGAATTTATGAATTTATGAATTTAAAAATTTATTTAAAAATTTATAAATTTATGAAGTTATGAATTTATGAATTTGTGAATTTAGGAATTTATGAATTTATGAATTTATAAATTTATGAATTTATGAATCAATAATTTTTATAAAATAATCTCCGTATATTCCACCTGAGACCATGAAGCATCTCAAAGTCTGTCAATGGTCTCCGATTTATTTAAATCATAACACGACTGTGCGAGTATGGGTTCGCGGCTGTGGGAGAAATGGAATGAGGCATGAGCAAGAGAGAAGCGGCGAACATAATTGTAAACAAAATGCCAATGAGAGTGAAAGCAGATGGTGTAACATGAAACCGAGAATGCTTTTAACGTCATTATATCGAATGCCGCGTGCTGTGTTTAGCCCGCAGGGGCGTCCGGCCTTTTGTTGGTATTTCACACCTCCCCTTATCTTATTTACCCCTTGCCGGCAAAAGCTGCATGTAATTAATGTGTGAGAAAGTATTTTCCTATGTTTTATCGCATTTTTTGCCCATCAGGAAATTCAAATTACCAAAACAGTAAAACAACATTCGGTAAGATTTCAGAATTTGGACAACATTTTGTTTTGGAAAATGTTTACTTAAAGTGTTTACAAGACATCTGGGGGAATTCCTTTCATTGCACAAAGTACAAAGGACAAGAAGCGAAAAGTGTCAATGTCTGATAAGGGTGTTAGGTTTGGAAAGAAAAGAAAAACCAAATCAAACATTTCGAAACAGAAAACAAAACACACACAAGAAATAAAGCAGCGGGTAATGTTAAAGACCTAAAAGTTGCTACAGCGGGGCAGAGGGTACATGGTGAGGGTGTTAATGTCGTATCACGGCGATTCGTATTACTTTGATAAACACCAAGACAAATAAGTAATATAATGTTTAAACCAACATCGAATCGGAGACTCATAATCATGATAAAAATTAAATAAACATCCCATAGTTTTTGTTGTAATCGGCATTTTATCTATAAACAACAAAAAGTGAAAATTCATACATATTTACATTTAGAGTCTGTTCTATCTTTTATGGTCCGTTTGCCATCACTTATTCGTTGGTTCTTTGTTGCTTCTTATTTACATTTCACTCTATGAACTGTTAATTTTAATGTCTTTTGGGAGCGAAATTGGGGGGCTGGCAGCGTAGGTTGTAAAATTTGCATATTAACAGAATAATATTAATAAAACAACGACAATGCTTTTTTCGACTACGAGATGTGATAATGACATTAATGAGATATTAATATTGTTATGATTATTATTGTTTATTTGCGAAATTATGCGAAGAAGTGAGAGGAACTACGGTAGCACAGTCGGACAATTTTGTGAATAGTCACAAGTTATTATTTAGAACTTTTGAATAAAAATTGAATTTACAAAATTCATAAATAAATAATATGAAAACGAATTTTATGAATTTTATGAATTTGAATTTTATAAATTTTATGAATTTTACAAATTTTATGAATTTTATGAATTTTGTGAATTTTATGAATTTTATGAATTTTATGAATTTTATGAATTTTATGAATTTTATGAATTTTATGAATTTTATGAATTTTATGAATTTTATGAATTTTATGAATTTTATAAATTTTATGAATTTTATGAATTTTATGAATTTTATGAATTTTATGAATTTTATGAATTTTATGAATTTTATGAATTTTATGAATTTTATGAATTTTATGATTTGTATGGATTTAATGAATCTAATGAATTTTATGAATTAAATAAATTTAAAAATTTTAAAACATTTAATGAATTTTTGTAATTTTACGACTTTTATGATTTTGATGAATTTAATGAATTTAATAAATTTAATGAATTTAATGAAATTGATGAATTTAATGAATTTAATGAATTTAATGAATTTAATGAATATAATGAATATAATGAATTTAATGAATTTAATGAATTTAATGAATTTAATGAATTTCATGAATTTTATGAATTTTCTTAATTTTATGAATTTAATCTATTTAAATTTAAAACATTTAATGATTTTTTTTATAAATTTTATGAGTATTTATGAATTTAACAAATTTTATGAATATTATGAATTTAATGAATTTAATGAACTTTATTAATTTTATTAATTTTATGAATTTTATAAATTTTATGAATTTTATGCCTTTTATGCCTTTTATGAATTTTATGAATTTTATGAATTTTATGAATTATATGAATTTTATGAATTTTATGAATTTTATGAATTTTATGAATTTTATGAATTTTATGAATATTATGAATTTTATCGATTTTATGAATTTTATAAATTTTTATGAATTTTGTAAATTTTGTCGATTTTATGAATTGT
Organism: Muscina levida; assembly: GCA_964034835.1. Taxonomy (NCBI): domain Eukaryota; kingdom Metazoa; phylum Arthropoda; class Insecta; order Diptera; family Muscidae; genus Muscina; species Muscina levida. Next base: position 164,330,177 of record OZ035880.1, on the reverse strand, counting down.
ATGAATTTTATGAATTTTATGAATTTTATGAATTTTATGAATTTTATGAATTTTATGAATTTTTTGAATTTTATAAATTTGATTAATTTTTCGATTGTATGAATTTTATAAATTTTATGAATTTTATGAATTTTATGAATATTATGAATTTTATCGATTTTATGAATTTTATAAATTTTTATGAATTTTATGAATTTTATGAGTTTTATGAATTTTATGAATTTTATGAATTTTATGAATTTTATGAATTTTATGAATTTTATGAATTTTATGAATTTTATGAATTTTATGAATTTTATGAATTTTATGAATTTTATGAATTTTATAAATTTTATGAATTTTATAAATTTTATGAATTTTATAAATTTTATGAAATTTATGAATTTTATGAATTTTATAAATTTTATGAATTTTATAAATTTTATGAAATTTATGAATTTTATGAAATTTTTGAATTTTATGAATTTTATAAATATTATTAATTTTATGAATTTTGTAAATTTATATCGATTTTATGAATTTTATGAAGTTTATGAATTTAACGATTTTTATGAGTTTCATAAATTTTATTAATGTTAATGAATTTTTTTAATTTAATTATTTTGGAAAAATCAGGTATATATCTGCTAGATCTCTTTTAGCTCGAAAATAAATTACCAATCTAAATCAATAATAATTGCGAACTGCTACATATCGCTCGAGTTGTGCAAGAGCGTGATAACTCAAAAAACGTAATTTTTGAGTTAATGATGTAGAATTGTTCATTTCATCATACCCCATGTTTTGTAAAAAATTAGCATGAGAGCTATTTGAATTCCTCCATTTCGTACAAGTTGGGTGTAAATCAAAAACTATAAACGCGTTTATCTCGAAATCGATTTTTTTTGATTTATGACGGTCTTGCACAAAACGAGCGATATACAAATCACAATATTTACAATCTCACCGAGATAATTTGAAATATTTCCAACCTACTACTGCTACTAGTCTTTAGCTTACCAACCGTATCACAACTATGGCCAGTCAATATTCTAATGATATGTAAATTACTCAGTTATTGTCCACACTGGCTACTAAACAGCAGCTATACCAGAGAACTACAACAAAGTGAAATGTTATAAATACACGATTTAGGAATTTGCCAACAAAAAAGATACAACAAATAACTTTCAAACATTCTACAACACGTTATCTATCTCATGCATTCAACTCTACGCTACTGGAAAGTCATGAAAGAACAAAAAAAAAATGAGAGAAAACGTCAAATTAATATGAATATAATGCGATAATAATAGATTGTAAAGTGAGCTGGGAAATGATTACATGAATTATATGAATAAATTTTGCAAAGTGCTAGATAACCAATGATTGATACTACAAATTACCACAAATTTTTCTCTTACCTCGTAAATAAGGCAGCTATGCCCCAGGCCAATGAACATATAAGAATGGCGCGCGTTTTGGTGCACACATACCCGGCTTTAAGCGGCTCACAGATGGCATAGTAACGTTCAAATGAAATGGCCAATATGGTCAAGACGGATGCATGAGCTACGGTCAATTCTATAAAAGGGACAGCTTTACCTAAGCGAAAATAAAAGTAGATAATACGTTGTCTATATAAATATTTAATTACATTTAGTTTAATTTGATGGCATTACTTACACATTTCATGTCCCAACACCCATGTTTCCGGTCTGGTATTCAATTCTACCAAAACGGTAGGAGTACAAACTAAAAGTACTAAAATATCAGCTATACTAAGATTTGTTAGAAATATATTTGTAGAGTTGCGCATATCCTTGGTCCTTATAATAACAATGGGAACCTAAAATGAAAGCAAAATAATCACATGGTGTAATTACTTTATAGCGGGTGTGCTAAAAGTGTATTATGTTAAGTCAAGTGTTTGGAATTTTTTTAAATATGCTGGTATTCATAAGGAAAATGTCACTTTCAAAATAACAAGTAAAGTGCAAAATCATTGAGCAAGAAAATGTCCCTGCAAAAGAACAAATGACACATTTGGAAGTCGAAAGCAACACTAACACAGTGAAAGATATGTTAGTGTGTATATCGATAAGAATGTATTAAGCGACATTTCTAAAATTGTGTAGCAAACGAAAAAAACGTCTCATCTAATTTTTAATTTGTGTATTTTATTGAAAGGAACATATTTGGAAATCGATTTTCAGAATACAAATCTTGACATCATTGAAAACCCAAAAGTTTAATCAGATACAATTTCAAATTTCAGGGTGCAACATTATTCCAGTGAGAAAACTTGACTGTTGATGCAATTTTATTTTCTCTCTAGTTTCCTTTGCATCCATGATAAGGCAGCAAAACCCAGGCCAAAATGTGGCGTTTAACTTCTAGTAGAGTTCCACATCAAAAAGTCATTTTCGAAAAAAGTGTCGCTTAATACATTTTTATGGGAAGGTATCGATATGCTTAAGTCAAGGACATCAAGGTTTGCAATCTGAGGAAAATTACAAAATAAATAAAATGCTGACTCGAAAAATCATACATATGGGCATTTTCAGAAGAAGGAATGTCATTTTTATACTATTAATGTATCGATATTTGTGGTGTATATAGAGTCTTGCGATAACAATGCTCGTAAATAAACGTTTAGGGATATTACTCTTAAGGTTTTTTTTTATTGTCATTAATATATGTAGATACAAAATAAAATAGGCAGTTCTGATAATAAGCTGTGGGAATATTTCTTTTTAGAAGAAAAAAGAAGGAGCTGAAGAAGAGGCAGGATGAGTGCACTGAGTTGCTCCAAAGTAGAGGGGAAGCCCGAAAATTCTACAAGAGAGTGAAAGCGAAAATGCGTGGAACAGGGTTGCCCTCCTGCAAGGACAACGATGGTCAGCTAGTGACGGACCCGTATAACGTTCTGAAGATATGGAGAGATCACTTTAGAAATTTACTGGATACTGACACCACTCCAGAAGACCCCGCTCCAATCCATGACGATGGTATTAACTGTCCTCCTCCGAGCCAGAGCGAGATACGTATGGCCATCTCCCGCCATAAAAACAACAAAGCTGCTGGAGCCGATGGTCTCCCTGCTGAATTGTTTAAGGCTGGCGGGCCTTAGACAACACCAAATCCTCGGTTAAGATTGGTAAGGATCAGTCTGAACCATTCAACACGGAAAGAGGTCTCAGGCAGGGCGATAGCCTGTCCTGTACACTATTTAATATAGTTATGGAGAAGGTGATGAGAAAGGCTGGTGTCAACATGTCTGGCACCATATTCCACAAGAGCCACATGCCACTAGCCTATGCCGATGATATAGACATCATTGGCCGAAATCTGCGGGATGTTACTGCAGTTTTCTCATCGCTAGAAAAGGAGTCAGCAAAAATGGGTTTAGCGGTCAACGAGGACAAAACAAAAATAATGATTTCGACGAACAAAGAGTCCTCTCGATGGGGACGCACCGTGAACGTTGACAATTATTGTTTTGAGGTAGTCGACGAATTTACCTACATCGGATCTTCCGTCAACAAGATGAATAATGTCAGCCAAGAAATTAAACGGAGAATAGTGCTAGCCAATAGATGTTTCTACGGACTTCGGCAGCACTTTAGTAACACCACCTTCTCTCGGAATACTAAGAAACAGCTATACCAGGTGCTTATCTTACCTGTTCTGTTGTATGGTGCCGAATCATGGGTGCTTACTACAACGGACATACAAAACCTGGGAGTATTCGAGAGAAAAGTACTCCGAAAAATATATGGACCTATCTGTGTCGAAGGCCAGTTTCGCCATCGGATGAACCATGAGCTGTATGAGCTTTACCACGACAACGACGTAGCTAAAAGAGTCAGAATCCAACGACTTCGATGGCTGGGACATGTTGCCAGGATGGATGTAAATGCTCCAGCGAGAAAGGTGTTTGAAGGCGAACCTGAAGGACGGCGCAGAGCAGGGAGACCCAAACTCCGTTGGAAGGACCAAGTGGTAGGCGATGTGCCATTATCTGGTAGGACTAACTGGAGAACACACGCAGAAGACCGAAGCGTGTGGAATTCTTTATTACTTCAGGCCTCATATTTATGAACTACGTTTCGTAAATTGTAATTGGCCACTTAAGTAAGTAAGTAAGTAATATTTCGGCAAACAAATTTCATGGTAGTTGTAGGAAAAAAATTGAAGTACAGTCGAACTTCTCTAAACTAACTTCTCTATAGCGAATTTCTCTCTATAACGATTTTTTTAAATCACAGCTTTTTCCTAGAGTTTTCACACATTTTTACCTCTCTATAACGAATTTTCTCTATAACATAGAAATCGGCTATCTGCAGTGACCACGTTATAGAGAAGTTCGACTGTATATAATATTTTATATTTCCTTTCCCTTCTTTTTCAACAAATTTCCGAAGTTCGCTGAAATTTCAGTTAAAAAAGACACAGTGGACTCGACTCAACTTTTAATCGAAGGTCTAATCATATGAAATTTTTTGTTGATTTGAGTCTTTTAGATGGTTTGTCGAGTCGTTTTTGAGAAAAGTGATTTTGAAAAATTCAGATACTAATAATGAAATACTGGTCATATATGGGAAATTCATGCAATACGTTATAAGATAACATAGATAGACAAAGTATGGGCTATTTTTTTGGTACAGACTATTTGAGATCTAAACAACACAAATTCACAAAAAATTTGATGTGTCAAATTCAACGATTAAGTGTTGATTTAAGCCAACCGTGAAGTCATGACTCCCACCGGGATGATAGGAGTCTTAAACTTAAAAACTTAATTTCCCTTTGCACCCCATGAATGAGGTATGGGATAGCTTCTCGCGTTGTTGTGAATTAACACGCTTTCTATTTTAAGATTCACAACTAACGGCACCTACTTATTTATCGACGAATGCGAACGTCACTGTTTTTGAGAAGCTCTTACTAGACACGACGATTGAATCGACGCTTAATACTGCGAAGTTGCTGTCAAACAACATTCGAGGGGAGCCGACAATGAAAGAAAAATTTTTTTTTTCTTTTAAGATGACTGGAGCCAGGTTTGAACCTGCGATCTCCCGCATGGTAGTCGCGTGTTCTAACCACTATGCCACGGCCGGTCCCATAGGAGTCAATGTATTGAATTATCAGTCCATGATTACAAATATGTACATATTTTTTATTTTTACTGTACCAAAAACTATTTTTATGGTAACAAAGCACTATTGTTGTATCAATAAGTACTCATATTGTACCGAAAAGTACCAAATAGTACATTTTTAAATAGTACATTCCATGTACCACAAATTACTATTAAAAAGAATAATTTATTATACCAAAAAGTACCGTTTAATTAAAGCACCAAAAGTACTTTTATTGGGCCAAAAAGTACTTTTTACTTTTACGAAACCTTAAGGGAATAAATCATCTCACAACTATTAATTTATGACATCAAAAAGTACAATAAATTGTACCAAAAAGTACGTTTATTCTAACATAAAGTTCAATGTTTTGTATGAAAAAATACTTTATTGTAAAAAAAAGTACAAATTAATGTACTTTTATTATTTAATTATAAACCACGAATTTTTATTTTTTTAATTTTATGATTCTTATAAATTTTAAGAACTTTAGGAAATTAGGAATTTTATGAATTCTATGAATTTTATGGGTTTTATGAATTTTATGAATTTTGGGAATTAAAGATTTTTTTTATAAATTTTATGAATAAACTTTACGAATTTAATGATTTTTTTTGGATTTTCTAGAATTTTATTTATAAATTTTATAAATTTAATGAATTTGATTTATTTTATGACTTTTATGAATTTTGTGAATTTTAAGATTTTTATAAATTTTATAATTTTTATGAATTTTATAAATTTTGTGGATTTTTATGAGTGAATATGAATCTTATGAATTTTGTGCATTTGGTAAATTTTGTGAATTTTATGAATTTTTATAAATTATTTTAATGAATTTAATGAATTGTTTATAAATTAAACGAATTTTATGAATTTAATGAAATTTATGAATTTAATGAACTTTATGACTTTTTTATAAATTTTATGAATTTTATAAATTTTAAGAATTTAATGAATTTTATGAATTTTATGAAATTTTTATAAATTAAATTTTATGAGATTTGTGAAATTTATGAATTTTATAAATTTTACAGTTTATAATTTTTTTGAATTCAATGAATTTTATAAAGTTTATAAATTTTATTAAATTTAATGAATTTAAGAAATTAAATGAATTTAAGAAATTTTATGAATTTAACAAATTTAATAAATTTAATGAATTTAATGAATTTAATGAATTCAATGTATTCAATGAATTTAATGAATTTAATGAATTTAATGAATTTAATGAATTTAATGAATTTAATGAATTTAATGAATTTAATGAATTTAATGAATTTAATGAATTTAATGAATTTAATGATTTTAATGAATTTAATGAATTTTATGAATTTGATGAATGTTATGAATTTTATGAATTTTATGAATATTATGAATTTTTTGAATTTTATGAATTTTATGAATATTATGAATATTATGAATATTATGAATTTTGTAAAGTTTATAAATTTTTTGAATTTCATAAAATTTATGAATTTTACTAATTTTAAATATTTTTTAAATATTCATAAAATTTGTGCATTTTTATAAGTTTTATGAATTTTAATAATTTTATGAGTTTTGAGAATGTTATGCATTTTGAGAATTTTATGAAATATATGAGTTTTATGTATTTTCTCTATTTTTTTTTTAAATTTTATTTTAACATTGTTCCATTTATTAGAGTTATTTCAAAAGGAGTTTAAAAAAACAGTATCGGCTTTATGGCTTTATCGCTTTGGTAAGTGAAGCTTTCATATGTTGTTGCCTATACATTTCTTAGCAGGGAGACCTAGTGATCATCTTTCCTCTCCAATTAAGGATGTTTGTAGCTTTTCTCTTTCTCTCTGTCTCTTTATAAAAGAATTATCTGGCTAAATAAGAGACGCTCTCCCCGAAATATTTCCATTTATTTTGACAAAACTGCTGTTCGTTAATATTTTAACTTTTTAAATTTTCAATGAACTTACTTATACGCGTTGGTTAATAAAAAATAAACTTTTCTACTTAAGTGCAAGCAGTTAGTTTTTTGGCTTGGGAATGCGGATTGAATTAAAAGTTAACACTTACCATGACATTTCCAATAACACCCATTAACATGATGACTATGCAAAAGAACATGGCGGTGGTGCGGATGTAAGCCGGAATTTCTGGCACTTCAGAAGATTCCTGCGTCACATTTAGAGCGGCAGTGGCAGTGGTCGTGGTCGTAATGGTAGAGGCAGTCGAGGACGATTCATTAAACGTGGAGGACACAATGGAAATCGGGGCTAACGACGATGACGATGACAATGTTAACGATGGAATGATGACGTCGTCGTCGGTGTTGATTTCATCACTCGCTGGCACAATTACTTCATTATTGTTGTTGTGGTAGTTGGTGGCGGCAACTCCTTTTCTATTGGGGTGGGTTATTAACTTAAAATGTTTAGCCACTGCAAGTGTTGTGGATATTGTTCTATTAGTTGTGGCATGAAGTTGTATGGCGGAGCCCTTGGAGTTGGTGTAGGTTACCGCCACATGTTCAGCCCTAACGCTGACCTTGTAACCCGTAAACGGCATGAGCAGTGCGACAAGGATAACAGCAATGACCCACGAATGATAAGGCCCCAATTGTCCTTTGGCAGTTTTGTTAGATTTGGTAGTTGTTGTAGCTGTTGCTGTTGTTGCGGTGGGTACGCCATTGCTATTTGGTTGCTGTCCCTGCTGCTGCTGTTGGTGATGTTGCTGGTGCTGTTGCCGTTGTTGTTTTTGTTGGTGTTGTAGGCGTTTGAAGCGACAGTCGAGGCCTTCACCCACAGCCCTACACTCACTCAATATCGCCTCGGACGCCGCCTGTTTCCTATACGTGGTATATAGAGGAATCTTAACGTGAAGGGCGCTTTTAATACCAATTACAGTAGTTGTATTGTCAACGACACCAATAATGTCATCATCATCATCATCATCGTCATCGTCATCATCAGCATCGTCCTCATAATCCTCACACACATATAATCACATACTCTGTATGGACCAAGTCATTGCCTTATGGACCGGATTCTGTCCAGCTGTGGTCTTGCAGGCGCGTGTGGGTATAAGAGCGTCTAACCACAGGCTACTTATGACTGTTTGGTATTTCCCCAACACCAACACGTGTTTTCTGCCAACGAAAGCGCAGAAAAATAAATAGATAAAGTAGAGAGAGGGAGACCAAAAAATAGAGAACTTTAAGTTTTGGTCAAGGCTGGCTTTAAAAACTTGTCAATCCGTCTGTCCTTTCTTTCCTGATCAAATTATCTCAATTTGTGGTAATTTTTCAATTACGCAAGCTGGCGAACGACTAACGAATTAAGCACATTTATCATTTAGTCATCGTTTTTAAATCCACCACCACAGGGATTCCAAATCTGTTGAAGCAAGCTGGAAAGAGAGTAATAGAGAGAGAAAGATTAATGCATGGGGAATATTAATTAGATTTGCGTTAAAATTACGAGGACGATAATGAGGTAATAGTTAATTGTGCTAAAAGGATGCCAAATGGAAATGACATAATTTGGAACTGTTTAGAATTACCAAACTATGTTTAAGGAACATATGTATCCATAAAAATAGAAAGGAAGTACTACTTAGAAATTTACTATATGTGTGTAAGACTTTCAAACATTTGCGAGACCAAAACAGTACTGCCGAATGATGGACCACTATCAAAACAGTGTTTAGTTGTTACTTCTCAAAACGGAGTCGCAACCCACAAGCGCAATGAAACTACATATTTGTTGTAGTATAGAGATGTTTTTTTAGCGCAACAAACAATCAGCTGATTGACTTTGCTCTATTGCACGTGTTGCCTTTCTATTGCAGTTGTAAGCGTGTGCGTGCGCTTAAAAAGTTGAAAGTTGAAATTTTATAAAAAAATTGAACTTTGTATGGAAGCCCTCTTAGGGTAGTCAGGATACGGGAAGGTATGTTTGAGAAAACTGTTAGGAGCGAACAATAAGTGAGAGTCGATCACACATTTTTCCCCTCTAGGAGGCACCATACCACCGGCGCCGCAAAAGCTGATTTCATAAAAAAAAATTAAAAAATAAAATAAGTTACATGGGGACCACCTTAAGGCTTGAAGATAGAGGATAGATATGTTCTTCGAAATTGTTGAGGTTGCAAAAAATATTGGGGGTCGTTTATAAATTTATCTCCTCCAAGGGCACCTTTAGAGCAGTCATAGCGGTGGAAGCAAATCTTATTAAATTTAGATTTTTTTATGGGAGTCCCCTTAGGGGTTGAGGAAACATTTTTGGGGGTCGGTCATACGTTTAACCCCTCTAGGAGGCACCATTAGAGCGACAGGAAAAAATTTCATAAAAAAAATATAAAACATACAAAAATTTTATGGGGACCACCTTAAGGCTAGAAGATAGATAGTATAGTAGATTTTTTTTCCTTCCTCACCACCTTTGAGGGTGTATATCATTTGATACGACCTTAAAGTGTAACACATAGAAGGAGTCACTTTAGACCGTATGTTTCTTTGAACTAAATTCGATTAATGACTTTTTAAGTCATTTGAACCATGTCCGTCTGTCCGTTTGTCTGTCCGGCTGGTACGCACGATAACTTTCTAATAATGTAATCAAATGTTTTGAAACTTTGCACAAGTAAATATTTCCCCAAAAATACTTACGGTATTAAAGAAGAGCAACATGACCACGCCCCTTCAGGGGCGAGTAATAATTTCAATTTTAATTTTTTAATAATTTTCGGGATAAAGCGGAAAAATTGGATGCCTTGCCACGCCCCTTCTGGTACCTCCCATTTCGCCCACTATAGAAAGAGAATAGTAATATCAATGCAATCGACATGATCGTACCTGAATTCTTTATTTTGTTAAGCTATAACAGGATACAGTTTTGCAAAAAAAAAAAATTGGAAGTCTAGCCACGACCCTTCTGGTACCTTCTAGACAAATGATCTTCTTAGCCCACTTTAGAAATCGAATAATAATATCTAAGATACTAAAAGATTTTATGTTTTACTGAGGGTGAGGGTATGTGTAAGTCGGTTTTTTCGACTGAAACTTTCTTACTGGTTAATAGATAAAAGTTATATGTAATAGTCAATTTTTCCAACTTGGTTTGAAATAGTCCGTTTATATCTCTACTTCACTGTAAAATTTTCAGGATAATCAAACTATGATTATGGCTGTTAAACGGTTTCTTTCAAAAGGGGCGTGGCACAGTCCACTTCAATCCTGGCTGTAACTCATACTGTTCTAGCAACACATACCAAATATCATCTTTATACCTTTTATAGTTCATGAGATACAACCGTTTAAAGTTTCAAGTTTTATACCACGCCCACTGATCCGATACCGCCCATTTTTTGTTGGATCGCGAACTTTACTGCCAAATACAACCACACATGCATTCAAGTCGACTGAAGAAACAGTCCTCTATATATTGCGGTTTGAAAATAGGACCCAAGGGCCACGCCCACTTGATATATCAATAATACAAGCACCCTATTTTCCTACTACCAACTACACAGCTGCATACAGTGAAAATTTTAAAAAGTTCGAAACAAAAACAAACTCATTTTCGTACCATATAGATTTGACCTTTGACCTCTTTGACTTAAACTTGTCCAATTTTGCTCAAATTTTGACCATAGCCGTTTTATAACAACTGACACAATATTCCGCTCGGGCATTACCGAAAATTCAAAATAGAATTTTCGCTGCCACCCCAATCGCCTCCCCTATCCTTTGCCAAAGAATCTTTTCCAACCTCACAAATCTGGTAAAAACCAGGTTACACTACACACCAAGATTTGCTGTTTCCATTGTGCTTATCCGCTAAAAATAGGAGAAAGGGAAGCGGAGGAGAAAGAATGAAAGATGGATAAAGAAAGATGAGAAAATCGTGGGAACCCCAATCGTCATTTTGGCCCAGTAAGCCATGGAAGGCACCGCATGCATCATATTAAATTGCCTATTCAGACTGAGGAGAAATGCTCTAGGTCTTCTATAAAACTTTTCCCTACGTATCTTAGCTTCATACGGGCTAGAGCGGGACAGCTGCAAAGAAGAAGTTCCATCGTCTCGGACTCCTTATTGTCCTCACACACACACGGCAGTAGTCCGGTATGGGTTTATCCCATTTAACTGTCAGGTGTCTGCTATTGCAATGATCTGTTGGAATTCTACAGAAAAGTCTTAGATCACTCCTGCACAGGCCAACCATGTACGTCGATAGGGATCCGCTGTATTTGGGTCACAGCGAACTAGCAGTTATACAGACGGTTCTGGAGATCATACTTCTGCTGACTGTTTTCCACATTAAATCCTTCACTAACCTTATAGGTAGCATATGGGACCAAAAACTTCCAAAGAGTCATGATCTGGTATAGCACTGGCCAAAAGGTCTACTTTTAACTAACCAATGTACACAATTGGTCACTTTTATTGCGGCCAGTCTATCCACACAGTGGTTATCCGTCTGCTAGTATCAATTCCACATCTCATAACATAAGAACACAATGTATAACATATAAAACATAAGAAATGTTATTCTACGCTTGATGTTAAACAACGCAACATGTATTACTCAAATTTACACACACAAAAAATTCAAACATTCCATTGTTGTTGTGAGTAGTAGGCCGTATGTGACTGGTTTTGCGCGTCGCTTGTTAGGTGGTTTTGTTTTCTGTTTTAGTTGGAGTTATATGTACTACTTTTAAGTCGTTCCTCTGCAATCACTCTTTTCATGTTTTGTTGTCAATGTTTTGCAGTGGTTAAAAAACATGCAAGCCATTTGAATCAGATTCAAATCAGCTTGACAACATTTTTCAGCTCATTGAATTGGGACTCAATTCTGAGAACTGGACGTGAAAGTAGCCCGAAAAAGAAGAAGTTCTGCATCATTCGTTTTGTCAAGTTATTCAGTCCCAAATCACTGAGCTGAAAAGTGTTGTACTGTGTTATGTAACACTTGAGAAATGTGCAATAACAACTGCAATTTTTTAATGCAAAAAATAAGTTGCCGAAATTCGCTTTAGAATACACCCTATTTCTGAAGTACCATCCAGATGTTTGTATTTTCTATTTCTTAATAAAATTAAAAGCTCACACAAAATTATAATACCGAACACTAAACAAACTCTGAAAGTCTGTTGTGATTTTTCTTTAATAATTTTAATTAAATTCTTTTTATAGTTTATACGCTTTGTCTTCTCTAAACGAAAGATTAATGAACGCGCTGATGATCTTTAATAACATATTTGACTTATTTTTGTGTTTGGAAGGGGTGGATGGGTGGATTGCTATAGTGCTTTGGGTCATTTTGATTAATGAAATTCAATTCATTTTGTGTGTGTGTGTGTGTGCCATATGCACATGACAACGCAACGTTGCTTCAAGTAAGTTCGATGGCAAGAAACAGCAACACAACTCATATTAATCTTGATGGGGTTTAGTTTAATGAAAATATGGATAATTATGTCCATAAACTGTCTGGACATAAATAAACATTTATCATAAACATTAAATAGATATTAGAGTGTAAGCGATCAACATGTTTAACATTTAAGTATTAGGACAATGTTCTTTCAATACGGTTTTAATAACTGATTGATTTTGTGTATATTTAAGGATTGCACTCAAATATAACGGAGCGCAAAAGACCGCAGCGCTTGGAATACTTTTCTACGTGCGGCTACTAATGGATAAATTTCTGTTGTTGCTGACATTAAAGAAGAAGAAGAACTAAAATATAACAATCATTTTGAACGATACAATAAGAAATTTTCGATAGAAACGCTATGTCAAAAATGCAATAGAAGGACATACGATTTTTAGGACACAATTTATATTGGATTGTTATAGGCATTTTGTGACTTAGTACGTGTCCTAATGTTAATCAAATAGGGGTGGCGTATTATTAATGTAACTAATTAACAGTGGTCATGCCACACAAACTCTAATACCACAGTACAACACATGATTTTGGGACTCAATTCTGAGAACTGCGCATGAAAGTAGCCCCAAAAAGAAGAAGTTCTGCATCATTCGTTTTGTCAAGTTGCATGCCATAATAATTTAATATACATTTGAAGTAAGTATCGTATAGGGGAATTTGTCACGTTTTAGGCTCTATTGTTATATTGTTATATGGTGGCGTATGATTATCAGTATTTGAACTGCTACAAAATAAACCTAGTTCAAAATCATTTGATGAATGGAAAAGTAAAACTGTTGCTTATGTAGGGTAACGTTATATGTATAAACAGATTAAAGGAATTGTAATTCTTAATTTTTTTAAATTTGTTTCAGCTAAATCGGACTATTGAAGACTCGAGAAGAGTTATGTCAAACAAAAGAGATTAAAATGTAACAAATTCCTCTATACGATACTTACTTACTTCAAATCGATATTAAATTATTATGGCATGTAACTTGACAAAACAAATGATGCAGAACTTCTTCTTTTTGAGGCTACTTTCAAGTGCAGTTCTTAAAATTGAGTCCCAAATCAATAAGCTGAAAAATTTTGTTCTGTGTAATTATTGTAATTGGTCCATAGAGCCATAACAGTGAATTTTCAAAAAACCGTTAATATGTATAAACACCAACAACAAACATATTATGATGAGATTGATAGATGAGGAAAAAATCAGGTTTTATTGAGAACCAGCAATGGCTCATATACAACACACAGATTAAATTACTACTGACTGATTAATGTATTACACAGCTTTTGGCTAAATACGCGTAATTCTATTTATGGTCCCTCCCCTCCCTTCTTCCCTTACACAAGAATTCACTCAACATTCAATTACACAGCCCCCCGGATGACAATTACCATAAAACACATTTAAAACACACCGCCCTGTCAGACACCAAATCAGCATATCCTTCCACCACACCCTCCCCTGCCTCACCATCCCAGTGCCCCATTATCATCAATAGCAGCGATTATTCCGCATTGATGTTCCAGCAAATGTGGAAAATTAAAGTCAAACAGAAGAGATTATCATTTATCACTATCAATTGTCTGTAATTTATGTTTTGGCGTGTCGAGAGTTTAAATTTCCTGTCGATAATGCCGCATTTAGGACGAAGTGGCAAAGAGAGACGCGTGCACTAGCAATGGAACATTAGCTAAAAACAAATTTGTTCATTGACAATTTATTTGCAAATAATTTGATGAGATTTTTTTTATTTGTTTCCCGATTATTGTTGGGTTGAGTTGTCGATTAGAAGCCAAGATTTATGATTTTACCATTGTTAGGATTTTGCAAGACTTGCCAACAGCAACCACCTCATTGTGAAAAGCGATGCGGCATTCAAATGACGCCGGAGCCATTGTGAAAAAATGGGTCATCACTACGGTGTCAGTGGCGGCGTGCTATCGCACAAATTAAACAAATCTTCCAAACATAAAAGTACTAATCGTTTGTCGCCTTACCCAAGAATTGCTTTTTTTTCTCTTAACCTAACCCACTGACATCCTTTTGTTGTCGTTGTTGTGGGATGGCAAGAACGTAGCTTGTTGCCGATGAATTTGTGCTCTGATGGCTGTGAATCTATTTTGGCGCTGCCAAACCATAGAAAGTGCGTAATGTTTGGTGTCTGTTTTCCTACGTTTTCATATGGATTTAATATTTTTCTGTTTGTTATTTTGTTTTGCGCTGGAGAAAAGCTAAGAAAAACATTTGTTTTTTTCTTGACAATTAGCCAAATTGCTGACAGATGCGTTAATAAAAATATTATGAGAACTAAAATTATTAATTGAATTGAAATATTGGACGATGATAGATTTTTGCTGTGCTACTAAAATAGAATAGATAGAATTGGAAAACGTGAAATTTTATGGTGAATATAAAAGAAGTCAACCAAAAATATTAATATCGATAAATGTAAATTGATTATGTTGGTAAGTATTTATATGATAAGCAATTGGTCCTAGAAAATTTGTTGTTGACGGATAACATACATAAAAAAAATCTTTATTTCCCTTAATCACCATGTAAGAGGAATGGGATAGCTTCTCATGTTGTTGTGAATTAACACGTTTCTATTTTTAGATTCACAACAAACGACACCTACTTGTTTGTCGGCGAATAAGAACGTCACTGTTTGAGAAGTTTTTACTAGACATGCCGATTGACTCGACACTTACACGGTACAACATTTTTTAGCTCACTGATTTGGGACTCAATTCTGAGAACTGGACCTGAAAGTAGCCCCAAAAGGAAGAAGTTCTTTATCATTCGTTTTGGCAAGTTACATGCCATAATAATTTAATATCGATTTTAAGTTAATAAGTATCTTGTAGAGGAATTTGCCTCGTTTTAGGCTCTTTTATTTGACATAACACGAGAACCACTAGTCCGATTTAGATAAAAAAAATTAAGAATTACAATTTCTTTAATCTGTTCATATAACGTTTCCCTCCCATGTAACTTGACAAAACGAATGATGCAGAACTTCTTCATTTTGGGGCTACTTTCACGTGCAGTTCTCAGAATTGAGTCCCAAAATCATGTGTTGTACCACGGATCTCCCACATGTTTTAGATTTTCGGAAATAATTTTTATTTTAAAAATTAATTATGGAATACAACTTCAACTTTGGGAATTTGTTAGATTGTTCAAGCGTAAAGTGACTTATCTCGTTTTCTGGAGGTATGATACTGACTTTTTGTTAAGATTTCGTGCGGGAAAGAGCTGAAAGTGTTAAAATAAACTATGATTGGGAAATAAATTTGTATTTGGACCATCCTGTATGAAATTAATTTGGGATGTGCATACTAGGTTAGCAGCGAAATTTAATTTTTTTTGTTGCTAACGTCCGAACGGAATATTGTGTCAGTTGTTATAAAACGGCTTTGGTCAAAATTTGAGCACAATCGGACAACTTCAAGCCGTGCCCCAGAGAGGTCAAATGTCAAATCTAAATATATGAAAATCAGTTTGACTTTGTTTATTCGTTTGCATTTTTATACCCTCACCCAACGGGTAGGAGGGTATATATCATTTGATACGAACCAAAAATGTAACACATAGAAGGGGTCACTGTAGACCCTTAGTTTTTTTGAACCAAATTCTATTCATAAGCCATGTCCATCTGTCTGTCCGGCTGATACGCACAATAACTTTCGAAAGACGCATCCAATTGTAATGAAACTTAGCATTGGTCAATATTTTCCCAAAACTACTTATGGTATTGCAATTGGGCTACATGGCCACGCCTCTTCTGGTACCTCCCATACAAATCTACCATTTTGCCCACTTTAAAAATCGAGTAAAAATTTTAATCCTCCCAGTGGGTGGGGGTATTTATTAGTCATTTCACCTGACTGAAATTTCTGTATTGATTTTGGTACCGTATAGACTCGAAAATTGCTTGGCCGATCTTTTGAAATTTTTACATAATATAGCTGTCGGTGTCGGTGGTAAAAAAATGGGTTTTTAATATTTGATATCACTGCACGTGAAAGTAGCCCTAAAAAAAGAAGTTCTGAATCATTCGTTTTGTCTAGTTACATGCCTAATAATTTAATATCGATTTGAAGTTAGTAAGTATCGTATAGAAGAATTTGTCACGTTTTAGGCTCTTTTGTTCTATTGTTATATGGTGGCGTATGATTATCATATTCATAATCATATGATTATCGTATATTTCACGTAAATCATACACCACGGAGTACAACAGTTTATTGTAAATTATTATGGCATGTAACTTGACAAAACGAATAATGCAGAACTTCTTCTATATGGGACTACTTTCTCTTGCAGTTCTCAGAATTGAGTCCTAAACTTTGCTATACTAAATTTCAGTAGTTGAAGAAAATCACCAACAACGCCAATATAAAACATGGAAAATTCGCATGCAAATTTCAGATATATCTTTAAATTTCAACTTATTTGTTTTTGGAAATATTAACCTGATATTTATGCGAAACCCTAAGACCACCCGAAATAGTATTTTTTTTTTTAATATTTTAAATATTTATTTCAATTTAGATAAGTACTTCAATATAAAAAGTAATACAAACATATAAAATAAATAAATTTGTAATTAAATAATATAATTAAAGTACACAATTCAATACTATTAAAGGCCTCAGCGTCATAATGACATTATAGAGGCAAGTTGGCAATTAATTTACATTTTTAATTACAATTTGACTACAAATAAATGTTATTTTTTTTTGTTTTTTTTTTAATTTTTGTTTTGCAAACAATAAAAAAGAAGAAATTATAAAATAAATATTAAATAAGAAAAGTAATGTTTATTAATCATTATGCTAGAAGTTCTGCAATATTTTCATACAAATATCTTCTCATTAAGGTTTTAAATTCAGATATTCGCGTAATACTTTTCAAAGATTGTGGTAAATTGTTAAATGTAAAACTTCCAATGTAATCAATTCTTTGTTTGGTCGTATCCAATTTACATTTACAAACCCTTAAATTATTATTATTACGTGTGTTAAAAGAATTCTGATTAACAGACAGATGAATGGTATGGTGACCAATATTATGTATACACCTGAAAACGTACATCATTAACTGTAACTTATACAGTCCATATAATGGTATAATTGGGAAAAAATCATTGTACAATGATAACGTTGAAGTTCTTACAGGAAGATTTGCTACTACTTTGAGAGCTTTATTTTGCATTCTTTGAACCGCTTTGAATCCATTGCTTTTCTTGTAACCATATAGTACTATCAAATAATTTAAATTACTTTGAACTAATGCTTGATATATCAAGAACTTAGTGTTTTTGTCAAACTTGTTTTTAAATTTGTACAGCAATCCTACGGCCTGCGATAACTTTGTCCTAAGTTTTTGCATGTGTATGTCCCATGACAGGTTGCTTTGAAGGTGTAGTCCAAAATATTTAACAGAGTCCACCTCCACAATTTCTTTAACATCAACAAATATCGAAAACGTGCTGTCATAACTGTATGGCTTAAAACGTATAATTTTGGTTTTACCTGCATTTAGAAATAATTTATTAATTCTAGCAAATTCACAAATTATGGCAGCATCACGTTCAATGTAAGCATTCACTGCTATTTCATGAATAAATGGGTAAATTAACAAACATCATCAGCATATACGAACATTTTTCCCGATAGCTGTAGGTTATCAATATCATTCAGATATATCTTAAAGAGGAGAGGACCAAGAACGCTTCCCTGGGGTACTCCATACATAACATTACCAAGAGAGCTGCGCTTCCGATTAACCTCCACCAATTGCTGACGATTGGACAAATGGCTTTCTATAAGAGAAAGTTATCTTCCACGAATTCCATAGTACCAGAGCTTTTGGAGCAAAATGTGGTGATCTATTAGATCAAACGCCTTAGAAATATCGTAAAAGACTTCTACAGCACCCTTATTCCCATCATCTAAACATTTACAATTAGAGTTCACAACATTAATTGCTGCTTCCTCTGTACCACATCCTTTTCTGAAGCCATACTGTGCTGCACTCAGTAAACGATTGTTTTCCAAATGATCCGAAATCTGGCGAAATATGATCTTTTCAAAAATATTATTTATTAACGATAGAACTGCAATAGGCCTGTATTTATCTGCCGTTGAAGCTTTACTTTCTTTAGGAATTGGAATCACTTTATGAATTTTTAAAACATTTGGGTACGTACCACTATTGATCATGTTGTTGCAAATATTTGTTAAGTATGGTGCAATACAATGCTTACTTTTACGTAAAATCATTATAATATAAGTTAATTGTACAATTTGTGCTTTTAAGTCACTTTTAGACTGTAAAAAATATTTATTAATTGTCTCCGCTTTTTCAGCATCTTGCTCTATTAACCTTCCATCATCATCTTTGACTGTAATAACTTTTTCCTGATTCCTTCCAAGAGTTTCATTAAGAAATTTCCAACTTTTTGATGGCTGAGTTTTTATGTCTTGTAAGTTATCAACGTAGTAATAATTTAATGAGACATTGTAGGCTTTTTTAATTACCTTGCTTACTCTTTTTAATTGATATTCAATAGCCACGTTTGCAGGTTTTTTCCTCCTCAATCTAAGTAGTTTTTCTTTATGACCCATTAATTTACCAAGATTCCCGTTAACCCAAGGCGTTATTTCATTTTTTTATTAGTCGCTTTTGAACCTTTTCACTTGTGGACTCTTTAACTGCTGAGTTAATAATTGATATTAAGTTTTCTGTATCAGTTGATGGATTTCCTGTTTCATTATTGCCCATAATTTTGTTTTGAATACATTGAACCATATTGTCATAATTACAAAAGGACCGTACTACACTTACATCAATAGGTTCTTGAAATATAATTTTTATTTTACAGTGAACAAAATTATGGTCTGTTAAACTAGCCTTCACAGAATCAATGTACAAAGAGTCAAGGACGTTACTATATACGTGATCAATTGCTTTATTACTTTCAGGACGCGTTATTAAGGTGTGACAATTTTTAAAGTCATAGAGAGCAAGTAAAGTATTTATTATACTATATCGAGGCGTATATCTTTATTCATGGTTATTCAAAGACTACATTTTGAAACATTATTGACTCGGACGTCAATTTTATTTTTTTTTTACTTCGTTTATTACACCCCAATAATGCATATTTCTGATGCAATTCGTACATAACTTAAAAACATCCAAATAGATAGTTTATTAAAAAAATCTCTCAATTACGCATATAAAGGCAATTTTCTAAAATTGTTTTATATAACCAACGATCACTGTAATTTCTGCAACCAGATTGACATCTTTCTCCCAATGGTTTTTTCAATTTCAACGGAGGACCTAATTTCGTATCACAATTGCCTCTGTTAGTATGAAACTTCTGCTTTATTCTGGACCAGAAACATCTAGTTGGTTTTTTCCTGGTACAGGCATCAGTGCATGAATGTCCATTCACCTGTCTATAATCGACAATGGCCCAATCACACGTCAGGTTACCCGTGCCAAAATTTGCTTCACTGTAATAGGGCACACAATTTATGGCAGCAAATTTTAAAATTTCCATTCTGGGATCCATTTAAAGTCACAGCTAAACTACGTTGAGTTTCCGTGTGTTCCCGTTGTTCCCACTGAACGCGTGTGCTTCCAAATAACTCGAATGTATTGACATGCGCTTATTTGTGAAAGCAACCTAATTTCCTGGGTTTCTTCGTGTAAGTCGATCGATGATATGTGATACAACAACAGCCACTGGTAGCGCTGAAGTATCGCAACTGCATGCAGCAGCTTTTATATGATGGTGGAAAGCAACTCAAAAGGGGACATCCTCACAACAAGAGAATTCTTTTTTTAGAGTTCTTAAAATACATTATCTGCAATTAATGATCATCGTTTAAAAAAAAGGTGGCAAATAAATGATAAGCAAAGCCATTGTGGTTAAAGAAGTATAATAAAACCTTTTTTCACTGGAATATGTATGCTACGAAATGTTAATATTTTTGTATAGTTCTTTTTTTTAATTAATTTAATAATAGTAATTACTTCTTTAATTCTTCTCATAAGGAACCAAAATTAATATAGTTATGTTAATTTTGTACCATTATAAGAAGGTCGCATGATAACTACATCGAAAAAATTGCAAATTTAAATGTTTTTGCAACAAAGATTACTTTTAGGTACATATCAGAACTTTTGATACAATAAAATACTTTAAGATGCGATAAATATATTTTTTGGCACATTTAAAGTACTTTTTGCTACAATTAAAGTACTTTTTTTAATATAAATTGTAATAGTTGGTACAATAAAAGTACTTTTTCGTACTATACATTAAAATATTTAGTAAATTTAGTTCTTTTTGGTACCATAAATTGGTATAAAAAATTTTATTTTTTGGTACAAGAAATTGTATTTTTTGTAATAAATAAAAGTAATTTTTCTTCAAATAAATTGTACTTTTTGGTATTTGTTGGTACAATAAAAGTACTGGTATACCAACCAAATTGTACTATTTGGTACAGTGTAAGTAGTATTTGTAACAATGAATTGTACTACTTGATACAATAAATTTTACTTTTTGATACAACAGATTTTACCTTTTGGTACAATAGATTATACTATTTGGTACAATAAAAGTACTTTAGGGTATAATATAAATACTTTTTGGAGCAATTAATTGCTACAATAATTGCCTTCTTAGATAGAAAAAACTTTCTTGTGAATCATTTACTGTTATGCATAACATATTTCAGTGAATTTTTTTTTTACAAAACACTGCTTTGGTGAAAACTCACTCTCTTTTGTTCTTACGCTCTCTTACTTTTGCTTTGTTTCTTTACCGAAACAACACCGTTATTGTGTACATGTGTTGTTCGCAGAATCAATACAATCAAATGTGTTGAAAACCAGTAATAAATGTTTAGCCGGATAAACCGACTTACGTATACACTCACCCTTACACTCCGTAAACCCATAAAATTTGCAAGTATACAAATTTTAGGGAGTTACCAGAAGGGGCGTGGCTGTACTTTCAAATTTTTTTTTTCAAAACTTTAAACTGTTATAGCTTAACAAAATGCAGAAATTGGGCACGGTCATGTCGAGTGTATTGATACACTTACTCCATCTCTAAAGTGGGCGGAGTGGTACATTTGTATGTAAATACAGAATTTGTGCACGATTGCGTTAGGTCTATTAATAATATTAATCGATTTCTAAAGTGGAAGGTACCAGATGGGTATGGGAGGTATTAGATGGGGCGTGGCTAACCTTCCAGTTTTTTTTTCCAAAACTGTATCCTGCTATAGCATTACTAAATAATGAATTTGGCTACGATCGCGTTGGATTTATTGATATTGTTACTCCATCTCTAAAATGGGCGGAAAGAAACATTTGTATGGGGAGTCCCAGAAGGTCGTGGGGATAGACTTCCGATTTTTTCTCGAAAACGTTATCCAGTTATAGCTTTTCTGAATATATAATTTGGGCACGATCGCTTTGGGTTTATTGATATTATTATATTATATTTGTATGGTAGGTACCAGAAGGGGCGTGGCATATATGCAATCCCGTAAGTACTTTTGTGAAAATATTAACCCATACTAAATTTAAAAACAGTTGGTTACGTCTTTCGAAAGTAATCGCGAAAAATATTTTCATATCGCACACCTACTCCAAAGTTGAATGTACAATTTAATTTAAGATATTGTAGCGTTAGATGTGTGCTCTGGGCGATGGTACCACTGTGTTAATTTTAGCTCTAAAAGCTAAAAATTTAAATTATTATTATCATTATTATATAAAAAAATCCATTCGTATTGCATAACTACTTCGTACGGGTACCCTAATTAATGACTTTGTTACACTTTTATCCCTTACCCTAAAAGCTCTAATTTTAAACCGCACATGTAATCTATAAGGATTATAACGTTTGCTCTTAACGATGTTACAATTTTTATGCCTTCAAATCGCACTCAAACGTAAAATCGCACCACTGTTCTTTAGGATGAATGCGTTCCTCAATGTTGCTGTAGTCGTTTGGTTTTAACGTTAAAGGCCACTCTAGGCCCTTTTTAAAAGTAAAAGTACAAATATTGAAAAATCCCCACATTTTGCTCAACTACTCCATATGAAGATCATGCCACCCCATGAGTACCCTCAAAAGTACCAAATACCCTCAAAAGTATAAATTTTCTTCTTATTTATTCACCTACTCCAAAAAAAGTATGTATACTCCAATTATTAAGAATCTAGCTTTAGCCGTTTGGTTTAGGCGATGATCCATCAATCACTCAGTTGCATCATTAATAAATATATTGCCAAAAGTTCTGCTGATTCAACATGGCTATCTCTCCTATACGTTTTTTTAATTATCCCTTTCATTTTCTTCCTTATAATCTTAAATCATTCTTAATGCCATTAAATCATTTTAATCCTTACAGTTTACCCAATTCTAACAACATTACTATAATTTAATTCCACTCAAACTCATTTTAAAGTTATTTTCATTGTCATAATTCTGTTGTGCCTATGTAATTCCTGGGAACATTTGACGTCACTATCCGCCGTGGGGTCGTCGTGGCATAATGATACATATTTTCGGAGTGATTTCACACGCTTATAGTAAACTTAACATATTGCAAACTTATTACTAGACACATTTTCGAATACAAGCGACGAAATATTTTACGCACTTACTGACTGATATTTATTTATAAACTGTAATAAATGCCATCCATAAAACAATACCTCATTAATGGAGCATAAACTTTGTTGTTCTTGCGTCTCTGCTCGCCTACATATCCCCGCTGCATGGTAACAGCTGCTGATGTTCTCACATGGTACATGGGGCAGGAGGAGAGGTGGGATACTTTAGCTCCACTTTCCCACTGGCTTTTTCTCCAGCCACTAACAATTCAAGGCCTTCTCCACATATATTTTCATCACAGTTTCACAGTTACTCTCATTTGTTTTGGGATTTGTTTTCGGAGTTTTTCAAAATGTGATAACACAGGAAGTGTGGAATTTATTTTGTTGACTTTGATGACTATTGACGTTTTCAATAAAACCGCATTTGGCAGGCAGGCAACGTATTTACGAACGTACGAACCCCTTTTTGCCGTTTTATTCGCCTTTTAGCCTCTGGCAAAAAGTGAATGAATAATAATAATAATTTCATACATCATTGATTACAGGGCATTATGAAGGGCAGGCTGGTAGGCAGCCAGACAGACAGACAAACATTGTTGTTGTTGTTTAGCTATAATCTATTTCCCATCACTTTCTTTTAGGGGAATTCAAAATTCCTTAAAAAAATAGAGGGGGATAATTAATGTAACTTAATTTTTGTTAACAACTTTTGACATTTATTTGATTATCCTTGAAAACTCGTGAAAACTCATTAGTTTGGTCGTAGGTATTATAAATTAATTAAAAGCCTTTCCTCAAATCGAATTTTGGAAAATGATAGCCTAAGTCGCTCTGGGATTCATTAGGGTGAAAACCACAAACTCCGCCCTTCCATCAGCACATCTGGTAGCATCTGTCTGTCAAATGTCCCTGTTGATTTTTTTTTTGGTGAAGTTTTCCTTGTCGTTGTTTGCTAAAGGCTTTCCCCCCATATTTTGACACGCATTCTTTGGCCAAAGGATTTCTTTGTAATGTGAATTTTACCGGGTATTTACTTGCAAGTCAATGGGATCTAATCTGCTGGCATTTTTTTTTTTAATATTCTAGCTTCTATTATTTTCAACCATACACTCAAATCCAATTATATCTAATCAAATGTTTACCAAGCAGACTTTTTCTTGGGGATTTTAGTGGCATTAGTGCCAGAACCCAGCATACTGTTTGATGTAGATGGGGTTTTCCATAGGAAGATTTTATAAATTGGAAAGAAAATGCTTAATTAGAAAAAGTATTAGGCTGCAGTTGGGACCGGTCGTGGCATAGTGGTTAGAATACGCGACTACCACAGGGTCAACTCCTGGCTCCAGTCATCTTAAAAAAATGTTCCTTCATTGTCGGCTCCCCTCGAATGTTGTTGAAAGCAACTTCGCAGTATAAGTGTCGAGTCAATCGGCCTATCTAGTAAGAGCTTCTCAAACAGTGACGTTCGCATTGGTCGATAAACAAGTAGGTGCCGTCAGTTGTGAATCTAAAATAGAAAGCGTGTTAATTCACAACAACGCGAGAAGCTATCCCATACCTCATTCATGGGGTGTAAAGGGAAATTTAGTAGTAGTTTAGTAAGGATGCAGTGGTTTTCTATTCTTCGTAATCAAGATGACCGGCTTAAAAGAAAAATTCTTAATGTTTGTGTTTTTTTTTCTACAAATTGTGCATATTTACAATGTGCACCATATTGCCTAATTACAACACAAACTGTTCGTTGGATCATCTATCTGTCTACACGCGGATGAAATATTTTCCCCCCTAATGACGTTGCCTCTGTCTAGTTTGATGTTCTGGGGGGGGTTGTCAATGCCCCAGTAAATTGATTTACGTTAACACATAATAATCAAAGCATTGGATGATGATACCACCAATACCACTGGGCTTTTAATCGCCTCTAGAAAAAGGAATCGAACAAACATCATTAAGGTTTCCCATGACAAGTGAATAGTGCGACACAGCCGCTGAGAGTGGTGTTAGTGAGAATACTCCACTTTAAACTAGAACATATCGAACATATGGTACCAAGCAAAGACAATTAGCACAAGGACTTGGTAAAAAGCAAAAGGACGTTTGTTAAAATGACTAATAGAATTCGTAATTGGAAGAAAGATAATGTATTTGGTTTCCTTTGGTAAACAAAATAAATGCTCACTAAGGATCATTTTGAAGTACATATTTTCTTTTGTCATTTAACGGAAAAATAGTTGTCATGACTTCCTTTATTTTAAGCACGGTATAAGTAACACGTGCAGAGATTTGATGCTGGTGTGTATATATTAACATACATATTAGATAAATGTATGTTTATGTCCTTTTGAAGCAGATTCCCTACTTTCAATGTCGCTCTGTGGCTGTCAATGGAGTGTGACGTAAGAGGCAAGTAAAATAATAACTTTAGTAGTGACGTACACAAATTCGTAACGCATAGAAGGAGTCAGTAGGTTTTTTTAAAACAAAATTCGATTCATGATTTTTTAAGTCATTTGATCCATATCTGTTGACACTTTAAGCGTGTGAAATCACTCCGAAAATATGTATCATTATGTCACGACCCCACGGCAGATAGTGACTTCAAATATTCCCAGGAATCACACAGGTACAACAGAATTATGATGAAACTAACTTAATATGAGTTTGAGTGGAATTAAATTAAATTAACGTTGTTGGGACCGACTGAGGCATAGTGGTTAGAGCACGTGACTATCATGCGGGAGATCCGTGGTTCGATTCCTGGCTCCAGTCATCTACATTTTTCTTTCATTGCCGGTCCATTGATGTTGTCAAGAGCAACTTCGCAGTATAGTGACTAGTCAATCGGCATATCTAGTAAAAGCTTCTCAAACAGTGACGTTCGCATTCGTCGATAAACAAGTAGGGGCCGTTTGTTGTGAAACTAAAAGAGAGTGTGTTAATTCACAACAACGCGAGAAGCATACCATACCTCATACCTGGGTTGTATAGGGAACTTAAGTTTTAAAATTGGGTAAACTTTAAGAATTGAAATGATTTAATGGCATTAAACATTATTAAAGATTGTAATGAAAAAAATCTGTTAACAAATAGTTAAGTTATTCATGTTTTCCGAGGGACGCAACTTTCATAACCTATGCTAAACTCTAAGTTGAACTCAATAACAACAACATCAAAACAATGCTTCTTCTTCAGTTCTTTGATTTACGTATGGGAAATGAAAGTTGCGTCCCTCGGAAAACATGAATAACTTAACTATTTGTTAAAAGATTTTTACAAACAAGTATGCGTTTAACTCGTGAAAGCGTGCACTTTCTGAATAAAATAGTAAACATTTGGGTGTCCTTATAAAATAGGGGCTACAAACTTCATCAAACTAAAAAAATAGTGAAAAATTACAAAAGTTTGAAATTTCGAGGCAAAAAACAAACAGATATGACAAGTTACCAATATAACTATATATATGGTTGGAAAGGCCGCAGTCTCTTCTTTCTAAATCCACTGAGAAATTTAAAATCGGTTGATATTCAACCACGTTACTGGCTTATAAGTGCGTAAAGGTTCGAAAAACCGTTATCAACGTGGACTTTATGAGCTATTTAGGTTGCCTAGACACGTTCAGATTGGATTGATATGTTCACGAAAGTTGTTTATATTTACCAGGGCTACAATTTTGGCGAACAGTGTTAGAGAAAAATTTGGAATCCCTCAAAGTAATGCTCAATCAAAAAAGTGAAAAAATAATAAATTCTTCTTCAATTTTTTTTGAAAAAGGGCAGGAATAGCCAACCTTTTTGACATAATTTGTTAATAAAGTTAGTGCGCAAAACTCCCAGCTACATTATTGCCGAATACAGTTCAGCGCTATCACGAAGTGTGAGTTAGCTGTTGGACAAAAACTGATGACACCTTTTTTCCCGGGGCTCACTGATTTTGAGAATGTTTAGGGGCCCATAAAAAAAAATTGGTCACCAATCTCGCCAAACTGAGTATAGGGTTTTATTACCCTTCGATAGTAGAATCGAACCTATACAGTCACGTTCTTGTATTTTTTTCACTGTTGCACTGTGTTGATTGATCATCGCCTAAACCAATCGGTTAAAGCTAGAAAATTAAAAATTGGGGTATACATACTTTTTTTTGGAGTAGTTGAATCGATAAGAAGACAATTTATACTTGTGAGGGTACTTGGTACTTTTGAGGGTAAAACCAGTAAGAAAGTATCAGTGAGGTAATCCGACTTACTAATTCCCTCACCCTTTGTAAAAACATAAAATTTGCTTAACAAAATACAGAATTTAGGAACTATCGCGTTGCCTGTATCGATATTATTACTTGATTTCTAAAGTGGGCGGAATGATACATTTGTAAGGGAGGTACTAGAAGAGGCGTGGAAAAACTTTAAGTTTTTTCTCCAAAACTTTATCATGTTATAATTTTACTAAATACAGAATTTGGATATGATGACGTTGGGTGTATTGATATTATTACCCAAATTCTATAGTGGGCGGTATGGTATATTTGTATGGGAGGTACCCGAAGGGGCATGTGTAGACTTCCAGCTTTTTCTCCAAAACTTTATCCTGTTATAACTTAACAAAATGCAGAATTTGGGCACGATCGTGTCTAGTGTATTGATAATCTTGCTCCATCTCTAAAGTGGACGGAGTGGTACATTTGTATGGGAGGTACCCGAAGGGGCATGTGTAGACTTCCAGTTTTTTTTCCAAAACTTTATCCTGTTATAACTTAACAAAATACAGAATTTGGGCACGATCGTGTCTAGTGTATTGATAATCTTACTCCATCTCTAAAGTAGGCGGAAAGGTACATTTATATGTGAGGTACCATAAGGTGCGTCGCTATACTTCCAATTTTTTCTCCAAAACTTTATCCTGTTGTACATTAACAAAAAAACAGAATTTGGGCACGATAGTGTCTAGTGTATTGATAATCTTACTCCATCTCTAAAGTTGGCGGAGTGGTACATTTGTATGGGGGTACCATAAGGGGCTTGTCTACACTTCCAGATTTTTTCTCCAAAACTTTATCCTGCTTGAACTTTGCCAAATACAGAATTTGGGCACGATCGCGAATAGGTACATTTGTATGGGAGGTACCAGAGGGGGCGTGGCTAGACTCCCAATGTTTTTTCCAAAACTTTATCTTGTTATAGCTTTACTAAGTGCAGAATTTGGGTACGACTCCATTGGGTGTATTGTTATTATTACTCGATTTATAAAGTGGGCGGAAAGATGTATTTGTATGGGAGGTACCAGAAGGGGCAAGGCCATGTAGCCCATTTGCAATACCGTAAGTAGTTTTGAGGAAATATTAACTCGTGCAAAATTTCAAAACATTTGGTTGCGTCTTTCAAAAGTTATCGTGCGTACCAGTCAGACAGCTAGACAGGCTCAAACGACTTAAAAAGTCATGAATCGAATTTGGTTCAAAGAAACCTATGGTCTAAAATAATTCCTTCTATGTGTTACACTTTTGGGTCGTATCAAATGATATATACTCTCATCCCTAAGGGTGATGGTATAAATATACTTTTTGGTACAATAATTTTTACCTTCTGGTACAATAAATTATACTTTTTGGTTCCTTAAATAATACTTTTCGGTACAACAAATTGTACTTTTAGTTACCTTAAATTGTACATTTTGGTACCATAAATTGTACTTTTTGATATCATAAATTGTAGTTTTTGGTACAATAAACTGTACTTTTTGGTACCATAAGTTGAACTTTTTGATACCATAATTTGTCCGTTTTGGTACCATAATTTTTACTTTTTGTTATAATAAATTGTACTTTTTGGCACCATAAATTTTACTTTTTGGTACAATAGATTGTACTTTTTTGTAATATAAACTGTACTTTTTGGAACCTTAAATTTTACTTTGTGGTACCATAAATATTACTTTATGGCACAATATATTGTACTTTTTGGTACCATAAATTTTACTATATAATACAATAAATTTTACTTTTTTGTACCATAAATTGTACTTTTTGGTAACGTAAATTGTACTATTTGGTACAATAAATTTAACTTTTTGTACTTGAAGACGTTTCAAGAACACTCACAGGGATCTAGTATGTTCACCGTGAAAACATATCTGCAAGATTTGCACTGTCGTACAACACTTTTGTATGGAAAGATATGATTCTTAGTGAAATTTTCAGGAGAACATTTCTATCGAAGATTCTAACCTTTGACCTCCTTCCAAAGTTGTATTTTAGGCTGTTTTTTTTTAAATTGAGACTAAAATACCCCATATGGGTGGGACCTAGAGGGTTAAAATGTTCCAAGGAAATTTTGATTTACGTTTCTGAAAACATAACCTATCCCAAATGTATTTTTACACACGATTTTTCATATTCTTTGATTCGACTTTTGACCAAAAATATTAAATTTAAAACTACTGTAAAAAAAATTGTGACGTATTGGAACAAAATGGAGTTTAAGGTTTTGTTACTGAGGTCAAATGATATGGTTTGATATTGGTTTTGATTCAAACGTGTTCGATTTTTATTCGTAAGTCAACGATAAATAAACGCATACTTTTTGCAATATTTGACTAAAATCAGTGTTCTTATTAAAAAAGATATGCACGTAGAACTATAAGGGTGATTTGGGACATTTGTATGAGGGGAGCTGTAAGGGGTATTGCAAAGATTTTGATTTCCTGAGGATTTGTCTGTTATTACAAGGTAATTAACCTGACCAACACCGAAACTTTATCCACACCTCTTCTGGTACCTTTCATACAATTGATTTCAAGCTCATAGTTTATATTACATATCATTATTTTAATTACACTAAACTTCGTCAAGAGATGTACACTGATTGAATTTTGACTCGGCCGGACCCCTAAAATTTCCGCACTGGGTTTTATCTATATTTTTTATAGTTTATTTCATTCCATTCCATTCATTTCCAAAATTTTCCATTAACATTTCCCGCCCACTGTGCGAGTGTTTAAAAACAAAGTGGCATCGTAAAACCACTAGATAAGACACAGCATTCACGAAACAAAACAAAATGCAATGTGTTCCGGTGCTCGTTATATTTGTCGCCCGTGACAGTTACAGCGTGAAAATGAAATCCTCTATTCTGGCATTTAAAGGACGATAAATTGATTAGATAGAGTCTGCATGTAAATGTACATATGAGTGGATATTGTGGATTATTGGCACACAAGACACCGTATCCCCCCACCCCCACCACTAACACTCTCACTCACATTCACTGCTCTGTCATATGAGAATGTTGTTGCATGAGAAGATATCCTTGGATTTGTCAATGGAAAGTTTCGTTTTGGTTTTTTATTGCCAACAACTATTACTGTGCGAATATTTAGAGGTTCTCTCTCTCTCGACGTCTGTTCGTTGTTACTATTTGTTGTGGATGCTGCTGAGTTAGCCTAAAAATAGTCATTCGAATGTTAATTTTATTACAGCTTTAAGCTATAAATTCTCACACAATCTTTAAATGTTATTGATGGTGGTGTGGATTCGCTAAAGACACCAAATGACATGTGAAGGAAATCTTCAGACAGACACACACGCAGGGGAAAACGAACGATTTTGGTTTGTTAAGAGAAAACTTATGCACGGCATTAAATTTGATGGAAAATAGTATATACAAGGTTAATGGAAAATTAAAGTAAGAATTATTAAAGAAACTGCAAAGAATTTCATTAGGTAAAGAATTTTTCTATAAATTTTAGTTTCTTCAGAAAAATGAAAAGAATTTCAAGAGGTCCTTACCTAAAAATCTTTTCCTAAAAATTTAAGTTTCTTTTTTTATACTTTTTTCGAAAATGGATGTACGTTTAAAATGTGACTTCGAGTTCCACCTTGTTTTTATTTGTAATAATTTGAAATTTCGCTTCGATTACAAATATGTCCATCAAAACCAAATGTATCCGTAGTGCTATCAATAACCATTAGTAAGTATTGTACAATAATAACCTTTGCAACCATTTGCTTAACCCAATTGTATTAACTTAATAAACTTACTTATCTAGTCCTTTGCTAATATTTAATCTTATGCCACATCTCTATACGTAGGATAAAAGTGACAAAGGTGTTACTTTACCACACAACGTAATTGAAACCTTTGCCAGGGTTTAATTCCCATCAAGCACGTGCAACCACTTGATAATGGAGTCCCCAACACAAAGTGACTGTTACAACGCACTTTGGCATTTAGTTCATACGCTCTCATTCATCCATCCATTTATTCGTCAGTCCACCCACATTCACCTCTTTTGTTTCTAATATCCAATATTTATTCAATACTGACAATAAAATTCTACTTTATTTACAGACAAATGCAATTTTCTTAGCTGCAATTGCTGAGACATATAGATCACCACATAGACGGATGGACGTCCTTTGTCGTCCTCGTATTTGTTTGACTTTAAGTCATGTACGGAGGGGGATGTATGGCGAGGAAAAGATGAAACTTGTCAATTTGTCGTGTTTACCCTTGCAAAAGGACAACCAACGCACGCATTGTGTGGGAACGGCTAGTGGAAGCTGCTGCCGCTGGCAGGCAGCAGTAAATGTTGCAAAAGATATCGGCAACACTTAACAGATGTTATAAAACAATTGTGGCTTTTGGACTATCTACGTATTCTCATGCTCGGTATGCTGCGGGGCAAGGTGAAGAAGGATACACTGGAGCACAACGTACACATGACATTTTTCCAGTCATTTGTAAGGTTTTTGTTGTGTGGTTAAGCAGAAAAATGGAGAGGGAGACATAGAGAGAGTATCTTATGTGTAGACCCACCACACAAACCACATTGTGGAAGGGTCTTAAATTGAAACATAACTTATAGTAAACACATCACTAAAAATGTTAAAGGGTGTGAGGCGCTTTGGTGTGATAGAATATGAACGGTAAGTCTATGGTAAGTATTAAATGGAGGTTGACGATAGATCAAATAATAAGAAGAAATACAAAAAGTGTTACGAACTAAAGCAAACGAGTTTGATTCCAAGTACCTTAACAGTCCCAAATTCGATTCAGAACTTCTTAGGACGATTAAGCCATGTCCATCTGTTTGGTTGGTTGGGAGGCTGGTGGGCAGGATCTCAGACGAGTAAACCTTCCCAGATCCTACGAAAATTTATCAGTATTAATATTTTCCAAAATGAAGGAATATGATTGTAAATGGGTAGAATAGCCCCACAACTTCTGGTACCACCCATTTTGGGAAGATTAATAAATCTCCCCAATTGCCAAACGGACAACTGAAGCACATTTCAATTTGGTCAATTTAATTATCTTGTAATAGTAGACAAACCCACAGAAAACCGAAACCTTTGTCTCACCCAATCTAGTACCTTTAACACAAACGGGCGAATTCACCCACACATATTCATTAGAGAGGGTAAATTTATTCTCGACCACGCGGTTATCAGAATCGTAATCTACGATGAATTCTAAGAAAATTTGCCCAAGAAACCATGGGTCTAAATCAAAATTGAGACCATGGATTTTAACGAGAAACTTTTCTTATTGGGGAAAAATCCACAGCAAGGCCCACAACTGCCACGGTATCGCCTGTGGAGGGTTTAAATGTGTGATCCAACCCCAGTCATTTTATCCTCCTAACATTTTTCCAATACATACCTACTTCCCATCTTCAGCTCCTAAGGGGGCCCCATACAGTTTTTTTAAATTTTTTCCCACAGCTCTAACTACCCCGGAGTCACCCCCAGAGGGGTCAAATGTATGACCAGCCTCAATATTTTTGCAACCCCAACGGTTTTTTAGAACATATCTACCCTCTATCTTTAACTCATAAGGTGGTCTCCATAATTTTTTTTATTATACCATCACCCTACGGTTAGGATACCCTCCTACGGTAAGATACCCTCATTTGCTACGACCCATAAGGATAACACATAGAAGGAGTCACTTTGAACCCTAGGTTTCTTTGAACCAAATTCGATTCATGACTTTTTAAGTCGTTTGAGCCATGTCCGTCTGTCTGTACAGCTGATACGTACGATAACTTTCGAAAGACGCAACCAAATGTATCATAATTTTGCACGAGTTAATATTTCTCCAAAACGGTATTGCAAATGGTCTGCATGGCTCCGTCCCTTTTGGTACCTCCCATACAAATACATCATTACGCATACTTTAGAAATCAAGAAATAATATCAATACACCCAACGGGATCGTACTCAAATTCTCTATTAAGTAAAGCTATAGCGCCCCTTCTTGTACCTCCCGTACAAATGTGCCTTTCCGCCCACTTTAGATATGAAGTAAAAATATCAATAAATTCAACGCGATCGTACCAAAATTCTTTATAGGATAAAGTTTTTGAGAAAAATATCTGGTCTAGACACGACCCTTCTGGTACTTCCCATACAAATGTACCACTCCGTTCACTTTAGAGATGGAGTAATAATATCAATACACTCGACACGATCGTGCCCAAATTCTGTATTTTGTTAAGCTATAAAAGGATAAAGTTTTGGAGAAAAAATATGGAAGTCTAGACACGCCCCTTCTGATACCTCTCATGCAAATGTACCGCTCCGCCCAATTTGGAGATGGCGTTATAATATCAATACACTCGACACGATGTTGCCCATATTCTGTATTTTGTTAAGCTATAACAGGACAACGATTTGGAGAAATAATTGGAAGACTAGCCACGCCCCTTCTGGTACCTCCCATACAAATGTACCACTCCTAAATTTAGAGATCGTGTTATAATATCAATATAATAGATTTCTTTTTGTTTTACTGAGGGTTAGGGTATATGTAAGTCGGGTTGCCCCACTGAAACTTTCTTACTGGTTTTGTAGATAGGTCATAGCACACTGAGATTCCAATCCTCTAGCATCCTCTCCTGAAGCCAAATATTCTCTATGAGCTTTTGCATGCTTAAATCAAGTTCATCTCTACCCATCTTAAACAACTCAGCTGGAAGACCATCAGCCCCAGCGGCTTTGTTGTTCTTTAGGCTGGATATGGATGTTGTTATCTCAAACTTTTCTGTTGCACAAAGTATTTTTTTTTGTACTAAAGTACTTTTTTGTACCAAAAGTACTTTTAATGTACTTTTCGGCACAAAGTATTTTTTTTGTACCAAAGTACTTTTTAATGCCAAAAAGTACTTTTATTGGTCCAAAAACACTTTTTGCTGCACACAGTACTTTTTTTTACCAGAGTACTAAAGTAATTACTAAAGTAATAATAAAGTAATTTTTTGTACCAAAAAGTACTTTTGTCATAAAAAAGTACTTTAGTATAAAAAAAGTACTTTGTGCTGAAAAGCACATTAAAAGTTCTTTTAGGTACAAAAGAGTATTCTGGTACAAAAAAAGTACTTTGTGCCGAAAAGTACATTACAAGTACTTTTGGTACAAAAAAGTACTCTGGTACAAAAAAAAGTACTCTGTGACGAAAAGTACATTAAATGTACATTTGGTACAAAAAAGTACTCTGGTAAAAAAAGTACTTTGTAGAGCAAAAAGTGTTTTTGGGCCAATAAAAGTACTTTTTGGCATAAAAAAAGTACTTTGGTACAAAAAAAGTACTCTAGTACAAAAAAAGTACTTTGTGCAACAGAAAAGTTTTTTTTGGGGCAATGAAAGTACTTTTTGGCATAAAAAAGTACTTTTGGTGTATAACTTTGGTACTTATCTTGCGAGCCAAGAGCCATAAAATTTCAAATAGGGTCTCTAGCTAACTCGCGAGCTGGCTCTTTTTTGGGCTCTTGGCTCCTGGCTCGCGAGCCCGTTTTTTTTGGGCTCCTGGCTCTCGAGCCGAGAGCTCATTTGAAATTTTGTGGCTCCTAGCTCGCGAGCCAAGAGCTCATTTCAAATTTTGTGCCTCTTGGCTCGCGAGCCAGCTCTTTTTGGCTCGTTTGAAATTTGTGGCTCCTAGCTCGCGAGCCAAGAGCTTTTTTGTAGTTTTGAGGCTCCTGGCTCGCGAGCCGAGAGCCGAAAAGAGCGAGCTTATACGTACTCTGTTCCATACTCTCAGTACGCTCTCGGAGTCAGTAACGAGATGACCTTCCTTGTCTTTACAGAAGGGAAGACCTGTTTCATATACCCTACCATCTGTATTCTGGTAGAATTTTCGGTCTTCACCTCTGTTCGGGTTTCACCTACTGTATTCTCGTTTTTTTTCGAATGAAGAGTCGAGTCGCCCCTTACCTCTTCTCCTTGTACTTTTCATGAACACATCGCGTTGCCATTGCCTGCAGTTAGGCCCTGTATGCAGCATCATGTTCCTGGGTGGTATTGCGGCATTCATCATTGTACCAGGCATTATCGTTTAAGGGCTTCACATACCGCAATACGGACCACGCAGTCCTTTCCATCGAGTGGGCAATATATTGCTATTGTGCGTTAGTATTTTCGGGTATTGGAGCATCACGAAGTAGTTAAGTGAGTTGGTTGGATTAGGTGTTGGCTATCTACACAGTCTGTAGTTAAGCCATGTCCAGCTTTCTCTGTGTCTGGTTACGCAGGGTTTTTGCCCTGCATAGGCTAGTACGCAACGTCACTGCAGTGAGGTAGTAATCCGAGTTGAAGTTCGCACACCTGATCACTTGTACGTCTAAGACATTTGACGAGTGCCTTCCATCGATTACCACGTGATCAATTTGGTTTCCTGTTACTTGATCGGGTGATATCCACGTTGCCTTGTGAGTGTTTTTGTCGTCAAATCGTGTGCTGCTAATTACCATGTTCATTGTTGCATAGAAATTAATCAGTCAGTAAGATTGTTTCTATTTGCGGATCTTCGAAATTGCCATTAAACTGTTGGCCCTTATCAGTGAGCCCAAAAATAGAAGTTTTGTTTACTCACTCAGCTGCTAGAAACTGTATTTAAATTTTATTAGAATCGAATAGAAATTTATTTTTGTTTTAATATTTGAAAAAAGCTAAAATTTGTTTGTTTCTAAATTTTGAGGAGACACAGCGAAATACCGGTGGCAATGCTGAAAAAACTGATCGAAAGTATAACATTCTGAAAAGAACTCTTTCGGCGTGAATGCGGCCAATAATTGAATGACATTTCATTTAAACAATGAATGTAAGATATTCGTTTTTAAGGTAATAACATAGATTTCAACAACCAATTTCATTTTGAGAGTTTTATTTAAAACTAATATCCAAACCTCTAAATGAATCACCATCAATACTCCAAAAAAAAACTACACCCTTTAAACTATTTCCCCCTCATATCATATATCATTGTGGTTAGAAAAAATGAGTAAAATAGTTTTGTTATATTGTTATTATACTCGTCGCTCACTCTCACGCTCACGTTGGTATATACATATGTCACTCTGAACTGTCAGTCAGTTTGACAAGTGCGACGTGTAAATATGCTTTTAAATTGACGTAAATATTTACAACCTTCTCCTCTTGTCGCATAAGGTTAAAAGGGTTGACAGCAGAATGAAAAAAAAAAAACTTTTGCAAAATCCCTTAAGCAAACTAATCGCATAGACCAACTATAGCATCAATTTTTTGTGCGAGAGCATTTTTGTTGCTTATACAGCTGTATTTGCGCTCATCTTATAACGCTGTCGTGTGTTTTTTGTTTGTTTAAAGTTTCAACAACATATTCAACAGCCAACAACTTTAAACTATATCCGGTTCCTGTTGATAAACTATTAGTACGAATGACCTATAACTCCCAAACAATGGCAAATGTGTAAGCATCGAATAAAGTTTATTATTGAACAAAGTACTTAGGGTGCCAAGAGCAGCAGCAATAAAAAAAGGTATTGTGTTATACTTTTATGATATGACTAACGGCGAGAGATATGTGGATGGATATATGATGACCACATCAACATCGGCATCAGCCACAGCTATACTCGTAATAAATTCTATATGTACAATACTCACATATAATTTACAACAACAATAAATGCTAAAGTCAAATCACTTACACATGACTTCTTTAATGAACCATTATGTATGAGAAATAATAAGTCTCCATCTGAATAAAGAAAGTTGAGTTGATGAAAGCAAGAAGAAGAAGATGCTCCTCGTCGTCATTAAGAGAAAAACAAAAGATGCGGCTGACACAGTGTTAAGGAAATGGACAGGAGGGTGGAAATAAATACTACATATTTAACATTGTCGAAAAAAGGAGGAAATATCTAAATTTCCATTGGTGATCGTTTTGCCGTGATTGTGGAAACATTTTTAGGAACTTTAAAAGCAGACAATGTTAAAAACCGAACTATCACTAAATTTACTGTACGCTATTTAAAAGCATCAATCACCTTTCCCCTCTGTAAATTTGACTCTCATACTTTCCTCCGACAATGAACACAAAAGCTTCTTAGCAGCCAAACCATTCATTACATCTTGTGCGATGTGTTAGATTAGAGGCTTATCATTTACATCGCCTAACCACTCCTAACCACTGTGCGGTGAATGGATAATAAATGATGTCTTTGTGTATGTAACAGGCCTTGAATGAAATAGATTGGCAGTGGTGTTGATGCATGGACGACATCGCCATCATGAACATCATATATACATACAACGCATATGGATAAATGGCATACGAGTGTTTATTGTCGTAGTAATAAAGTAATTTGAGAAGCCGATACTTTTGCTTTTTGCTCTACTTCCGCTTTGCTTTAGCTTTATGCTCATCATAATTTTGCAGTTGGGATAAAAGCGGAAAATTAATTGATTTTTACGTGTCATCTTAGGGATGTAGGTACACGACAGTTAACCCTCCTCTACCATCAAAATAATAATAAAAAAAAACATTTAATATAGTAACTTCTGGTCGTAATATAAAAACGAAATCTTAACATCTATGACAATAACAATTTATAAAACATAATTCATCGATTTTCCTACTCCATCGTTTACAAATAATACTCGTACTTCATCGTAATTTTTGCTGACACTGTTAGGCTATCACAACATATAGACGCGAATTGATCTTTTGCTGTTGTTTGTTTTCACTCTAGGTTGTGTAAGGATTTGGGGCGCGGGGCGGTGGGACTCCAAGCAACAAAATCCGATTATTTTCTCATCATCTATTGAAGGCGAGCTGAAAAGATGGGAGAGGGGCGAGAGTGGCGGCCATTGTAAATGATGTGTTGTCATAATCTAAACATTATTACATCATAAATGTTCAAATAATTCATTTTAACGCCTTTGTTGTTGCTGCTGCTGTCAATGGGAACCTAAAATAAACTGTTGTTAGAAATTTATAGGCAATCTGCGGTTTTTCCGTGCTCGTTAAACATTTTGTTGTAAACAGTTGGGCAAAAATGAATTTAGCTAGATGAAGGTAGTATAAGAAGACAGGTGAGAAAGGATTTTTGGACAAATGCTATTTTAAGGTAAGGTCAAATAGGCCCGTCCGTTTTTTCCGAACAAATTGCTTAATTAGGAAAAAGTCATTTACAGAAACTTTGTAAAGGGTAATATAATCCTTCCATCAGTACTCAGAACTCGAATATGAGCATTTCCAGGGTCACAAAAGCGGCCTTTAGACGTCATTAAAATAAAAACAAATAATAATACTATGACACAAAATCAAACTTTTTGAAGAACACCCGAACGTGACTTTGCTTCAGCAAAATATGAGCCTGAGAATATTCAAATCACTTTTTTTTGCAAAAATGTCACCGAGTCCCCAATCTTTTGGGGGCCCATAAAAAAGTGAATGGCTTTGGGCAAAACTGGAAGACACGGGTCGTTTTTTTGGTCTTTTATCACGCAGTGGTGTACGTATATGGTTATATTTCTATGACTTAAAAAATTACACACAGTGAAGTACAACCAGAGCTGAGTAAAACCCTAGCTCAGTTTGGCTAGAGCTAAATTTTTGGCCCCCTAAATTTTTCGAAATCCCTTGGAAAAGGTGACATCAGTTTTTAGCCAACAGTTCTTACAATTTTGAATCTAGCGTTTTCTCTTCTTAGGCAAAGTTGTAGCTAATAGTTCGATTAAAAAATTAGTATAATTGTATTTCCTAAAAAAACACTCGTTTTCAAAAAATTCGAAAAAAATTCTTAATTCTATTTTTTTCTAATTTAAAATTTTTAATTTTTTTTTTCAAAAATACCCCAACTTATACATCAAATATTTCTACATTTATATGCGATATGGTAAAAGCAAACACATGCTTTTAAAAGTCTCCACTTCAGCTATTCAAGAGCTTATTACTACTTATAGTCCGCGAGCCAGGGACAGATTTTCATGACGAATCGCCTCCCGGACAAAAATTCGTTAAATGAATAATGGAGTTGTATAATGAAGCCTAGTGAAAGTCAGCTGGGTTTCCTTAGTGGGTTTAACGGTAGCACCTCTAGCACATCTAATAATAATAAAAAAAAATCAGTCATTTTGTCCCGGCTGAAACTTTGTCAGATAATAGTTTTTACGTTATTATTGAATAAAAATAAACGTCAGCTGGCCAACTTTGGTGAAATGGTCGTCAGCTGGTGACCTAAAGGGTCTGCTGTAGCACAATGAAAATGTGGAAAAAATCACGGTAATAATATCACAACTGTTAAAGTACTGTTCATATCATTTTGAATTGTTCTAAACATTTGTAGAGGTGGAGCAAGGCCTTCAGAATTTTTAGAGGCACTTTGTGCCAACACAATTGGCGATACAGGGTGCCAAACTTGATCACTTTGGTGCTGCAGAAACTTGCAAAGCCTGGTTCTTCTACAATGATAGGCCGTTTACCAAGATGTTTCACGTTTAAGAGTCTGCTATGTAAGGCAAACAAGAATCAAAATAGGTCATGCTGAATATCTTTTACCGTTATTAAGGATATTCTCTATCAAAGTTTATAATTATACATTTTTCATTGACTTTCTTCGTTTTATTAATAACTCGGCCATTTGAGAGAAAATAATAAAAATGAAACCGCCACTGAATTGGGAAAACTTTCATAAAGAACACACTTCAAACACTTAAACAGTAGCACCTCGTCAAACACGTTCATATTAATAATAATCATAAAATTATATTCTTTGTAATGAATAAATACTGTGATAACACAGTGCAACACACCCGAGGGTGAACCAAACCAATATCCAACGATACCATTTGACCTCAGCAACAAAACTTTAAACTCCACTTTGACTTCTAAGCTGTTTTTCAAAATTGGGCCTAAAATGTCTCATGCGAGTGGGAGCTAGAGGGTTAAAATGTTCCGCAGAAATATTCCCCGTAACATAATAATATAGGTCTCCGAAGACATGAACTATCCCAAATGTATTTTTACACATGAAATTTCAAACCACTGTAAAAATGATCAGAACAATATTTTAAAAGTTGTGTACCGTGTTTTTTCCAATCGGTCCCACTGTGTGTTGCTTAACTTGAAATCTGCAATAACTTTGCTGCAGATTTTACAATAGAGGAATCCACCATCAGCTCGTAAGTCAGGAAGCTCTTCTACAAACGCCGTTAGTTTTGCTGCTTTTGTCGGTTTAGCTTTAGGCATTATGTCGAAATCGGTGGTGGTAATGTAAAACAGCATTTGTCAATACACTTACAGAGTTACAAAAATGCAGTAGCATTAAAATATGCCTAAAAAGGAATATATAAAAAATATGCCCAAAAAAATATAAAATATGCTTTAAAATGGAGTTTTTTTTTAAATATTCTCCTAAAACCATGCCGAAATATGACTTTATGGGTAAAATATGCCAAAATATGCTCTAACAAATAGGTCTCAAAACACTCGTATGACTATGAAACATGTAAATACATTACCCCTTTGTTAATATCTCGTTGTAAAAAAACTTGCTGTAGCATATTTCCGGTTGCCCTGTACATAACGTTCAGTTTATAGCGGTAACAAATTGTTAAATGTTTTTTTTAGAAAATCATGAAAAATGGAATGGTAAATTAGGCCACAATTTTTTGTATATTTCTGAAACTATACATAGTATTATAATTATAATTTAAAGGTAATATTAATCTGAATTTTTCTTATTTATTTTAATAACATCGAACAAGTCGCTTTCTAATTATGATAAATTATTTAGAAAAATTTCTCGAAAAATTTTATACAAATTTTGATATTTAGTGCAAGAGGTTAATTGGTACTTATTTTGTGGTGGGTAATGAATATATTCTTGGATGGATTCAATTGGAACGCTGATATGTCACAGGGAATCTGAGAAGTGTCAATTTCCACCTCCAATGACAAAGCCATGTTAAAGTTACCAGTTCTTTTCAGACAAAAAGGTCGTTTTTAAGTTTCTTATAAAGACTCATTACTTACATGGAATACACTCAACAAAGTTCGTCTGAAAAAAAGAACAAATAAAACTTGCTATTTTATATACACATGAAAACAAAACGATTAAGATAATTACAAATTTATATTTAAAATCTTACTAATAAATGTATTTTTTATATTTCTATATCTATATTTGTTTTATTAAATAATAATATTAACAAAAAGCATAATCTTCTGAATAACCCCCCCCCCCCCCCCCCCAGATATTAAAGATACAAAAGTTTGTCAATGTCTGCACTAAAGAGTTTTTTCACAGACTCCTACTTTATACCAACTTTTGATACACTTAAGTATATCCCCACTTGATTTATTGTTTATTGATATATCTTACCTTAGTGTTACAAATTTTGTTGTCATCATAACAGAGATCTACCGAGTAAAGGAAATCGTTGTTCCACTAATAAAAACATACTATCGTTGAAGTTATTAACCGTAAATCAAACGACGCACACATAACATAACACTTTGCCACTTACTTCAAAATTACTATTGGGCTTTTTTAGGAGACAACTTATTTTACAACTTCCACACACCGACTAGAAAACAAAACTAATTGGAAATGTCAACAAAAGCACCATTGCACTAAACAAAATGCGCCAAATTTATCTTAATTTTGTTGTTGGCAGATTAGAGTAGTGAGAGAAGAGAGCGTATTTTCTATTGACAAAGTCACGAATGACAGATGAGCGGTGAGACTATTCTCCCTGTAAACTTCAATATGCATTTTGCTCAGTGCATTCACTGACATTTGTTCTAATTAGTTTTGTTTTCTATGCGGTGCGTGGTTGTTGTAAACTAAGTCGTCTCCTGCAAAAGCCAACATAAATGTGCAAGTTGCCTAAGAAAATTGTTAAAAATCATTTAAAAGTGTAATAAATGTTAAAGAAAAGTGTTGTTCTAACTATTGTGCAGTAAAATGAAGAGATAATTGCAATTAGGTGGATCGGTCGGTGCCTACTGCCAACATT
This sequence comes from Muscina levida, assembly GCA_964034835.1. NCBI lineage: Eukaryota > Metazoa > Arthropoda > Insecta > Diptera > Muscidae > Muscina > Muscina levida. The sequence goes on along the minus strand of OZ035880.1, from coordinate 164,287,686 downwards.
TTTCCACGGAAATACTAAGATAAATGTGTGTAAGATGTGTCGCTAGTTAAAATAAAGTTAAAACATTTAGCAGTCACAAATGTTAATTTGTTGAAATTAATGGGGGTGGTGCATCAATTTGCAGATATGTTGCTGCTGCATTGGCCAAAAGTTTATTTTGTTTTTTATTTTGCTGTTGGCTTCGGGTTTGTTGTGTTGTGTATGCGTTCAGTTCGGTTTACGAATTAAAAATTCAACGATCGTTCGTTAAGGCGATGGAACAGCGGCTCCGATGGCTTGGTATATTTCGGTTATGATGACAACATAAGCAACAACTCAAAGGTAAGAACTAATTATTTGTATATAAAAAATCCAACATAAAGCGCGGCTATCAAATTTTTGTTTCCAAAATGTCTGTAGCGTATACATAGGTATATGCCATCCTCTTCAATTTGATTTTGAGACAAAGAAAGTTTGTGATATATAATCAATACGATCGACAAAAAACTAACAAACAGTACAGTTCAAAGAAAGTTATGTTCTGAATTAGGGCAATTTTAATGACTCCATCTGTTGAGAAGTTTACTCCAAGACCTGTCCAACATATTAGTGTTTTCTTAAATATGTTAAATGTATATCTATACCTATAAAGAGAAATGTACATTTTGATGTAACTACTAACTGCGAAAACGATTCGACCGATATCTATCAATAATGAATCAATCGTAGTTTATTTTTGGTCAGCTAGTTACTCATAAACTTTGAACGCGTTTCCTGCAAAACTGAAATTAAACCCTTAGCTAAGTTTAGCTATGATCAGTGATCATCAGGGCAACCGGAAATAATATATATACAGCTGATGATGTACCATAGTGCATAAGTTCGTCACAAAGGGGTCTGAAGATGAACTCGTCATGGAGTTTGAAACACGTCATCCTAGTGCGTGACAATGCGTATTGAACATTAATATCAACAATAAAACGCTTTTCTGATCGTTTGGGCAATTTGTATCATTTGATACACTAACACAAAATTGATAACTAATCAATACAATCAACTAACACTAACAAACAACACTGTATGAAAAACAATATTATTTTAAATTCAGTCATTGTTTTTTTGTAAATTAAAATACACAAATAATGAGTATGTGAAGCAAAATAAAAAGTGATATACAATTGCATTTCATAACTTATCTCTTTACCTATTCATTATTTTTTAGTATTAAATTAAAAGACGTAGATAAAATAAATTCCTTTCACATTTTAGTAAAAAAAATCTTATTCTTTGTTTCCTAAGTATCACGTAATTGGATCGAATTTAAGGGACAGTATTTTGACATCGTATTTTGATGTTAATATTGGTACAGATCCATCCAATTCTTTACAAATACTTTTCATTACTTCCAAGCCAAAGTTTTTTGTTGTAATTTTTTTGGAGTGAACCAAACCAATATCGTACGGTAGCATTTGACCTCAGTAATAAAACCTTAATCTCCAATTTCCTCCACTACGTCACAATTTTTTTACAGTGATTTTTTACAGTGATGATCCGAGGAAATATTCCCCGGAAAATTTTAATGAAGGTTCCGAAGACATGAACTATCCTAAATCTATTTTTATACACGATTTTTCATTTTCTTTTATTTGACTTTTGACCCCAAACGTATTTTTATAGACGATTTTTCATATTCTTTGATTCGGCTTTTGACCAAAAAAATCAAACTTCAAACCATTTGTGACGTAGTGGAGAAAAATGGAGATTAGGGTTTTGTTACTGAGGTCAAACGCTATCGTTGGATATTGGTTTGGTTCACCCCCGAAAAAGTGTGTTGCACTGTATAATCAATCAATTTAATAGTGTCTTCAACCACCTGAACTTGTTTAATAAGCATAAGACCTGATGTTTGCAAATTTTTAATATGTTTTGGAATAAAACCGTAATTTAAAGCAATACAAATCAAGTCAGATCTAGTTTGGGGATCTGTTAAAACTTCCTTTGCAGTTTTAATTGATTGAGCTTCTTCATCATTGAATGCACTTAGGACCTTTAAAATGTCTTCATAATTGTTGGTATAGTAATAAACTGCTTCCAGCCATGTTCCTTAGCGTGTTGTTATAGGTCCTGGAGGTAATGCAAGATCTGCAAACATTTGTTTAAAAAGTTCCACTTTACATGGAGCTTTCAAAAATTACGTTCTTGACAATAGCAATAGCTTTATTCACGTTTCCAAATAAATTCGGTATACATTCACACAATCGATGGATACCATGAGTAATACATGACACATGCGTCACTTTCGGTTAAAATGCCACTATAGCTTTTGCAGTCTTTACCATGTAAGGAGCTGCATCCGTCACAGAGAGCAAAACATTATTCTTATTGAAGTTGACGTCTAGATTTTGATGGTGTCGTCACACAATCGAGCAATTATCGAGTAATTAGTCCTTTCCAAGGCTGCCGTATGTAGTACAAGTTTCTCACTTGCAATTTCCTTGTCACAACTTAATACGCCTGCTATAACGTTTGCAACATTTCTGCCTGTTGCATATATTGATTTGCTTGTATATTGTTTATACAGTCGTTGTATACATTTTTTAAATGTTTAGTTCTAAGAACTGTTTCGGATGGCAGTTGGTAGTCCGTGTATTCCTCAAATAGTTTTCTTATATTTTGGTTCCTCATTTTGTAAAGTGTGACGTCAGCAGACACAAAAGCTCGGCACAGTCTTTCCTAGAAATCATGTTCTTTTGAGAATCTCCTGGAACATTCTGGCAAAAACAATCGTTTTGTCCGCTTATTTTCACTTCTATGACTTAGTTGAATATGTTTGCCGCTTTCCAAATGCTGCTTCATATGGTATCTGCGATCAGCTGCAATAACTTTGATGCAGATTTTGCAATGGAGGAATCCTCTATCAGCTCTCTAGTCAGGAAACTCTTCCGCAACCACCTTTAGTTTTACTGCTCTTGCCGTCTTAGCTTTAGGCATCATGTCTAGGATTGAAATCGGTGGTGGTTGAAAAACACTTTTTTATATTTTGTATCTTGATTGAATAAGAACGCTCGTGAAAAATAAGATTTTTAAACGTTGTATAAAACAAACAAATATGTAGCAGATTTGGCTGTTACATTTGAAAATAAAAAATCGAAAAATGAATGTGAAAATATTCTTAAAAATTTATATTTTTTAAAAATATGCCCTTAATATATGAATGTGCTTAACAAAGATATATTTGTGAAAAAATTGCTCTTAAAACCAAAATATGTCGATATATGCCTTTATGGGTAAAATATGCAAAAATATGCTCTAACAATGGGTGTCAAAAAAACTTGTAGGATCATGAAACTTATAATTCTCGTTCTATAAAAAACATGCATTTTCGGTTGCCCTGGTGATCATTGATTTTTTTATATTTTGTTTACACTAGTTTATAGCCATTTTGGTCTTTGGATACCACTATTTTTTTATGATAGAGGACGGGTTTCTGATTAAGAAAAAAAATTTTAAAAAAATTTTTATGGAGTGGATTTTTTTTTAATTTTTATGTAAATTTTTTTTCTTTGTTGACGGTACCTTTCGATTTTAACCTATATTTCAAGTTCTAGACGGACGATCAGGACAAAAGAGGTACCAAATTTATTAGAATCAAATGGCCAACAAGAATTATGCCACTTTAAGTCAACAAATTGTTTTATTTTGCCATACTGCCTGAATTCACCTGAAAAATTGAGCTTTTTTCATGAAAAATAGCGTCTCCTTTTTTGTTTTTAAATAATGAAAAATTGAAAACTCCAGATAAAATTTTTTTGAAACCTTCTGCGTATAGTGAACACCTTAGCAAATAAATGTAGTATTGCAGGTTTCGGTTTTGAACGCTCTAAATCTTAAGATACTGGGGGATCTAACTCGTCTCTTATGACTTGAGTCATAATCAATATGAATATATGGATTTCATGATATAAAGTTTTTTTGCCTTATTTAATTACACAGTACAACATTTTTCAGTTAATTGATTGCCAACTTAATTCTGTGAACTGTATGTGAAATTAGACCCAAAAAGAAGAATTTCTGCATCATTCGTTTTGTCTTCTTACCTGCGATTTGAAGTTAGTATCGATTTGAAGTTAGTACTATCGTATAGGGGAATTTATCACGTTTTAGGCCCTGTTGCAAATTTTTGAAATTCATACATTTACTTAATTGCGAATAAAAGCGAAACGCGTGCATCGATTTTTATGATCTTTGTCTCATTTTGCTCATAGGTTATGTGACTTTGCGAAAAAATAACTAGACTTAAAACTTTTTTCCATTTTTGATTTTTTATGTATTTTTAAAAAAAAAAAATTTAAATTTTTAGGCAAAAAATAATTTTTTCCCTTCATACATTCATTTTTAACTTCGAAAGTGTTATTTGTATAGGAAAACAATATATGAACAGATTAAGGGAATTGTAATTCTTAATTTTTTAAAATTTATTTCAACTAAATTGGGCTAGTGGTTGTCGAGCTATGTCAAACAACAGGGCCTAAAACGTGATAAATTCCCCTATACGATAGTACTAACTTCAAATCGATACTAACTTCAAATCGCAGGTAAGAAGACAAAACGAATGATGCAGAAATTCTTCTTTTTGGGTCTAATTTCACATACAGTTCACAGAATTGAGTTGGCAAATCATGTGTTGTACTGTGTTATGTATTATTATCGGTATCCTTCAAAAAGGACATTACAAAACTACTGTAAATAGACTATGACTACTGGGTCACTATTACACCATTAAGAACATTTCACAAAAAAATTTACTTGATAACTTTCTACCGAATACCGACGACAGAGTAATATTTAAATTTTTAATATGATAATCTATATAAAATGTAGTTACGTGTCAATCCTCGTCGTTAATAACAAAATTTCGTGCGTCACAAGTAATATTCTTAACCCCTATCTTAAGGCATATAATTGAAATGTAAACAATTTTTTGTATTGTCTCATCAATCGATTCAATAAAAACGACATAAAAAAACCATATAAAAAATGAATATTTAAAGGCGTCTCCGGACACAACCGAAAGTCCAGACATATCACAAAAATAAAAAAACGTTTAAGTTATTTTTGTTTTAAGCTCGCTTCAAATTGTTACCGAAACCCAAAAGACATTTGTTACGATTCTCGTCATTTCGTTCACGTTTCATTATCAATAAATACTAATAAATTTATAAATAAATTCATTCATATGGAAATGGAGAATGAAGGTGGTAGGTTGGTAGGTTTGTGATATTTTAATCTTAATACTTCACACAACAAATTGATTTATTCAGCCAAAAACCACAAGCCGGCTGGCCAGGATTTTGGCCATGTGTTAAGGTGTCGCTGGTGTTAGCAAGGTGTGTGTGTGCAGTGCTGTCGAGATGTCATTTCGCGTAAATATAAAAACATATTTATAAAACAAACAAACAAACAAGCGAGCAAGCTGATAGCCAGATAAAGACACTGGCAAAAAAACGGACAGGTGTTGATTTGTTGTTACGTTTTTGGGGATTTAAATTGTCCATTCACTTATAATTTGCAGTTAATATTTGCACTCTTTTCACGGAGGATTGCGTGATTTTTGTTATAAAATATGTTACATGAATTTCCGTATTTTGGTTTTGGTTTTTTTGGCACTTTCATTTGTCTCCGTTGCGTGGAAGTGTATGAATTTAGAAAACCCACCATTTGTTCTTATTTTGTAGGGATATGGGTTAATAAATAACGACAACGTTTTCCGGTTACTGATGGGGTGCGGAAACGCAATGAAGAGATTTTATGTAGTAACTAAGCCACTTATGGTTATTTACATTCGCTAAATATGTTGCGAAACTATAAATTAAATGCGAGTGAAAAGTTTAATTTGGCAATGGGTAGAAATGTTGCTTAGGCATAATATGTTCAAAATACAAAACGCCTTAAAGGCGCCCATTCCACTTTGATATAAGGGCAGTTGTATACGTATGAAATTATTGAATTGTTCGCCAACAGGCAGGATACTTAATAAGCACCTTTGCCAAGTTTTTTTAGACTGGCAAATCTTGGTGTTTGATATGTTAAGAAAAATAAGCAGTCCAATAAAGCTTCATTATTAATACAGAATTAGTGTAATGTTGTCTGTTAAATTCCAAATGAACGGTTCCATTAGTAACAGAAAATCTTTTCATAAGTCAAAAAATTTCAAAAGCCTGCATATGATTTTTTTTCTCATATCCCCCCAATAAACATTGATGAAAGCCGTTTAATAAGTAAATGTTTTTCAGAGATTTCAGTTAATTTTTCCAAATTAGTTTGCGAAGTTTACGTTTTCCAAACCTTCACTAGATTGTTTACAAACACTTTGTAACAGGTTTGTAAAAAAAAGAAACAAACAATTGCCCAATAAACATTGATGTAAGCTGCCTAATAATTATATATTTTCCAAAGATTTTAGTTAACCTTTTCCAAATTAGTTTGTATTACATTTGTAAAAAATAAAAACACAATGCTTTTGTAATCCCGCAGGCCAGACAGAAAACATCAGTTATAATTTTTGTTTACATATTTCTTTTCGTCTTGGCATTTAGTATAATTTGCTGCTGCTGAAAGTCCTCATAAATATAAAAGAAAGGGTGCGGAAAAGAAGACCAGAAATAATAAAACTAACTGATAATATAGAGAGTTTATCAAAAGAAATCAATTGAATTGGAATTAAATTGACAAGACTTTTGTATTTGCTTTGGAATGGTATTTATATCTAATTTGGAAATAGATACAAATATAAATTTTACACAAGCTTTCCAACTTTTTTATTATGTATTGTATATCAAGTTTATTCCCAAATATTTTCGAAACATGAATACAATTGTACAATAAGGGATCCATTTCGCTTATCCAATAACTGGAACTTAACAAGTTACAATGCCTGCGATAAAGATTTTCCAAACATCATGTTTACTAATGTAAGCTTTTAGTAAATTTATAAAAAGTTTATATTGTTTATTGGGCCTATTAATATTATAAATGTGTATGTTTGTCTATTTATTTGCTTGTTCGTTTGTGGCTCAATCACATCAAAGGGCTGAACCGATTTCAATGAAATTTGGTAGGCAATTAGTGTTCTATATGGAAATTACCGTAGAATAGATATTTTTTTTAATTTTTTTACCCTATGGGTAAAACAAAAATATGTTAACTAAATTTTATTTATGGACCAGTGGGTGGAGGAAGCATATCAAAACTGTATTTTAATCCTAGAGAGATATAATTTGATACCCAGATAGTAGTCGGCAACATGAATACAAGTATTCAGACGAAATTTTAATTTTGGATCAGTGGGCAAAGTAGGTATGGCAAAACTGTATTTTAGTCCTAAAGATATAAAATTTGGTACACAGATAGTACTCACCAACACTAATATAAATATGTTAACGAAATTTTAATTTGGATCAGTGGGCGCAGTGGGCATGGCAAAACAGTATTTAGTATCAGAGAGATACAATTTAACACCCAGAAAGTACTTGGCAACACAAATACAAATATACAGACAAAGTTTTAATTTTGAACTAGTGGCCGGAGGCGGCATGATAAAACTGGATTTTATTCCTAGAGATATAAAATTTAACACCCAGATAGTTTTCGGCAGCACGATTATTAATATGCAGACGAAATTTTAATTTTAAATTAGTGGGCGGACTGGCATGACAAAGCTGGATTTTATTATTTATTTCTGGAGAGATTAAATTTAAAACCCGATACTACTCGGTAACACGAATAAAAATATGCAGACGTAATTTTAATATCGAATCAGTAGGCAGAAGGGTAATACGAATATACTGATTACATTTTAATTTTGGGTGCATTGATATTATTACTTGATATGTGAAGTGGGCGTAATGGTACATTTGTAAGGGAGTGTATTGATATTATTACTCGATTTCTAAAGAGGACCGAATGGTAAGTAGTAAGTAAGTAGTAAGTAATTTTTGTGCAAAAATTACATTTATTGTACCAAAATGTACATTTATGTATCAGAAAGTACTTAAACGGTACCAACAAGTCCAATTTAATGTACCAAAAAGTACGAATTATTCTACTAAAAGTGAAATTCATTGTACCAAAAATTACTTTTATTGGACAAAAGGTACATTTATGGTATCAAAAGTACTTTAATCGTATCAAAAAGTACAATTTATTGTACCAAAAATACTTCTTTTGTACAAAAATAAATTTTTTGGACCAAAAAGTATAATTATGGTATCAAAAATTACTTTAATTGTACCAAAAAGTACTATTTATTGTACCAAAAAGTACTTACATTGTGCTAAATATTATTTTTGTTGTATCAAAAAGGAATTTTATTATTTACCAAAAGTAAATGTATTTCTTCAAAATTTCTATTGGTGAAGCCAAAAGCAATAAATCGTCGAAAAGAATTATGTCAGTAAATTCTGACAATACGGCCTCATCTGCACGATGCTGACACATTTTGAAGGGATAGTTCTGAAAAAGATGTCAGTCGCCTTTATAGTATGTACTCGGCAATGCAGCCATGAATATTAGAGTGGGTCAATTTGTATTTGTATATAAGAAACCATGGGGAAAAAAATCCACATCAAGCCCCGCAACTGCCCCGGAATCGCCCCTGGAGTGTTCAGTTGTATGGACGACCCTCAGTAATTTTTCTCACCTATAATTTTTCCCAAACATACGTAACCAACATCTTCACGCCCTAAGGGCGCACCAATACAAAGATTTTTTTTTATAAAATTTTCTGCCACCACGCTTTCAGCCTAGGAGTTGCCCCTAGAGGGGTGAAATGTATGACCATAATATATAATTTTTTTGCAACCCCAACATTTTCTCAGAACATATCTACCATCTATCCTTAACCCTTAAGGTGGTCCCCTCAGTTTTTTTTTTAACTTTTATAATTTATATATGATGACAGTTCCTACTGTTCTCATGTTGCATCCAGAGGGTTAAAATGTATAACCGACCCCCACTAGTATTTCCCTCCTAAAATCTTTCCCGAACATACCTACTCCCTGTCCTCAGCCCCTAAGTGTGCTCCCATACAAAACTCCATTAAAGCAACTAAAGCACAAAAATTCACCACAAAATAATATATCCGTTAAAATTTTTCGTTTTTATTTAAAGTAGTTAATAGTGTTCCCGGGAATACCGGGATTATTGCGTTTTCTTCGGTTTATTAAGCAAAGATGCACATAACAGCTTGAAATTTTGCAGAGATTATAAAGAGATACTTCGTTATATTTTTCCAAAAAATTATGGCATTTGATGGAACGCTGTTCAAACGTTTGTCCGGAAACGAAGAAATTTAGGGCTATATTATATAACATTTATAGACAGATAATACTTGACACTATAATATGAATTAGCAGACGGATTTTTAAGTTTCGGTTAGTGTGCAGAATAAAAAATACGTTTGTATAATTTTTCTTTCGATCAGTGGATCAAAGATAAATGAATTCAACATATGTACAGATAAACCATGGTAAAGATGTGGTTTTCAGCTCTTCATGTATGACTATGGAAATTAACTTTTTATTATCGATAAGTAATCAAAGGTAGATAACATTTGCCACAATAAGACGTTGACCAAGTTAATAAGTTACTTGGAATAACGAATGATTTACATAGCGTATAAGATCAACGCTTGAAATTAGCCCTTAAGTAAGATAGCCAAACCTATAAAAATGCATCAGCTATTCAATATGCGAAGTATAGCTAGTATAAAATAAATCAAAGACTGAACTTAATGTGAAGAAATGTCAAATAAACAAGCAACAAGATCTAAGTTCTTCGAAAAATCACTTGTTGTTTTTTTTTTGGTTAATTAAAGACAATTCGCTGAATTGCCCATGTGCCATAAATGTTTGGTTTGTTTCGGCTTTGATCAAGCAAAATTCAAATTCACATACATGTCGATCCTTTAAAAAGAGAACAAGGGTTAATTGGTGCTCATGTATGAAAAGACTTTAATTTGAGTGTAAAATGTGAAATTGCATTTCTGTCAATCATCTTACTCTTTTTGGACTGGAACTTATATATTGATTTGTATAATGGGCAATGTTTCGTTTGATGGTCTACAATTAAAGAAATTTAAATGTGTGTAAAATTTTTTTTTTTTTAATAAACCGAAAGAAAGAGGCAATCTGTGTTCTTTAGTTTTATTGTGTTCTCCAATTAGTGTCGAAGAATGCAAAATATTTGAATCCGATTTGCGTTATAGGGATTGACAAGAAAATATTGTTAAAAATACATATTTTTAATATACATACATATAAAATAGGTTTCAATCTCGGCTCTATGTGACTACAGATCGCAGTTGTTTAACAACTTAATTAAACGTTAACAAATCCGTTTTATTCAACAATCAGTCATTTGTTTGATTTTCTCAACGTTGCTGTTGTTGGCGGTTTATGTACTATTTACATTCTTTTCAACCGATATCATAAAAATTACTATGCGTAATCATTTCTTTTATTTATTTATCGTTTTCGGTGTTTCTGTGTTCTAAGAATCTCCTGAATGGAAAAAAGTTCACACTCTAAAAGAGAATACCCTAATAAAAAAGAATATAATAAAAAAAGACTAAAAACAACAAACGCACCCAACGCAACACCCACCCACCACTCATTGTATTCTATTGTTTCGTTTGGACTTTGCTATGACTACTCGTCGTATGTCTGTTCGTCCATCCTTCTGGCTGTTTTGGCGGTTGGTCTTTACTATTCTTTTTTTTTTAAACCATAAACAAACAATTTATCTCCAAAATTACGCGAACAATATAATTCTTAAAGTAACAACAACAACAACAACAACAAAAATTGTGAAAAGGCAATGAAACCATAATGTCTCATCTTCATCGTGATACTCGTAAAAAGGCTTCAAATAGAGGCGGCAGAACAATTGCTTGCGAATTTTCGTTATTTGTTTTTTTTGTTTAATACGTGAATCCCTTTACTCAACACTAGGCATGTGCATTAAGCAATGAGCGAAGGGTGTGTTGGGAAATGTCTGACACAATTTCTATTGAGTCACAATAGTTAAGTTGTACTGGCAATAGTGAAAGTTGAATCGCTTCAAAACAAACAACCCTTCCTATGTTGTTTTAATCTCAATAGTGTAAAGTTCTACATAGAAATGTGAATCAGAATTGGTAGAATTGAGTGCGAATCAGTATATCATCAATATATCATCGAACAGGTTCGATCACACCAATGCAAATAAGGCCCACCCAGCTGGCTCCTTTCGGTGGGTGGGGAAACCTCATTCATTAGCTCCGATATTGCTCATTCGTTAATTCATTCATTGTTGAGTAGTTTTTGTAGATGCTGTTGTTGTTGTAGGTATTTTTTCAATTCTACTATACGCACTTTTATTGTCCAAGTACTTTTTTTGTATTATTTGCCTTTGTAGTACTCGTAGTTGGTAATGTTGTCGTTGCTGTTGTTGTTGTTGTACAGTAACTGCTGCTATTGTGTATTTTATTTGCATAATTATGTAATCATGTTATAGTAACAGAGTGTTAAACGCGGTCTTTTTATGCTTATTTTGCATTGAAGCGACAGCAACAACAGCTATAACAGACAGCCAACAGCGCAAAACCGGCAACATGAAATCGGCAACAACCATCAACCTTACCCTCATTAGTGTCTCAGACCCAGTTAGATTAGAATTTCATTTGCTGTACGCGGCGGCGGTGAATGCGAGAAGTTTAATGTGACACTTTGTTACGCTCAAGAGTCATTCACGCGTTCGCTGTCGCTTTTTCCACCCGCAATGCTACGATTTATGCTACCGCTGACAAGTGATGATATGACAGAATGGGTACCACTATTTTGTATTTCTAGAGAAATAGACCGGACACTATACATACATATGTAATACTAGCTGTAAGCGGTAAATGTTTACTCTACAACTGACAAGGACTGTGTAAAAGGATAATAAGGCGTCCTTGAGATATACTTTAACAACTCAATGAGAGTAGAAAACAAACTAACGAGAGTAATTTCGCTAAAATGTGCCAGATTAACTATGTAAATAGAAAAAAGGCAACGTAGCTAAATTAATTGAATCAAACTGCTATTAAACTAATTGGTATTCCAAGAAGATGATAATAAAATTATATACTTTAAATTTTACCTAAGGCTGTTCATTTTGTGTCATATGACAATAGTTTTGTTTAAATTTTTATAACTTGTAGGTTGGAATACTAGTGAACCTGGCAACGATAAAAGAAGATGACGAATATTAAAAATACGTTTGGTTTGCTTACCTAAAGGGTTAATTTCAATGAAAAACCAATTCATCCACTGATCGGAAGTAAAATTTATACAAACGTAATATTTATTCCGCTCATTAACCGAAATTAAAAAATCGTTCTGCATATTCATATTTATAGTCCTGAATACTATGTGTATGCAATATTACCTTATATGGCCCTAAAAACAAATATTTTGTCTGTATATTCATTCGAACAAGCGTTTATCAAAATCGAAATGTACGATGAGTTCTAAGAAAATTTGCACAAGTAATCATGGGTCTTAAATCAAAATCGAGCCCTCGGTTTTGAAGGAGAAACTTTTCTTATTAGGGAAAAATCCACAGAGATATGGAGAGAACTATTAATTATCCTTAATAAAATCTAAAAATTATTTTGTGGAGAATTTTTGTGTGTTTGGTCGTTTTAAGTGCATTTTGTATGGGAGCTCCCTTAGGGTCTTAGGAAAGGGGTAGGTATGTTCGGGAAAGATTTTAGAAGGGAAATACTAGTGAGGATCGGTCATACATTTTAACCCTCTTTAAGGCATCATCAGAGCAGCAGGAGCTGATTTCATATAAAAATTATAAAAATAGAAACAAAAACAAGGGGTGAAAAAAAAGTATTAGGTGCTGGTCATACATTTGACTTCTCTAGGAGCGAATCCGGAGCAGTTAGAGCGGTGGTAGCAAATATTATTAAAAAAAAATCCCTTAAGGGGTGAAAATAGGGAGTAGGTATGTTTTGGAAAAATGTTAGGGGGAAAATGACTGGGGCTGGTGTTAATGCGGGGGGGTTGAATAGGCAAGTGGTTTAAATTTCCGAAGAGTGGGAATAAAACACGGGGGATTTTAGAAAATCGTTATAAAACTTATTTATTCGTGGGGGTTTACCTGTACAATTATTTCACTTAGATTCACTATAAATTCAATATATCGGCACGGGGTGGGGGTATGTACTGTGAACCGTTAAAGTAAATGGTTAAGTTAAATAGCTTAAGCTTGAAAGCTTTTCTTCAAAACAACCAGTAGCTGAATTGAGATGCGTTCTTATGCGTACGATCAGTGCGTACGCTTGGTTTCACATTGACAGCTGGTTCATACATTCCGGGGCGGTTGTGCGCTTTGTTGTGGATTTTTTCCCAATTCGTAAAAAACCGGGGGCTCGTTTCTTGGGCAAATTTTCTTAGAATTCATCATAGATTACGATTTCGATAACTGCTTGGTTGAAAAAAAAATTGACCCACTCTAATTTTCATGCATTAAATGCCGATTTATTAAAAGGCTAATTTACTCTACTGACATCTTTGTCAATACATGTGTCAGCATCAAATAAAAGTACTTTTTTAAAGAAAATATCAATTTTTAACGCAATGAAAGTACATTTTGGTATAATAAAAGTACAATCCTTGTGTACAGTAAAAGTACTTTTTGTTCATTAAAAAAACGCTCTAGTACATTGTACACTGTGGTACATTGAATTATCCTTTTTGTGTAAATTGTACTCTTTGTGTACAATAAAAGAACTTTTAGATACAATAAATTTACTTTTTTATCGAACAAAAATTTTTACTTTTTGGTACAATAAATTTTACTTCTCAGTACAATAAATTTTACTTTTTAGTACAATAAATGTACCTTTTGGTACAATATATGTATTTGTCAGTACAACAAATTGTACTTTTTGGTACATAATTGTAACTATTGGTACAATAAACTTTACTAATTGGTTACCATAAATGTTTTTAGTACTATAAATGTAGTTGTCGTTACAATAAATGTACTTTTTGGTACAATTAATTGTATTTTTTTGGTACAATATATTCTATACTTCATTGGGAAAATGTCGTTGGTTAAACTCATACTCAAACCTTTAGATATCTCGAAACGAATAAAATATGACTTGGAACATTCTCATTCTAACTGGGTCAATTTCGTCTTATCAGTTACACCGAGTATTTTCTGTGTACTAAAATTCATCTCTCTGCTGCTTGAAAATACAAATTTTCTCTAAAAATGTTAACCTGTAGTGCCGAAAATGTATGTAAATGTATTTGTCGTTACAATAAATGTACTTTATGGTGCAATAAATGCACCTTATTTTTTATCGAATAAATAATTTGTACTTTATGTTTCAAAAAATGGTACTTTTTAGTTCAATTAATGTACTATTTGGTAAATTCAATTGAACTTTCAGTACAATAAATGTATTTGCCGGTATAATAAATTGTATATTTTGGTACATTTTGATAAAAGTACTTTGCGTATCGGATTCCATTGTATCGATTTTATAAACAACTAGCTGACCGGGCAGACTTCGTCCTGCCTAAAGAAGTATTGACTGAAATTTAACTTTTATTGGTTGGAATAAATATTCGGGTTGTGTTAGTTTCTTTTGATATTCGCATCGAAATTTAAGAAAAATTTTGAGGTATATTAAAACATAATATAGTTATAATGACAGAAATTTATTGTAACGCTTTGATAATAGAGTATGTATGGAAGAACCAAAGAAGTGTACAGATTTTAATCAGTGGGTCATTCTACACGTGAACATGCAACATAAAGGTGTTCATGCGAAAAATTTGGATTTTTCAAATTTGAATAGACTGTCCCTCAGATTTATTGAATGTCATTGAAAATTTTAACCGAACTGGAAACTGTAGTCATTTAAATCTAACGGCAAATCCGTGGGTATTATTGTTATACATAGTAGCAACACTTCGGTTCCCTTATATTTTCTGGGTAAATTAATTTAAGAAGGATAACTCAATCATGTATTGCTTCTTAAATCCTATAATACGCGATCAAGGGGTTTCAACGATTTTTTGTCTGTCATAGTACACTCATCTCTCATTATGATTTGACATGTTACCAACAGTTTTTAACTTGCTAACTCATGTGCGGTTCTCGGAAAATTTAAATTTTTTGCTCTATTCTGCAACATTCAAAATAGCTGCGCAATACAGGAGGATGCAATAGCCAACGCGATCAAACATTTTGCAAAATCAACAATATCAAACCCCATTGGTGCAATAAGGAAATAAAATCCTCCACACTCATTCGTAACTGCTAATATTACACTGTTGTATGACGTTCGTCGATCTAAATGTAATAGAATGCAGATTTGAGAAATGTTTAAATTCGTTATTATTCGATTTTTTTCTGCCGTAGATCTCAGTTACATACACCACTGGTCTCAAAAAATTGCATACCAAATATCAAGAGGAATAGTGCTGCAGTCCTTCAGCTATTGCTTTTGGGAAACAGAATTTGGCATTATGCTTGATCACGAATATTTCCCCTTTTCCTTTAAAATACGTATATTAACCTTAATTGAATCCACAACAAATTCCATTACCATTCGCAAAATTACGTCCTACGGACGGAGCCACGCCTAATGATCTAGGCCATCAGATATTGCACTTTTACAAATTAGGTCCAATGAGTAGGGCTATTCCTACCAATCTAGTACTTCAGATACCGCACTTTAACAAATTAGCTCATGGGGGCGGGATCACGCCTTATAATCTAATCCTGCCAGTTTTTGACCTGATAATATTGCATCCACACCTGATTTAAAGTCACTTATTTTAGTAGTACGCCAGATATTGCATTTTTGTTAATGGGGTGGAATGGATTGGCCTCACCTCAGAGACATCAGTTAAATGCTGTAGCATCCACTGAGTTTCAAACAAACTCAATTTAAATCTTATATACATACATAAATATACCATTTGTCTGTGTTATTTGAAAATTCAAATATTGACAAATTTAACATTGACATACTATTTAAATTTTCACAATTTAAAACTTTTGAACATTTTTTGTATGGGAAAATCGAAAATCGACTCAATAAATGGACCACATGATTCAAATGCAATGTTTAAGTAACCTATAACGATCCTCGAAAGATTGTCTTTCTATTGATGCCGGTTTGTTGCACATCGGTTGGGTAGTTTTGGAGTCTATAGTGGACATACGTAGAAACAAATGTTCACTTTTATATATATAGATAGGGATTCGTTTGAGATCAGTGTACATATTCTTAAGAGAAATGGGCAACATTGCATCAAGGAGTATGGTTGCTCCCATACGAAACCATTAACAAACATTTATTATCTGGTGTACTATAAAACTGGGAGAAATTCTGAGCCAGATGTCTTAGTATGAAAATGACTGTTTGAAAGCTTTGTTGAGTTTATATTTCACTAATGTGTGTAATTGTTAAGATCTCACCTCCTATATAAAACAAATGTTTCATATCAGATATCGGGAGAAGTATGACAATGAGAGTCTTAGGCCGAAGCCATGCAATAAGAGGCAACAAGTTAAAACATATGAAATGGCGCCGATCAGCGGCTCAGAAATGGTGAGCGGCAACAAGTTAAAACATGTGAAATACTGTTGAAGTGGCCACGCAATGAGCGGCATTTTTGAGCGGCTTAGCGGTGACATTTCATATATTTCAACTTGTTGTCACTCACCGCTCATTGAGTGGCGTCGGCCTTAGGTGGTGTGACACCTTCCAAAGGAATCAATCGGTTTTAACTGTTGCTGTTGTTTATAAATAATGTCTTGACGTATTTCAAATAATTTTAACACATTTCCTTTAAATTAATTGATTTTAATCAATTTTTTTTTTAATTTCTGTTTAATGATGTTTTATTGCTCGCAGCTCAATAGTTGTGGACTCCCTATCAGCTTCTTGGTATACACCATCTGTAGCTCATTTTATTATTTTACCTTTTTTATTGCAGAAATTGTCTAATTTTATATAGAAACAACAAACTGCTGTTAATATTTTCTCTTCATTCACAATGTTTGTTTTCTTTGGCCAAATGTTCTTTGAACTTTGTTTACCCCAATAAAAGAATGAATGTTTATTGGTCTAAGATTTGCATTTCTCTGAGTGTAAAATAAGGCAAATTAAAATGTTTGCTACATATACAAATAAAACGTCTACGAAATATATCTAAGACCAACGTAAATAAAAACTACAAATTGCCAAAAAGTTTAGATATACCGCTAACGAACCTTTCAATTGTCATGAAAGACATATTTACACAAGGTCAAAATTAGCAAATGTATCCATTCAATAAGTATATGTGTTGTGTATAAAAAAAACTATGTAATAAAATTGTGACAGTTTCTATTTTTGGTGATCATATCAAAATTCCAAAAAGTTATTCAACATTATTTTTGCGAGGTAATTAAATTCGTGTGAATCATTTATGAACAACACAGCCCCTCCAAAAAAAAGGCGAATCTGTCCCTTTCGCTTCGGATAATCGTAATTTTAATTATTCTGAAAACGTTTCTTTGGCCCCACAATAAAAGGTAACGCTAACACAAGCGACAACAAGTAATTTGTGTTAACAAAAAAAAAAACTGCTATGATATAAAATACACTGGGAAAAAATAATGGAGATATCAAAAATAAATGGTGACATAAAAAGTTAATGAATGTATAAACAGATCTGAATGTCGTACAATTGAACAAATATTTAAAAAAAAGCCGCTTAAGAGATCAACACTATCTTGCAATGCAAATATACCTCATGTGGATATATATGGACAGGACAGGTGGAGTAAAGTACATCGAACATTTATTTATATTTGACAGAGGGTTACCCAGCAGCATAAAATGGAGCTTTGCATGCCTTCTTGCAGGCCTGCAAAGGCAGTCAGAAGCCCTACCCTTCAAAAGCAGTCTTCATTTCAAATTAACATAGGGCGCCATAGGCAGACAAGGCCTGCACATTCCCTCTCTCATTGAAGGCGTTTCAGTAGGCAAGCTTATTATGTCCTGCTTGGAATCCTAATAACAAGAGCCTTCTATGAGGCATTGCTACTGCAGACCAGCTGGCAGGCCTGCAAAAGAGCATTTATAGAAGGACTAAAATAAAAAAAAAACATATGCGAATTATTTCCACATTAAATGATTTCGTATTTTTTATAAATTTTTAATACAATAATTTCTTACAATTTGTAATAACTATTTATTTTTTAAACTCCAGTTGTAGGAATCGAACTCGCGACCTCAGTACTCATAGTTGGGCATGCTGCCTACTCGGCTATCATGTGATAGAGTTGTTGTACGACAAATAGCACACATGTGGTTCTCATAAACAACAGCATCTGTCTTTCCTTCCCTTAAGGGGCCTGTCTACAGGGCTAATCGGAGAAGTGACAAGTGCATGGCTATGAACGTAAATTCTGCCTTCTACTAATAGGACTTTCAACAGGCCTGTTTAAGGCAAGAAAGTTTGCATGCCATTTGTGCACATCTATGGTATTTTGTGGGGTACTCACAGGCCAGTTTTTAGAAGGGAAAGAGGCATGTCTGCGGGATCTTTTCCCACCCTAGTAAGAGGCCTCATTGCAGGTCTCATTTGAGAAGCGAAATGTGCAAGGGTATGGAATTTTTTGTTAGGCTTTGTTAAGGACTTATTATAGCCTGTATACATGCCTGGAAAAGGAAGGCGTATTTGAATGTCAACAAACTGCCTTTGAAGGCATGTTTGCAGGCATATTTTTACAATGCCTCGTCTTTTCCGCTGCTGGGTAGTAATCTTAAATACGTACCTACTCACTATTCGTCTTTCTCATAACATTGACTAATTTGGATCTATTTGTTAATACTAGTAAGTTAGTTTTTGTTTTAAAACTGACCTACCCGTCCATGGCAACAAGTATTATTATATAGATGTCTATCGCATTATTCTCTATTCATACTCAATTACTTCCCACTGTGCCTAATCGATTGCAAACATTGCCACTGGATGTAGTATTCTTCAGCCTACTCAATAATAAGTCCAGGGATGATAATACTCTATACAACCACTTGTAACAGATTTAGCACGTTCCAAGTAGGCAGACAATGAACACCAACTAACTTGGCCAAGCACAACAAACACTTGTAATTGTTAAATCAGTATCAAACAACAACGACAACGTCAACACTTATTGTTTAACATTGTTCTACAAGTGGCAGTGATTTCAACTTTTTTTTTGTTAAATGATATCTTTTAAATCCCCATGAATTTGTCTTAAATGAAAACTTACTGCTCCGCTGACGATGCAAATGTTAAACAAACAAATCAAAATACTCCGATGTCACTTGAGACAAATTAATTACCACTTCGTCGTGAGTTGTCGAGTAACTCATCTATAAATTTTCATTATTTCACCCGATGACAACAGGTGTATTTTGTTCGGCTGTTTGTTCGTCGCATTTACAAGTTGTAGGAATGATAAAAAAGCGCGCGAGACTCACTCGTTTCAATTTGAAAATCATCTAAACAATTGACGCAACATTTCGCCGCTATTAAAAAATTATTAAGTAAATAAATCATATTTTTTATTTGGTTTTTTTCTATTTCGTTACCTTTATCATGAGGAACATCTGGCAAAGTAAGAGATTGAGAATTCTGTATAAAACCAGTACAGAAATTTCAGTCAGGTAAACTGACTGATAAATACCATCACCCAATATAAGTTATTGTTGAAGTCTTGAGTTATTGAAATGAATATATTTTTAATTAAAATAAAATTACTTATGTACAATTTTTCCCCTGCTTGTGGTGCAAAATCGTCCAAAACTTAACTTATTTGTGTAGGGGGTATAGGTGCCGGTTTGGAATTTATGTGAGAAATATAAATTTTTCAAAAAGATTTAATTTTGATTGGGGGTACCAAAAGGGGTGAACCGATACAGTCCTTATTCATTCCTGATTCAAATTTTCATACGTACAACTTACGAATAATTTGACTGAATTCAGTGCACTTACAAAAAAAGATATGTATGTAAAACTATGGGGGTGAGTTCGGTCCTTTGTATGGGAGGTACCAGAAGGGGTGTGTCAAATAGTTAGAAGGGGTGTGTCAAATAGTTAGGTTTTCTGGGGTTTTGACTCCTATAATAACATAAATTAATCGACCAATTTTCATTACCCCCCAAGAGTCCGTTTGGAAGTTATAGGAGAAATATAAATTTTCCAAAAATAGGTAATTTTGTATGGGAGGTACCAGAAGGCGTGAACCGATATAGTCCATATTCATACCTGAGTTTAATTTTTATAAGCGAACATCATACGCAAAATTTGATTGATCTCATTTTACTTACAAAAAAGATATGTATGTAAAACTATAAGGGTCAATTCGGTAATTTGTATTGGAGGTACCAGAAGGGGTGTGTCAAATAGTTAGGCTCTCTGAGGTTTCGCCTCCTATCACGAAAAAAATTTATCGACGAATATTCATTACCCCCCAAGTGTCCGTTGGGAAGTTATGGGAGAAATATTAATTTTCCACAAATAGGTAATTTTGTATGGGAGGTACAAGAAGGCGAGAGCCGATATAGTCCATATTCACTCCTAGTTCAACTTTTCATAAGCGAACATCACACGTAAAATTTTAGTGAATTCAGTTTACTAACAAAAAAGATATGTATGTAAAAGTATGAGGGTCAATTCGGTCATTTGTATGGGAGGTACCAGAATGGGTGGGGCAAAGATTTCGGTTTTCTTAGGGTTTGTCTACTTTTGCAAGATAAATAAACTGACCAAATTCAAACATCCTCCGGTTGTCCGTTTGGAAGTTATGGAAGAAATATTAATTTTCCAAAAATAGGTAATTTTGTATGGGAGGTACCAGAAGGGGTGGGGCTATTCAGCCCATTTACAATCCCATAAGTTCGTTTTGAAAAATATTAATACTGGTAAATTTTCATACCGATCGGTTTAGGATTACTCGAGTTATCCTGCTGACCAGCCATCCAGCCAGCCATCCAGCCAGCCAGCCAGCCAGCCAGCCAGACAGACGGACATAGCTCAATCGTCTTAAAAAGTCCTGAAACGAATTTAGTCTTAAGATACTTGGGGTCTAACTCGTCTCCTTTAATGTGTTACACTTTTTTTCGTATCAAATGATATATACCCTCATCCCTAAGGGTGATGGTATAAAAACATACATAATTCTATAATTTTAATAATCTAATTAAGGAGATGGAACAGGTGTTTTGCATACAACATTTTATAGATTTTATGTTGGTCAGCAAGCTTCTTTTACGTTTTAAATAGGAAAGATAGAAAGCGCATAAAGTTTGGTAGTTAGGAGATCTCATATAACAATAAAAGGTTAAAGAAGTCTTAAGGAATTTATTTATGTTCATTATTAGTTTTACTAACAAGTATATAAATAGTTCCTGTTACAACAAGTGATATTGTTAAAACTTTTACCGGCCACCTACTACCATCTTACCCTTGAACTTGAATCATAAAATATTGTTTTTATCACTTAGTTATTCTATGTTAGATGTTGCAAAAATGTACACCTTGTCTGGAATTTTTGTCAATCTTTGAGAGTCAACATATTTTTCCGAACAAAACTTTAACTTTTTTGCCTTCACATCCCATGAATGGGACATGGGAGAGCTTCTCACATGTGAGTGGGAATAACTAATACTATTTTTTTTTTTTTTGTAATTTTTCACATTATATTTGTGTATTACATTTTTTGTTTCAAAATTATAAAAAAAAAACTTACTCAAATTTTGAGGCTTCTAAATAAAGCCCTGTGTATTAGGGAAACTGCATACTTAATGTTACCCTACAAATACAAATTAACAAAATGTCAATCAGTTGTCAAGTTATGATTTTTTATCAAACTCGAAATTGTTGGGTAGACGACATACTTATCATGTAACATTTCTGTCGTAATGAATGTCAAAAACGAAACAAAAGATGGAAAATGACAAATGGAATAGAATAAGATTTGTTAGAAGTAATTATGTAAAAACTTCTGCATTTACAATATGTGTAACAGTTGTAGGCGCCTTTAATGTGACATATGATTGGTGTTCGGTCTGCATACTAAACATAAATGTGTACTACATTGATCTCAATTTGTATGAAGGAAAACTGTGTTCTACTCTTCAACGCTCTCGCGTAAATGATAAAAAGAAAAGCCGCAGTTAACATGACAGAAAATTAAAATTTAGTGTCACGGTTTTTGTAATAGCTATCCTCCAAGAGGGCTTGACCGATTTTTATGAAATTTTGTATGAATATTTGGTACGAATGAGAATATGAAGTAGGAATATGTGAATGAAAACAAATCTATATATACTCGTATAAAAATGGTGGCCAAAATGTATAGTAATTCATCAATTGAGAACGGCTGGGCCGATTTTGCTCAAACTTTTTTTCAGTTGTTCTTTATGGCCAGGAGCAGGTTTATGTGAAAGAAAATTTTTGGAAAATCTTTCGGAAAAGTCGGAAAATTGGAAAAATCGAAAATTGCCTTTTTGAATGGAATTTTATGTGCAATTGTTACAGAATGGCTTTTCGAATAGAAAAATGGAAAATTTTTGTTGAAAAATTCGGAGAATTCCGAAAAAATTCAAAAAGTTTGAATTTGTTGTTCGACGAAATTTTGCATATTATCGTATGATTTGATAATTTTGGACGATGTAACAGTGAACAATTTTGGATAATTATTCCGAAATGACTTTCCGAATGGAAACATAGAAAAATTCTCGGTGGAAAACTAGGAAAACTCCGGAAAAACTCGAAAAATTTGGATTTTTTCAGAAACATTTTGCACCGCAAATTGAGTTTTTGTATAACTTTTTGTGTGCAATTGTTCCGTAGTGGCTTTTCGGTTGAAAAAATAGAAAATTTTTGGTTGAAAAATTATGGAAAAATTCCAAAAATTTGAATTTTTTTCGGCGAAATTTTATATTTTATTGTGTTTTGATAATTTTGAATGATGTAAATGTGAAAATTTCGGATAATCATTCCGAAATGACTTTTTGAATGGAAAAATAGAAAAATTATGGAAAAAACTCGCTGGATTTGATGATTTTAGACGACGTAAAGGTGGAAAATTCGTTGTGCTGCTTGGAAAAATTCGGTTTATTGTGAAATCTATATGTATACAAACGGTGTAAACAGTGTGTAGGAATTCATCAAGAGAGAACGTCTGGCCTGTTTTTTTTCAATTTTATTCAATTGTTCGTAATTGGTATGAGGGTTTTATGCAAGATAATTTTGGGAAAATCCTTCGAAAAAGTCGGGAAATTGAAAAAATCGAAAATTGGTTTTTTGTATGGAATTTTGTGTGCAGTTGTTACGGAATGGCTTTTCGAATGGAAAAATAGAAAATTCTTAGGGAAAAATTTGGAAAATTCCGGAAAAGTCCAAAAAATTTGTTTTTTTTATTGACAAAATTTTGCATGATTTCATAGTTTTGAACGATGTCTAGGTGGAAAATTTCGGTAAAATGTTGGTTGGTAACGAGAAAAATAATATTTAAATAAAAAATTCGTCGAACCCGACGGGATGTGCGGAAATCTGCTGTCGACATTGGGAATGCCAGCGTCAAATCGTTCGATGCAAGATGCATTCGATGCAGTTCGAACAAATGTGCCGCTGTTTAATACCGAGTACAAGAACGTGTACGATTCACGATGAAACTGGAGGCATTCACTTGCTCGATGCTCCGAGTGGGACAGCCAAGACATTTTTTTGTTGATTCCGGCAACAATTTGGTCAAGATCTCAAATATCGTTAGCCGCTGCATCCTCTGGCATAGCTGCCACATTTTTGGAAGGCATTCGGACTACAAATTCCGCTTGAAAACTTTCGATGAATATTATCACGGTTGAAAAGCCAAAGTTCACAATGACCAAGAATTTCGCAACGGCGATGTAGATGCGGAAATGCCAAATCAACATTTCGGATGAATGCACGATAACGACTAAACATGCTTTGGAAGTAGTTGATTTAAAACGATTTGGTGGGGCTATGATTTTGCTCAAAATGTCCAATGCTGCTGATTTACTAAAACCACGCTTGAAAACGTCGTCAATGTCAAGAAGTTGTAATTGACCAAAAAATTAGGGGCTCATTCCAGAACCTCCCATCTTCTGCTGAATTCCCGAAACAACTGCTACCGCTTGGCAATGGCCAAATTCCGGTTGATGTTTCGACTGAATTGATATCGTTCCCTGCAAATTTTTACCAGTTCACATCGTTGGAAAAGTAACTCATGACATTGCTCAAAATTATAAAAATCTCGATTGGATTAATTTACGGGCAGTATGTTACCAGCAGAGAAGAATAAAGACAACAATAGCTAGAATTTCAAATAAGAAAGTTAAATCGCTTGAGAACTGCATTGGTACAAATCTGTTTACAGCGTGACCGTAGAGGATGAAGCGACCAACCATCCGACCGAATTTTCCACTCGCTTAATAAAAAACTTAATTTCCCTTTGCACCCCATGAATGAGGTATGGGATAGCTTCTCGCGTTGTTGTGAATTAACACGCTTTCTATTTTTAGATTCACAACTAACGGCACCTACTTATTTATCGACGAATGCGAACGTCACTGTTTTGAGAAGCTCTTACTAGACACGACGATTGAATCGACGCTTAATACTGCGAAGTTGCTGTCAAACAACATTCGAGGGGAGCCGACAATGAAAGAAAATTTTATTTTTCTTTTTTTTTCTTTTAAGATGACTGGAGACAGGTTTGAACCTGCGATCTCCCGCATGGTAGTCGCGTGTTCTAACCACTATGCCACGGCCGGTCCCCCACTCGCTTAATATGCCGCATAATTTACAGATAAAGGTGGGATCGATCATAATCATATTGCGGAATCTGAATTAACCGAAATTGTGCAACTGTACGCGGTTGTCCGTCAAGAATCTGATAAAAAAAAATATGATTTCAGACGATCATAAAGAACAAATGCAAAAAAAAGGAAGTCCTTATCTTACGAATTAGATAGTTCCAATTGATCATTAATTCCAATTCTCCGACGACAATCAATAAATCGCAAGGCCAATCGTTGGAAGTATGTGAGAGTAATCTCGAATTTCCCTGTTTTACGTGCGGTCAGCTGAACGTTGCCTTTTCGAGTTTTGGAGAACCGCCTTCGTTATTTGTTTTTGCGGCTGAAAACTAATCAAACATTCTCTACTGAGTTTATCTGAAGGCATAAAATTGGGGCGAGACGAAGTTCGCCGGGTCCGCTAGTTTTTATATACAAATGGAGGTGGGCTGGGGTGGATTTAAATCGAAAATTTGAATGGATAGACCAATTTAACTGAAATTCAAAATGATTGGCACTTCAGATATGAATAGTACCAATAGTACCACAAATCCTATTTATATTATAAATGCTAATTTCTTTCTGTCTATTTGTTTGTATGTTTGTGGCTAAATCACGCCTAAACGGCTGAACCTATTTCAATAAAATTTGGATGCAGTTAGTTTACAATATGAAAATTAACGTAAACTATATTTTTTTTTTAATTTTTAACCCTATGTGAGCGTGGCAAAACTTTTTTTGGAGCTAGTTAAATAAAATTTGATACACAGAGAGTACTCGGCAACACGAATATGAATATGCGGATTTAATTTTAGACCAGTGGGCGTGGCAAAACATAGTTTTTGAGCTAGGGGGATAAAATTTGATACACAGATAGTACTCTGTTACACAAATATGAATATGCATACGCAACTTTAATTTAGTATCAGTGGGCGGAGTGGGCGTGACCAAACTGTATTTTAGCCCCAGAGAAATACAATTTGGTATACTAATAGTACTCGACAAAACGAATATAAATATACAGACGACATTTTAATTTTGGATCATTTGGGGAAGGGGGCGTGACAAAATTGTCCTAGAGATATACAATTTGATACAAGGACAGTATTTGACAACATGAATATAAATATGCAAACGAAATTAAAATTTTGGATAAGTGGGCGAGGAAAAACTGTATTTTGGCACCCAGATAGTACACGACGGGAGTGTGATGCAAGGTAAAGCTTCTGATCGGTTTAACTTGGCAAACCCAGAGTGATCCTTGCCAATTGCACTTCAAGTCTACTCACAGAGCTCCGTATTCGTAGTACTACTGCGGACGGAGTACCTCCACGTGGTGACGCCTGGAAGCGTGCCTCTGACACCCGTCAGAGCACGACTAACTGTGAGGGGCGAAACCTAAAACCCAGGCACGTCTGCTCAGAGTGAGCGGTACCCTGGTCAGCGTCTGACCCAGAATGGGCGGCTGTAATAAAATCCTGGCAGGAGGAGAAAACTGCGACGTGGTGCGCTGGGCTTGCAACCCGCCACCGACGTATAAACTATTGCAATGAAAAGAAGTAAGAAAAGAATAAAATGGACCCCCCAAAATGTTGACGACCACCGCAAACGAATTAAGGACCATGATTTAAGGATATGCACCTGGAATGTTAGAACACTGTATAGACCAGGTGCCTCTATCCAACTGGCGGAAGTCCTCGAAGAATACAAGGCTGGCCGCTTTACAGGAAATCCGGTGGACGGGACACGGGTGCTCGCGCATGAAGACGTGCGACATCTACTATAGTGGCCATGCGGACAAGCACGAGTTTGGATGTGGATTTGTGGTTGGCAAGAGACTGCGACACCTAGTCTCAAGGTTCAACCCGGTGTGTGAACGTATAGCCACCATAAGAGTCAAAACAAAATTTTTCCACATAACACTTATATGTGCCCATGCTCCGACAGAAGAGAAAAGCGATGAGGACAAAGACGAGTTCTACGAGAGCCTAGAAAATGTATATGACCGTAGCCCGAGCCATGACATTAAAATTGTACTAGGCGATTTTAATGCTAAAATAGGCAGGGAAACCGCATTTGAGCCTACCATCGGAAAATTCAGTCTGCACACCGAAACGTCGAACAATGGCATCAGACTGATTGATTTCTCTGCGGCAAGAAATATGGTAGTTTGCAGCACTAGATTTGACCATAAAAATATTCATAAGGCAACATGGTTATCTCCAGATCAATTGACAAGGAATCAGATTGATCATGTGGTAGTCGATGGAAGGCACGCATCGAGTGTTCTGGACGTACGAGTGATTAGGGGTGCGAACATTGACTCCGATCACTTCCTTACCGCAGTTAAGGTACGCACAAGGCTAAGCATGGCGAAAAACGTACGTAACCAGGCACAACGAAAGCTGGACATCGGTAAACTGCGGACCACAGAGGTAGCAAACGCCTACTCCAACCACCTAACTCAACTGCTGCGGAATGCTCCAACCCCTGACAATATAACCTCGCAGTGGCAAAATATAGCCGACTCCTTAGAACGGGCTGCGAGAAGCGTACTTGGGTACTCAAAGCCGTCTCAAGAAGATGCCTGGTACGATGATGAATGTCGCAATGCCACGAGAGAGACGGTTGCTGCATACAGGGCGAAACTGCAGCCAATGGCAACGCGAGCTGTTCGTGAACGGCACAGGGAGAAGAGACGACAGGCAACGCGTCTTTTTAGAAGAAAAAAGAAGGAGCTGAAGAAGAGGCAGGACGAGTGCACTGAGTTGCTCCGAAGTAGAGGGGAAGCCCGAAAATTCTACAAGAGAGTGAAAGCGAGAATGCGTGGAACAGGGTTGCCCTCCTGCAAGGACAGCGATGGTCAGCTAGTGACGGACCCGGATAACGTTCTGAAGATATGGAGAGATCACTTTAGAAATTTACTGGATACTGACACCACTCCAGAAGACCCCGCTCCAATCCATGACGATGGTATTAACTGTCCACCTCCGAGCCAGAGCGAGATACGTATGGCCATCTCCCGCCTTAAAAACAACAAAGCTGCTGGAGCCGATGGTCTCCCTGCTGAATTGTTTAAGGCTGGCGGGGAGGAGCTGATTAGGAGCATGCATCAGCTCATGGAGAACATCTGGCAAGAGGAGAGCATGCCCGGGGATTGGAGTCTCAGTCTGTTATGTCCCATATACAAGAAAGGAGATCGTAGTGAATGTAAGAACTACCGTGGAATAAGCCTATTACCAATTGCGTACAAGGTCCTTTCAAGCATATTGTGTGAACGTCTAAAGCCAATTGTAGAAAAACTAATTGGACCATATCAGTGCGGCTTTAGACCTGGCAAATCTACGACGGATCAAATATTCACCTTACGACAAATTCTGGAAAAAACCCATGAAAAGCAGATCGACACCTACCACCTCTTTGTCGACTACAAAGCTGCCTTCGACTCTCCGATAAGGAATAGGCTTTATGAGGCCATGTCTGAGTTTGGTATTCCTGCAAAGCTGATTCGACTTTGCAAATGTACCTTAGACAACACCAAATCCTCGGTTAAGATTGGTAAGGATCAGTCTGAACCATTCAACACGGAAAGAGGTCTCAGGCAGGGCGATAGCCTGTCCTGTACACTATTTAACATAGTTATGGAGAAGGTGATGAGAAAGGCTGGCATCAACATGTCTGGCACCATATTCCACAAAAGCCACATGCCACTAGCCTACGCCGATGATATAGATATCATTGGCCGAAATCTGCGGGATGTTACTGCAGTTTTCTCATCGCTAGAAAAGGAGTCAGCAAAAATGGGTTTAGCGGTCAACGAGGACAAAACAAAAATAATGATTTCGACGAACAAAGAGTCCTCTCGATGGGGACGCACCGTGAACGTTGACAATTATTGTTTTGAGGTAGTCGACGAATTTACCTACCTCGGATCTTCCGTCAACAAGATGAATAATGTCAGCCAAGAAATTAAACGGAGAATAGTGCTAGCCAATAGATGTTTCTACGGACTTCGGCAGCACTTTAGTAACACCACCTTCTCTCGGAATACTAAGAAACAGCTATACCAGGTGCTTATCTTACCTGTTCTGTTGTATGGTGCCGAATCATGGGTGCTTACTACAACGGACATACAAAACCTGGGAGTATTCGAGAGAAAAGTACTCCGAAAAATATATGGACCTATCTGTGTCGAAGGCCAGTTTCGCCATCGGATGAACCATGAGCTGTATGAGCTTTACCACGACATCGACGTAGCTAAAAGAGTCAGAATCCAACGACTTCGATGGCTGGGACATGTTGCCAGGATGGATGTAAATGCTCCAGCGAGAAAGGTGTTTGAAGGCGAACCTGAAGGACGGCGCAGAGCAGGGAGACCCAAACTCCGTTGGAAGGACCAAGTGGTAGGCGATGTGCCATCATCTGGTAGGACTAACTGGAGAACACACGCAGAAGACCGAAGCGTGTGGAATTCTTTATTACTTCAGGCCTCAAATTTATGAACTACGTTTCGTAAATTGTAATTGGCCACTTAAGTAAGTAAGTAAGATAGTACACGACAATACGAATATGAAAATGTAGACGACATTTTAATTTTGGTACACAGATAGTACTCAAGAATACGATCAGTGGGCCGATTAGGCGTATCAAAACTGTATCTAAACCCTAGAGAAATAAAATTTGATACACAGATAGTACTCGGCTACACGAACATGAATATGCAAACGAAACTTTAATATTGGACAATGGGCGGAGTGGGCGTGACAAAACTGTATTTTAGCCCAAGAGAGATAAAATTTGACACCCACATAGTACACGGCATCACGAATTGAATATGCTGACGGAATTTAAATTTTGTGTCAGTTTTGGAAAGCTATAATATTTAATGTACAGATAATATGCGATATCAAAAAGTACAATTTATTTTAAGCTCAAGACCAGTGTTTTTTGAATGAAGTTCATAGCAGAATGATATTCTCATAATGCCAGGCAGTATGTACAGCTGTTTCGGATCCAAAAAATAAAAAAAATTTTACTAAAAATTACAATTTATTGTAATAAAAAGTACATTTATTTTACCAATAAGTACGATTTATAGTACCAAAAAGTTTTTTTATTGTACAAAAAAAGTACATTTATTGTACCAAAAGAACATTTATGGCATCAAAGAGTACTTTATTGGTACCAAAAAGTGAAATTTATTATATTAAAAAGAGTTTTTACTGTACACAAAAAAAAAACAATTAATTGTACCACAGAGTACCTTAATTGTACCAAAAAGTACTTTAAATCTACTAATAAGTACTTTTATTGTACCAAGTTCTTTACCAGTTCTTTAATTGTGCAAAAATCCTTTTTACTGTATCAAAAAGTACTTTCATTTTTATCAAAAGACTTGAAGAGTTTTTTCTTAAATTCGTAACATTTAAAAATTTTATTTGCTGACACTTATCACAAGATGTTTTTTAGAGTTGTGTCAGTAAAGTTTAAGGACTATTTACACTGCGTCAGTTTGTTTTATCAAAAATCTTATCAATAATTCGTCAGAAAAAGTATGTTGATAAATTCTGACAAAACAACCTCATTTACACGATGCTGGCACATTTTAAAGGAAAATACTGACAATGACATCATGAGTATAAATGAGCCTTTATAGTACTCGGCAATGCAGACATGAATATACCGACAAAATATTTATTTTCGGCCGGTAGGAATATAAATGTGAACATTTCCGATCGGTGGGCAGAAGGGAAAGTGGGAGAAATGTTTTTAGGACTATATAAGGTAATATTTGTATACAGATAGTACTTAATACTATAGATATGAATTTGCAAACGGATGTTTTAATATCGGCGGATGTTTTAATATCGGTTGTTACTTTGACCAGGTTAAGGAATAACTTGGGGTAACGGATTGTTTAAAGGGCGTACAAGAACGACGCTTAAGCTTAGCCCTTTAAGTAAGCAAGGCAAACATATTATAAGTATACGTCAAGTATGCAATAGCGAAGCATTGCCGGGTCCACCAGTCTATATATATATATAAATTGCATATTTGATGTAATCATCATTAATCAGTAACTTTGAAAACTATTCGGCCGATTTCTACCGAAATTTCAGGATGTTGGATAAGTAATCATGTTGAATGCGAAACAAGCGTGTGTGGTATTGCATTCATAACACTCAAGCAGAGACTGGCTGTTTGTGTGAAAAAAACGATTATTGCCAGTCCGGCGGGGCTATGAAATGCTCCTTTAATAGATGAAACTTACGAAACCCTGTAAGGTAATTACAAATGATGGTTTCTACTGAGATTTTTGTTAAATTAATAAGAAAATTTTTCTCTAGTTCTTAGTTGGTAGCCCAAAAGACACTATCCGTGTCCCTATACAAAATGACCATATAACCAGAAATATAGAATTAAACTAGAGCTTTAATTTAATATCCCGTTAAATAGGTGAAGTGATAACCTATAAAAGTATATATTTGGATTTACCATATCTCTTATAGATATCGAGATATTTTATGCAAAAGTAGGGGTATTTTTGAAACTACTTTACGAAGTATGTTTTAGCTGACCACCATATATTTCAACAATTTAGCATATACAATGTCAGTCAACAAAAAAGTAAATGTGCATATTTTTAATATCTCTATCCCTTCCGGAGATATCAGGATTTAAAAAAATATTATTTTGACATCTTCTAAAAATGATGTCTTTGCAGATAGCCAAAAATTTGAGCACGATTGTGGGCATAACTCAAGAACGACTAGACCAATTTTGATGAAATAAAAATCCGAAATTTAAGAATTAAAATTCTTTTAATTTGTTTGTAAATCATTTCTCTGTATAACCATGTTTCGCAGTTATAAATAAATGTATGAAAAAAAAATAAAAATTTTGCCTTAAAAGTTCAAATTCAATTTTAAAGTTTCTAGTCATTTCCTTTAATCTGTTTATATATCCTTTTTCTGGATAATCAACAGTTTTGCAGTTTTAAATAATTAAATGAAAAAATAAAATA
The DNA here is from genome assembly GCA_964034835.1 of Muscina levida. NCBI lineage: Eukaryota > Metazoa > Arthropoda > Insecta > Diptera > Muscidae > Muscina > Muscina levida. Next base: position 164,255,761 of record OZ035880.1, on the reverse strand, counting down.
AAGAATTTTGCAAAAAAAACTTTAATTTGTTTTTTGACATTTTTTTAGGGCATTTTTTCTATTATTTTTCATAAGTTTATTTATAACTGCGAAACTGTTGATTATGCAGAGGTATGATATACGAAAATTTTAAATTTCGGATTTTTATTTCAGCATAATTGAACTAGTCGTTTTTAAGTTATGCCTCTCAAACTTGGCCATATGAGCTTAAAAATTTTAAGCCCAAAGCGGCACGGGCCAACATATTCTAATCGTACTAAAACTTTAGCTATACCAAAATCTGCAAAAACTTATAATTTTTAGGGGGTCAAACCGACTAAAATCCAACATCGATTTTTGCGGTCACCCTTATAATATTCACAACCAAGTAACCGTTATAGAATTAATGGTTTTGGATGTAATGAAAAATTTATTTCCTATGAAGAATTTTTCATTTATTTCCTGGAATATTTTAGGTTTATAAAAATAGTTCAGAACATCCGTGGCAATGTGGCAATCGTTGGATAAAAGCATTTACTTAGACAAAATGTCACTTGATTTAATGCTCCATATACATACAATCCAAAACTCGATTTTGAATTAAATGTTGATAACGTTCTTTCCCTTTTCAGCTAACAATATATCAATAAGAGTTTTAAACCATAATAAATTATTTAAAAAAAAATAATTATATAAAACAACAACAATAAATATTATCTCAAAACTTAATTTTTAATTAACATTAAAACATTTTCAACTGTGTTAACTTTTGGTAATTTCTACAGACCACAAAAAGGTCACACACATACACGCTAATTAATCAATTAGTTCATGTAATAAATGAATTTTTTGTAAAATTATTCACCACAAAGTTGAAATGTAAAATTATAACAATGACAAGATAACAAACCTGTTAAATAGCGAGTTAACCAATGCCAGTGCACCGCAATATATATAATGCAACACGTAAGAGTAACACGTAGTGTTGTTGTTATTGGTCGATGTTTTATTTGAGGACTGAAGAAGATGTCACCAACGTAAATTCAAATGTTAAAATATCACTGCACGCACACTGACAATAACAACAAAATGCCCACTATGGCCTCCAAGGGGTCTGCGTACATACACAACAACAACAACAATTCAATGCAACACCAAAGGTAGGGAGAGCACCTAAGACGAATGTTATTCCACCGGCTTCGAAGTATTTAAATCTTTTTCAATCTTTTGTGTTTTTTTCTTTTTGTAAACAAATTATGTGTGAATTTTTCACTTAACACTGTTTTCAATAGATTTTCAACAATAATTTAACAAAAACCGATTGATTATTCTCACCACACCACTAATAATAACAAAAGACAAGAAGATTTATGCTCGAAACAAAAAAATTAACATCGAAATCACAGTGTGATCAACAAACCACAAACTCGAAAAGCAATGTTTACAATTGTTATTAATTTATTACGTTTGACAACGATATTATCATTAATTGTCGATTTAACAAAATTATTTAAATTCAAACATTTAGATTTTCTCTCTCGCGTTTTTTAACTGCCTTTATCATGAATGAAACTTGCTAGTGATAATTTAGCAAAAACAAAATTCTAATTCAAATTCAAATTTTATGTTAATTTTTTTCCGCTCATCAAACGTAAATCAACCGCTCGTGTATAGGATTTCCACGAAACTGACTCTAGTTGGCCAAAAAACAATGTATCATTACCTCAAATGAAATGTTGCCCAAGTTGTTGGCTATTTGTTTAGAAGACGTGCCGGCGACAACATGTTGCGGCAACATGGTATCGATGGGCAACATGTGTGTTGTGTGTGTGAGCTGCCATATAAAAAAGCGCGCTAAACATAAATAGCTTAAAGCTTTCCACCCTTTGCTATTGTGAATATACATGCGTACGTTATGCAGCTAAACAAAAATTTAGCAATTATGATTGAAAGCTCCTTTTACGCCGGTATTTATGCCAAATGAAAATGTTTTGTGGCATAAAAGTTTTTTCCACCATATTCTTATGAATGAAATTGAAGTTGTGAATGAATTTTTGTTTATTACCGGGTGCCACATTAGATTTGATTATTAAATTTGTTATGTTGGTTGCTATAAAAACAAATACAAATCTTATTAGATTTAAAAGTTTACAAAGTTTTTGTAAATTATATTATTATTTTATATATTTATGTTAAATACGCTTACAAAATAAGGGGATATATCTTTTGACACGAAAACCAGTACAGAATTTTCAGTCAGGTAAACTGTTTGATAAATACCCTCATCAAATTTAAGATATTTTTTAATCTGAAGTTAAAATTACTTATCTATTATTATTTGCCTGCTTGTGGAGCGTAAACTCTAGAACTAGGACTTTCGGGACAATCTTAAATAAAGTCATTACTTTAAATAGCACTGTTGTACAAACAAAAAATTAATACATATCATGATTTCAAATATGTTTTCAGATTTTTTTTCATCAGGCACAGTTTTTTACGTATTTGGATTTAAATTATTTCAGCTTTCTTTATGTTGCATTAAAATACATTTTGCAAAAATGTAATGTAAACTTTATTCGATCCAACAGAATCTTTTCTAAATACAATAACCAATACTAGTAAAGCTTAAAACATGAAAAATAAGAGGATCAAATATGTATCTTCTATTAGTTAAGAAAGTTTTTTATTTATTTTATGCTGAATATCCTTGCAGTGTCCTAAAATGTTCCAGGAGCAGTCAGCGAATTTGTAGGCATATATTTTCCTTCGTAACGCTTATCTAAAGTTAAAATGTCTTTGTGGACCAAGACAATGCTTCGATATTGCATAGTTGGTGCATATTAATAATATATTTGGCTTGCAAACTTAAAATGCTAATTTCAAGCGTCGACCTTATCTGCTCATTAAACAATTCGTTTCCTCAAGCAACTCCTTAACCTGATCAAACTAACAATGACTTCTTGTGTGAAATGTTATCTCTTTATGACCACTGATCGATAATAAAGGTTTCAACAGCGTATTCATACCTGAAGCGCCAAGTACTACTTGTTTATCAAGTTTTATCTGTATATATGAAGGAAATCCAATGTATCCACTAATCGAAAGTAAAAATTATACAGACGTAATATTTCTTCCGTTCACTTACAGAAAGAACAAAAAATCCTTCAGTAAATTGTATCTATAGTGCCGAGTTTTATGTGTCTGTATACAATTATTACCTTTTATAGCCATTAAAATCATTTTTAGCACGTCCCATTTGGCCCACCGATCGAAAATAAAATGTTCGCCTTCATATGCCTGCTGACGAAAATAAATATTTTATAAATTGTATGAGCCGATGTGTTGATTGTGAACCACACCTAAACGTCAAGTTCTTATCTGCGTTTCATTCGACATTTCTCGATTTCAGACTAACTCTATTTGAACCATGGAAAGATACACAATCTAGCAACGCGTTAATGTTATTCAGGCTTAGTATGAAAATGGGCTTTCAAATCAAAAAATCGTGCAAAAATTTGAGCAAGCCGGGTCTGTAGGAGATGTGAAAACACCTGTGCATGCGTGTACAGCTGGTATTTCAGAAAATATTGCTGCTGTTGGCGATAGTGTGGCTGAAGAGCCGTCCAGCTCAACTTGTGATGAACATTATATATAAAGACTTGCATTTACACTCTTACAAGGTGCAATTGTCTTAAGAACTAAAGCCTCTTGACCAATCCAAACGTCGGCAATGGTCAGAATGGTGGCAAGAAATAACAACACTGGATGATCAATTTTCGAAGAAAATCATCTTCAGTAACGAGGCACATTTTTACCTCAGTGGATTCGACAATAAGCAGAATTGCATCATTTGGGCAAATGATAATCCAAGAATGATTGTCGGAAAACCAATACACCCACAAAGAGTAACTTTTTGGCGTGGTTTATGGGCTGGCGGCATCATCGGGCCGTATTTTTTCCAAAATGAGGGCAGTCAGGCTGTTACTGTAAATGGTGTTCGCTATAACGAACTTTTTATGGCCCGAATTGGAAGATATGGATGTGGACGATATGTGGTTTTAACAGGACGGTGCAACTTGCCACAGATCTTTATCTTTATCTTTATCTTTATCTTTATCTTTATCTTTATCTTTATCTTTATCTTTATCTTTATCTTTATCTTTATCTTTATCTTTATCTTTATCTTTATCTTTATCTTTATCTTTATCTTTATCTTTATCTTTATCTTTATCTTTATCTTTATCTTTATCTTTATCTTTATCTTTATCTTTATCTTTATCTTTATCTTTATCTTTATCTTTATCTTTATCTTTATCTTTATCTTTATCTTTATCTTTATCTTTATCTTTATCTTTATCTTTATCTTTATCTTTATCTTTATCTTTATCTTTATCTTTATCTTTATCTTTATCTTTATCTTTATCTTTATCTTTATCTTTATCTTTATCTTTATCTTTATCTTTATCTTTATCTTTATCTTTATCTTTATCTTTATCTTTATCTTTATCTTTATCTTTATCTTTATCTTTATCTTTATCTTTATCTTTATCTTTATCTTTATCTTTATCTTTATCTTTATCTTTATCTTTATCTTTATCTTTATCTTTATCTTTATCTTTATCTTTATCTTTATCTTTATCTTTATCTTTATCTTTATCTTTATCTTTATCTTTATCTTTATCTTTATCTTTATCTTTATCTTTATCTTTATCTTTATCTTTATCTTTATCTTTATCTTTATCTTTATCTTTATCTTTATCTTTATCTTTATCTTTATCTTTATCTTTATCTTTATCTTTATCTTTATCTTTATCTTTATCTTTATCTTTATCTTTATCTTTATCTTTATCTTTATCTTTATCTTTATCTTTATCTTTATCTTTATCTTTATCTTTATCTTTATCTTTATCTTTATCTTTATCTTTATCTTTATCTTTATCTTTATCTTTATCTTTATCTTTATCTTTATCTTTATCTTTATCTTTATCTTTATCTTTATCTTTATCTTTATCTTTATCTTTATCTTTATCTTTATCTTTATCTTTATCTTTATCTTTATCTTTATCTTTATCTTTATCTTTATCTTTATCTTTATCTTTATCTTTATCTTTATCTTTATCTTTATCTTTATCTTTATCTTTATCTTTATCTTTATCTTTATCTTTATCTTTATCTTTATCTTTATCTTTATCTTTATCTTTATCTTTATCTTTATCTTTATCTTTATCTTTATCTTTATCTTTATCTTTATCTTTATCTTTATCTTTATCTTTATCTTTATCTTTATCTTTATCTTTATTTTTATCTATACTTCTTTGTCAAGATGTGAAGAAAAGTCCTTTGTAGTCCTTGTTTCTGGCTTCAACAACATAACTTTTTAATGAACTAAAAGTACTTTTTGAAAACTCAAAATACATTTTAATAAAATAAAAATACATTTTGGCACATGAAAGAACTTTTTGGTACAATAATTCGTACTTTTTAGTACAGTAAACGTACTCTTTAGTGCAGTGCCGCGAGGGCTTCTAGGGCTATAATACAGATTAACAACGCCCACTGATCTAACATTTATAATTATAGAGTCGAGTTCTATCTATATATCAAATTGTATCTCCGTAGGGTTATACTACAGTTTTGCCACGCCCCCTGCGCCTTCTGGGTAAAATTAAGAAGTTGTTTTCAAATTTGAACATTTGCATTCCATGGCAACCGCCGCAACAACCGTGCTAGGATATGAAAAGCGGAGCTCAGACGAATCCTGGTACGATGAAGAATGTCGCATAGCGTCTGAGGAACAGGATGCTGCTTATAGGGCAACGCTACAGCCAATTGTAACCCGTGCTGTTAGGGAACGGCATAAGGAGAAAGCAAAACGGGCGAGACAGCTATTTAGGCGAAAAAAACGTCAGATGAAGGAACGGGAGAACGAGGATATAGAGCGATACAGGGATAGAGGTGAGGCCCGAAAATTTTATCAGAAAGTAAGAGAAAATGGATACGGTAATGGCCTCCCCACCTGTAAGGACAGTGATGGAAATCTGGTCACGGATACGCAGAGTGTGCTGCACATATGGAGAGAACAGTTCCAGCAACTGCTGGTTCCAGAAGGCAGCGCACGTGAAGTTATCACGCCAATTGTCGACGACGGCTTAGATTGCCCACCACCAAGTCAAGTCGAGGTAAGAAGAGCAATATCGCGGCTGAAAAACAATAAAGCAGCCGGTGGCGACGGTCTGCCCGCAGAGCTCTTCAAGTCCGGTGGCGAGGAGTTGATAAGGAGCATGCACCAGCTCCTGCGCACGGTTTGGCTTAAAGAGTGCATGCCCGACGATTGGAATGTAAGCGTATTATGTCCTGTGCTGAAAAAAGGTTATCCAAGTATGTGCTCCAACTACCGCGGGATCAGCCTTTTACCAATCGCATATAAGGTCCTGTCGAGTGTGCTATGTGAAAGACAAAAGCCAGTGTTATCCAACCTGATCGGGCCTTATCAGTGTGGCTTTAGACCTGGAAAATCAACAACTGACCAGATTTTCACACCGCAAAATCCTGGAAAAGACCCAAGAGAAACGTACCATCTTTTTGTCGACTATAAAGCTGCCTTCGAGTGAAGATTGGCAAGGACCTTACGGAGCCATTCTATACCAGACGAGGCCTAAAACAAGGCGACGGCCTATCGTGCGATCTCTTCAACATTGTGATGGAGATGATAATGAGAAAAGCTGCAGTAAACACGAGTGGCACTATATTCAACATGTGATGTGACTGCAGCCTTCTCAGGTATACAGAAGGAATCAGCGAAAATGGGCCAAACGGTGAACGAGGACAAAACGAAGTTATTAGTTTCAACGAACAAAAAATCTACGCGTCTGGGAAACTGCGTGAACGTTGACAACTATAATTTCGAGGTGGTAGATAAGTTTGTCTACCTAGGCTCCGCTATTAACAAAGCAAATAATGTCAGCGTAGAAATCCGGAGAAGAATCCTGCTTGCAAATAAATGCTACTACGGACTAAGCAAGCGATTCAATGACAGAGCCCTCTCTCGACGAACAAAACTCCAGCTATACCAGATACTGGTTCTACCTGTCCTAATGTATGGCTCAGAATCCTGGGTTATGACACAAGCGGATGAATCGGTTCTGGCGGTATTCGAGAGAAAAATACTCCGTAAAATATATGGGCCCATCATCGTTAACGGAGAGTATCGGCGTCGTATGAATCATGAGCTGTACGAGCTGTACACTGACATTAACGTGGTCAAACGCATTAAGGTGCAACGGTTGCGTAGGCTAGGTCATGTTGTACGCATGGACGAAAATGCTCCAGCTCGAAAAGTCTTCGACAATGAACTCGATGGACGGCGCTGAAGAGGGCGACCAAAACTCCGTTGGAAAGACCAGGTTACTGAGAACCTTACAGAACTCGGTGTGACAGAAGATCGAGGCGCTTATAATATTTTTCTACGTGCGGTATATAATCCACTGGGATTGCAAAGAAGTACCAGCTAAGCAAGTAAGTAAGTAATGTATGATATGGTAATTTGTATGGGAGGTACAAAAAGGAGAGAGGCAAGCTGACCCATTATTGCAGTACACGCTATAAAATAATATGTAATACCTTCGTAGAGCCCTCCAACATGAAGTTAGCGTCATTATAGGGTTTTTAATGAAATAAGTCATTTTGTATGGAAGGTGTTTGAATGGGCGTGGTTATTTCGTCCAGTTCCAAGCCAGCATCGCTACTAGTAATTTTAAGGCCATAGGAATTTTCTATTTGGATTGATGAAGAATTACTCCTTTTACCGTCTTAACCATCCACCCAGCCGGTCAGACGGACATGGCTTTATGAAATTAAAAAGAAGTCTGGGCTTAACTTCTTCCCGTATGAAATTATATATTCCCTCTTCCTGGTAGCTGAGGTTTGTTAAAAATGGTAATAAGGGCGTTTTACTTTTTAAAGCGGTTTTTAATCCAAAAAGCTTCATTATGCAACCAAATATGCATTTATTGTAAAGTTGCTAAAATAAAATATGCAAAAAAAATATGTGCCATTTCAAAAGAAATTTCATAATTCGAAATGATAACTTTACCGTTTCTATTTTAGGATGTCCAGAAAAAATATGCATTTGCATAAGATTCTTTGCTATAGCTATAAGACTCCCACGCAATCTTGTTGAAATGACAAATATTTCACAACTAAGCAATCTCAGCGCATTTGTATAATCGGTATTGATTTACTAAATTTAACAACAACAATAAATTAACTCAAAAATTTTCCATTGCTACATCATAAACTTCAAACAACCTAATTTTGTACCAAGCGGTATTTCTGATGCATTCCTTTTTTTGTGTTCTAAAATATAACGCAAATTACAGCACCTGCTTTAATTTTGCCAAAAGAACCAGTCGTCGTAAAAAATCTTTCGCCGCAGTAAAATTATTATATGGCGCTCCCAAATAATAACATGATGATAACTTCCTTAAAGACCCTCAAGCCACACGCATACACACGTACGTATAGTGATCACAGCATTCGCTGTGGCAATTAGTCATAGAAACTCAACACACGCTAAGGAATCCCCAAAGTTTACATAACAACAAAAAATAACAAACAAACAGCAATGTGATACAAAGCCACCTTGCAAAAAAAACACAACAACAACAACATATGACTGAACGCATTCCTCTGAATATGGCAAAACAAAAACAAGACCGCTTAAAAGTGACGTAGCGGACTGACGACTTGATCGCCGAAGGTAGATAGTAGGTGATAATTAATGATACGCTTCAACGTAGTGGCTAAAATGCGTACAATCTGTCGTCGTTTGACTTGACAAGAGTGAATAATAATATTGTATCAGATGTTTAAGTTGCGAATTTGTTATTGTTTTATGGTTTTTTTTGCGGTTATCATTAAGAGATTTTATTTGATATTGTTTAGATTTTCCATTAATTGTTAATAATTTGGCTGCTGTATTTCAGCGTAACAATAGCAGCGCCGATAAGTGTTGCTAATGACGTGTTTTTGGGAGATTTGAATTCAATAATTTCAATAGTTTCAACAACAATTCATCCATTTTAGACATGTAAAATCCCCTAAACTAATCGTATTTTTGTGTTCTTTTTCTATTCTCTACATGTTGATAAAATTTATTAAAATATTTATTTTAAAACTTTTTCAAAATTGTTGTTCAGTAATCATTAAAGCATAATTTAAGCAGATTTTCTCGGAGCGCAGTGACAGTAAATTGACAGTATTTGTTTATATGAAATTTTTTTGTTTTGTCATGATTCGTTCACAAAGGTACTGATGAAGTATTTATATAATACAAAAGCAAATAAACATCACATTGTTCGAAAAGCAAAAGTAATTGTTAAAAAAAAAAATTTTACGTGACAAAACAAAATATTTTGCGAGATAGTTGTGCGTTTTTATTAAGACCAAGTTGTTTGTAAAAAATTCAAATACATCGTAATTATTTGCAAATTCAACAAAAATTAAGTTAATTTTTCGCTTCCATTTAGATTTAAGATGTCGTGACATAACATTGGAACTGACGACCGTCACGCACAGGAATGTGGGATGTTACTGTGGCCTTCTCAAGCATTGAAAAACTGTCGGCAAATGTTGGTTTTGGCGATGAACGAGGACAAAACCAAGTTATTTGTTTCATTAAACAAAGAATCTACACTGTAAAAAAATCTTGGCAAAAAAGCGATTATTTAAGTTCAATCTTGAATTGATGTCAAGTTTTATTAATACAATGTTAGGTTTTTTCTATCTGAAGATTGTGCGTAATTATGCAATGGACAGAAATCACAATGCACGCTGTGAACGTTTTATATGTGGTCTTATACTCTTTTTTTTAAATATTTTTTTTGTTACAAAACTATTAATGAAATATGGATAAATGTTTGATAAAATGTTCTTTATCAATTTAACGAAGTGTATCAAAGGTTTAAAAATTAGGAAATATTTTATCAATCAATTTTTATTTCAGTGTTAAAGTTTGGGATACTGTGTGAACGTTGACAATTATAACTTTAAATTTTATAATTATTTAATCTACCTTGGCTCCGCCGTAAATATAAATAACAATGTCCGCTTGGAGATTAAAATACTAATATGATCACAAACCGCTGTTACTATGTGCCAATAAAGCATTTTAACAACGAAGACCTTTCTTGAGTATATCTGAAATTGATCTTAACTGTCGTGCTTGTCGTGCTCTACAGTGCTGGAACTTGGTTAGTGGGACAAACAGATTAATCTGATCTTGGATGAGATCACTTAATGGGAAAACTCTCTTTTTCTCTTCAAAGCATGACCTCTCTTTTAAAGTCTGTCTTAGCAGATCTTGAAATAGTTCGCCATTAAAGCCTTTTTACATTTTGTTATATTCTTTTAATATTTTTACCATTGTTTTTATTTTGAAAATGATAATATTACAAATACATAAGCATTAGAGTGATTCAATTTGCATGGATTAAAAAACTTCATAAAGCTGTTATCAAAACCGTAATCTACAATGAATTCTAAGAAAATTTGACAAAGAAACCAGGGGTCTAAAATAATAATCGAGCTCCTGGTTTTTGAAGAGAAACTTTTCGTATAAGGGGAAAAATTCAACAAAAGCCCCGCAACTGCCTAGGAGTCGCCCCTAGGGGGGTAAAATGTATGACCGACCCCCCCGTCATTCTTCGCTCCTAACACTTTTTCCAAACACACCTATCCCCCATCTTCACCCCCTAAAGAGGCTGCCATACAAAAACAAAAGTTTCTCGTTATAAACCAAGAGCTCCATTTTAATTTTAAACAAATGTTTTCTTAGAATTCAATGTAGATTACGATATTGATAAACGCATGGTCGAGAAAAAAATTTATCCACTTTAATAAACATGTTAGAAAAAAATATAAACATTAGGGCGGGTCAAATTTTCCGAGTGAGAAAAATAGCGAAAGGCGTATAGCAAAAACGCAATCTAAGCAAAATAGTGAAGTTCCCTAAGAAACTGTGGGTCTAAAATTAAAACCTGACTTCCCCGAGATTTATAAAGTTACTCACTTACTTAGCTGGTACTTCTATGCAATCCCAGTGGATTATATACCGCACGTAGAATAATATTATAAGCTCATCGATCTTCTGCGCTTCTTCTCCAGATAGTCACACCGAGTTCTGTAATGTTCTCAGTAACCTGGTCTTTCCAACGGAGTTTTGGTCGCCCTCATCAGCGCCGTCCATCGAGTTCATTGTCGAAGACTTTTCGAGCTGGAGCATTTTCGTCCATGCGTACAACATGACCTAGCCTACGCAACCGTTGCACCTTAATGCGTTTGACCACGTTAATGTCAGTGTACAGCTCGTACAGCTCATGATTCATACGACGCCGATACTCTCCGTTAACGATGATGGGCCCATATATTTTACGGAGTATTTTTCTCTCGAATACCGCCAGAACCGATTCATCCGCTTGTGTCATAACCCAGGATTCTGAGCCATTCATTAGGACAGGTAGAACCAGTATCTGGTAAAGCTGGAGTTTTGTTCGTCGAGAGAGGGCTCTGTCATTGAATCGCTTGCTTAGTCCGTAGTAGCATTTATTTGCAAGCAGGATTCTTCTCCGGATTTCTAGGCTGAGATTATTTGCTTTGTTAATAGCGGAGCCTAGGTAGACAAACTTATCTACCACCTCGAAATTATAGTTGTCAACGTTCACGCAGTTTCCCAGACGCGTAGATTTTTTGTTCGTTGAAACTAATAACTTCGTTTTATCCTCGTTCACCGTTTGTCCTCGTTCACCGCCCATTTTCGCTGATTCCTTCTGTATACCTGAGAAGGCTGCAGTCACATCACATGTTGAATATAGTGCCACTCGTGTTTACTGCAGCTTTTCTCATTATCATCTCCATCACAATGTTGAAGAGATCGCACGATAGGCCGTCGCCTTGTTTTAGGCCTCGTCTGGTATAGAATGGCTCCGTAAGGTCCTTGCCAATCTTCACTCGAAGGCAGCTTTATAGTCGACAAAAAGATGGTACGTTTCTCTTGGGTCTTTTCCAGGATTTTGCGGTGTGAAAATCTGGTCAGTTGTTGATTTTCCAGGTCTAAAGCCACACTGATAAGGCCCGATCAGGTTGGATAACACTGGCTTTAGTCTTTCACATAGCACACTCGACAGGACCTTATATGCGATGGGTAAAAGGCTGATCCCGCGGTAGTTGGAGCACATACTTGGATCACCTTTTTTCAGCACAGGATAAAATTTTCGGATAAAATTTTCGGGCCTCACCTCTATCCCTGTATCGCTCTATATCCTCGTTCTCCCGTTCCTTCATCTGACGTTTTTTTCGCCTAAATAGCTGTCTCGCCCGTTTTGCTTTCTCCTTATGCCGTTCCCTAACAGCACGGGTTACAATTGGCTGTAGCGTTGCCCTATAAGCAGCATCCTGTTCCTCAGACGCTATGCGACATTCTTCATCGTACCAGGATTCGTCTGAGCTCCGCTTTTCATATCCTAGCACGGTTGTTGCGGCGGTTGCCATGGAATGCGCAATATGCTGCCACTGTGTATCGGGAACGTCAGAAGTAGAGGCGTTGTGTCGTAAAAGTTGGGAGAGCTGGTTGGAGTAGGCAGTAGCTATCTCTGGGGTTTGCAGCTTCGCGATGTCCAGCTTTCTTTGTGTTTGGTTACGTGCGTTTTTCGCTCTGCTCAATCTTGTGCGCACCTTGGCTGCAACCAGGTAATGATCCGAGCCAATATTAGCACCACAGATCACACGCACGCCCATGACACTAGATTATACGATACTTACTTACTTCAAAAATGATATTAAATTATTATGGCATGTAACTTGACAAAACGAATGATGCAGTACTTCTTTTTGGGGATACTTTTACGTGCAATTATCAGAACTGAGTCCCAAAATCATATGTTGTATTGTGAAATACATGTAAGCATGTTTTTTAAAGGTTTTTCGAAGCTCCATCTAAATCCAAAAAATTTTTTAAATCGCTTCATAAATGCAAGATACCAATATTCGTTTAAAAGTTACAAAATTAGTTTAAAAAAATTCGAAAAAGAAAAGAGTGTTGTAAGTTATTTTGTATTATAGATGCTACGCCCACCATTCCGATCACACCCATTTTGCCACAAATTACGCCCATTAGTGACAAATGAACACAGATCTAAGAGTCTCACTGTTATACTTTCCTGGAAATCTGATTTGAAATATTAATCTTATATAGGAGGTGCCACTCCTACCAACATAATTATGCGAATTTGTTGGTCAATAACATATTTTTTTTTACTATAGAAAGTGAAGGGGACTCACATTAAGTTTTAAAGCTCTCTGTAATAGTGCTTTAAATAGATATATGGTGATCACTAGGGCAACCGAAGTTATGCACTGAAAATAGTGTTTTATGCGCCTAAAATATGCCGGAAAAAACAAAATATGCTCTTAATATCATATCGCTCTTAATAACAAAAATTTGCTCTAATAATTGTTGGCATAATATTTAACTGCTTCAAGCCATGTTCTTCAAAGTATTGTCATATGTTCTGGAGGTAATTCAAGGTCTAGAAACATTTGTTTAAAAAGTTCCACCCTACATAAAGCTTTTCAAAATACTTTCTTGACATTAGCAACAGCTTTATTCACGTTTTCATAAAAATTCCTAATACATTCACGCAATCGATAGAAACCATGAACAATTCATATCACATGCGTCACTTTCGGATAAAATGCCACAATAGCTTTTGCAGCTACATCCGTCACAAAGAGCGAAACATTATTCTTATTGAAGATGACGTCCAGATTTTTGATGAATTTTCCACCCACAAATAAAGTCTACTTTATATCAATTCCAAATGACTCTATTGACGTTTATCACGGCAAATTGATAACGACAACAATTTGCCCATTGCCCATCCCCCAATTGCCCAGCCTGCTTATTTTCAGTTTTTTAGTTGAATATGTTTTTCGCTTTCCAAATGCTTCTTTATTTTCTGCAATCTGCTGCTATAACTTTCTGCTCGCAAGTCAAACAACTCTTCTGCAAGTGCCTTTAGTTTTGCTGCTGCTGCCGTTTTAGCTTTATGCATTATGTCCAAAATCGAAATCGGTGGTTGTTCAAAAACTATTCTTCTTTATGCTTTGTTTATTTATTAAACTAGAACAGGCGTGAAGAACAAGATTTTAAACGTTTTTAGGAACAAAAAGTTAATGTTAGAAATATAAAATATGCTTTAAAAGGATATTTTTAGAAAAATATGCTCTTAAAACCAAAATATGACTTCTTGGGGAAAATATGCTATAACAAATAGGTATCAAAACACTTGTAAGAGTAAAAAAGCATGTAAATACCTTACCCCCTTTGTCAATATCTCGTTCTAAAAAAACATTCATTTGCATATTGCATACAAAACTTACTTAATTTCCCTTTAGGTATAGGTATCAAAATACTTGTAAGAGTAAGAAACATATAAATACCTTGACCCCTTTGTTAATATCTCGTTCTCAAAAAACATGGATTTGCATATTGCATACACAACTTACTTAATTTCCCTTTACACCCCATGAATGAGGTATGGGATAGCTTCCCGTGATATTGTGAATTAACACTTTTTTTCAAATTCACAACTAACGGCACGTACTTGTTTATCGACGAATGCGAACGTCACTGTTTGAGAAGCTCTTACTAGACATGCCGATTGACTCGACACTAATACTGCGAAGTTGCTGTCGACAACATTCGAGGGGAGCCGACAATGAAAGAAATTGTTTTTCGTTTTTTTTTCTAAGATGACTGGAGCGAGGAGTTGAACCTGTGATCTTCCGCATGGTAGTCGCGTGTTCTAACCACTATGTCACGGCCGGTCCCAATTGCATATACGTCACTTCATGAAAGAAAATGTAGATGACTGGGACAAAAAGTGAACCATGGACCTCACGGTTCAATTAATAAAATAGTTTTTAAGTAAAAATTACTATAGAAATATTAATTTTGGTAATTTTTTTAATCCTTCTTCCTTACGTAACTTCCCTTCACTTCCCAAGTATGCGTTTAAAAACAATATAAATATTCAAACAAAACAAAAAAAACATCTTGTGTATTTAGTAACATTTTGTAATGCAAACAAAGTACAAATTACTAAAAAATAAATTAATTAATTTCGATCACTTTGAAAGCAGCTTAAGCTAATTAAGAGTTGTAACAACAAATTATTACATAGAATACTAAATATTAATATATTTTTGTTAATAACGTGCATATAACGCTTTGACATTGATAACATTTAAGGTTCAGTTACTTCTCACTCTCTCCATCCCCCCACCCTCTCTCTCTCTCTCACCATTCCAATGAATAGACATCCTTGAATCTTCCATATGATTGACTTGTACACGATACACGACAGCAAAAAATTTGCAATTTAAAAACACTTTTACCTTCCCTTCCCCAACAATGAGTGATTAAAAAAGATTTTCCAAATGAAATTAAATTTACAAGTTCCTAATTATGTATGAATACTCACTCACTCGCGTTGTGTATGTGAGAAATTTCTAAATATATCAGTGCATTTTACAATAATTATACTTTGCATTGTTTAATCAGCAGTAATGAGAAAATGCCTTCTCCATAAGGCTGACTGTCTTGTCTGTCTGGCCAGTCTCGATTCGTAGGGTAAACTTTTATGCATTTTCCTAATCGCATATCAAGAAATTGATGAATTTATTATGAATTTATTGCTAATGACTACAAACTATGGGGTTTTAAAGTTTAGTAATACTATATCATTATCTAAAAACTGATATTTGTATGTATTTTTTGTATTATTGTTTGTTTAGAAAACTCAACTGCTAATTATTAAGCTGTTTTTGGTGAGAAACAGCTAATAACAACAACAACGACAACAAATATTAATAAAAACCAGAAGATCTGGATATCTATGTATGTATGTATCTATCTGATCCGTAGTGCGAATGTGCACATTATTGTAATTGTGCAGTTGTGATTTTTTTATTTTAATTACGGGAATTTCGATGTCTATTCATTCATTAATCGAAAGTGAATGGATCGGAATTGTGATCGGCAATTGCGGGACTGCGCTGGCGCTGTCGATTACAATTGCAAGTTCAATACTATAATTCAATTATGCCCTCCCCAAGTGTTCATCGGAATTGAATTAATGATTACACAATGGTTGATGGTGTTGACTGGCTTGGCTGTGGAATTGATTTTGCGCAACTGAAATGAATGTTCAATTGCAAATCGCATTTAAAGATGAACAAATTATAATTAGATTGTTTCCTCTAAACGAGCGGGGTTACAAGCGTAGCTTCCGGAAGGGTAGGATAGCTGGTTTTGTATTACATTGACTTACATTGAAACGAAGCATCGACTGCTTGCAATCGTCGTTGAATACAAAGTAAACATTTGAAATATTATTAATATGGATGAAACTAAAAAAATTTCAATTATTGTAATATGTTTAATAAATTAACATAATAAGTTTTAGAACTGAGATGGTGTTATGTAGAAAGTTGTTTTTAGTAAACTGCTTGGTTATCTAGGAGGATGTGGCAATCTTGTTCATTCAGTTGCGGCGCAAATGAAATACATCTTTAACGCAGCAATCTTTCAAAATGCAGTTAAAATAGCGTTAAACTAAAAAGATCATACCCTGAGTTCGGGCAAATAAATCAACTAAAAGAATTACAACATGTACCTTTTTAAAGGCTGTGCATCAAATATCGTTTATTTACACTGTGGAACATTTTCGGTATCATTGTTTGAAGTTGATAAATTCCAAGTCAGGCTGAAGGCACTAGACCAGTATAGTAAAAATCCCAAAGGGTTTAGCGTTCTCAGGCCAAACCCTTTTATATTTTTTGTTTATCTTGCTTGATGTTGGTTTGTTCGCTTAGTTTTCAGCTATAACTGAAGATTTGCGTATGATTAATATAAAATCCACATAAAATTAATATTACTCATTCGTTGTACAAACAAACATATGTAGGGGGTACCATATGCAAACCATAGACTCGAGAAAATTGTTGGGAAAATGTTTGAAAGGAGGGACAATGTGTATCGTATGTTGCGCGTGAAAAAAAAGAGATTTAAAAGATAATGATGCGTTTTTTTTGATGGGTGCACAAATTGCAAAAACTTAACATATTTCACATTTTAACATTAACTTTTAATAGTATTTTTGGTAGATTTTCAAGAAAATAAGTGCCATATTCCCAGTTCAAACATCGAACATGTTAGAATTCGCTCATCAAACTGACTGATGCAAACTCGCTACACATGTACAGTACAGTACTTGGCTCAGGGTCGTCATCAGCAATGATTAGTTTTCAGCCTTTCCCAGATGAGACAGACTATATATGGCCAGAAAGTTATTGGAGACAATTTATGAAAAAAGGCAACAAATTAAATTTTTTTTTGAAGATTTCATTCGATATTATTGTTCAACTTAATTTTCTACATTGATGTGTTAAAAACAACTTATTTATTTAAGCTTGAGCTGAAGAGAGATCATCACTGGTTCTTGAGGTGTAGCTGTAAAACTAAGCGAACAAACATCAAGATAAGAAAAAATATAAAAGGTCTAAAAGTTTTGCCGAAGAACGTCAAACCCTTTGGGGGTTAGACTCTTCTGCGCCGTCCATTGAGTTCATTGTCGAAGACTTTTCGAGCTGCGTACAACATGACCTAGCCAACGCAACCGCTGCCCTGATTCTTCTTCTTCTTCTTACCACGTCAATGTCAATGTACCGCTCATGATTCATACGACGTCGATATCCTCCGTTAACGATAATGGACCCATATATGTTACGGAGCATTTTTCTCTCGAATACTGCTAGAACCAATTCATCCGCTTGTGTCATAACCCAGGATACATGAAGGCAGTTAGAACCAGTATCTGGTATAACTGGATTTTTGTTCATCCAGAGAGGCCTCTATCATTAAATTGCTTGCTTATTCCGTATTAGCTAATAAATGCTAATAGCATGATTCTTCCCCTGATGTCGAGGCTGACATTATTTGTTTTGTTGATGGCGGAGTCTAGGTAGGTAAAATTATCTACTACCTCGAAATTTTAGTTGTCAACGTTCACGCAGTTTCCCAAACGAGTAGATTCTTTATTCGTTGAAACTAATAACTTCCTTTTGTCCTAAATTCACCATTACACCCATTTTCGATGTTTCCTATTCTTGAGAAGGCTGCATTCACATTTCGCAGTTTAATTTACCAAGTCTAAAGCCACACTGATAAGGCCCGATCGGGTTGGATACCACTGGCTTTAGTCTTCCACATAGCACACATGGACAGGACCTTATATGCAATGGGTACAAGGCAGATCCCGCGGTAGTTGAAGAACACACTTGGATTATCTTTATGCGCACAGGACAAAATACGCTTAGATTCCAATTATCGGGCATGCACTCGGTAAGCCAAACCATGCGTAGTAGCGATGATGTCGATGATTGATGGCGGAGCATAGATTGCTAAAATTATCTACCACCTCGAAATGTAAGTTGCCAACGTTCATGCAGTTTCCTAAACGAGAAGATTCTTCATTCGTTAAAACTAATAACTTCGTTTTGTCTTCGTTCAACATTAGACCCATTTTCGCTGATTCCTTCTGTACACCTCAGAAGGCTGCAGTCTCATTCCGCAGTTTTCGACCGATGATGTGTTTACTGCAGCTTTTCTTATTATCATCTCCATCACTATGTGAAAGAGGTCACACGATATGCCGTCTTCTAGTTTTAGGCCTCGTCTGGTATAGAATGGCTCCGTAAGGTCGTTGACCATCTTCACTGAAGACTTCGTGTCAGTCAGCGGTATTCCGCAAAGGCGTATTAGCTTCATTGGAATATCAAACTCAGCCATGGCTTAGAGTAATTTCTGCTGTATCGGACTGTCGAAGGCAGGGTCTTTTCCAGGATTTGACGAAGTTTGAATATCTGGTCAGTTGTTGCTTTACCAAGTCTAAAGCCACACTAATAAAGTCTGATCAGGTTGGATAACACTGGCTTTAGTCTTTCGCATAGCACACTCGATAGGACCTTATATAGGACGGGTAAAAGGCAGATCCCGCGATAGTTGAAGCTCACACTTGGATTACCTTTTTTCAGCACAGGACATAATACACTTAGATTCCAATCATCGGGCATGCTCGTTATCAGCTCCGGACCTAAAGAGCTGTGCCAAAAGTCCGTCGGCACCGGCTGCTATATTATTTTTCAGCCGCGATATTACTTTCGTGCACCGCCTTCTAGAAACAGCAGTTGCTGGAAGTGTTCTCTCCATATATACAGCACACTCTACGTATCTGTGACAAGATTTCCATCTTTGTCCTTAAAGGAGGTGAGCCCATTTTGACTTTACTATCTGGTACTATCTGGCTATCGGTCCTCACCTCTATCGCTGTATGGGTCTATGTGCTCGTTCTCCCGTTCCTTCATCTGACTTTTATTTCGCTTAAATATCTGTCTTGCCTGTTTTACTGTCTCCTTGTGCCGTTCCCTAACATCCCGGGTTACAATTAGCTGTAGTGTTGCCCAATAAGCAGCATCTTGTTCCTTAGACCAGGATTCGTCTGAGCGCTGATTTTTCATATCCTAGCACGGTTGTTGCGGCTCTTTGCCATGGAATGCGCAATATGCTGCCACTGTGTATCGGGAACGTCAGAAGTAGAGGCGTTATGTCGTAGTAGTTGGGAGAGCTGGTTGGAGTAGGCAGTGGCTATTTCTGGGGTTTGCAGCTTCGCGACATTCAGCTTTCTTTGTGTTTGGTTACGTGCGTTTTTCAATCTTGTGCGCACCTTGGCTGCAACCAGGTAATGATCCGAGCCAATATTAGATGCATGCCTACCATCAATTACCACACGATCAATTAGATTTTTTTGTGTTTTTTATCGGGGGATAACCAAGTTGCCTTGTGGATATCTTTGTGCTGGAATCTGGTTCCACTCACTACCATTTTCCTTCCCGATGCGAAGGTAACCAGCCTAACATCCGTTGTCTAACGTGTCGGTATGCAGGCTAAATTTACCGATCTTTCTTTCCTATTTTTGCATTAAAGTCTCCCGGAACAATTTAATGTCGTGGCCGGGGCAGCGTTTGTTCCTCTAGGCGTTCGTAAAATGCATCTTAAATCTCATCGTCTTTATCTTCCGTCGGGGCATGAGCACAAATTAGCGTAATGTAGAAATATTTCGAATTGATGTGGATTGTGGCTATTCGATCACTAACAGGATTGAACCGCAAGACAAGATGTTTGGGTCTCTCGCCAACTACAAATCTACTTCCAAATTCGTGCTTTTCGGCATGGCAGCTGTAATAGATGTTGAAATTTTTACTTCGCGAGCATTCTTGTCTTGTCCATCTCATCTCCTGGATGGCGGTGAAGTCAGCCTTATATTTTTTGAGGACGTCCGTCAGAGATGCAAGATTCACCTTACATCCCTAACGGCACCCTTGCTATAATAATAATGGGCAGGCTTATCTTTATTATTGTTTTTTTTTTTTTTCATTTTCAATGTAATTAATTTTTTGTTGGATCTTAATCTCCATTGGATTTAAAAATATTTTCGAAATAGTCACTCAATAGTTTTTAATCCCTAATATGCACCACCGATAGATACATAAACATTTACTTTTTCTTGTATTTTTACTTCCAGTATATGACGAATCAGGGCCGCCAAGGTATGATGGTTAGAACACGCGACTTTCATGCGGGTGATCCCATATTCGATTCCTGCCTCCAGCCATCTACATTTTTCATTCATTACCGGCCGCCTCGATGTTGACGACAGCAAGCTTCTCAAACAGTGACGTTCGCATTTGTCGATAAACAAGTAGGTACCGTTAGTTGTGAATCTAAAAATAGAAAGCGTGTTAAATCACAACAACGCGAGAAGCTATCACATACCTCATTCATGGGGTGTAAAGGGAAATTAATTATGTAAGTATATGATGAATGACTTCTGGATAACCTGCAGCTTACTGTCGCTAACTATACATGTTGTCCGCGATATCCTTTAGATTGGATGGAGACTTTTAGGTTTATACACACAATTATCCACAAATTATGTAAAATCTTCAAAATAATTTCTATTTGTATACAATTTCCCAAAATAACTAACATCCACTAACTATCTATCATCCATTGTGTTTGGCGGCACAACAATATGTTGGCAGATTTTAATAAAAAATGCAAATTCCCCACATTTGCTGCAAGATAAGACATCTATCTCTTAACTGATGTTTTTTGTACTCTGTAAAAGGTGTAAAATGTGTGTTTTTTTGTTCTTTGTAGTTATTGTAATATTTTATATTGTTAGTTAGTAATCTTACAACAATCTAGTATTTGCTAATATAACTTGAATTGTTGTTGTGTTAACATTACATTAGTTGTGGTTGGCTCCCAGTCAGCCAGTCAATTGAACAATTAATTCGATTTCATCATATTCAGATCTCCCTTATGCACAATTTATTTGCATGTCAGCTGTAAACATTTCTCCCATTCGATTTGTAGGGAAATTCCTTAACGAGTAATACATGTTTTGCGATTGATAATTATAATTGTGACAGCAGTGGTTTTGTAATTTTTTACATAAGCCCTCAGCGCAATGTTATTCCAGAATCTAACAATGTCTGGGATTATGATAAAACTTTAGGCGCTAAGTCTTTTGGGTTTTAGTCAAACACAAGACTATGTATTTGCTTAATTAATTTTCGATTCACTTAAAGGCTATTACAAAGAATTTTTAATGTTTTTTTCTTACTTTACATGACAATTACTCCAGTCAAAGGTAATGGTTTCACATCACATCGGACGATTCCGAACGTCAGCTTTTTTAAAAGCTTTTACAAGACACGGCGACCGCTGAGCATAGAAACCAAGTCACTTGTATGATAGTCGCCACGGTCAGTGCCACATATCTTTCCATGAGCATAGGATAATTAGTTTAAATCGCATTCTGAACATGAAAAGGTAATGAAATTTTGCAATGTGTTTGAATAGCAATTAATTTCAAATTTTCTCCAAGGTGCCCAACTATTTTTCAAGGAATCTTAAATTGTTATTTTCAATTCGAAAACTCGAACATATTACCACCAACTATAGAGATCGTCGCACTGTAGTTCTGAATAACAATAATTGCTTGCATTAACTAATTGTTTTAACTAAACACTTTACTTATATAGATATCTGCAAGAAAGCAATTACTAACACCCAGATCAATCCTTACATCAACAGAACATTCTAATTAAGACCTACATTTTTAATGCACTCTAATCCCAGTAGCTTAGAACAAGCTCATGCCTGATGCTTACATATCAATGCGCTCTATTAATTATAGGTTATTGTCGCTTGAGAAAACAATCGCTTTTCGAACATGACAGGCAAGCCACACGCTATGGTGGCCAACAAAACCACCAACTCCATGCCAACCAGCCAACCAGCCAGCCAGCCAGCTAGCAGTCCAGTCTCAGACAGGTGATCGTAGCTATCGTGCGATCGATTTCACATAATTAGAAGGAGAGAGAAACGAACGAATCTATTAAACGCTTGAATGAACGCATTAATAACTACCTTCTCTCGCGTTGACGCTGATCACAGATACCCCATACGTTGGACAATATGAGTGTCTGTCGAGGCAACGCATTGCCAATGTGAATGTGTCATCACTACTAAGCTCGTGAGCAGTGGAATGCTTTGGTGATTTTTCACCAGCTGGTTGGTGTAACACACACGTCACTTACTAAAGGTACTTGGGTTTTCCCCACTAAGCCAAAGTAGTTCATAAGAATTTTTTATAGTAATAACCTCAAATCTCTGCTTTCTCAGTAAAAGCTGCACAAAAAGAGGCAGGTTCAAAGTCATGACTGTGCAATAAACAACATTTGACTCTGCGTGCATCCTCTCTCAGTGTGGGAAAGCTGATGAAATGTAACGATATTATTGCCACAGTAGCATTAAAATTCAATGGTCCCTATTTAACGCTTAAATGTAAGCGGAGATATAAACAAACTTGGTCGATACTATACTGCGAAAACTAAACTAAGTACATGTTATCATGTAAAGCTTTAATTAGTTTTCGATTAAACAACAATCAATTTGTATAAAACAAATATTTGTTTGAGCAAAATTAACCATATGACGTTGACATGATCTGCAGCTTTGTTAACAATGCATTGGTAACCGCTCAATGTTAGACCGCTGAATATGAAATAAGTCAAACAAACAAATGTGAAAGCATAAATTTTGGGAACAGAATGTTGTATAGGTTATATTTTGGTCTCTACAGTATAAAGAATGATCAAAAAATAATTAAAATAACACTTACTTTCTTATTCCCTCACCCTAATGGATATTATTTGATACGGGAAAACTGTAACGCAGTAAAGGCGACGTGTTAGAACCCAAGTGTGTTAAGACGACATTCGTTTCAGGACTTTTTAAGACGATTGGGCCAAGCCTATCTGTCTGGCTGGCTGGTGAGCAGAATAACTCAAGTAAATCATAACTGATCCTTATGAAAATTTATCAGATAAATAGGACAGAAAAGCCCCACACCTTCCATACAAAATTACATATTTTTGTAAAAATAACACTATGTGAGAGTCATTTGGGACTTGGGAAGTGACCTAGAGCATGTTGTAAGTCTGGTCGAGTACAACTTTACCCTGTATACAAAAGCTTCCTAACACCCTCAAAATCCCAACCTACGGTTCAAAAATATGGGTATTTCCACAGAAAGGTCCACCACGATGGAAAAAAAGTTGGGAAAAAAAATTTCTGACTTGTCTTAGTAAAGACGAATACTTAAATTTTATTTAATTAAAAGCGTATCTTATTTTTATTTATGATTAAACGGACTGATGATGCAAGTCCATTCTTATCGTCCATTGTACCGTATAGACTCGAGAATGGCTGGACCGCACTTTATAAATATATATCTGTGTGGTCGGTACTGAAATAAGGCTACTTGAATTATTGATATATTAAGTGGGTGTGGCCCAACTCATTGGACCCAATTTTGAAAACGCAATATCTGGAGGACTTTTTTTTACCAATAATCTTGAAAATTTGTGTGGAAGCATTTGGCACAAAAATTCGCTATACAACAAAAAATAGGCGGGATCTGATCAGTGGGCGTGGCTTATATCTTGAAATGTTAAACGTCTGTATCTAATGAACTATCGGCAGTATGAAGATGAGATTTGGGATATATGTTTTTGGTGCAGTATTTAATACAGCCAGGGTGGAAGTGGGCCGTGCCATGCCCTCTTTTCACAAACCGCTCTGACGGCTTTTCTAATAGACCGATTGATACGAAAATTATACAAAGTGGTACTGTTGACTAGTAGATAGTCCTTGGCTATATTTTCTTGTGATTGGCACCGCCCATACAACATCAACATTAAAAAGGCTATATCTAATGAACTATCGGCGGTATAAGGATGAGATTTGGTATATATGTTTTTGGTGCAGTATTAAATACGGTCAGGGTGGAAGTGGGCGGTACCATGCTCCTTTTCATAAATCGCTCTGGCGGATTTTCTAATATACCGATTGATACGAAAACTGTACAAAGTGTTAGAAATGACCTGGTCCTTGGCTATACTAGGTTGAGATTGGAAAAAGAGGCGTGGTACCGCCCATACAACTTACAATATAACAATATAACAAATAAACCGTTATAACTGTCATAGAATAGTTCGATCTCATAATTTTAGGTATTTGGAACCAAGTTGATAAAAAGTGCCGGGGCACATCAATATTCAATATAAAATTTGATATCCCAATTGTACTCGGCAACACAAATATGATTATGCAGACGAAATTATAATTTTTGCTCAGTAGGCGGAGAAGGCGTGGCAAAATAGTTTTTTAGTCCTAGAGATATAAAATTTGACACACAAATAGTACTCGACAAATTAAAAAAAACTTAATATCTCCTCTTTACACCCCATGAATGAGGTATGGGATTGCTTCTCTCGTTGTTGTGAATTAACACGCTTTCTATTTTTAGATTCACAACTAACGGCACCTACTTGTTTGTCGACGAATGCGAACGGCACTGTTTGAGAAGCTCGTACTAGACACGCCGATTGACTCGACACTAATACTGCGAAGTTGTTGTCGACAACATTAGAGGGGAGCCGACAATGAAAGAAATTTTTTTTTTTTTTTAAGATGACTGGAGCAAGTAAGTGGGCGGAGTGGGCGTGCCAAAACATATTTTTATACTTAAAGATATATAATTTGGTACATAAATAGTACTTGACTACAGGAATGAGAATAAACAGACGAAATTTAAACTTTGTTTTAGTGGGCGAAGTGGGTGTAGCAAAACTGTATTTTAGCCTTAGAGAGATAAACTTTGAGACACAAATAGTACTCGGCACTTTAGGTTCAAATTTGCAGACGTGGGGCGTGACAAAACTGTATTTTAGACCTATTTAACACACAGATAACACTCTTTAGCAAAAGGTACAATTTATTTTATCAAAAAGTACATTCAATGTCCCGAAAAAGTACTAGTTATTGTACCAAAAAGTACATTTATAATACCAAAAAGTAAAATTTATGGTATAAAAAAGTACCTCATTGGTACCAAAAAGTACAATTCCTTGTACTAAAAAGTGCAAAACTACTTTTATTGTACACCCTACGGGTAGGAGGGTATAAATCATTTGATACGACCCACAAGGGTAACACATAGAAGGAGTCACTTTAGACTATATGTTTCTTTGGACCAAATTTGATTCTTGACTTTTTAAGTCGTTTGAGCCATGTCCGTCTGTACGCATGATATCTTTCGAAAGACACAACCAAATGTTTTAAAATTTTGCACTAGGTAATATTTCCCCAAAGCTACTTATGGTATTGCAAATGGGCTACATGGCCCCGCCCCTTCTGGTACCTCTCATACAAATACATCATTCCGCCCACTTTAGAAATAATATCAATACAATCAACGGGATCGCACTGAAATTCTATATATAGTAAAGCTATAACAGGACAAAGTTTTGGAAAAAAAATTTGAAGTCTTGCCATGCCCCTTCTGGTACCTCCCATAAAGATGTAAAATTCCGGCCACTTAAGATATGGAGTAATAATATCAATATACTAGAAAATTTTATATTTTATTGAGGTTGAGGGTATATGTAAGTCGGATTTCCCGACTAAAACTTTCTTACTGGTTTCAAATTTTCTTTGTTCAAACTTTTTTTTTAGAATTTTGACATGATTTTTAAACTTATGTCAGCAATGTTTAAGGACTATTTACACGGCCTCATTTTATTTTATTAAAAATGTCGGCAATAATTCGTATAGGGGAATTTGTCACGTTTTAGGCTATTTTGTTTGACCTAACTCGAGAACCACTAGACCGATTTACCTGAAAAAAAGTAAGAATTACAATTCTTTTAATCAGTTCATATAATGTTTCACCAACATAAGCAACAAGCCCACTTTTCTATTCATCAAATGATTTTGAACAGGGTTTATTTTGTAGCAGTTACAATAAAACTGTTGTACTCCGTGGCGTATGATTTACGCTAAATATTACTTATGATAAGTATACGCCACCATATAACAATATAACAAAAGAGCCTAAAACGTGGCAAATTCCCCTTTACAATACTTACAAACTTTAAATCGATATTAAATTATTATGGCATGTAACTTGACAAAACGACTGATGCAGAACTACTTCTTTTTGGGGCTACTTTCACGTGCAGTTCTCAGAATTAAGTCCCAAAATCATATGTTGTACTGTGTAATAAGTGGAGTCCAATGATGTTTATTGTAACCATTTACTGCCGATGAAATTTTTGAATGTAATGTTTGTATGAATAGTGTGCAATGATGTTGCTGAATTTGATCGAAAAATGATAGAAACACGGATGGATGAAGCCGTTCGGGCAGCAGCAATATATCTTGTACAAGTTAGATAGAGCCCACCATCTGGTTAGAAGACGTTCAAGGTGATACTAGATGTTACACACACACATAATTCCAGCACATCAATGATTATGGCCCAAATTTGATACGATTGCAATAACTTGTCAATTCTAGCCGTAGTCGCAGACAGGACTTATATGCAAATACAAAATATTCCCACATTTATTAAAATTCAAATCAAATTTGTAAAATATTTTGTAACAATTACGACAATCAGACAGTTTACCACACAAAAGGTTTGTGTGCGGGGGGAGATGAAACAATAGGCTTTGTGCAAATCATTTCATTCAATAACTTTTAATTGCAACTACAATTAAATAGATGTTGTTACAACAAATACACGTCAATACAAGAGTATAGCATGTGATGAACACAATTCTCAGTCTCTAATTAATGATGGATGTGTTTGTGTGTGTGTATATAGGTAGGTAGCATCTCTACTCTTAAACAAATAGGCTGAGATGACTGACTGGCTGGGCTCGACTACCAACTGCATGACTGTCTACAATTAAATTAGATTTTCTCTGAGTGTACTCTATAACAAGGGTACATATGTACTACATACATATATTGATGGAATGACCGATCAAGCTAAGCAAACAGCTTAATTAGGTTTAATCTCTGCCACAGATGAGATTTGTTTGTTCTACAGCGTAGCCTCTAAACAAACATTTGTGACGTTAGGTCTCGTCATTATGGGGGACTCCCTAAAGAAAAGCTTAGGCGGGAGACTCATGGCTCAATGAGCACACTAAGCATCAACAGCAGCAACATGCTCCAAAAACAAAACAGCTGCAGCTTTTGTTGTTCACTTTATTGTAAATGTAATTGTTTGTTGGTTTGTTTGAATTCTGTTGTGTGTTGTACGCGACTTTTGGTTCGTGAGCTCAAGTCTCGTGCTGTCGTATCAAACAACGACGACAGGTTTGATCTTTGTGTTTTTTGTTGTTGTTGTTATTGTTTGCTGCATTATGTTTTCCATGTGTGGTGCTGGCGGTGGGGTTCGAAAGAAACGAAACGAAACGAGACAACAACAAAAAATCACGCGAAAAACGATAAACAGGGAAAAGGCAGAAAAACAACAACACATAAGCGAACGAACGAACCCTCCGCCGCCAGCGATTGATCGTCGTTAGTGTAGAAAACGTTGATTTTAAATAGTTGGAACATTTTCGCATATAAAAGTAACTCTTCGTCAGAGGTTCTGATTAGTTTTCAAAACGCTCTTCCGTTGGTGTAACCGTTCGTTCATGTACCAAGATCCGTGAAAAGATCAAATGAGAAAATAAGAATTTTAAACAAAGCATCTCTGAAATTAAATTAAAGTACAACAAGAATAACAGAACTTAATTTGTGCAAAAGAAAAATCCAATGAAGTAAATCCTTAACATTAACTAAAGTGATTAATAATAAATATAACCAACAATTATAAAGGGTTAAAGAAAAGTGAAAGAGAAATAACGAATATATTATAATTGAAACTGAAACAAAGAATTTGTGAACAACAAAGAGCTACAGTTGTTTTTATTGTGATAAATTTAAAAAGTATGTATACATTAATTATTATTTAATTAATTTATAGTAAGGACGTTATTAATAGTTATCCACAAGAACTTTAATGGAATTATGAGTGCTCTAATTTTGAAGAATGTAAACGAAAATGAAGAGTGTTTAAAGATTTTAGACAAAAACGGACACTGTAGTGCTTAATTTATTCATGCACTTTTAAGGACTCTCTGGACTAAAAAACTGTGCAACAATTTGACAAATATTATGATATAATGAAAAGTGAACTAATACAAAGAGAAACATTATCTTTAAATTTGCATTAAATTTAAAATTTATTCTCTGGAGGGTTTAGAAATATTTTACAGATTTAAATTAAGTAATCTTAATTAGATTGGGACCAATCAATGGCTTTATGTTTAAATAATATTTCAGAGTTAAGAAAAACTAAAACAAAACAAAAATAATTTCAGAAACTTTGGATAAAAATATTTAAAAACATTATCGACTTTAAAAGCAAAAAGAAATAAATTAATCAGATTATAAAAATAAAATCTCAAATATCAAAAAAAAATCTAAAAAATTATTGAGAAACATTTAATTTAAATAAATCTTTAAAAATTATCTAAAAAAAAAAACAAAAATATTATTGAAAAACATTAAATTTATATAAATTATAATCTTTTAAATTACCATTTTTGTTTTTTATATTGAAGATAATAACATTTATAATCTTTTTCTATTTTAAATGTTTTAAAATTTAAATTTTTAAATTTTCGTCTATTTGCGAGAGGAGTTTTTAATTAGTTTAGTATTATTTATAGTAATCAATTCAAATCGTCCATTTAGCTACAGATTGCAGTTAGAGGAATAAATTAAAAAAACATATAACAAAAAAAGTTTATATTGGTAAGAAACAATAATTTTATAATTTTACAGCTAAAAGTCACATTTTTATAGTAAAATTGTTCTACAAACACCTTTAATGTAAAGCCTTTATTCTTTATTTTAATTTTTGAATCAAGTAATTGTTTTTTTAAATTATAACAATATTAGTGTTGTTAAAACATTAAGCAAAAAAAGTCAACCTCAACAAAAATTTAAAGAAATGCAAAAAGAAGAATTAGAGGAAAACTAAAAATTAATTAGCCACGTATTTATTGATTTTAGTTTTGGACCATAAAAACAAATTTTATTTAAAAAAAAACGTCTGAGTTTTATCTTATAACAAATCTTCTTAAAAATATGTTATTATTATTTAAAAAAATAATTGGGTCACATCGACAATAGTAATATTTACAACAACAAAATCAAATAATTTTTGGAAAAAAATTTAGTCTGGGTTACTTTTGTGTTTCTGAGTTATTGATGATTTTAAGTTTATAACCGCTTGTGTTTTTATACAATAACTACTAAACTACTCCAAATAGAGGAAAGATTTGGGGACGTAATATTTTGCAAAAAAGTTCCCACGTAGACTTTTTTGAGTGTTTTGAGTTATTGATGATTAAAATTTTATGGCCGCCTATATTTTTTTAGAGAGCGTAACACTTTTACTTTTGGAACACTTTTGCATCATTAAGTCCATTTTCTATAAAAGTGGAGATAGACAGTTTACGCAGCATACCGACAATTTTTTTTTTTTTTTTTGAGTATGCAATTTTTTATATTTCGTATTTAAAAAAGAATTTAAAGTTTTCCGTTTCAAATATTTTAGTAATCAAGAAAAGGATTTGAATTTCTTTGAAATTTTGCCCAAAATACTACAAACAATATTTTTTGTACTAAAAATTTCAGTTTTAATATTCTTTTTCAAATACAAGTTTTATTTATTAATTTTAACAAAACTATTGATGACAAAATTGGAAAGAAAATTTAAAGCACATATAAAAGAAAAACAAAATGCAATTATGTATTTTACTTTTGAACAGTTTGGCGAAACTTTTTCATTTAAGAGATCAACAGCGTAAAGGCATTTTCTCACATTTTGGACCGCCTACCCCCATGTAAGATATTGTAAGATTTTTAGGACTCTTATCAGAGAATATGATGACAGGTTTGATTTGGCCCTCGTCAGTCTTGGCCAATTCGCTGAATTACTCCAGATCCAGCAAGTGATTAAAGTCAGAATAGTGGGTTTGGGCCGTCGACGACGAATTTTCTCCAGAACGGATCGAAATATTTTTGTAAAATTTATATTTCTCCCATAACTCCGAACGGAAAATTGCACCATATTTGATTTTGGTCAGCTTGATTATTTTGTCTACTTAGGCAAATTTGCTGCATTTGCTACTGCCTCTAAAAATGACCGAAATCACCCTAATAATTTTTTATGCAAATCACTAAATTTAGTAAAATTTTGAAGATAGTAAACATTTGTTGAATATATTTAAAAAAAAACTAGAAAAGAAATTCTCTTTGTCTATGCCGATGCATAGATACCCTTCACTATTAGTCAAACAAAAAATTGGGTGGACGTTACTTTTAGTCGCACATCCATTTTATACTGAAACGTCAAATACCAATCTTGTCTTGTTTATATGAGCTGAGAATATTATCAAGGTTTTTTTAACCCCCAAAAAGGGGATGTTTGTATGGGAGGTGAAAGTAGTTTTCGACCGATCTTACTCGTCTTGGAACTTAATCCCCCTTAGGGAATATAAGATTGCCAAACAAATTTCATCTTAATTTTTGTTAAAATATGGCTGTAATCGCGGGATAGATAGACGAACACCCTATAAAGGGGAAGTGTGTAAGGTAGGTGGGAGTAGTTTTTATCCGATATTGATCACTTTGCAAGATATAAGCTTGCATATCAAATTTCACCTCGATATTTTTTAAACTACGGCTGTAATCAACGGGCAAATAGGCGAGCATCCCAATAAAAGGAGTTTATTTGGGAGATTAAATAGTTTTTGGCAGATCTTGCTCATCTCAGACATCCGCTTAGTGAAAATAACATATCAAATTTCAGCTCGATATTTCTTAAACTGCGGCTGTAATTGCAGGGACCGTCGGACGGACACCACCTAAAAGGGCAAGTTTTTATGGGAGGTTGAAGTAGTTTTTGACCGAACTTGTTCATCTTAGCACACAACATGCGCTTAGAGAACAGAAGCTTGTGTGCAAAATTTCAGTTTGATAGCTCCTCAAAACAACGACTGCGATTGCTGGGAAGACGGGTAGTTTGTATAGGAGGTGGGTTTGGACGATCTTGCTCATCTTACAACTTAACCTCCACTTTAAGGTTAGAACCTTTGTTAGAATATTGTGGCATGTAAATGAAAGTCAGGCTAAGTACCAGAGAACAAACGAACTTTATTGTATAAAGGTTAAACTAGGAGTGAACATAAAACTAGAAACGTGGGTCTAAGCCTCACTTGTAATAGTACTTAAGTTGGTACTATGACAGGAATGTATTTGGGTTGTGAAATACAACAGGGTGATATGATATTCTCACAACCTTGTATTCCAAATTTCTCTTAAGCACATATTTATGTTAATTTTTTTTTGCCTAAAACCCTTCACAAAACTTGACGATTTTTTTGAAAAGTCGCAAACTTTTAAACGCGACAGTTTTCAACCGACCGAGCCCATATTTTTGTAATTTTTTTTAACCTAACCAAAACTAATATATCTGTATGGAAGCCCCCTTAGAGGTTGGAGAGTAAAAATGTTTGGGAAAAATGTTAGGAGGGAAAAAAAACTGGGGGGGGGGTCAGTTATACTTTTGAACCCTTTAGGGGTTGTTGTGGATTTTTACCCAATACCAAAAGTTTCTCGTTAATAACAGGGGTCTCGATATTGATTTTTGACGCATGATATATTGGTCATATTTTCCAATAACCATAAAAATTTATCATTATGCTGGAAAATTTTGATTTAAATTTATTTTTGGCCTAACTTTGCAAATAAAAAAATCATGGAATTGCCTCTATATTTATATAGAGAAAGTCATAGAAATAATGTCACGTTCTAAACATGTCACATTCGAACCATTTAAAAATTAAATAAAAAAAACTAACCATGGTATCTCTAACAAAAAAAAGGATGCGAAATCCTTATTTTTTATGGTTTTAAAATTTTCATCTACAGGATATTGCATTTGATCTCGTTGATTCTTATGTTTTTAAAGATGTTTTTTTGTCTTTATTTTATTTATTACTCATACGGACAATGCACACAATTCTGTTGTATATAAAACGAATAATGACTATGTACGGTACATTTTCTAAAAGTTCAAAAAATCAACACCTGGAAATCGAAGAACTAGTCAAAGCAAGGCAAAAATTGTGATTATATCAGTTTTTTTTTGATTTCTTGATTTAGGCTATAGTCATTCTAACTGGCACATATACTCTGGCACGGCACGGCCTACAACTAAAATGCCTTACTTTGACATAGAAAAATTTAAAGTAATCTTAGTTTACCAACAAAACCTTGTAAAGAAGCTTAAGCTTTAAGGTAAAAAGGGGAATCGTGGGGAAAGAATTTCCTCCATTTCTTATGTTTGAATATTAACGGTCAAATTCAAAAAATACAATACTGGTGCTGGACATTTTCGGTTGATATCTACTTCGCATGTACATGTTTGACATAATTGTAGATATATATACAGCTGATGATGTACCATTGTGCATCAGTTCGTCACAAAGGGGTCTGAAGATGAACTCGTCATGGAGTTCGAAACGCGTCATCCTAGTGCGTGACACACTGAATTTGACCAAATATTTAAACAATACAATAAAAAACACTTTTCTGATCGTAAGCCGAATTTGATGTATCATTTGATACACTTAACGTAAATTTAACACATATAATTATATACTAATAGTCTCACGACTTTAAACACTCCCACTGTTTGAAAATGAAATGGTCTTAATTTCATAACTTCAGATTTACCATTGAAATGCATCGAGTAAAAGCAACTTTGCAACTGCATTAAATGAAAATATTTAAATAATACCTGTCATAAAATCGTATGACCCCAAGTTGGTTGAATTCAAGACAGACAATTAGATATGTTGATATTGATGAAATATTAGATTTATCTTATCGCAAATAGAGTTTGCATTACACGTTATATACGTTAAAAATATACATTTAAAACATTCAATGCAACTTAAAATAAAAATATAATACATATTACACTGTAGACAAATTTAAACTTTTGACCTCACCCATGATCAAACTGACCAGATTCTGAAAATATAGCTCAAAAAAAATATACGTATCTCCCAGTTTCTCTGCATCAGCTCATTTAAGTTTTTTACGAGCAATTCAATTTTTGGAGCGAAGCTCCCATACAAAAGTACTCGAAAGTGAATTCTTAATGTTCGCAGAAATATGCGAGTTGTTAATAGATTTTGATGAATTTTTTGTAAATGTTTTTTTAATGGCCAGGACTGGGTTCTGACGAAGCCCAAATTTAAAATTTGTCACAAATTTTATTTGTCACAAACTTATTTTGTCAACAGATTTTTATGAACTTTTTTTTAATATTTTTCACATTACCAGGAGTGGGTTCTGACGTAACTTGAATATAAAATTAGTCAAAAATTAAAATTGTCACAAATTGTCAAAAAAAAATAAAATTGTCACAAATTTTTTTTAATTTGTGACAAAATATTAAATTTTGCTTCGTCAGTAACCGCCTCTGGCCATTTGAAAAACACTAAAAAAATTCATCAAAATCTGTTAACAACTCGCAGAGTTCTTCGAACATTAAGAATTCACTTTCGAATACTTGTATAGGATCTTCGCTCCAAAAATTGAATTGCTCGTAAAAAACTTAAACGAGCTGATCTAGAAAAACTGGGAGATACGTATATTTTTTTTTGAGCTATATTTTCAGAATCTGGTCAGTTTGATCATGGGTGAAAAATCGTGTCGTACAGTGTTATAGTGCATATTTTTGTGGCAACCGGATATTAGCCATAAGTGCAAAAACTACGCTTTAAAATTAAATGCTTGAGATAAAATTCACTGTAAAATCCAGTTCCTCTATATGTATCTCATCACAAATGCAAATATTCGATATAAACTGATTTGTTTATCTCAAGATCGATGCAATTAAATTTTCCTACACACGTGGAGGTCTGAGTGTCGATAAATTTTATGTTGATGGTTTGTTTTTGTAATCTCAATGTAAATTAAGGTAAAAACTGGTAGAATGATATAATTAAAAATGAAGTAGTAGTTAATATATATCTAACTAACTACACATTACGTAATGTAGTTATGATAACTAAAAGTAATACAGTCAAGTCAACTATAGTAATATTTATAAATGTAACGTATGCATTAGGGTGGCTCAAGCTAAGGTTTAAAATAAAATGATAAAATTTAGCAAAAAAGAAACACCAAAAAACGGGTAATTTAACTAAAAATAAAGAACAAAAATAAACCTTTTTGTTAATAAAGATATCCGGAACGGTGATGGCAAATTAAAAGATGACATTTATGAGTCAGTTCCTTCACTCCAAATAATAACTGCTCATTAATCGTGTATGAAATTTTGAAAACTCTTACAAAGAATATTTAATGTAAGCAATATTGGCTTATAACATGCATTTTTGATCTTAGAACAAAAAACTTAGCTCTTTGCACATAGATCATGAATATTCCTAATATAAGTAATGGTAAAAACGAGTGTTGGACTCAATGTACGTAGAATTAAGAATATGAAAGGCATTTAAAATGATCTTAATAAAATAAAAATAATTTTATTAAAGACTTCCACGTAAAAATATCAAACGTACCATTTACTCAAGAACCTTGGAGACCAAAGATTATAACGACAAATTAAATTACAAAACAGAACTTCAGTAAACAAAATTACCATAAATGTCTGCAACTTCAATTTATTTCCTGCTGCTTAAATGTTCAGCACCAATGTCATAAACCCGCAATTACCTAAAACTATTTATTTAACCCAGATCTAAAACATATAACACTATTTGTTTGTTTGCCCACTAATACTTAGAACAGGTTTATACATTTGCACAATACGTGGAAATAATTATCGTAAACTCGTTAAGGATGACATATTATTAATGAGAGACACAAGCACATTGCACATCCTAATTGTTTTCTTAAGTCTCCCTCGTTTTAACGCTTACCTCTTTAGACGATTGCATTCGAAATAATTAATAGCAATGACACTATGGAAACCTACGGATTATAATTATTATAAAACGAAATTCATAAGAACAAAAACAAAAACCACTCAAGCTGTTAACAAAGTATTTAACCAACATTTAAAATATATTAATGACTTGAAAACAAATCTGCACAAACATAAAAGACAGACACGCGCTCTAAAATTATTAAGTGCAGGAAGACTTCACTCAAGGTAGCAGACGCAATGAAAAAAGAAACTAATAAAAAAACGACATAACAAGTGTAAAATGACAACAATTAAGCAATTTGACAGTAATATATAATTTAATTTTGTTTTTCTTTTTTGTAAATTTTTCAAAAATAAACATAACATTAACTTATGGAAAAATTTTTCGAAGGTGACTTTTTATTTTGATATCTATCTGTCTTTGTTCTTTTCCATAGAGATAATACTAGCTAATACTGTTTGTGCCGTAGCGCAGTGTAATTATATACAAGTTTACAAATCCGCCTTTAACACTTTTAAGCTAAGCAATACTTTTCGGGCGCTCTCCCTCTCTCTTAAATACAATAAAGCTATTGATTATTACTAGGGCAAGGAATCTTAAGCAAATGCATATTATTTCTGGATATTCTTAAATAGAAACGGTTAAGTTATCTTTACGAATCATGAAATTTCTTTTCAAATGGCATTCATTCTTTTTTGAATATTTTGCATATTTTACGAAAAATACGTGTTTTTGCAAATTTATGCGAATTTTTTAGCAAATTTTACAATAAATGCATGTTTTTCAAGCACTCTCCCTCTCTCTCAAATCCAATAAACTATTGATTATTACTATGCAAATGCATATTATTTTTGGAGATTCTAAAATAGAAATAGAAAGTTATCTTTACTAATCATTCAATCGTTTTTGCATATTTTACGAAAAATACATGCGCATAACTGAGTAAATTTAACAATAAATGCATGTTTTTGTTGCGTAATTTAGCTTATTATAATTTAACTTGCATATTTTACGAAAACTGCGTGTTTTAGCATATTTATGCACAAAACCGCCTTTAACACTGTCAAGCCAACCAATACTTTTCAGGCGCTCTTCCTCTCTCTCAAATAAAATAAAACTATTGATTATTACTAGGACATTCTAAAATAAAAATGGTTAAGTTATTTTTACGAATCACAAAATTTCCTTCAAAATCACATTCGAACGTTTTTGCATATTTTGCATATATTACGAAAAATGCGTGGTTTTGCATATTTATGCGCATATTTTAGAAAAATTTTCAATAATAAATGCATGTTTTTCAAGCGCTCTCCCTCTCTCTTAAATCCAATAAAGCTATTGAATAGTTCTGGGGTTAAGGAATCTTATGCAAATGCATATTTTTTTTGGACATCCTAAAATAGAAACGGTTAAGTTATCTTTACGAATCATGAAATT
Organism: Muscina levida; assembly: GCA_964034835.1. Classification (NCBI taxonomy): domain Eukaryota; kingdom Metazoa; phylum Arthropoda; class Insecta; order Diptera; family Muscidae; genus Muscina; species Muscina levida. Next base: position 164,218,714 of record OZ035880.1, on the reverse strand, counting down.
TCCTTTAAAATTACATTTAATCGTTTTTGCATACTTTACATATTTTACGGGAAAATATGTGTTTTTGCATATTTATGCACATATTTTAGCAATTTTTTTCAATAATAAATGCATGTTTTTCAAGCGCTCTCCCTCTCTTTCAAATCCAATTCTAGGGTAGGGAATCTTATGCAAATGCATATGTTTTTTTTGACATCCTAAATTTAAACGGTTAAATTATCTTTAGGAATCCTGAAATTTCCTTTAAAATGGCATTTAATCGTTTTTGCATATTTTACGGAAAATACGTTTTTTTGCATATTAATGCACATATTTTAGCAAATTTTACAATAAATGCATGTTTTTGTTATATAAGCTTGCTTTTTTGATTAACAACCACTTTCAAAAGTATTTAATTGCATATTTTTAGTGCATATTTTTGAATTTTAAGTGCATGTTAAACGCGCATATTTTCGATTTTTTAGTGCATACAAATCCTTGCCCTAATTATTACAATTGTCATATCGAATCAAGAATGTTACTATTTATATTAAAACTTAGCCAGGAGTCTAAGGAAAATTCATATTTTTTCTGGACATACGGAAATAGAAACGGTTAAGTTATCTTTACGAATCATGAAATTTCTTTTAAAATGGCATGCAATCGTTTGTGCATATTTTAAGGAAAATTCGCATTTTTGCATAGTTTTTTTAACATCATAAAAGATAACCGTTTTTCTTGGCATTCGAACGTTTTAGCATATTTTACGAAAAATGCGTGGTTTTGCATTTTTATGCGCATATTTTAGCAAATTTTTCAATAACTGCATGTTTTTGCTACATTATTTAGTTTTTTTGATTAACAACCATTTTAAAAAGTATTTAATTGCATATTTTATGTATTGTTAGTGCATATTTTTTAATTTTATATGTAAGTTAAATGCGCATATTTTCTATTTTTTCGTGCATACAAGTCCTTGCCCTAATTAAAGCAATTGTCATATCGAATCAAGAATGTTACTATTCTTATTAAAAACTTAGCAAGGAATCTTAGGCAAATGCATATTTTTTCTGGACATCCGGAAATAGAAACGGTTAAGTTATCTTTACGAATCATGAAATTTCCTTTAAAATGGCATTTAATCGGTTTTGCATATTTTACAAAAAAACGTGTTTTTGCATATTTTACAATAAATGCATGTTTTTGTTGCATAATTTTGGTATTTCGATTAACAACCACCTTAACAAGTATTCAGATGCATATTTTATGTATTTTTAGTGCATATTTTTGAATTTTAAATGCATGTTAAATGCGCATATTTTATATTTTTTAGTGCATAAAATTCAAATTTAATTGTTTATTTACTTATTTTAATATTTATATTTAAAAATAAATTAACAATTTGTAAGGCAATAAATAAAAATAAATAAAACAGACAGTTTACCATACAAATAATACATATATTGATCACAACTATTCAATAGTCAGCCCTTCGCTCAATATCGCAGTTAAACTATCATTGTCCCCGTCATGCAACAGTATAATGAAATTTCTATTTAGCTTCTAATCGCTGCCAAATAATTGAGTAATTAATATGATAAGTTAAATCTATACCTATTTATCAATTATACCAATAACTCGTGAATTGTATATATAAATTTAAAATAATTAGAGAAAATCGATTATACAAAACAAAATAATACAAACATACATAAATACACACACACAGCTTACTAAGCTATCAATGGACAATTAGTATTGATTTCATTATAAGTAGATTATAATTGTCAACTGAAAAATACCAACTATTTACCATAATTGTTAAATTGTGATAGTCATGAGAGCAAACGACATGCAATGGCAGCAGATGCCATAGCTCTGTGACCATTTTTATTGGAATTTAATTTCAATTTAGTTTCAATTCTTTGAAATTTTTAATTTGCCATCACAATTCATTACTATAATTAGTATATGAAATTGTTTAAGACACAAACGAGTTCTATATTAAATCTGATGAATTATTAGATTTATTTTTTCTAACTAACTATAAATGAGCTTTAAAGTTAAACAAGTTGAATGAAAAGGATGTTAGGAATGTCATTTTTTTATTGATTACTCGAGAATATCATATGGAGCGCCGTGCATAATTGGCAATAGCAATTGAAACGTGCAGCAGCAATTAATTAACATAATACAAAGTATATCGACGATTTGTTGCAAAAAGCACTGTGCTACAAAGAGATTGCTGATGGTGGCAAAATTTTGCGGTGTAGAGTTTTGCATTTAAATATTAACAACAACGTATAATTGTATACTTATAATGTTTGTGATGATGGTGGAAAAGGCACAGCAGAGGGTGCTGCAAAGTGGTGCGAAATCATTTGTTATGAAAATAATTCTGTGTCTTGTAAACGGATAAATGTATCTTGATGAAATTTCACACGATGTTTGCCACTTTGAATGGGAGCTACTAGGCGGCCATCCAAAGTTGGTCACCTGGGGTAAGTCAACTTTTATAGAGTTATAGACTTATAGACTTTGCAACAAACAATTCAATCGGTTTGCCTAAGCCGGTTTCATTAGAAAGGCAATAGCATCTTAAATTGCTGACGTAGGCATTTGTCTATAAACATGTAGGTGCCGTTGTGTAATAGAAATCGTGTTAATTTACAAAAACGCGAGAAGATATCCTATATCCCATTCATGGGGTGTATGAAGAAATTCACCATTCAACTGATCTTCCCCAAATCTGTAAGCATATATATAGTTGTATATCTGGAAAGAATAATAGGCAACATGAAATTTCAATATATCTAGTGGACGTGGCCACCAATGGGAACCTATTTTTGAAAGTACAATATTTGGAGGACTTTTACACCATTCCTCCTGAAATTTTGTTTGAGATCAGTGTAAATATCAATGGATCTCCAACTCTCTCTGGGTTCAAGTTAGACGTCTGTTTGATGAATAGGCTCTAATGTATACTAACATGTTCGATGTTGGCGCGGCACATTGGTCGGATCTGTAAAAAATTTAGCCTTAATATGAAGGAGGCTTCCAATTTGCATAAAATATGGTACTAAGAAGCTTTTGGGGTCGCTGATTTCGAATCCGAAGTAAAATTTGGTAAAAACAAAATGACGGACATTTAAAAAAAATCATTGCATTTAACGGATATTGCGACTAAGGGGATTTTGGGGTCGCTAATCTCGAATCCGGAGTAAAATTTGGAAAAAACAAAATGGCGGACATTTTTTAAAAAAAACATTGCATTTAACGGATATTGTGCCTAAGGGTATTTTTGGGGTCACTGATTTCGAATCTGGAATCAAATTTGGAAAAAACAAAATGACGGATATAAAAAGGCAAACATTTTTTTTTTAAAATGCTGGAATTCAACCATATTGTGAGTATGGTGGTTTTTGGGGTCGTTGGTTTCGAATTTGAAATCAAATTAAAAAAAGAAAACTGAGAATACAAAATGGAGGAAATTTAAAAAAAAAATGCTGGAATTCAACCGATATCGTGCCTATGGGGGTTTTTTGAGGTCGCTGGTTTCGAATCTGCAGTCAAATTTTTTCAAAAAACAAATTTCAGACGCAAAATTTTGGACATTGGATCAAGTAAATTCCAGTTTTTTTTTTTCAAAATATAATTTCCGCTCCATTTTGTTTTTTTTTTCATGTCTGACTCCAGATTCGAAATCAGCGACCCCAAAAACCCCTAGTGCTATGATTCATGCATATCAGGGGTCTGCTTAATTTTCTGACTAAATTTTTCAAAATTTTTATCGACGGAAGGGTAAATTTATAGGGAAAAAGGCAAAAATAGACAGTTTATCCTGGGTCATGTCGATAAACCCATGTTTGAAGTTAGTTATATGGTGGCGTATGATTATCATAAGTAATATTCCACGTAAATCATACTCCACGGAGTACAACAGTTTTATTATAACTGCCACAAAATAAACGCAATTCAAAATCATTTGATGAATAGAAAAGTGAAACTGTTGCTTATGTATTGAAACGTTATATGAACAGATTAAATGAATCGTAATTCCTAATATTTTTAAATTTGTTTCAGCTAAATCGAACTAGTGGTTCTCGAGTTATGCCAAACAAAAGAGCATAAAACGTGACAAATTTCCCTATACGATACTTACTAACTTCAAATCGATATTAATTTATTATGGCATGTAACTTGACAAAACGAATGATGTAAAACTTCTTCTTTTTGGGGCTACTTTCACGTGCAGTTCTCAGAATTGAGTCCCAAATCAATGAGCTGGAAAATGTTGTACTGTGTAATATATGGTACCACAAGTACAAATTCTTGTACCAAAATGTGCTATTCATTGTACCAAATTTTACAATTTATGGTACCAAAAAATTATTTTAATTGTACCAAATAGTACAATTAAATGTTCCAAAAGTACTTTAATTGTACCACCTAGTACAACGTGTAATACCAAAATGTACAACTTATTGTAGCAAAATGTACTTATGTTATTTCAAAATGTAAAATTTATCGTACGAAAAAGTAAATATTGTATCAAAAAGTAAATTATAATGTACTAAAAGTACTTTTATTGCAGCAAAAAGTACTTTTGCTGTACCAAAAACTAAAAATTTATTGTACCAAATAGTACAATTTACTATAACAAAAATGACATTTATAGTACAATTTATTGTACTATAAAGTACAGTTTATTATAACAAAAAGTACTTATTATGAAAGAGAGAGGAACCCACTACTTATATTATACCAAAAAGTAATTTTGTTGTATCAAAGAGTACAATTCATTGTATCAAAAAGTACTTTTACTACTAATTTAAAGCAATCGCATTAGTGCAGGTCTCTAGTACATACTCAATACACAAAGGCAAGTAACAATGCCACTTTCGCACACGACAAAACGGTCTAGGAATACTATAAGCAAAATAGAACAAAACAAACTGGTTGTTTGTTGAGCGCAGACCGTTTTTCTAAAGAACCGATGTGAACGGTTCATATCTGACTCTTTGCTCAAAGTGTCAGTAAAAATCCATAGAGAAATAGATTAAAGAGTTTCCATTACCCCTTTGGACGCATTTGTTTATGAAGAAATTTTTTGTGTCACTAGGCCCGAGTTAACTGTCAAAAAATGTGGAACTTTTTGTAAGGGTTATAGCACTTTGTGGCGCCGGAATGTTTTAAAAACAAACGCAATTCTTTTTATTACAATACTGCTACGAATTTAAAGCGCAAAACTGCAAAAAAAAACATTGAGTTAATTCGGATGTTAATTTGTGTTTTTATTATTTATTCCTCTTTGTTCTCTACCTCTACATCTAAAATCTGCTTTCAGAGTTTGTTCTTAGTTTGGTTTGGGAATGTAAAACTGTTATTTGCTCACGAATATCTCGAAAGCATTGCTCACTGCAGTGATTAATTTGTTGTCATAGTAAAGCAAATGCATTTGTGCAAGGCTCTAGTGTTCACTAACATGAAGTTAGCTGTAGAAGAGTGTTTTCAACGTAAATCGTGATGCAATATTGTATGAGAATTTTTTTGTAAGACCACAAGCGATCGACTAGTACATTTATATCCGAGTCGATTAGGAATTACACCAGTTATCTCGAGTGTTCATCATCCAGCCAGTGTGCCATAGCTCAATTGTATTTAAAAACAAAAATTCTCTTAAGACATCTATGGTCCAAATCGTATCCTCTAGTATCTTCTCGTGAAAAATATTAGAAAAACCTATCTGGAAACACAAAATTCTTTGAAGTCTCCAAATGCTGTTATTGGCATATGTCTTAGGTTTTTTCTAAAAGCGGATATCACATTCTCTACCCATTAAATACATCAACAATAAACTTAGCTCTTGCTAATACTGTTGTGTATCGAAATTCTTGCATGACAGTGTAATGATGCAACTTTACTTTACAATACCGCCTTAAACACTTTGAAGACTGCTGCTATGTAACAAATAAATATTTAGCACATTACAATTAATCTACTATAATTATACAACCCTACCCCTGGTCCACCACAACCACCGAAGACGATTAGGCGTTGAATTATAGCAAATACAACCCCAACCATTGCCTTACATCTTCCTCCTTCGTGCGCTCTAGCGATGCAACTACATTGATTATTACAATTATCATAAAGAATCAAGAATTTCGCTATTTCTATATAAAAATAAAATAGTAATTTGAAATGCATTTCAAAACTCATAGATTACCATAAAAATAAACTTAAAAAAAATAATCGCAATTATCGACTAGTTGCTTGTTCTTACGTACATACGTCCGTCCGCTTAAATGGTCGTTCAGTTGACAGGTTATTAGAAAACGAAAATGACAACGCAAAACAATTGACAATTGAATGGAATGAGCGCGAACTCATAAAGCAAACAAATTATGGTCTTTACCAACATATTAACAGCAAGCAAATAACAATCGCTTAGATTCTGTGAACATTTTCAAATTTCATTTTGTTTCATTCTAAGTATTTAGGGGTGTAATAGTAAACATTTGGCGAAACAATTGTACATACAATCGTTATGATAAATAATGATTACATTGTATTGTCAAAAAATTAACATGTTTATGGTTGTTTGTTTGTTTGTTTCGATGGCCATATGATTAGCTGTTGCAGTTTTTCCAATGTTTAGACTTCTGCGCTTGCGCAATGGATTTACTGCATTCGCCATCACTGATGCGAACAGCTCCAATAGAGTTCATTAACATTAAGTATGTGTGTGTGTGTGTGTGTGTGTGAAAATGGTAATGTTAATTTTTCGGTAAAGTTCTAAAAAATTTGAAAGAACAAAATTAAAGAGTTGCCAGATGTAAGGTTTAAAATAAGTGGAAAAAAGTGATATAAAAAGAGGCATGTAGCTCGAGAGAATAGACAGATACATTTGTGAATGACTGAATGAAATGTTAAAGGCCATAAATCAAAAGGCCATGAATCTAATATTTTACATTTATATTTTTACTTATTTAACTTTTTTATTTCTATGTTTATATTTTTTAAAATAAATTTGATTTTCCAAAGAGAGTTGTTAGACATATAATTCGTATAAAAATATTTTTAAAGTAGAGATCAGAAATAGCAGTTGACTTTTTATCGCTGTACGAAAATAAGTATTTTTTACCAGGGGCATTCTATAAAATTCGCATTTTTACTGACAGTAGGTTTTAGATGTAGAAGGAAAAAACAAAGAGGAATAAAAAATAAAAACAAAAATTAAAATCCGAATAACTCAATGTTTTTGTAGTTCTGTGTTTTAAATTCGCAGCAGTAATGTAAAAAAAGAATTGGATTAACCAGTACAACATTTTTCAGCTCATTGATTTCGGACTCAATTCTGAGAACTGCACGTGAAAGAAGCCCCAAAAATAAGAAATTCTGCAGCATTCGTTTTGTCAAGTTACATGCCGTAATAATTTTACATCAAAGTTAGTAAGTATCGTAAAGGGGAATTTGTCACTTTTTAGGCTCTTTTGTTTTACAAAACTCGAGAACCACTAGTCCAAGTACCTAAAACAAATTTAAAAAAATTATGAATTACTATTCCTTTAATCTGATCGTATAACGTTTTCCTACATAAGCAACAGTTTCACTTTTCCATTCATCAAATGATTTTGAACTGGGTTTATTTTGTAACAGTTACAATAAAACTTTTGTACTTCATGGCGTATGATTTACGTGGAATATTACTTATTAAAATCATACGCCACCATATAGTATTTATGTTACGTCAAACAAAAACGGGACAAATTCCGCTATACGATACCTACTAACTTAAAATCAGCATTAAATTATTATCGCATGTAATTTGACAAAACGAATGATGCAGAACTTCTTTCTTTTGGGGCTACTTTCACGTGCAGTTCTCATAATTGAGTCCCAAACTCATGTGTTATACTGTGTTAGTTTTTAACACTTTTCGGTGCCACAAAGTACTATAATCCTTACAAAAAGTAACAAATTTTTTGACAGTTATCTCGAGCCTACTGGCACAACAAATTTCTACATAAGCAAACGCATCATTAAGGCTGTTGAAATCTCTTAAAACTATTTCTCTATGATTTTTACTGACACTTTGAGCAAAGAGTTAGAGATGAACCATTTACATCGATTCTTTACAAAAACGGTCTAAGCTCAATAAACAACCAGTTTTGTTGTTTGACAGATTACTTGGCTTTGCGTCTTGAGTATGTACATAAGCACTGCACAAATACATTACTTTAAATTACAACTAAAAGTACTTTTTGGCACAATACATTTTATTTTTTGTTATACCAAAAGTACTTTTTGTTACAATTAATTGTACCTTTTGCTACAATAGATGGTCATTTTTGTTACAATAAAAGTACTTTTTGGTATATTAAATTTTTCTATTTAGTACCATAAATAGTATAACAAATTGTACTTTTGGTATAATGAAAGTACTTTTTAGTACAAAAAATGGTACTTTTTTGTATAAAAAGACCTGTTACCATTTGGTACACATTGTATTTTTCGGTACATATAATTGTACTTTTGGTAATTTTTGGTACAATAAAAGTACTTTTTTCAATAAGGTGTTATTTTTGGTACATTAAATAGTACTATTTGATACAATAAATTTTACTTTTTGTTACAACAAATTGTACTCTTTGGTACAATGAATTGCATTATGTGAAGCAATAAATTGTACTGTTCGGTACATTTAATTGTACCTTTAGCACTTTTTGGTACAGAAAAATTTAATTTTTAGTATAACAAAAGTACATTTTAACAATAATTGTACTTTTTGGTACAATATATTGTACTTTTTTGTACAAAAAAGTACTTTTTGTTATATCGAATTGTTTTCCTTTGAACCTTAAATTTTACTTTTTGATACAATAAAAATACTTTTTGGTATAAAAAAAGTAATTTTTTGGTACATTTAATGGTACTTTTGGTACTTTTTGGAACAATAAAACCACTTTTTGTTACAATGAATTGTACTTTTTGTTGCAATAAATTGTGCTATTTTGTACAATAAATTTTATTTGATGTAATAAATTGTACTTTTCGGTAAATTTAATTGTACATTTAGTACTTTTTGCTGCAACAAATTGTACTTTTTGGTACTATAAAAGTACTTTTACGTAAATTAAATTGTTCTTTTTGGTACCATAAATATTACTTTTTGGTATAATAAATTGTACATTTTGGTACAATAGAAGTACTTTTTCGTATAATAAATTGTGCTATTTGTTACCAGAGGTTGTACTTTTTGGTACTACAAAAGTAAATTGTACCATTTGGTACAATAAATTCTAGTTTTCGGTACATTTAATTGTACTTTAGGTACTTTTTGGTACAATAAAAGTAAATTTTTCAATAGTGTAAATGTGTAAATTTTACTTTTTGGTACATTTAATTCCACTTTTGATGAAATAAATTGTACTTCTTGGTACGATAAATTTTTTTTTTGGTATAACAAAAGTTCTTTTCGGCACAATTAAAATACTTTTTGTTACAATAAATTTTACTATTTGGTACAATCAATTGTACTATATGATGCAATACATTTTACTTTTTGTACAATAAAATGTACTTTTTTGGTCCTATTAAAGTACTTTATGGTATATCCTTGGTACCACAATTTTTACTTTTTGGTACAATAAATTGTACTTTTGGTACAATAAAATTACTTTTTGGTACAATAAAAGTACTTATTGCTACAATTAATTGTACTAGTTGGTACAATAATAATTTTTTTGGTATATTAATATAAAATATTGGTATATTCTTTTTTTAAATAAGTGCACTTTTTGGTACAATAAATTGTACTTTTTTGTACAATTTAAAATAACTGGGAAATGATACTATTTTTCTGGTAAGTGCTGCGAAGTTCGAAAAGAATCTGTTTTTGAAATTTCCCAAACACCCCCAAATCTTGAGTTACGGGTAAAAACCCAGTTTTTCGTACCTTTACGCACCTATTCAGTCAGTTACGTGATTGAATATTAACCGATTTTAAATTTTTCTAAGCGGATTTGGAAATAAGAAACAATAGCCTTTCCAATGATACATAAAGTTACAGTCGAACTTCTCTATAACGAACTGCTCTATAGCTAATTTCTCTCTAAAACATATTTTTGTTTTTACACAGCTTTTCTTAACGGTTTTCCCACTTGTTTACTTCACTGTCACTTTTTAGTCACTGGGGATCGTCAATTTCTACGTTATAGAGAAGTTCGACTGTATATAGCTAAATTGTGATATCTGTCTGTTTTTGCCTCGAAATCTCAAACTTTTTAGATTTTGTTCACCATTTTTTAAGTTTAAAGATGTTTGTAGCCACTATTATAAGAGCACCCTAATGTTAATTATTTTGTTCTTTGAATTGGATAAAAGTTAAAACTTCAAGTGGGAAAGTTTCATGGTTTGGAGGATCATATAGATATTGGAAACGAAATACAGAAACTCAATACTGCCTTTCTATGAAAGAAAGTCACATCTCCATTTTAGTTGTTCTGAGATATGCAACTTCTAAGTTCTATCTATCTTTCACGCATAAAATTATATATTTCTGAAAAATTCAAAATTTTGTTCAAAAATTATTCAATAACATATTAGAATAATTTTTAAAAATTTTTCAAAAATAATTTTAGGCACGAAAGATATAGAACTTAGAAGTTACATATCTACTATAACTACTAAAATGGAGTTGTGACTGTCTTTCTTAGGAGGGCAGAATAGTCAACATTTTCTTCGAAGTCAAAAATTTCCAAACCGATAAACGGAGCCTTTGACAAAACAACAACAACAACGGCCTGAAAGTAGTTTCGATAGGACAACAAATTACATCGCATTGAAAAAAACATATTAGGGCCGTAAAAATAAGTTTATGTTCTTATTATTATTTTTGCATTTTAGGGTTCCAAAGATATAAACTATCCCCAATGTATTTTTACACATGATTTTCCATATTCTTTGATTCGACTTTTGACCAAAAATAAAACAAATTTCAAACCACTGTAAAAAAATTTGTGACGTAGTGGACCAAATGAAGTTTAAGGTTTATTACTGATGTCAAATGCTATCGTTTGATATTAGTTTGGTTCTCCCAAAAAAGTTTGTTACACTATATAAGCAGTCTTCCAGAGTACTTACTAGAATACATTTTCAAAATAATATGGCAACCCTTTGCAAGGAGTTAAGAAATCTAGAAACCAAAAGTGAGATTTTTTACGAATGGCTACCAAACTAACTGTAATTTAAATATTTGTTGAGGCATTCATTCAGTGGTTGCAACGGATGGTGGATAAACTGCAGCGTTTGCATTGCATTGGTTTTGCGCTAAATACAATAATTGTTTGCATTCGCCGATATCGTCGTCGTCGTCGTAGCAAATTTCAAATTGTTATTCAATTGCAATGATTGTTATTTATTTGTAGGTTAGTTTTTTTTTTTATACGAAATATTTATGTATGTAAACTTTTATTGTTACATTGTTTTAATCAAGCAACAACAACAACAACAAAATACAGCTAAAGAATAAAAAGAAACAAAACGTTACAATCAAATTACATTTGATTTAATGTACCGCAACGATAGTAAAATTTAATTTTATTTAATGTGTTCGTTTCTTTGCTCACCTTCGCGCCACTGGATGGCGACGACGACGACGACGTTGGTGATGATGATGGGGAGAAATCTTTGCTGCCCAAAACGAATAGTGGAAACCCAGTGCTTAGTACCAGGGCAGCACCAACATTGAATCACCAGCACCACTGCCACTGCCACCGCCACTAGTGTGATTGCAACTGCTGACTGGTCGTCCATCGTCGCTGCTGGTGCTGGCCAGTGAAGGTCAATGGTTACGTTGGTAAATTTATTTCTGTTTAGATTTTTGTGCTTGATGTTAGATTGGTTTTTTCATTTGAGTTCATTTTTGTTGTTGTTTTGCTCTTCAAGAACCTTAAATATGTAATTCTCATTTGAAGCATGGAAAATTCTATTTGATGCAGTTGTAATTAATTATTCGTTTTGATTTAAATGCCTTAATGTTGCCATAAATTATAAATGATTGTTTTCTATACGATAAATATGATCGGGTCTGTGTGGAGGGGGCGGGGGGAGAGGCGAAATCTTGAATAGGTGCTGACCAAGTGAATCTGGATTTGAATGCCTGTGGTGGCTATGGTAACGATGGTGTTTAAGCTGCCGATGGTGATGGTGCAATTTTTAGCTTGTTTCCCTTACAACAACAACATATATTATACAACACTTGACTTAATTGGTAATCACCATGGCGCCGTTTTGTGCACAGCAATTTCCTTTCCATATTCTATTTTCGTTTCAAATTTTCAATTAAAAATTTGATTTTTTGTGAAATATTATGTGAGTGCATAAAATTGAGTTGGTTCGCCTAGCTATTCGTTATTTTTAAGAATAGTAATTTAAAATGTTAGCATTTTAATCATGTGTAATTATCTAATAACATTGATCGCTTTAAAGACTTTTGAATCGTTTTTTGTAAATTTTTAAAATTACATATATATTTAACGAAAGTCGCCGGTGCTGAAAATCGCCCAATCGACCCAACCTAATGTATCTATTTAGGTACACATCTATCTGCTTCACATAGAAAAATGTTTAAACTAACAGTCTTGCTATAGGAAATTTCCTTAAATCTAGTGAAATAGTTTAATAATAACTTAATATGAATCCATTAAATCTTCTCGGAAATTCCCGTAATGATTTCCGACAACAATGAAAACACGACACTTCTTTTGATCGTTTAAAATTCCCCCCCCTTCTACAAAAAATACGAGAGAGTCATAGAAAATTCGAAAAAAACCTTAATCGAAAGGCTCGTCCGGCAAACGTAAATGTTGTTTACTTCCGAAAAACAAAACGAAAGTCATCATCAATTTTGTAGATTTTTTATTGCGTACATTGTCGTCGTCGTCGTGTCCAACTTAAAAACATGAAAACAAAAAATTTAAATTGTCGTCACAAATATGAACATTCGGCGCGCAAATTTATTCATTTGTGGGGCATAACTATGATCCAGAGTATAGAGTAGGTTGATTCTTATTTGGCAAAAAAAAAATGTTTTTGGAATTTTTCATGGGCCAACTTAAAATTTTATTAAGACGTACAAAAAAACTCTATGTGAATTTTTTTAATTTTTTTCTTAAAGTTTTAGGGGTCGCTACCGGGGTTCGAAATTCAAAATTTTACCGTCATCCTGAGGGATAAGCCGAATAACTCGAGTAAACTTTAACTGATCCTTATGAAAATTTTTCAGTATTCATATTTTCCATAACGAAGTAATGGAATTGTAAATGGGCAGAATTGCCCCACCCCTTCTGGTACCTCCCATACAAAATTACCTATTTTTTGATAATTCATATTTCTCCCATAACTTTCAAACGGACAGCTGGATGGCATTTAAACTAGGTCAGTTTAATGACCTTGTAATAACAGATAAACCACCAGAAAATCAAAACCTTTGTCACACCCCTTCTGGTACCTCCCATACAAATGACCGAATTAACCCCCATATTTTTACCTACATATCTTTTTAGTAAAAATACTGAATTCGATAAAATTTTGTGTGAGATGAACACATGCAAAAATTTGACTCGTGAGTGAATATGGACTATATCGGCCAACCCCTTCTGGTACCTCCCATACAAAATTACCTATTTTTAGACAAATTATTTTTTACCAATAATTTCCAAACGGACAGCTGGATGGCATTTAAACTTGGTCAGTTTAATGACCTTGTAATAACAGATAAACCACCAGAAAATCAAAACCTTTGTCACACCCCTTCTGGTACCTCCCATACAAATGACCGAATTAACCCCCATATTTTTACCTACATATCTTTTTAGTAAAAATACTGAATTCGATAAAATTTTGTGTGAGATGAACACATGCAAAAATTTGACTCGTGAGTGAATATGGACTATATCGACCAACCCCTTCTGGTACCTCCCATACAAAATTACCTATTTTTAGACAAATTATTTTTTACCAATAATTTCCAAACAGACAGCTGGATGGCATTTAAACTTGGTCAATTTAATGACCTTGTAATAACAGATAAACTCCCAGAAAATCAAAAGCTTTGTCACACCCATTCTGGTACCTCCCATACAAATGACCGAATTCACCCTGATAGTTTTACATAGATATGCTACTTATTTTTGATTTTTTTCATAGGTTAACTTAAAATGTTATTAAGAAGTACAAAAGAACTCGCTTCAGTGCCCTGAAATCCATGCGCAGTTTTAAACGTAGAAGTCATATAATATGACTTATGCATGGTATTTCGGGACTTCCCCGAAATATCAAACAGCAACCATACCATTACAAAAAAAAACATAAAGAATTCTGCGGATGCTATTTGTTTTGCCGAAAATCAGCTTAAAGAGTTTCAGCCACAAGATGACTACAAAGAGCTACTTAAGCTGACAATAATATTCTGCGGAGGTGTTCCAAAAACACCAATATTCTTCAGAGCACCAGCAAGTCTTCACAGTGCAAGATGGATGGCTAAGGCAATATATTCCATAAAAATATATTTATTCAGAGAGCAGTTCAAGCTAAAGGAAAGCGAATTATGTGAAATACAGGATGTTTGCATTTTTTTAATTAATATTTACCTTAAATATTGGTTTGAATCCACTTCTGGACCTCCTGCTTCAAGAAATGACCTCTAGTTATTAAAAGACTTGAAGTCTTATGCAACAATTAATAAAGAGATAGCGGCAATAGCCTTAAAAAAAATTCTAGGTCATCTCTGGTATTTGTCGGAAGAGCTAGATGGATTTGCTTTTTTTATGACAAAGTTTCTCATGAAATTAAGAAGAAGATGGTAAATGCTTTAAACATAGAAGGAGTAGATAATCCAGAAAAACGAGTTACAGTAGATGAAAACCTACTACATTCTAAAAGTCTTGAGCATGTTGTATCCAACAATACTCTTAAATTTTTCAGCAGAACGGGTATTATATCGGGTTTCCTAAAAAAAAATGTTGAAGATTGTTGCAGACCTTAATTTAAGTAAAGAATTAGTTCGGTCTATGAGGGTTTTTAACGATATTGCTGAACGCGAAGTGGCCTTGATGCAGGAATACAATAAATTGCATACACATAATGAAGAACAGAAGCAGTTTCTATCATTATTGGTGAAAGAATTTAGAAAAAAATATTCAGATCCAAAAAAATCTACCATGTGTAAATAATAATATATTTTACAATATTTTAAAATTTAAAGAAAATTGTAAGCAGTAAATGCAGTTGTTTATAATTATATTTTTTAATGTTAAGTTTTTCATGCAATGAATTGATGTTTAATATTAATATATTAAATTTTTATTTTAATATTTTTTTTAACTGTTTAATTTTTATTTTTGAAATGTATCTTTTTAAATAATAACGCAACAAAAACTGATGAACAAATTTGAAATAAATCATTTTTTATTAACTGTACTGTAAAAATTCCTAAGTTGGACTGCAAATTAGTGGAATGGGGCAAGACAATAGCGTTCCATTATCTACGTTGAATATCATATAACATTCATTAAACTAGATTTATATTTAAGATAAGCATTAGTAAAATTACAATAAGGGTATATCTTTACCAAAATATAAATGAATTCAGCATACTTACAAAAAAATGTATGTAAAAATATGGGGGTAAATTCGGTCATTTGTATGGGAGGTACCAGAAGGGGTGTCACAAAGGCTTTGATTTTTTGGGGGTTTTATCTATTATTACAAGGTAATTAAACTGACCAATTTTAAATGCCATCCAGCTGTCCGTTTGGAAATTATTGGTAAAAAATAATTTGTCTAAAAATAGGTAATTTTGTATGGGAGGTACCAGAAGGGGTTGGCCGATATAGTCCATATTCACTCACGAGTCAAATTTTTGCATGTGTTCATCTCATACAAAATTTTATTGAATTCAGTATTTTTACTAAAAAGATATGTAGGTAAAAATATGGGGGTTAATTCGGTCATTTGTATGGGAGGTACCAGAAGGGGTGTGAAAAAGCTTTTGATTTTCTGGGAGTTTATCTGTTATTACAAGGTCATTAAATTGACCAAGTTTAAATGCCATCCAGCTGTCTGTTTGGAAATTATTGGTAAAAAATAATTTGTCTAAAAATAGGTAATTTTGTATGGGAGGTACCAGAAGGGGTTGGCCGATATAGTCCATATTCACTCACGAGTCAAATTTTTGCATGTGTTCATCTCATACAAAATTTTATTGAATTCAGTATTTTTACTAAAAAGATATGTAGGTAAAAATATGGGGGTTAATTCGGTCATTTGTATGGGAGGTACCAGAAGGGGTGTGACAAAGCTTTTGATTTTCTGGGAGTTTATCTGTTATTACAAGGTCATTAAACTGACCAAGTTTAAATGCCATCCAGCTGTCGGTTTGAAAGTTATGGGAGAAATATTAATTATCAAAAAATAGGTAATTTTGTATGGGAGGTACCAGAAGGGGTGGGGCAATTCTGCCCATTTACAATTCCATTACTTCGTTATGGAAAATATTAATACTGAAAAATTTTCATAAGAATCAGTTAAGGTTTACTCCAGTTATTCGGTTTATCCCTCAGGATGACGGTAAAATTTTGAATTTCGAACCCCGGTAGCGACCCCTAAACCTTTAAGAAAAAAATTAAAAAAATTCACATAGAGTTTTTTTGTACGTCTTAATAAAATTTTAAGTTGGCCCATGAAAAATTCCAAAAACATTTTTTAAGACTCACCCTAGTATAGAGTGAAGAAGTGAGTGTGGAGGGAGGGGGCGATACACACAGCAGTCACATTTCGTTTATTAAGTGCTGAAATGCAATTTGTTTTGATTTGTTTAATTGAGTCAACGAATCAAATGTCCGTCCGTCCGTCCGTCTGCCTGGTGCACACGTTCGTATGCCAAGAATAAATCATAACAAACGTAAAACTCTAAGCGATGCTGTTAGATATTATAAATAAAAATAACAAAAAACAAAACATATAACTGTAGTAATAAAAAATAAATTATAGGAAAGGGGTCCCAAAAGACAAGTCAGGCACAGTCTTAGAATTTGTAAATAATAACAACAAAAAAACTAACAATGCAATGAACATAAATCATTATTTATTGATACCCAGAGGGGAAAATGTTGAAACTAAATGTCAATAATTTCTTCTTCAATAAAATATGGCATTGAAATTGGAAGTGCAATGATGAAAAGATGGTAATATAACTTACTTACGTACTAAGATTTACTATTGCAAAGGAAAAAATGTGTTTTGTACTGTTACAAAGTTAACTGCAGTGCACAAAGTTGTTAGAAAATTGGATGGAATATAAAGTTTGTAAGAAATTGCATGTATATCTAAGCTCAATCAAAAATAATTAAGCAATTTTGAATTATAACACAGTGCAACAGAGAAAAAATTACAAGAACGTGACAGTATAGGTTCGATTCTACTATCGAAGGGTAATAAAACCCTATACTCAGTTTGGCGAGATTGGTGACCAATTTTTTTTTATATGGGCCCCTAAAGATTCTCAAAATCAGTGACCCCCGTGAAAAAAGGTGTCATCAGTTTTTGTCCAAAAGCTAACTCACACTTCGTGATAGCGCTAAACTGTATTCGGCAATAATGTATCTGGGAGTTTTGCGCACTAACTTTATTAACAAAGTATGTCAAAAAGGTTGGTTATTCCTGCCCTTTTTCAAAAAAAATTGAAGAAGAATTTATTATTTTTTCACTTTTTTGACCATTACTATGAGGGAGTCCAAATTTTTCTCTAACACTGTTCGCCAAAATTGTAGCCCTATTAAAGATAAACAACTTTCGTGAATATATCAATCCAATCTGAACGTGTCTAGGCAACCTAAATAGCTCATAAAGTCCACGTTGATACCGGTTTTTCGAACCTTTACGCACTTATAAGCTAGTAACGTGTTGAATATCAACTGATTTTAAATTTCTCAGTGGATTTAGAAAGATGAGACTGCGGCCTTTCTGTTTGTTTTTTGCCTCGAAATTTCAAACTTTTGTAATTTTTTTTACTATTTTTTAAGTTTGATGAAGTTTGTAACCCACATTTTATAAGGACACCCTAATGTTTACTACTTTGTTCAGAAAGTGCACGCTTTCACGAGTTAAACGCATATTTGTTTGTAAAAATCTGTTAACAAATAGTTAAGTTATTCATGTTTTCCGAGGGACGCACGCGCATTGCAGCATGGTGTGCAGTCGCACAAGAAGTGTCAGCGCAGCCGAATTGTAGACGATGAAATTGTTCTCTCCCAACAATCGTTGAACACTGCTTCTCTGTATGTACTTGCCTGTGTGTTTTTGTGTTGAATGCGAAACAACCGAATGTTGTTGACAGTTTTGCATCAAACAAAACTTTCGACGTGTACGTGTGATTAATGTCGTGTCTGTGTAAAAAAAAATTATTGCCGGCCTCGCGAGTCTATGGGATGCATATCACTGCTTTAAACTAATAAATATACAACTATGAAAATTAAGTAGAAGCATTTTATAGACTCAAACAAGTATTTTTCTAAAACTTTCAAGGATTTTCAATGAATCGATTCAATGAAATATGGTAGGCAGTTAGTATATCGTATGGAAATTACCGTAGGCTATATATTTTTAAATTTTTTACCCTATGGGCGGAGTGGGCGAGATAAAAAAAAATTGTGTTCAGCAACACAAATGTGAATATGCGGACAAAATTTTGATTTTTGACTCTATGGACGGAGTGGGAGTGGCAAATTTTTTTTAGAGCTAAGGAGATAAAATTTAATACACAGATAGTACTCGGTATTTAGTACTCGAAATTTAAATTTTGGATCAGTGGACGGAGTGGGCGTGGCAAATCTATATTTTAGCCCCAGAGAGATAAAATTTGGTACACAGATAGTAATCGACAACATGAATATGAATATGCAGAGGAAATTTCAATTTTGGATCAGTGGGCGAAGTGGGCGTGGACAAACTATTTATTAGACCTAGAGATATAAAATTTGGTACACAGATAGTACTCGCTAACACGAATATGAATATGTAAAAGAAATTTTAATTCAGTGGGCGGAGTGGGCGTGGCAAAACTATATTATAGCCCTAAAGAGATACAATTTGATAGTACACGGCAACACGATTATAAATATGCAGACGACATTATAATTTTGGATCAGTGGGAGGAGTGGGCGTGGCAAAACTATATTTTAGCTCCAGAGAGATAAAATTTGGTACAAAGATAGTACTCGACAACATAAATATGAATATGCAGACAAAATTTCAATTTTGATCAGTGGGCGAAGTGGGCGTGCCAAAACTGTATTTTAGCCCCAGAGAGATACAATTTGGTACTCAGATAGTACTTAATAATACGAAAATGAATTTGCAGACGAAATTCAAATTGTGGATCAGTGTCCGAAGTGGGCGTGGCAAAACTATATTTTAGCTCGAGGGAGATACAATTTGGTACACAGATAGTACTCGACAACATCAATATAAATATGCAGACGAAATTTCAGTTTTTGATCAGCGGGCTGAGCGGCGCGGCAAAACTCTTTAGTCCTAGAGAGATCAAATTCGACACAGATTTTTGAACCTATGGGCGAAGTGGGCGATAACATTTAATGCACAGATAGTACTCGATAATAAGAATATAAATATGATGACGAAATTTTAATGTTGGCGCCGTGGGCGGAGTGGGCTTGGAAAACTGAATTTTAGCCCTAGATGGATAACATTTAGCACCCAGATAGTACACGACAACACGAATAATAATATGTAGACGACATTTTAATTTTGGATCAGTGGGCGGAAAGGACAACATTTTAATTTTGAATCATTGGGGGAATGGAAAGTGGCAAAACTGTATTTTAGTCCTAGAGAGATAAAATTTGATACACAGATAATATTCGACAACACGAATATTAATATGCGGACGGGGCGTGACCAAACTGTATTTTAGCCCCAGAGAAATACATTTTGGTACACAGATAGTAATTGTTATTTGTGAATTGTAAATTGTTATTCTCAATCAGTGGGCGAACAGGGCGTGGCAGAACTGTATTTTAACCCTAGAGCGATAATATTTGTTATACAGATAATATTAACAAAGAGTACACATATTGTACGAAAAAGTACAACATATTGTATCGAAAAATACACTTATTGTACTAAAAAGTACAGTTTATTGTAATAAAAAGTACATTTATTGTATCAAAAAGTAAAATTTATTGTACCAAAAAAACTGATTTTATTCTACAAAAAAAATACATTTATTGTACCAAAAAGAACATTTATGGTATCAAAAAGTACTTTACTGGTACAAAAAAGTAGAATTTATTGTATTGAAAAGTACTTTTATTGTACACAATAAGAATAATTCATTGTACCACAGAGTACCTTCGTTGTACCAAAATGTACTTGAAATGTACTAATAAGTATTTTTTTTCTAGCAAAACGTTCTTTGATTGTACCAACAATTATTTTTATTGTATTTTATATTATGTTTTTCTTAAATTCATAATATTTTTAAATTTTATTTGCTGAAACTTTTGACAACTTGCTTTTCATAATTGTTTTACCAAAAATTTTGGCAGTAATTCGTCAGAAAAAAGAACGTTGGTAAATTCTGAGAAAACAACGCCATTTACACGATCCTGACCCATTTTTAAGGGAAATACGGACAATGATGTCAGTAGTGTAAATGAGCCTTTATAGAACTAGGCAATGCAGATATGGTCAGCGGGAATATGCAGACGGACATTTTGTTTCCGATCGGTGGGCAGAAGGGAAAGTGGGAAAAACTTTTTAGGACCATATGAGATAACATTTGTATACAGATAGTACTTGACGCTATTGATATGAATCTGCAGACGGATTTTTTTAATTTCGGATAGTGAGACTTTGTTAGTTTGATCAGGTTAAGGAGTAACGAATTGTTTGTAGAGCGTACAAGAACGACGATTAAGCTTAGCCCTTTAAGTAGGAGAGCCAAACATGTTATAAGTATTCGTCGAGTAAGCAATAGCGAAGCGTTGCCGGGTAAACTACACCATTTCCATTTGAAATTCAATGAAAATCAATTGAAATTTAAATATTCCATTTGATATTCTATTCTCGCAATTTATATTCAAAAACTCCATTTGAATTTTCAAAAACATCAATTTAAATTTAAATTTTCGAATTGAAATTCAAAAAGTATCAAATGAAATTCAAAACACATCAATTGATATTCAAAATACATCAATTGATATTCAAAATTCACCGATTGAAATTCCAAAGTCATCAGTTGAAAGAATTTTGAAGATTTTTGAATTTCAATTGACGAATTGTGATTTTCAAATGACGAGTTTTGAGTAACAATTGATATATTTTGAATTTCAATTGATGTGTTTTGACAATTAACGAGTTTTAATTTTTAATTAATATTTTTCGAATTTCCAATGGAAAATTTGAATTGATATTTTTGACATTTCTTTTGAAAATCAAAAAAAAATTTTAATTGTTATTGATTTTATTAGAATTTCAATTGGAAATGGTGTAGTAGCAAATACAATTTGGTTTGAATATTCATATCTACAGTGTCCACTATTATCTGTTTAAATTTGTTAAATTTAATTAAAAGATAATTCCCTGGTTCTGGTGTACACATTTGAGCATTCTTCGTACACTCTGCACTGAAATTCAATAAGATATGGACCTGCAAAAGCTTATTAACTCTTACCACATTTGGCTGTTCAAATTTAAATTTATTTGGATATAAATTAAATAATTGCGTAATACTTAATAAAACATTTCATACCATACAAGATCAGTCGTGTGATAAATTGTCATTTTAAATGATTAACGTGTTTGCAGATTTTGAACGCAACGACCCAAATGTAAATCATTTTTGATTATCTTAATATGCAAAAAATAAAATAAAATTGATCTCTTACAATAAGAGTACAGTTGTGACTATTTACGTAGAGAGAATACACAGTAATCCTAATGATCTCCTTGTAGGTAACTAACTATGGAAAAGAGAGTCAGCCAATCATCTGCTCTTCATGCGATACAATTATTACTTTCACAAATAGATTTGGGTGACACTCTGGAACGTATTAGTGTTATTAATACAAAAAACCTTTCGCAAGTATACGTTGTGTTATAGAATTGTCTCCACCTCATGGAACATAAGGAAATCACTAGCGAATATAAATTGTCTCAAGCTTCAAACCAATAAACCAACAATTATTAATATGTATATTTGTGACATTATTCCACTATTAGCTACAATTGAGTTCGCACTGTAGTTACCGCTACAAGTTGTAATTTTATGTGAATATAATTTTGGTAAAACCAGTTGTACAATATTCCTTAACAACAGGTCAGTGGCTCGCATAATTATTCTTGCGCAATATTTCCGCCGCCATTGAACATTACAAAAAAAAAAACAAAAAAGTTTTCATATCTATACAATGTATTAAATAGTGTCTACACAACTACGACAGATTTACAAAAATCATGTTTTTTTTCTTGAAGCGCGCTCAATGTTTCCGAAAAACAAACATAGCACATACACACACACATAGAATTCGGAAACAAAAATATGAGTGTCATAAACCGATGGCCAAACATGAATGCAGCAGAACACGTTAGTTATGTATGTATATATGCTGAATTCGTGCATCACACACAAGTGCCAATTATTAGTACTGTCGATTGTGCAACATTTAATCGTTTATACCAACTCAAGTCGCACTGACATTGGGTCTTGAAGTTGTTGGGAAAATTTTTCAAAATTGTATACAAATAAGCAGAACACTCGACGATGGAAAGAGAGAGTTAGATATGGTAAAATTTTTGATTAACTAAGAATTTCAATAAATGCAAAAACATTTATAATATTTGGATTTCTGTAATTTACGCAAATGGAGGTACAAGATAGGGAGTGGCAAAGGTTTAAATTTTCAGAGGGTTTGCCTGTTATTACAAGGATATTAAACAGTATGAGAGATACTAGAATGACTGCCATTTACAATCATATTACTTCATTTTGGAAAAAATTAATACTGGTAAATTTTAATAGGGATTCGTTTTTTTTTATCCTGCCCACCAGCTATCCAGCCAGCCAGTCAGAAGGACATGGTTCAATCTCATAAAAAGTCCTGAAACGAATCTCCTTTAATGCGTTAAACTTTTTCAAGTATTAAATGCATTATCAATCTAATGATGGGGGCATTAAAAAAATTACATAAAAGTTTCCACAATGTATAGTATGAAAATGATCATCATAACTCCGAAATGTACATAAATAGTACAACAATGTACATAAAAGATACCAAATTGTACATGCAAGGTTCCAAAATGTACATACAAATTACAAATTTATACATTGAATGTACCCAAAGTATATTTAAAGTAACCAATTACTAAAATTTAGAAGAAAATAATACAAATGTATACATAAAAGCAAAATGTACACAGAATGCCCAAAAATTTACATTAAATGTACCAAACTGTACAAAAAAGGAACAAATATTTACATAAAAAGTACAATTAGATAAAAGGTTCCAAAAGTACATAAAAAAAGTAGTTAGGCATTTATAGTTAAAAAAGGTACAAATTTTTACTTCTATTGTACCAAAATGTCCATAAAACCAGTACAGAAATTCCAGTCAAGTGAACTGACTGATAAATTCCCTCACCCATTGAATGTATTGATATTATTACTCGATTTCTAGAGTGGGCGGAATGGTACATTTGTATTGGAGGTGCCAGAAGGTGCGTGGTCACGTAGCCCATTTGCAATATCGTAAGTAGTTTTGAGAAAATATTAACCCATGCAAAGTTTCAAAATAATTGGTTGAGCCTCGGAAGTTATCGTGCGTACCAGCCGGACAGACAGACGGCAGAAAGAAAGACGGACATGGCTCAAATGACTTAAAAAGTCATGAATTGCATTTGGATCAAAGAAACAAAAGGTCTAAAGTGTGTTATGCTTTTGGATCGTATCAAATGATATATATCCTCCTACCCGTAGGGTGAGGGCATAAACAATACATTTGAGGTGGAAGTAGTTTATGTCCGCTCTAACTCATCTTGGAACTTAACCACCCCCTATGGTACATAAGATTGCATATTAAATTTCAGTTCGATAGTTCTTAAAAAGGGGAAACTTGTATGAGAGGTGGGTGTAATCTCCACAAGACCAAATTTATGATTGATAGCTCTTAAGCTACGGCTGCAATGTTGAGAATAAATGAAAAATGTACACTACTATTTCTCCTGCACTTTATGTTAACGTCCGTTACATTGCATTCTGTTTTATACATATCTATGCAACTCTGTAAACTGTCAAAATGAATTACAAATACAGATTTGTGTCTGTCTAATAAACGATTTCAAACCAACAGGTTATGGGCCACAAGACGCGCTATAGATAGACAAAGTTTTATTTAAATTAGATAGATTTCGTTCAGAGTAAAATGGCAAGTCAGCTTCCTGCAGGATTTTCGTTGGAGCGTTTAAGAGGACGCGAGAATTTCGACGTGTGGAAGAGACAGGCAAAATCTTGTCTGGTCATCAAGGGCTGCTGGAAAATAGTTGAATCCGGCATAGTAGGTAATGATGATGCGAACGCCATTTTGAACGAGCGGGCTTTGGCAGAAATTACGTTGATGGTGGATCCCAGTAATTATGGACACATCGCGACAGCTACAACAGCAAAGCAGGCTTGGGATGCGCTGATGAGCGCTTACGAGGACACAGGCCTTACTAGAAAAGTGGAGTTGCTGAAACAACTGGTGAACATTAAGCTTCAAAATTATGCTTCGGTTCAACAGTATGTTAATGAGTTGGTGATCATTGCACTGAAGGTGAAAGATGCTGGTCTAAACATAGACGACGAGTTAACGGCATCTTTGATGTTAGCCGGGCTACCAGACGATTTTAAACCGCTAGTCATGGCGGTGGAAAACTCCAAGGGAAAGCTGACAGTGGATATGGTAAAAAACCTTCTCCTTCAAGACGCTAAATTCGACACTCAAAATACCGAAAAGGAAGCAGCATTTTACATGAAAAATTACGGTAACAGAAAGAAAAAACAAATTCAGTGCTACAGCTGTAAGGAGTATGGACATATATCGAGAGATTGTCAAAACAAAAACAATAACAAGGCCAACAGTAAGCAAAATAGGAAAACTAACAGAAATGAAAGTTCATCGACCCTAATTGCATCGAGCAAAACATTGCATATTTCTAATGATCCGTGTAATGAGTTAGAAGAGCACAGCTATAATATGTATTGGTACGTCGACAGCGGTGCCAGCAATCATATGGTAAATAACATGGCTCATATGTACAATAAACATAAGATCGAGGGGAAAAAGGTTGTTGTTGCAAACAGAGATGAATTGCATGTAGATTGCGCTGGTGACGTCGATTTGACAATTTTGGGTAACGAAGAGAAGACAGTTACAGGGAGAAATGTCGAATATGTGCCAAATTTATGTGCGAACATTCTCTCTGTTAGGCAAATGACGAAAGACGGTAAAAAAGTGGTGTTTGAAGGAGAAACATGTAAAATATATGATAACAACAACACACTTGTTACTTCTGCTGCTGTTCAAAACGATCTTTACTGCATTAACAGCGAACCACATACAAGAGATGAAAATGTTTTTATGGCAAAAAAAGAGTATGATTTGTGGCATCGAAGAATGGGTCATATCTGTGACAATAAACTTACCAGTGTGAAAGAAGTTTTTGATTTAAATTTTAAAAACAACAATAAAGAGCCTTTTGTAGTTTGTGTTAAAGGTAAACAAACTAGGAAACCTACAAGAGAAGATGGAACGAGAGCTAGTGCGTTGTTGGAGTTGGTGCATTCGGATGTTGTTGGTCCGTTAAATGTAAATTCGTTTTCTGGTGCTCGATTTTTTGTAACGTTTGTCGACGACTTCTCAAGAAAAGTGGTTGATTACCCTTTATTAAGAAAATCTGATGTTTTCGAAAAGTTCGTCGAGTACAAGAATATGGCAGAAAACCAGTGTTCGAGTAAAATTAAAATTCTACGGACGGACAATGGAGGAGAATATATAAATAAAAAGCTTGAAACTTTTTTGAAAGCCAACGGCATAATCCATCAAAAAACATGTCCATACACTCCGGAGCAGAATGGGGTGGCGGAAAGAATAAATCGCACCTTAGTTGAACGTGTGCGGTGCATGCTGATCGACAGTGGGTTGGATCACCGTTTTTGGGCCGAAGCTGTTAACACTGCCAGCTATTTGATCAACAGAGTTCCATGTCGAGGTGAAAACGTAGTCCTGAGGAAATTTATTCTGGTCGTCGCCCTAATTTGAAATTTTTAAGGGTTTTTGGATGTCCTGCCCTTGTTCACATTCCAAAGGAAAAACGCCGTAAGTTAAATGAAAAGTCTGTGGAATGTATTATGATGGGATACAGTGAAGAAAGCAAAGGCTACAGACTATTTAACCCGGCAAATAGCGGAATAATTAATAGCCGTGATGTGGTGTTTTTAGAAGGCGGTAAGGTCAACATTAATAAAGATGACGATTTTTATTTCCCAGAATTGCTGCAAAGCTACAGTGGTGTCAATTCAGGGGAGAGAGACGGCGATGTTGAATTGCCACCTGTAAATAATGATTCAGATGCTGGAGAGTACGAAGATTCGGTGGAATGGTCTTCGCCTTTACCGCCACCTGTAGAAGATGATGGTGTAGAGTGGACTCCAAATTCGTACGAAGCGAACAATATCGATGTGAGTTCAGAGATTCGTCGTTCTGATCGCATAGCCAATAGATCTCAACCGTCGTACAATTTTTGTGCTATGCAATATGTTTCTGATGATCCAGAAAGTGTGGATGATGCAATGTCATCAGATTACTCAGATGAGTGGAAAGCTGCAATGAGGGATGAAATCGACTCTTTGAATGCCAACAAAACTTGGGTGCTGACAAATCTACCGCCGGGCGAAAAGGCTATAAAGTCTAAGTGGGTTTTTAAAACAAAACGAGATGGAGAAGGAAATGCAACGCGGTGGAAAGCTAGGCTGGTGGCAAAAGGATTTTCGCAACGTGAAGGAATCGATTACACTGAAACGTTTGCCCCCGTTGTCAGGTATGATTCGTTACGCTATTTAGTAGCGCTTTCCGTGAAATACGATATGCATATACATCAAATGGATGCAGTAAGCGCATATTTGAATGGAACGTTGAAAGAGACGGTGTATATGCAACAGCCTGAAATGTTTGATGATGGGTCCGGCAGAATTTGTAAATTGGTTAAATCCATTTATGGTCTGAAACAGTCCGGACGGGTATGGAACGAAACCATAAACCACGAGTTACTCAAAATGGGTTTTGTGAGAGGAGAGGTCGACCAATGTATTTACCACAAAATATCAGAAGGCCAGAAGATATATATTGCCATTTACGTCGATGATGTCCTTATCTTCTCAAACAATTTAAAAATGATAAAGTCAATTAAATGTAAACTTGCTGATAAGTTTATGATGAAGGATTTGGGAGAGGTGTCGTCTGTGCTTGGCATGAAAATCACGAGAAGCAAAAACACGATTAAAATCGACCAATCCAAGTATATTTCGGATGTCTTGGCTCGTTTTGGAATGGCTGAGTGCAACCCTACCTCAACTCCGATTGATTATAACCAGAAGTTATCATCAAGTATGTCCCCTAAAGATGATGAAGGCAAACAACAGATGTCAAAAGTACCATATATGCAGGCGATTGGTTGCTTGTTATATGCTGCCCAAGTTTCAAGGCCTGACATATGCTATGCTGTTAATTTGCTAAGTCGGTTTGGCACGAATCCTGGTAAGCCTCACTGGGAAGCTGTGAAGAGGACGATGAGGTACTTGAAAGGTACGTTCAACGAAGGCATTATCTACCAAAAACAAGCAGACGATGAAATCAAAGGATATTGTGATGCTGATTGGGGCGGAAATATTGACGACCGTCAATCCACAACTGGATATATTTTCCTGTATCAAGGCTCTGCGATTTCATGGTGCACAAAGAAGCAAAAGACGGTGGCATTGTCTTCGACGGAAGCCGAGTTCATGTCACTAACTGCTGCTATACAGGAATCAGTTTGGCTTAAACGTTTAGAAGCTGAACTTAACCCTAGAAGTTGTAGAAGGATGTTTCTCTTTTGCGACAACAAGGGTGCTTTACAAGTAGCGCTCAACAATAACTATTCACCAAGAACTAAACATGTGGATATAAAAGCCAAATTTATTCGCCAAAAGATAGAAGACAAAGAAGTGGTTTTGGAATACCTATGCACAAATGAGATGGTCGCTGACGTATTTACAAAGGCGGTTACTCCTCAAAAACTACAGTATTTTAGAGAAAAATTTGGTCTAAAATAATTAACTTATATCGAATGTTAAATGTTTAACTTTTTTTTAATGAATTTAAATGAATAATGAAATGTAAAGGGTGTATGAGAAATTAAAGTTTTAAAATTTGTCATTCAGGGAGGGTGTTGAGAATAAATGAAAAATGTACACTACTATTTCTCCTGCACTTTATGTTAACGTCCGTTACATTGCATTCTGTTTTATACATATCTATGCAACTCTGTAAACTGTCAAAATGAATTACAAATACAGATTTGTGTCTGTCTAATAAACGATTTCAAACCAACATGCAAGAGCGGTGATACACAGGCGGACACCCCCCAAAAAGAGGTTTTTGTATGGGATGTGGAGGTAGTTATTGCCTTGCTCATTTTAGAACATAACCTCCGCTTAGAGGGTTGAGGATTGCATATCAAATTTTAGCACGATAGCTCTTAACTATGACTGTAATCGAGGGGCAGACCCCCAATAAGGGTCAATATCTTTGGGATGTGGGCGATCTTGCTCATCTAAGAATATAACGTTCGTTAGAGGGTAGAAGCTACCATGCCTCCTTAAGGGCGTTACAAATGGAAGAACAAAATGAGGATATATTCACTCCGTTCGAGCGCCTGGTGATGGAAACAAAAACTCTGATGAGTAAATTTTATTGTATTTTTTGTACTTAAATTAAAACTTTTTACAATATTTTCTATCATTTTATATGAGAAAGAAATATGACCAATATATAACACAGTACAACATTTTTTAGCTCATTGATTTGGGACTCAATTTTGAGAATTGCACGTGAAAGTAGCCCCAAGAGCTTCTACATCATTCGTTTTATTATGTTGGCTGCATTAATAATTTAATGGTCATATGATTTTCTTTGCTTAATGTGGATCTTTAGCACTTTTTCTATATTTTAACACGGCTATTTCTCGGTATACCGTACGAAATATCTCTTTTGGGTCTGAATCAAATACTGGATTACAAATCCACAAATTTAGGTTGTAATCGCAGGGATAGAGGAAGGAAAGGGAGGGAGGTGGGTTATTTTTTTTTTTCTTCCAAAATTACTTAATTCAGACCATAACTTCCGTATATTGAAAAGAAGCTTGCCTGTCAAATTTCAGTTCGATATCTCTTAATCTACTGCTGAAATTGAAGGAACAGAGAGGCAGTCACTCCTAAAAAGATAGTGTTTTTATGGTTGGTGGAAGTAGTTTTTGAGCGAAATTGTCCACCTTAGAACTTAACCTCTGCTTTGTGAATATACGCTTGCAGTTTGAATTTTAGCTCAATAACTCTTAAATAACGGCTGTATTGGGACAGATAGACAGAGAGACGGACATATTTAAATCGACTTAGGTTTCTATACTGTACTCATATTTTCAGTACAAAAACATAATAATAAAAATCTACCTTGAGTAAAAAAAATTCGTATGACCATTAAATTATCAGTGCAGCCAACTTGACAAACGAATGTTACAGAAGTTCTTATAATGGGGCTTCTGTCACATGCAATTCTCAAAATTAAATTCGAAATCATGTGTTCTGCTGTATAATTAAATAAATCATAAATCCTACTTTATATACTGTATAGTAGGGTAATAACTTTTTGCATTTTTTGCAAATATCAAATCTCCCCAGGCAAAATCGTGTAGGGCATGGAAAAATATTAAGAACTGCGTTTTTAGTTTTTCGCTATCGTTAAAAAAGGTTACGCACCAAACGCGTTAAAGTTTTGAATCAAACAAAGTTTAAAAAAAAAATTTTATTAAAATAAATATAGTACAAGATATATATCCGCTTTGTAAAACATCGCGTATTCTGAACCTAAAGTTTATATCTTACAATACCTACTTTTAATCATTTATTGTTATTATTTGTTTACATACTTACATATGTTTAAATCATATATAAAAAAAATTGTTATTAAAAAAAATTTAAAAAACATATATTAAAGGCATTTTAGAAATCGCTGTCGGTGCGTAAGGTTTTTTAAGCAAATTGAACTGAAATAGTTTTTTTTATCATTTATACAATATTTGCCATTAGAAAAGCCCTGGGGAAAATGTTGTCCAAAAAAAGTTATTACCCTACTGTATAGTATTGGAGGGAATGGGAATGTTAAAGAAATTTTCATGGAATAGTGTAATGAAACTACCTAGAAAGTAAAAATAACTTAATTTTGCTTTGACATAACATCTTTGTATGTTGTGATTTCCGTTTGCCTTACTTTTGTGCATGTTGGTATGATGAAAAAGAAATTTAAATTGTTAACAGCTTCCAAAAGTTTTTTAACTTGTATCAAATAATAATTTTATACTTTCTTATGATATCGATTTGAAATACAATTTTGTACTTCTTGAATTAAATGTGTTCATAAAAACAATATATTGTATTTTAAAATATTAAAATTTTAACATGTTTTACTACAGAAATCTTGACGGAAATCATTTAAACAAATCTCATTAATAAATTCTAACATTTTTTTCTGCAAACATGACGGTGCACATACAAGAGCATTTCGTAATAAGACAAAACGTAACGTAAACAACATACATTGAAAATAATAATAAATAACAATAATTACTTTGTTTACTGCTCAGTAATTAATCAATGGAATGCAACTTTGACAACTTATCCAGAATAACTAATTATTCTGGATAAGATACAGATACATGTAGATAGTAAATCAACGCGAGTTATTTTTCGGTTACCACCGCACAGCAGCAATGAACCACAATCACTTTGTTAGCAATGGCGACGACCACGACTATAACCGACTGGTATGTTGATGACCAATATTGCAATGCATAATTGGAACACCGGCAATCACATCAACTGGAGGAGAAAAAAACAATTGTTCAATAATAATAATAATAATTATTAGCATTATTAGAATTGTTAAAAGTAACTGCTAAAGAAAACGTTGTATATTAAACAACAATAAAGTATAAACAAGCAGCTGCTACTGCTTGACCAGAAAATGCCATTAAACTATAAAGATATACGATAAAACAAATTTTTAACTTACAACTTATTACCAAAAAGTAAACAGTTTTATAATCAAAACCCGTCTGCAGTTACATTGAATGCAATGCTGTTAAAGTAACGGTCACTTTGATACCACACGCATGTCATATGTAATAAAATTATTTAGTATGAAAAAAAAATATAGACGATTTATCTACTTCTGTATTAGTGATTTCTGGTCAAACTTCTGAAACTGCAAGGCCTTTTAAATCTTGCAAAATCTTCGTTTTTTTTTAATTTTGGTCGTTCATTTGGACAGACAACTAAATTTACCGGTTCTTAATCAATGGCATTTTCCTTTACGGACTGACGGCGGCGGGCGAGATAACTCATAAAACTTCCGATATTTGTGTAATGTTGTTGTTTACCGCTCAGATCAGTGGCTGGAAAAAACTAGATTTTTATACTACAAGTTGCAATTAGTTGATATCGAGTGACGAGGTTGATGAACTTAAAAAGGAGGTTAATAAACTTTTTGTTGCAAATGATTTGCTGGGGTCGTGTACACGAAAAAGCGGCAAGAATGTTGTGTTTACATTGCACAGCAGAAAATTTAAATGAAATTAACAATATGAGACAGGGAATACGAACAATCACAAAAACGGACAAAAACTTCCACCTCCCATACAAATTTTCTTTTTTAGGGGTGTCCGTCTATTTGTCCCTCCTGATTACAAAAGTAGCTATGAGCTGAACTTTGGTATGCAAGCATATATGCGCTAAGTGGAAGTTAAGTTCCAAGATGATCAAGATCGGACAATAATTCTCCCACCTCCCCATATGAACTCCCCCCTTCTTGGCGGTGTCCGCCTGTCTGTCCCCGCTAGTACGGCCTTAGGTTAAGAGCTATAGAACGGAAATTTAGTATGCAAACTTTTGTCATCTAATCGGAGTTAAAGTTTTAAGTTTTAAGTTTTAGGGGTGTCCGTCTGTCTACACTCGCGATAACAGTCATATATTGAGAGCTATAGAGTTGAAATTTGTTATGCAAGCTTATATCCTCTAAGCAGAAGTTAAGTTTTAAGATGATCAAGATTAAAGAAAAACTACTACCAAATTCCATACAAACTCCCCCAGTTTGGGGGTGTCCGTCTGTCTGTCGCCGAGATTACAGCCTTAGTTTAAGAGCTATCGAGCTAAATTGGCATATGCAAGTTTCTATACCCTAAGCAAAGGTTAGATTTTAAGATGAGCATGATCGCACAATAATTACTCTCTCCTCCCATCCGTCTCTCTATCGCCGTGATTGCAGCCTTAGTTTAAGAGCTATCGACATGGAAATTGGTATGCAAGCTTATATCCTCTAAGCGGAGGTTACATTTTTAGATGAGCAAGATCGGACAAAAACTACTACCACCTCCCATTCAAACTCCCCCTTTTTGTCTGTCTGTCTGTCCCCGCGATTACAGCCGTCATTCAAGAGCTTTGAACTGAAATTTGGTATGCAAGCTTCTATCTTCTTAACGTAGAATAAATTTTAAGACAAGCAAAATAGGTCAAAAACTCCCATACAAACTACCTGTTTGGGAATGTCCGTCTGTCTGTCCACCTGACTACAGCAGTAGTTTAAAAGCTGTCAAGCTGAAATTTGGTATGCATAATTATATCCTCTAAGCGGAATATAAGATCTTAGAAGAGCAGGATCGGCAACAATTACTCCCACTTTCCAAAAAAACTCCCCTTATAGAGGGGTGCCCGTCTGTCTGTCCGGCAATTACAGCCGTACTTTAAGGGCTATAAAGTTGACATTTAATATAAAAGTTTCTATACTCTAAGCGGAGGAAGATGGGACGAAAGGGGTGTAAGTCTGTCTGTTTCCGCGATTACAGCCCTAGTTTAAGAGCTAAAGAGCTTAAATTTCACAGTACAACACATGATTTTGGGACTCAATTCTGAGAACTGCACTTGAAAGTACAATAAAACTGTTGTACTCCGTGGCGTATGATTTACGTGGAATATTACTTATGATAATCATACGCCCCCATATAACAATATAACAAAAGTGCCTAAAACGTGACAAATTTTCCTATACGATACTTACTAACTTCAAATCGATATTAAATTATTATGGCATGTAAATTGATAAAACGAATGATGCAGAATTTCATATTTTTGGGGCTACTTTCAAGTGCAGTTCTCAGAATTGAGTCCCAAATCAATGAGCTGAAAAATGTTGTACTGTGTTTGATATGCAACGTCCAATAATACGAGATTAGTATACGTTAGTTGATTGCTTTATTTAACGATACCATTTGACCTCTGTAACAAAACTTTGCACTCCATTTTGCTCCACTACGTCACAATTTTTATTTTACAGTGGTTTCAAATTTTATATTTTTGGTCATACGTCGAATGAATAAATATGAAAAATCTTGTGTAAAAAACCATTTGGGATAGTTTATGTCTTCGGACACCTATATTCAAATATTCCGGGGAATATTTTCGCAAGACACTTTAACCCTCAAGCTCCCACCCGTATGGGTCATTTTAGGCCCAATTTTAAAAAACAGCTTACAATGCAACTTTGGAGGAAGATCAAAGGTTAGAATCTTCGATAGAAATTTTCTCCGAAAAATTTCACTAAGAGTCAACGATGATATAAAATAAGATCAAAATAAAAAGTTAATGAAATGATATGATGTCTATCTTTGAGCAAACAGTGTAACACACTTTTTCGGGGGTGAATGAAACCAATATCAAACGATAGCATTTGATCTCAGTAACAAAACCTTAAATTCCATTTTGCTCCACTACGTCACAACTTTTTTCACAGGGGCTTGAAGTTTGATTTTTTATGGTCAAAAGTAGAATCAAAGAATATGAATATTCATGTGTAAAAATACATTTGGGATAGTTTATGTTTTTGAAGACGCATATTAAAATTTTCAGGGTAATATTTTCTCAGAACATTTTATCCCTCTAGCTCCTACCCGTATGATGTTATTGAAGAAATTATTTTTTTTAATTTTCAAAAATCAATAATTTTAGTTAATCGATTTAGCTTCCTAACCATTCAATAATAACCCACTGCGTTCATGTCTAAGGCCTCTCGTTTAACATTAAATTTTCAATTTTAATCTTTGCCGCTGACACTGCCTTTAGGTCAACGTCGCAACGTTCCACAAAAAGGGCTTATAATTGATGTATGTATAAGTATTTAAAAAACATTCACGCTCATTTTGTCTCAGCAGCAATACATTCCACAACAACAACTTTAACAAGTTTCAAGCAACAAGTTCTTAAGCGGAAGCGGAAATGCCTTGAGGCCGCCAATGTAATTGCAAACTACCTTCGAGGTGTAAATGATTCCCTATCTTTTGTTGAGATTTTTATAACAATGGAGCTACAGAATTTCACATAATATTATATTTAATTCTGTTGATTGTTGTTGTTTTTCTTATTTTTTTTAATTAAATATTAAACAATGGATATTTTGTAGTTTTAAATTTTTCCGGTGGGTAATTCGTTGTTGCTGTACAAAGTAATCAAATATGTTAAATTAGTAAGGAATATGTATGTGTATAATGCATAAATGTTAATAATTTGTTGTATTTGTATATATATTAATATAAAATGGGCATAACACGATGTGCATCTGATTCACTAAAATTATAGTTAATGAAAATTACTTAAATTGAACAAAAACAATTATGGGCTATATTGAGAAGGTTTTAAACCAGTACAGAAATTTCAGTCAGTTAAACTGACTGATAAATACCATCACCCAATATAATATATTGTTTAAGTCTTGAGTTATTGAAAATAATCGATTTGTAATTAAAACCAGTTAGAAAGTTTCAGTCGGGCAACCCGACTTACATTTACCCTTACCCTCAGTAAAACAAATAATTTTCTATTTTATTGATATTATTACTCGATTTCGAAATTGGGCGGAGGGGTGGTACATTTATATGGGAGGTACGTGAAGGGGTGTGTTTAGGCTCCAGATTTATTCTCCATAACTTTATCCTGTTATAGCTTTACTAAATACAGATTTTGCGCACGATTGCGTTGGGTGTACTGATATTATTACTACATCCCAAAAGTGGGCGGAAAGGTACATTTGTATGGGAGGTACCATAAGGGGCGTGTCTAGACTTCCAATTTTTTCTCCAAAACTTTGTCCTGTTATAATATAACAAAATACAGAATTTGGGCACGATCGTGTCGAGTGTATTGATATTATTACTCTATTTCTAAAGTGGGCGGAGTGGTACATTTGTATGGGAGGTACCAGAAGGGGCGTGTCTAAACTTCCAGATTTTTTCTCCAAAACTTTATCCTGCTTAAACTTTACCAAATACAGAATTTGGGCACGATCGCGTTAGGTCTTTTAATAATATTAATCGATTTCTAAAGTGGGCGGTACCAGATGTGTATGGGAGGTACCAGATGGGGCGTGAATAGACTTCCAATTTTTTTCTCTAAAACTTTATCTTGTTATAACTTTACTCAAAATAGAATTTGGGTACGATCACGTTTAATCTATTGATATTATTTCTCCATCTCTATAGTGGGCGGAAAGGTAGATTTGTATGGGAGGTACCAGAAGGGGCGTGGCTAGGCTTTCAAAATTTTTTCCAAAACTTTATCCTGTTATAGATTTACTAAATACAGAATTTGGGGACGATTCCGTAGGGTGTATTGATATTATTACTCGATTTCTAAAGTGGGCGGAATGATGTATTTGTATGGGAGGTACCAGAAGGGGCGGGGCCATGTAGCCCATTTGCAATACCGTAAGTAGTTTTGAGAAAATAATAACTCGTGCAAAATTTCGAAACATTTGGTTGCGTCTTTCGAAAGTTATCGTGCGAACCAGCCGGACAGCCACCCGACAGACAGACAGACAGACAGACAGACAGACAGACAGACAGACGGACATGGCTCAAACGACTTAAAAAGTCATGAATCGAATTTGGTTCAAAGAAACCTAGGGTCTAAAGTGACTCCTTCTATGTGTTACACTTTTGGGTCGTATCAAATGATATATACCTTCATCCCTACGGGTGATGGTATAAAAACGCATAATGTTAAACATCGATGTTATCGTATAATGCTATCGAAAAAAACACAAAAAATTATGATACCTATGTGCCGATAACTTGCAGCTTCTAATGTAGATTACTTGAGGGAAAAAAATTATGATAACTATGCCGCCGATTACTTTAGGCAGGAATTCATATTATGTTACATGTGTATTCACTATCCAAATATTTAAATTGCGTCCAACTTGTTTAACTTAGAAAGTCCTACAATTAAAATCTAATTCAAAAAACATTTACAATTATACTTGCTAAACTAATCGTATATTCAAATTAGTGTAAAAGATAATATTGAAATAAATCTTTATATTTGATTGAGTAATGAATACAATCGTATTATTTAAAACTTTGCAATCAGTGTATATTCTTATATAATATAAATAAATTAATATCAATGAGATGAATAAATGAAACTCAAAGAACTGTACATACATTTTATTAGTTATTACAACAATTGACTTTTACTTAAGGTGTTGCCCTCATTCATATCAAAACTTTTGAATTTTAAAATACCCTCCATATTTTTTATATCTCGTCGCCCTTTCCCCAATGTTTTGTTTTGTGGCTTATGACCATAACAAAGATAACGTTACACGCGTCATTCTCTTGTATCTTTTCATAAATATTAAATACTTAATGTTGCTATAAACACTTTCGCTAATGCCACATTTTTCCATAATAATGTAACTCTAGAGTTACGCTTTTTTCCTCACTTTAACTAGACATTATTAATAGGTGTCACTTAAATTAACTTTCGTTACACGCGTCGAAAATATTAACAATTTAGTTACTTATAAGAATAATAATGAATAATATTCTTGTAAATATATAAATATTTATACGATTTGTCTCGTTTTAATTAACATTTAAAAAGTATCTCAGACATAAAGACAAATGATGATTAATGTTATTGATGTAAAATTATTGTCGATTTCGATTTATATGACACGTGGATAAATGAAAGCTCATGTGTGTGTATGGTGTGGACTTAGAAAAGTAAATTACACTGAAATATAAAATCATAAGTCCTTTGACATTTTTTACAGTAACTATTTTTATAAAATAAACTTAAAATTTTTAAAAAACTTGTTTCACAGAAACCTTAATCAGACTGTATCAGTAAATACACCACAAAAAAAATTATAAATTTTATTACTGCAAAGTCCCTCTTAAGTTAATTTTTTTTACCTAATCAATAGTTTCGAAATTATCTAAAAAGTTGCCTGAATCCAAAATAGATTTTAACATTGTCTGGTATTACACAGTACAATATTTTTCAGCTCAATGATTTGGGACTCAATTCTAAAACTGCACGTGAAAGTAGCCCCAAAAAGTAGAAGTTCTGCATTATTCGTTTTGTCAAGTTACATGCCATTATAATTCCCCTATACGATACTTACTAACTTCAATTCGATATTAAATTATTATGGCATGTAACTTGACAAAAAGAATGATGCAGAACCTCTTCTTTTTGGGGCTACTTTCACGTGCAGTTCTCAGAATTGAGTAGACCCGCACAAATGAATTTGCTTTACTAAAAATTTTAAAGTACCGGCAATGTACTGACATGGACAGTGTTGCCAATATAATTGTTTCTCTGGCAATGGTGTATTTGTCAAATTAGTAAACTTCGCACATCTACAAATAAAATAGCAATGCTTTTTCTGACAACGTTTCCATACACAAATTTTAAGTTCACACGGTTCTTAAGCATTTTCTAAATATTTTTCAGGCAATTTTTCAGTGGCCGTTGAATTCTAAACAAGTAGCTGCCGTTTATTGTGAGTAAAAATAGAAAGCGTGTAAATTCACAATTAGGCGAGAATCTATCC
Organism: Muscina levida; assembly: GCA_964034835.1. NCBI lineage: Eukaryota > Metazoa > Arthropoda > Insecta > Diptera > Muscidae > Muscina > Muscina levida. The sequence continues at coordinate 164,180,411 of OZ035880.1, read as the reverse complement.
CAGATCTCATTCAGGCGATGTAAAGAATAAATTAAGTTTTAAATAAGAGTGACGATCAGTGCTGTCGTTTTTGTACTCTTAGATCCAACTAAAAGAAATTTTTTTGGCTTAATAATAGTACTTTTTGGTACAATTAAAGTTCTTTTTCGTAATACAAAAGAATTTTTTCGCACAAAAAAAGTATTTTTTGGTACAATAAATTGTACTAATTGGTACTCTAAAAGTACTTTTTAGTATAATAAAATTAAATTTTCAGTACACCAAATTGTTGTTTTTGGTACAATATATTGTACTTTTGGTATCATAAATTTTACTTTTTGGTACAATAAAAGTACTTCTTGGTGTAATAATTTGTGCTAGTTGGTACAATTAATTGTATTTTTTGGTACGATAAATTATGCACTTTGGCACAACAGATTGTGCTAGTTGGTACAATTAATTGTATTTTTTGGTACAATAAATTATGCTCTTTGGCACAACAGATTGTACTATTTCGTACAATAAAAGTACTTTTTGGTACAATTAATTGTACTTTTTGGTATCATAAAATGTACATTTTGTTACAACGAATCAACTTTTTAAGAACAAACAAATTTTACACAGTGCAACACACATTTTCGGGAGTGAGCCAAACCAATATCAAACGATTGCATTTGACCAAGTGCCCTACCAACACACTCTGGCATGAAAGTGGAATGTATACTCACTAGGAGTTAAGCGAATGTTTTGTTTGCACATTTTTTCCCTCAAAACAGAAGTATATTATATATTGCTCTATGATTTGACCTTAGTAACATAACATTAAACTCAATTTTTGTCCACTACGTCACAATATTTGTATACCTTCACCCTTAGGAATGAGGGCACATATCATTTGATACGAAAAAAAATGTAACGCATTAAAGGAGGCGCCCGACTGTCTGGCTGGATGGCTGATAAGCAGCATAACTCAAGTTAACCTTAACGGATCGGTATGAAAATTTACCAGTATTAGTATTTTTCAAAACGAACTAATGGGATTGTAAATGGGCAGAATAGCCCCACCCTTTCTGGTACCTCCCATACAAAATTACCTATTTTTGAATAATTAATATTTCTTTCATAACTGCCAAACAGACGACCGGAGGATATTTGAATTTGGTCAGTTTATTTATCTTGCAAATTATGCGTATGATGTTCGCTTATGAAAATTGGACTTAGGAATGAATATGGACTATATCGGTTCACGCCTTCTGGTACCTCCCATACAAATGACCAAACTCACCCCCATAGTCTTACATACATATCTTTTTTGTAAGTACCAGAATTCAGTCAAATTTTACGTAAGTTGAACGTTTATGAAAATTTGAATCAATAATGAATATGGATTATATTAGATCACCCCTTCTGGTACCTCCCATACAAAATTACCTATTTTTGCAAAATTAATATTTCTCCCATAACTTCTAAACCGGCACTTGGGACATAATCAAATTTGGTCAGTTAATTTATCTTGTAATAGGAGGCAAAATATCAGAAATCGTAACTATTTGGCATACCCCTTATGGTACCTCCCAAATAAATAACTGATATTGCCCCTTTTACATACATATCATTTTTGTATGTACACTGAATTCACACAAATTTTGCCAAGGTAAGCTTTCATTGAACGTTAATTTACGAAAAAATCAAACACTTTGTACTGCCCCGAATTGGACCTTCTGTACAAATAAGTAACATTTTTTACGTTTTTACTCCACAAGCAGACAAAAAATAATATATAAGTATTTTTATTTTAATTAAAAATCTATTAATTTCAATAACTCAAGACTTAAACAATATCTTATATTACGTGATGGTATTTATCAGTCAGTTTACCTGACTGAAATTTCTGTACTGGTTATTAGGCAATTTTTTATTTTATATTCCGTACGGTATACCGAGATATAACCGTGTTAAAGTATAGAAAAAGTGCTAAAAATCCACCTTGAGCAAAAAAATTTGCATGACCATTAAATTAATAATGCAACCAACTTGACGATTGATGCAGAAGTTCTTATTTTTGGGGCTACTTTCACGTACAATTCTCAGAATCGAGTCCCAAAATCACGTATTGATAGACTTCTTCTTTTTAACATTTAAAGGCAAATTTATACTTTATAGCTCGTTTGTAATCAAGACTTCGATTTGAATCGAATGCAGTAATTCGACCCCTGATTTATATGTATGACTGTGACTGTTTCCTTTCATCTGATGTTACCGCCTCTTAATGGGTTACAATTGGAAAAGTAGTTCCATTAATCTCAGCAATTTACAGCTATTAACAGATTATCGTATGTGACAAGTGGATTTGATTTGCAATTACATTTGTCAGCTGTAAGTTGATACCGTGTCACAGGTAGACAATGGACGACCACTAAACGGACGGACAGGCATTATTCCACCACCAACAATTTGGGCGGCGATGTAATTTTGTGTGAATTTGATTTGGCGTGAATGTTACTATGTATTACAATTTCTTATGGCTGTCAGCTCTCAATACACTCTCGTTCAATGCCACCACTATCCGTAAATGATTTAGATTAAACGTTTGTCTGACGATGCAATTTAAAGTTTAATACATTTAAAATGTGAAATTAATCTTATAATTGCACAACAACAAAAACATACTGTCGATTATGAATTCATTTAGTAGATATGTTTTTAAGCGGTTCTCTTGCACTCGCTGCTAAGGCGGCTGCTGCAACAATTGCAGTTTATACTATATATATCTCTACATTAATCGGTAATTAACCTTTTTTATAGCTTAATTCTAACTATCCCCGTCGAAATCATGTCATTTTTAATTTATTTTATTCTTTGTAACACAATGGTCTTAATTATCACTGCGTTTGAAATCTAGTATTAACTAACCATCAATTTAACGACTAGGCAGCTAGTCAGTAAGTCAGTTAGCCATCGAGCCAGCTTATTAAGTAAATGGCTATTTATTGATAGGCAGCAGCATGATTTAGTTAGAACTTTTTATACGAGTAATTACAATCAGCTGGCACCACTGTGGTGGCTACCATGACGTTCGTTCGTTCTTTTATATCAGTTCTGGATGCCATCAGCTTCTAATACGCGACCTCTCTGTAATACGAGTATCGCTTAGTTCAAGCTCCAATCACCTCTCGTTGGCTGGTTCGGTGTAATCTAAAGTGGCAAACAAGTTGTGCAAAATTATCTTCTAATAATGGTGTTAATGATTAATAAGTTTTAATTTTTTTTTTCTGTTGTTACAATGGTTCGTTATGTTAACTATCGAATGACGTGCTGGCATTCCATTTAAGCTGCCATTAAGCCCTGCATCAGTCTTAAGTAGATCTATAATCGGCCAAACTAAAGTAGGCGGAACCACCACGGCTTGACATGCAACTAAATGAAACTTAAATTGTGGCATATTGTTATGTAAGAATGTGGGAGTATGGATCGTACTTACCAGTGCATAGGTGAAGAGAGGTATACGGTAAAATTTAAAGATATAGGTTGAGAGCTTGGGTACAAACTAGTTGCGTAATGAAATAGTCTAGACTGGTTAATTTAAATGAAATTTTGACTGCATATATATATTTGACAACTTGGTCGACCGTGGCATGATGGGTAGAACACGCGACTATCATGCGGGTTATCCCGGGTTCGATTCCTGTTTCCAGTCATCTAAATTTTTTTTCATTGGTGGCGCTGTAGATGTTGTCGACAGAAACTTCGAAAGATTCGCATTCGTCGTTAAAAAGTAGGTGCCGTTAGTTGTAAATCTAAATGTAAAAAGCGTGTTAATTCTCATTCATAGGGTGTACATGGAAATTAAGTTTTTTTTTTAAGAAAAGATATTTGAGTATAGTAAAAAACTATAAAACACATATTTTGGCACCAAACCACCTTGATACGCCACCTATAAGCCGTAAGCCGTTAAACACATTCACTTATATACACCACCTTTGAAGTACAGATTAAGTTAATGGTCGACAATAGCCAGCAGCCACATGTAAATCTACCTTGCTCTCTAGAACATAATAGTAATATTCCCACATTATAACAAATTAATGATTCTTTAACTCATTCTTCATCAGCTTAATCTTTTAAAACTCAAGTTGTTAAATTTTAAATACATAAACGAACGCAATGACAACCTTCACAGTGGCATCCGATAATGTATTTCCTAGTCTTACCTTACCTACAGCAACTACAACAACAAAAGTAGTTGGCTGGCGATCGTCTCGAACGCACGCAACAATTACCCAAAATGATCAAAGTTATCAAATCTTCTTAGCACAATTTTCATAAGTTGTGTTACTATCTGCGACTGTGACATGCAATCACAACACACAAAATCTACAAGAAATTTTCCATAAATAAACTTGTATTTAAAATAATTAAATGATACATCAAAACAACACCAGGCCTCCGTCTGTACAACATAAATTAAAACTCTACGGCTATTTACTTACTGAATTTTTTTTCGAGTTTGTGTTAAACCTTATAGCAATAATAGTTAAAGGTCATGTGGATCATTACTTTTTAGTCTTTACAGTAAACATGACACAGTCCAAAACTTGTCCCAACTCTGTATGTTCAATTTCCTACATTAAGTTTCTATAAATTTATTTAATTAATAAACAAATGAACAGACGGACGGACGGTACGGCACGATGAGCAGACGGCTATTTGACAATGTCATCAATGATGATGATGATGGCGATGACGGCTGCTTACAGTACCAAGAGTTTGCTTCATTTGATGGGGCTGTTTCAAATTACATGCGATCTTATCAGCGGTAGATAAAAACGTGTAAAGAAGTGAAACACGCCTTGTGTCCAAAAACCTCACCTGTTGTTTGCAGCCACTAATGGGGTGGTTCATTAGCATTATGAGACAATTAAATGACAATTTTAAGATTTGTGTGCAAATAACACTAAGTGCAGTAGACCTGAGTTGTGAGTAACATTCGTACTAGGGTGGCAATTAAATTGTTATGGAAACATACGTACTTTTTAGAACTTACATATAGATACTGCACGGGTCAAATAGATTAAATCCATATAAAATAAAGTTGATTATGTTTTTAAAATTCCTGTTAGGTTATACAGACTATTAATGATAAAGAATCTCCTATGTAAAGAAAACAAAAAACATGCTTAGTAAAATAATATATCTGAAACCACCACTGAATTGGCTACACTTTCATAAAGAATACACTCCAAACACTTGAATAGTAGCACCTCGTCAAACACGTAACTATTAATAATAATCCTTAAATTACATTCTTAAAGATGAATAAATAAAGAAATACAGTGATAACTAAATTAATTCATTTATAACACAGTGCAACACATTTTTTCCGGGGTGAACCGAACGATAGCATTTGACTTCAGTAACAAAACCTTAAATCTCCATATTGCTACTACGTCACAAGTTTTTTCTACAGCAGTTTGAAATTTGATATTTTTGATTTAAAGTAGAATCAAAAAATATGAAAAATCATGTGTAAAAATACATTTGGGATAGTTTATGTCTGCGGAGACCTATATTATAAATTTCCGGTGAATATTTCTTCGAAACATTTAACCCTGTAGCTCCCACCCGAATGAAACATTTTAGGCCCAGTTTTGGAAAACAACATAAACGCCAACTTTGGGGGAAGGTCAAGAACTGGAATCATCGATAGAAGTATTCTCCGAAAAATTGCACTAAGAGCCACCGAAGAGGTGGGAGCAGTTTTGCTTATCTTAGAACTTAAACACCGATTAGATAAAATAAGCTCGCATAACTTTCAGATTGATAGCTCTTAAACTACCGCTGTAATCTTGATGGAAGACAGACGGACACCCCAAAAAAAGGGGAGTTTGTATGGGAGGTGGGAGTGGTTCTTGGTCGATCTTGCTCATCTTTCAACTTAATCTTCGCTCAAAGAATAGAAGCTTTCATACCAAATTTCAAATCGATAGTTCTAAAAACTTCAGCTCTAATTCGTGCCCGATCTTGCTCACCTTAGAACTTAACCTTCGCTTAGAGAATAGAAGCTTGCATACCTAATTTTAGCTTGATAGCTCTTAAACTACAGCTGTTATCGCAGGGTCAGTCCCCCAAAAAGGGGACAGTCGTACGTACATCTTTAAATCGTCTCAGAATTCCACGCTGATCTTTATACAATCACCCTTAGGGATGATAGTATATATCATCATAGGAGAACCAGTACAGAAATTTCAGTCCTACGTACATCTTTAATCGTCAGATTTCGACGGTGATCATCATACCACCACACTTAAGTATGATGGTATATATCATTTAATACGAGAACCAGTAAAGAAATTTCAGTCAGGTAAACTGACTGATATATACATATAAGATATTGTTTAAGTCCAGAGTTATTGAAATTGACCGATTAAAATTATTAAATTTATAAAAACTTAAAAAACTTAAACTTAATTTCCCTTTGCACCCCATGAATGAGGTATGGGATAGCTTCTCGCGTTGTTGTGAATTAACACGCTTTCTATTTTTAGATTCACAACTAACGGCAGAAACTGTTGGAGTTGCAAAAATATTGGGGGAGGGTCATACATTACACCCCTTTAGGGTCGACTCCTTGGCAAATAGAGCGATGGGAGAAAATTTTATAAAAAAAAATTTCTATATGGGTGTCCCCTAAGGGGGTGAAGATGGGGGTTAGGTATTTTTGGGAATAATGTAAGGAGGAAAAAAATGCTGGGGGTCGGTCATTCATTTGAACACTCTAGGGGCGATTCCGTGGCAGTTGTGGGCCTTGTTTTTCCCCAATACGAAAAGTTTCTCGGTAAAAACCGGGGGCTCGATTTTGATTTTTGACCCATACTTTCTTGGGCAAATTTCCTTAAATAACCGCTTAGTCAGCAAAAAATTTACCTTCTCTAATGTCTATATAATTTTATATGTATCAAAATGTTGCAATCTTAAAGCCTTAAAGTGGTCCCCATACATTTTTATATTTTTTGTGAAATTATCTCATACCGCTCCTATGGAATTTTCTAGAGGGGTAAAATGTATGAGGGGGTGAAGATGGGGTTTAGGTATATTTGAGAAAAATGTTAGGAGGAAAAAAAGACTGGAGTTCGGTCATACATTTAAACCCTCGAGTGGCAATTTCGTTGTTGTAGATTTTTTTCCCAATACGAAAAGTTTCTAATCAAAAACCGGGGGCTCGATTTTGAGTTTAGACCCATGGTATTTTAGCCAATTTTTCTTAGAATTCTTCGTAGATCATGATTTTGATAACCGCTTGGTTGCGAAAAAAAAATTGATCCACTCTAATAATGATGTATACGATAGAACAGATAATGAATAAATATATGACTCATTATTTTGTTATATGTTTACCTCTATGTTTGTTATATAATTGAACTCTATAAAAACTTTAATTTCTTCATACTTATGGAGTTTATTTTACTAGGTCACACCTGTCTTTTTTCTAAAAAGTTTTTCATTAAGAAAAAGGTAATTTTTTGCCAGAAGCATTTAACTATAATTGTGGACTTTCTACGGAAAATTTTACAGAAAGTCAAAATTTAATTTAAATTTTTTTTTAACCTGAAAGTCAAAATTTGCTAAAATCTCAAATTCTTAAGTTCACACCCGTAATTGTCTTTTAATGGACATTCTTAGCAGAAATCAAGTTATTTCAGTGTCTACCTGTTACTAAACTTTTTAACCTAAACATTCTTGGTTATCACAGCTCCTTTTTTAATAAAAAAAATTTTCTATTTATAAATTATAACCAAAAATGTGAGTAACATGGTCACACCCGTCACAATGGAATTGCGCATATATATATTTAAAAAATTTTAAACTTTTTTAAACTTTAAATTCTAAAAAATTACCATAGTTTTCAACAACTTCAAACCGCGAACGACGCGTCTATTTTCAATCGATAGAACCCATATTTTTGTCAATTTTTTTTGTCCTAACCCATCAAAAAATTAACGATTTTTTTTGGAAAATCGAAAAAAAAAAATTTCTAAGGGTTTACAATCTTCAAACCGCGATCGGCACGTCAGTTTTCAACCTATCGAGCTCATATTTTTGTCAATCTTTTTCTTAACCTAACCTCACATAAAACTAACTGGTTTGTTTTTGGAAAAATAAGGTCCGCCTTTTGTATCTATATTAAAATAATTTACATTAAAAAAATATGAGTATTTCCAGCGGAAGGACGGACGATTTTACAGTAAAAAATTGCTTTATTTTTAAATTTTTTTTCAACTTTACAAAAACAAACTATATATATATTGATGGAAAGCCTCTTGTTTCGAAACTGAGAAACTTAATATGTATCTGCGTAACCGTATTATAAGTGCGTAAAAGTACGAAAACCCGTTTTTTTTACCCGTAACTAATGATTTTGAGATTCTTGTAGCACTCAGCCGTTAGTCTCAAAATTCAAAAATATAAAATATGCATCAAAATTTGCATTTTTCATTAAAAAAACTGTACTCGGGAAATATATTTTTTTTTCATTTGATTTAAGAAAATTCAGTTCAATAAAATGACTTCGATAATAATTCACATGCAACAGCTTTTTAACTCCCCTTCCTGCACTAAAATTAGCTTTTATATCCCCTGGATATATGTGTAAAAATGTTGTGTAAATACAAATATTGTCATAGTTTTGAAATAGTTGTTCATCAAAAACATGCATTTATTGTAAAATTTGCTAAAATATGCGCATTAATATGCAAAAATACATATTTTTTGCAATAACAAATGGATGCAATTTTAAGGGAAATTTCATGATTCGTAAAGATAACTTAACCGTTTCCATTTTATGATGTCCATTAAAAATATGCATTTACATAATATTCTTTGCCCTAATTATGTATATATAAATGTAAATTGACTTTGCCTTCTACTGACTGATTAATTCATAACATCGATTTATTTTCTTATACATCAATCTGTGTTAATAACTTTGTTCTCACTCTTGTAATGACACAATTATTTATTTCTTCATGTAAGCCACTATTTACAAATGTGAGAAATTCCTCTATAAATTATAGAAATCCAATGTATATAATGCCACCCAAGGGTGCATTACAGTCATGATCACACGCATTTACACAATTCGCCAGCAATCAACCTTTCACAGCGGCGTGCAAGTGAATTATGAGTTGTCACCTTATTGAAAATAGTATAATAGCAATCACTGACACTTTAACAGGGGAATTTTATATACATAGATTGGTAGACGAATGATTTATACGATAGTGGTTATAGATTTTTTAATTTATTTATATTGTTTTTGCAAATGAAAAAAAATTTCAAAATTTAAGTAATGTTGCCGTATATATGTATTACACATATCAATCTATGTTGAAAAACAGTTTTTTTTCCTATTTCGGTTATTATTAATAATTCATTTCCTATCCTAAAGTATCTATCAAGTGTTTATTGCGATGTTACACTAGCTTTGCCAACTGCTGGGTATCATCTTTGTTATATATTTCATTATGTTGAATAGAGTCTCAATTCTTTAGCTTTTGCACAGGTGGCAAACCTGTGAGAATATCAATCGCAGTAGTAGCCATTGATAGTTGAAATCTATTAGTACGAAATAAATTACATTACATTGTTACCGGATATGATGATTTCAATAAAGTAAAATTGAAACTGCAATAAAGAATGTTTTATGATTTCACTATTCACTTCAAAAAAAATTAATTTAGTATTTCCTTCACAATGTAATGTTACAAAATCGTATTTTTAAAAATTTTTCCATATGTAACATATTACAATATTGAAAGTCTATTTGTGTATTATTCATTATTACTAATCGTATAGAACCTCTATTACTTTTATTAAAACTTTACTACGCAAATGTTTTTTGCTTATTGTTTATATGTATTGAAATGCAATTAATTGTTGTGGCTTTCCTTGCATACCTTAAAATCATATCAACTTACATTTCAAAAGCATTTAAATGTACAATTGCGACACATGTTACTCATGTAGCGCCAGTGAATGTAGTAAGTATGTCGTTTTTTAAGGATTAAACGCTTTTACTTACAATTTCCGTATTAAGACAAAATTGTTAGAGAATGTTGTTTTAGAAAACACTTTTAAACCATTTTTGCGTTTTTTCGGCCACTTCAATACTGCATTAAGAAAACTTTTCTATGCTCTTAAAAGAACAAACACTGTTAAAACGACATTACAATGTAATTGCCAGCAATAAAAATTCCTACTTAAGTGTTTCACACCAAGAATGTAGTTGCACCTCTTTCCTGATTTGTCGTTGACAGTAACATGTCACAGGTTTAGTTGTTACTATCTCTTCGTCTCCTCTCTCTCTCCTCTCTTTTTACCACCATTAGTTTTCATTAACAATTAAGACAAGAAAACACTTGCCTTTTTTTCTAAAATATGTGCTAATATATTTTTGTAAACTATATATGTTTGTACTTATATTTGCCCCTAGGAATTTGACTCGTTTACCAATGTAAAACCAATTACACTGCATTGCCGCCGCTACTTTGTTGCACTTTATTTGGTATAACTTTGAGAGAATTCCTTTGACCATAATTGCCCATTGTAGTTACTTAGATAAATGCTCTGCCAGCTGACTTTCTTTTAGTGCAGCTATTCTCGCAATGTTGTTTGTTGCGCTCCTCGTTTTTTTTTGTTTTATCTGCTGATATTGTTACAATTTATCAGTCTGTAATGTGTAAGACGTTGCTAGGTTTAATGGAGCGTAATCAATAATCCAATTAAGTGTAATTATTATTATGTTTATATTGTGTGTATGTATGTGTTCCTGATGTACCTGTGAGCACATTACTGCGAGGATTGTATGATGACTATGCCGAATGTAAAACGAGCGGATAATCAATAAATCAATGATGATCAATAAATCAAAGATGGGCTCAAGTGTAATAAGACTATACCATAGAAAAAAAAAGGTATGATCGAGATATGTTCTGAGAAAATGTTGGGTTTGCAAAAATATTGAGGGACGGTCATACATTACACCCCTCTAGGGGCGCCTCCGGACAGAAAAAGCGGTGGAGCAAATTTTATAAAAAAAAAAAATTCTGAAGATGGGGGCTAGGTATGTTTGGGAAAAATTTTAGGAAAGATAAATGAATGGGGATCGGTCACACATTCGAGCCCTCTAAGGGCTATTACGGGGCAGTTGCGGGGCTTGTTGAGAATTTTTTTCATTAATACAAAAAGTTTCTCGTTAAAAGCCGGGGGGCTCGATTTTGATTTTAGTTCCACGGATTCTTAGCAAATTTCCTTAGAATTTTGATAATTGCTTGATCGATAAAAAGATTGACCCACTATAGTATATATACAGACAGGCGTGACATTCAACTACGTTACTGGATTATAACTGCGTAAAGATACGAATACCCGGTTTTTACACCGTTACTCGAAATTTTTGAGATCCCAGTAGGAAGTTCCGTCATACACGACTTTGTCGTCAACGCTGTCCTTAAGACAAATGTGAAAAATGTATGTACTTGGCGTCAAAACACTCGGTTAACGACAAGCTGACCGACAAAATACTAATGTTGTCGTGCATCAAACACAATCAACAGAATCTAAAGCGCCCCATAGACGAGTACTGCCGCTGGAACGGCAATATATGTGTATTGGTAAATTTGGGAGAACATGAGAATGTATTTGTCACACAGGCAATGCAGTATGAAAATCAAAACAGTTTTGATTTTCAAAGTGAACACCTATCAATCAGATGAACTTTGTGTATTTTTTATATTTCAAATATGTCAAATTCTACAAAATTATTTTATGAATGTGTAAACAACGAAATTTAAAAATTTCTTAGTGTCCAAAATAAAAAGCAGAAATGGAAAAACGATTAATTCAATAAATTAAAGGTTTGTATCAGTCCTCATCGGCATTGTGCAACATACTTTTGAAGGAAAAGCTAACATGTTCCTGTTTCAAATTTCAAAATACAGCAATGATTTATAAGTGTGTATCGAAACTTTCAATCACATACGTACACAAGGGGTTCATCGGCATGAACTGCGGCAGTACTCGTGTATGGGGCGCTTAAGGAAGAAAAATGTAAAATATTGATTGTACTTGTCGTCAAAACACTCGGTTGACGACAAGCTGACCGACGTTGTCATCCATCAGGTCGTGCATGATAGTGTGGCCGACATGTCGCTTGTATATGCATCAATGAAAAATTGACCGACATTGTCGCTCATCAGGTCGTGCATTACAAAGCGGACACTTGTATAAAAATTTCGTCGACAATTTGTAAGGACGGTCCCCTAAATGTCATCAACGATTTAATATAGTCATGCACCTATCCTTGAGGATGTCTTGCAGACACTTCCTACTGAGATGTTTGGAAAATTTCGAAAATAGATTCCTATTGTATTAAGCAATACCTCCCAAAATTATAGTTTAATTTCTCAGGTATTTCGACTTCATTCTTTATACAAGTAAACTGCAGCCCAATACAACCACAATATGAGTTTGTGTTGGAGAGTTACTCTCTTCCCTCTCTCGTTGTTATTGTTTATAGTTTTGTTATATAGTTTTTCATAACTATGAACAAACTTATAATATAGAAACCCAGGAAATAATTGATAAATATTACTGCCGTGGGCGTGGCAATGTACATTAACATATTTAAATAAATTTTTACCAAAAAATTTAATTTATTTTACAGTTTGTTTTCGTTCAATGTATGAGCTTCGTACCCTTCAACACGCTCTCGAACTGAGTCATGGGTATACTCATTTTGTTCTTAAATTTAAAACGCCAGAAGCAGACGTGGTGGCAAAGATATTTATGACGATTTAAAGATGTTCGGCTGGCTTTCCGACCGTCCGCCTGTCTGTCTGTCCTTGCGATTAATGCCGTAATTTAAACGATATCGATGAAATCTTGAATGCAGCTTATATCCTTAAAGCGGAGGTAAAGTTCTAAAATGATCAAAATCGGTCAAAAACCACACCCACCTTCCATACAATCACCCATTTTTGTCTGTCCCCACGGTAACAGCAGAAGTTTAAGAGATATTGAGCTATAATTTGGGGTGCAAGCTTCTTTCCTCAAAGCGGAGGTTAAGTTCTAAGATGAGCTAGATCTGTCAAAAACTACTCCCACATTTCATACAAACTGCCCTTTTGGGTGACTGTTTTCGTAATTACAACCGTAGGTATTGCACTGTGCTTTAATCGATGGTAACATAATTTGCTTTTTATAGCTTATCATCCATATTGATTAACATTGATTAGTCACACATTAATATACAATCTTCGTTTCGAAAGGCCCATCTGTTCTATTGAAAGGTGCCTTGTAAAGTTCTTAGCAAAAATTATGCACATATAATCGATACATTTAACTGGCAAAATAACTGTTAATCAGTTAAACACCTTACTCCACATCTTTTCATAATTTATGTGCTATAAAAATGATGATATCGCTGCCACTGTATTCCCATATGTATATCACAGTAAAAAATCACCATTGTGAAACAATTAAACACCACAATTTATGACCATAATAATATCGTATTTCATAAAAACTGTATCACGATTAATAGTAAAATTATAATGGACATACATATGTACAATAATGAAAGCTATATCTTAACTACATAAAAAAACAACAAACACTTTCGAGATCATAGCACAGGCACCTAGGTGCCAGCCAGTCAGCCCACACCATTGATCATAAAAGCCAAGTGTTGAGCCTCACACACACACAGCCACACAAACAACTACCAAGAATTATTTAATTGAATCATTTAGCTGCAGTCAATAATTATATTCTAATATATTGTGAAATGTTATGATTAATGGTTATCGATTAAAACAAAATAACAATTTATGCTATAACAACAACTAAAACTACAACAACCCATTAACTTAACACATTAAATGATCGTTATACAACAGAATGCCTGCCCTGCCAATTTAATCGTGTTGTCGCTGTTTGTTTGCTATCATCGAACCGATTAAACATATGTAAATATGTTATATGCTACTTGTACATATGTAACTATATATTAAACGGACTGTTTAAATATGTTAATAGATATTCAAATGAATATTCAACGGAAATATTATGCAAATTTATGAGAGGGGATCTACACATAATAATGACAACTTTATAAACTAGTGCAGATATGATGACTCTGTCATCGCGCGATGGCAATGAAATATTTCTCTCACTTCAGTTTAGCATATGTTTGTTGGCGGCGGGTTTTTGATTTAATGTCATTTGAGGGTTTATATAACATTGTTGTCGAATGTGTCATAAAAGTAATTTCAGATGTAATTTTCCCAAGAGAATATAATAATCAGATAATTTCCATAACATTTCGATTTGAAAGAAAATAAACTGAGCTCCAAGTTTTTAATAAATTGCGATAAAATGTAAAATACAAGGTGGGGGAATGGGTTGTGGCAAAAATATAAAAGGTAAAATGTCTCATAGCACTCGACACTACAGATATGAAAATGTAGATGACATTTTTATTTACGTGAAGTGGGCGGAAGGGGCATTGGACAAGGGACCAGGACATCCGGAAATATGCAAAAGTATGTTTTTTTTAGAACAAGATATTAACAAATGGGTAAGGTATTTATATGTTTCATACTCTTACAAGTGTTTTGACACCTATTTGTGAGAGCATATTTTTGCATATTTTACCCATAAAGTCATATTTTAGCATATTTTTGTTTTAAGAGCATATTTTTTAAAAAAAAATTTGATTTTTTGAAGAATATTTCATATATTGAAGAGATTATTTTAAAAAATATATAATATAAAAAAACAAATTTTATATTTTTCACATTAATTTTTCGTTCCTAAAAACAACGAAATCTTTGCTTCTTTGCTTTTTTCAAATGTAACAGCTAAATCTGTTGAAGGTGAGAAATTAACAATACATGCAGCTGTATTAGAAATTACTAATTATTCGACAACTGTTCGGCTGTGTGACGACGCCATCAAAAATCTGGACGTCAATTTCGATAAGAATGGTGTTTTGCTCTTATAGTAGCATTTTATCCGAAAGTGACGATTGTGTATGTATTAAGAATTTATATGAAAACATGAATAAAGCTATTGCTAAGTCAAGAAGGTATTTTTGAAAGAGTGGAAATTTTTAAACAAATGTTTCTGTGACTGATTTTTTGATTTTAAGTGCATATTTTATGATTTTAAGAAAATATTTTGTTTTTTAGGACATATTTTAAGTGCATAAAACACGATTTCTGTGCATATTTCCGGTTGCCCTGGTCTTTACCAAATTACAAAAATGCAATGACCGATTTTTTTCAAAAAATCTAGTTGACTGAAAAACATTTTAAGTTATATCTTAAGTTATCAAGACGGTGGTACTTTATTTTTACATAATCTAAGACTTCTAAGTAGGGCAAGAAATTTTATGCAAATTTACATTTTTTCTGGACATCCTAAAATATAAAGGGTTGTTATCTTTACGAATCATGAAATTTCCTTTAAAATTGCATTCAATCGTTTTTGCATATTTATGTGCATATTTTAGCAAGTTTTACGGTAAATGCATGTTTTTGTTGCATAATTCTGATTTTTTGATTGACAACCAGTGCAAAAAGTAAAATGCCTTCAACTTTTAATGGGATATCATAAAGTAAAAGTTGCTTTATAATTGCCACACAATATTCAGCTGAACCACAAATTTTTTTTAACAAAAATCTAGTTGACTGAAAAACATTGAATTGAACTTATATCCTAAGTTGTCAAGACGGTGGCACTTTATTTTAATATTTTAACATAATCTTACACTTATAAGTAGCGCAAGGAAATTTATGCAAATTCATATTTTTTCTGGACATCCAAAAAAAAAGAAACGGTTAAGTTAGCTTTACGAATCATGAAATTTCCTTTAAAATAGTATTCAATCGTTTTTGCATATTTTGCATATTTCACGAAAAATACGTATTTTTGCATATTTATGCGCATATTATAGCAAATTTTACAATTTAGCGCTAGAGTTTCCTCATCCATTCTCAAGACACGGCCTAGCCAGCGTAATCGTTGCACTTTGATTCGCTTGACCACATCAATGTCGTAGTATAACTCGTACAGCTCATGGTTCTGCCGAATCCTGAACTCGCCGTTTACGCAAATGGGTCCATATATTTTGCGGAGTATTTTTCTCTCAAACACCGCCAGATGAGTTGCATTCGCCTGTGTAAGCACCCAAGATTCGGTAAAGTTGGACTTTGGTGGTTCGAGATAGGGTGGTGTTTACGATGTGCTCGCGTTGTCCAAAGAAACACCTGTTGGCGAGCACTATTCTCCATATTTATATCTAGGCTGACACTGTTGTTTTTGTCCAAGGCAGATCCGAGGTAGATGAATTCATCCACTATTTCAAAGCAATAGTTCTCAACGTTCACGCTGCGTCCCCAACGGGTGGACACTTTGTTTGATGATACCATACTTCGTCTTGTTCCCATTCACCGCCAAAACCCATTTTCGCTTACTCTCTTTCAACAGATGAGAAGACAGCAGTTACCTCTCGCACCGTTCGACCCATAATGTGATCATCGGTATATGCAAGCAGCATGTGATTCTAATAAAATATGGTGCTACCATGTTTACCGCTGCTTTCCTTAACACCCTCTCCATCACTATGTTGAACAGTATGCATGACAAACCATCACCCTGTCAAAGACCTCTCGTCGTATAGAATGGCGCAGATAGATCCTTGCCAATCCGAACATAAGATTTGGTATTAGTAAGGGTACACAGGGATGAATATAATCGCAGGGATACGGAACTCAGACGTGGCACTCAGAAGGCAGCTTTGTAATCGACAAAGAAGTCTTAAGTGTGGATTTTCTTCTCATGGGTTTTCTCCAAAATCTGTCGTAGTGATCCGTCATGCATTTGCCTGGTCTAAAACCGCACTGATATGGTCCAATCAGATTTTCCACAATTGGCTTTAGACGTTCACACAGTATGTTAGACAGGACCTTATACGCACCCACCTTAAACAACTCAGCTGGAAGACCATCAGCCCCAGCGACTTTATTGTTCTTTAGGCGGAATATGGCAATTTTTTATCAAACTTGGCTCGGAGATCGACACACGATATTATCGTCTGGGATTCTTCAGTAGCCAAGTTTTCAGACATTAATAGGCTGCAGAAGTGATCTATCCATATTCTCGGAATGAGTAACGAGATGACCATCCTTGTCTTTACAGAAGGGAAGACCTGTTACATGTACCCTACCTTTTATCTTCTGGTAGAATTTTTGGGCTTCACACCTGTTCCTGTTCAATGCACACATTATTCTACCCTCTTTTTTTCTCCTGAAGGGTCGAGTCGCCTCCCGCCTCTTCTTCCTGTACATTTCATGAACAGCTCGTGTTGCCATTGGCTGCAGTTTGGACCTGCATGCAGCATCTTGTTCCCGGTGGCATTGCGGCATTCGTCATCGTACCAGACCTGATCGTTTAAGGGCTTCACATACTCCAGTACGGACCGCGCAGTCCTTTCCATCGAGTGGGCAATATATTTGCATTGCACGCTAGTATTTTCGGGTGTTGGAGCATTACGAAGTAGTTGAGTAAGTTGGTTAGAATAGGCGTTGGCTATCTCCGTGGTTTGCAGTTAAGCGATGTCCTGCTTTCTCTGTGCCTGGTTACGCAGGGTTTTAGCCCTGCTTAGCCTGGTAAGCGCCTTCAGTGCAGTGAGGTGGTGATCCGAGTTGATGTTCGCACCCCTGATCATTCGTACGTTTAAGATACTTGACGTGTGACTTCCATCAAATACCATGGGATCTATTTGGTTGTTCGGAAAATATTCACGTTGCACGTTTATCATAGGTGAATAATATTTGGCACATCTCACAGTCTCTTTAAATGACCCCAATTTCTAACATTTGGTTAAAATCTGTGAAAGGATTCAAGGACCCGCCTTAGATCCTGAAAAATTAAATATCATAGTAGACACACCAAAGTCGGCATATCCATTGATTCCATTAATCTATGACTTAACCTAAAATTTGGTCAGTGTCGGACAAAGGATTCAATGACCTCTCTTAGATCCCGAAAATTAAAATTTCATAGTAGGCATACCAAAGTTGACATATCCATTGATTCCATCAATCTATGACTCAATCTAAAATTTGGTCAATGTCGGACAAAGGATTCAAGGATCTCTCTTAGATCCTGAAAATTTAAATTTCATAGTAGGCATACCAAAGTCGGTATATCCATTGATTTCATCAATCTATGACTAAAACTACAGTTTGGTCAATAATGGACAAAGGATTCAAGGACCTCTCTTAGAATACACAATCAAAAAAAAAACACCGAAAACTGTGAGGCCGCTTTGTTCTATTGAAGATAACTCAACATCGCATATTTCCGCAGCTGAAATTTACATCATATAATCTGTAAATATTGGTAAACATTTTACAACAAATTTGGTTGTCAACTTCGATCGACTTCGCAACTAAAACTCTAAGTGAAATTTAAGTCTACACACGAGTTAGTACTGAAATAGGCACATATAATAAATTTATTAAATAAAATAGTTTAAGTTTTTAATTCTTTTAAATAATAGTTAATACCTTTCTTTACAATAATTAATTCTTCCATTGTTTAAGCAATCTTTTTTACGTTTTATTTTGGACCTTCACTTGACTGTTACTCAGGACATCCGCCAGTTGAATAGTGGCAACTGGTCGGTATAGAGTTCTAACATTCCAAGTGCATATTTTCAAGTCATGGTCCTTAAAACGTTTGCGGTGGTCGTCAACATTTTGGGGGCTTCTTTTTCTCTTATTTCTCATTTTATTCACTGCCATTATACTTGTGGCGGGTGGCAATCCCAGCACAAAATACCCTTGACACAGTGATATCTCGTCAGTTTAACACTTTAGATTAACAAATAACTTATTTCTGAAGTTCATAATAATGTTTTTTTTTTTATTTTATATGTAGTATAAGTTTGTAAGTTATCTTAATTGAGGTTTGACTTTATTATGAACAAGCGGTCATAAAATATGTTTGTCCACAACTGTGGAAAATCATCACAATCTGTTAAAAATTATACAAGTTACAATATTTTTGTCCACATCTGTGCAAAATTATTAAAAATTATACAAATTATAAAAATTTTAAATAAATATAACATATTAATTATATAACTTATTATATATATAAATTAACAATGACATATACTCATTAACATATCTTAAATGGTAAAATGATAACAGATAAAAAAGTAAATAAATTATAATACGATTACTTCATGATATTAGAGACGAGGTGTAATAAAATATATTTATAATTTGGTCCACATCTGTGCATATTTAATATGATACTGCTTTAATTTATATAAATTAAAACAAATTAATTAAATAAGATATGTTTATAAATTAAATAACTAATAATTTATAATACCAATAACTACAAATAACACTTACCACTTTTTTCTCTCTTTCTCTTTCTGCAGCTTTCAACCATAAACCATGGGTACCATTGCCAAACTCTCAATTGTCAAGGGACAACAACAGGAATTCATACCACGACATTTGCATCGAATCTTTGAAGAGAATGTCGTTCATCATTCGCATAAAACAGCTCTCATCCACTATAACGAAGCCACAAATGCGGCAGACATACAACATCAATTACCCCGCCAGACATCGTATTTGAATATGAATCAACGAGCCAGTCAATGTGCCCGTCTTTTGGTACGCGAAGCAACACAACGTTTTTTGCAGCCCAACGCAGATGGTGACTTCATTATTGCTGTTTGCATGCAGCCCTCGGATGATTTGGTAACGACCCTTATGGCTATATGGAAATCAGGCGCTGCTTATTTGCCCATAGATCCCGCGTTCCCCACAAATCGTATACAACACATCCTCAAGGAATCCCGACCGATATTGGTAGTGCATGATGATAGTGTGGACAAGACACGATTTGGTACTCAAGTAGCCACCTTGAGTATATCTGAGTTGAGTCGCAACTCCATGCAATTGGAGGAGGGTAATTTGATGGCAGCCGAAATGTTAGGAGGTGGTGTAAGCAATTTGGCTATAGTGCTTTACACCTCGGGTAGTACAGGCATACCAAAGGGGGTGAGATTGCCACATGAGGTCATCTTGAATCGTTTACAATGGCAGTGGACCACCTTCCCCTATTCACTCACCGAAACAGTGGGAGTCTTTAAGACTGCTCTTACATTTGTTGACTCAGTGGCCGAATTATGGGGTCCTTTGCTATGCGGTAAGTTGTTTTGATCCTTATCATTAATTTCTTAATGTGATGCATAACCCATCTCCTTTATAGGTTTGGCTATTTTGGTGGTGCCCAAGGCCATAACTAAAGATCCCGAACGTTTGGTAGAAATTCTGGAAAAGTACAAAATTCGCCGTCTCGTGTTGGTGCCCACTCTATTGCGTTCCTTGCTCATGTATTTGAATTTAGATGGCAATCGCTCTAATAGTGAGAGCAAACTTTTGTTTAATCTCCAGATATGGGTGTGTTCGGGTGAACCCCTACCCGTATCGCTGGCCAGTAACTTTTATGATTACTTCCAAGAAGGCACCCACGAGCTATACAATTTCTACGGTTCTACTGAGGTAATGGGTGATGTCACCTATTTTACGTGTGAGAGTAAAAAACAGTTGCAACACCTTGACCGCGTGCCCATTGGTATACCTGTGACCAATACTGTGGTCTATTTGTTGGATGCGGATTATAGACCTGTGAAAAATGGGGAGATTGGAGAGATTTTTGTATCGGGTTTAAATTTGGCCGATGGCTATGTAAATGGACGTGACAAGGAGAAATTTGTGGAGAATCCTTTGGCGGTAGAGTTGAGTAAGTTAAAGCAATGTCAATATTGTAGGTATACCATTGTGACTAGGGCAAGGAATCTTATGCAAATGCATGTTTTTACTGGACATCCTAAAATGGAAACGGTTAAGTTATCTTAACGAATCATGAAAGTTCCATTAAAATGGCATCCATTTGTTTTTGCATATTTTGCATATTTTACGAAAAATACGCTTTTTTTCAATATTTATGCGCCTACATGGTAAAATCGGCAAGGGGGTGACAAATCTGTTGCAGGTGACTTGTTTATTGAAGTTTATTAACGAAGTAATTTTATGTGAAGTAATACAAAAATTAGAAGAGCATAATTCTTTGAAAGATGCAGTAGCTTCGATAAATTAGTCTATGAAGAATGTAAGTAATGTAAATGTTCGATTTTCAATAATTGTATATGAACATATACAAAAATTAATTGTTTTCTGCATTTTTTTGACAGATTATATGCAATTTTTATGTACGAGGGCTGCTATATATATTTCTGGCCTAATAATGAAAATGCGAAAATTTATCATCAAAAATTGTTTTATTGTTTTTCAAAGTATTCTCCAGCCTGATTTATACACTTTTGCATGCGCTCAAACCAATTGTCGAAGCACTTTTTCCACTCCGATTGAGACACCTCCTAAACATGGTTTTTGAACGCTTCAACAGCATCTTCTGGGCACGAAAATCGTTGATCACGCATTTTTTTTCTTGATGTGCGGGAATAAAAAGAAGTCGTTGGGTGCCAAGTCAGGGCTGTACGGCGGATGACCCATCAATTCGACGTTTTGGCCGGTCAAAAAGGCGCTGGTTTGAGCCGATGTGTGAGAGCTCGCGTTGTCATGGTGAAGAATGATTCGTCTTCTCTTGTTTGTTTTTCGAATTTTTCCGAAGACTTCAGGCAAACAAATTGTGGTGTACCACTCAGAATTGACCGTCCTTCGTTGCTCAAGCGGAACAGTCGCCACATGACCAGTTTTGCCGAAGAAACAGGCGACCATTTGCTTCGAAGTGCTTCTTCCACGAACAACTTTCGTTGGATTTGGCTCGTCTTCGAAGACCCACACGGTCGATTGTTGTTTTGTTTCGGGCTCATACGCATAGATCCTAGATTCGTCACCTGTGACGATCTTATGAACATCTTTTGAAGCACCGCGATTGTATTTTTTCAACATTACTTTGCACCAATCGACACGAGCCTTTTTTTGAGCGATTGTCAAATTGTGCGGGATCCAACGACAACAAACCTTTTTTACGGTCAGGTGTTGATGTAATATCGAATGTATGCTGGTGGGAGAAATGCCCAAGGATGCCTCTATCTCCCGGTATGTCACATGACGATCTTGCATTATTAGTTCACGCACGGCATCAATGTTCTCTGGCACAACGGACGTTTTTGGACGACCTTCACGGAATTCGTCGTTGAGCGAACTGCGACCACGATTAAATTCGTTACCAGTTTTTCACGGTGCTATATGATGGTGCTTGATCACCATACAAAGACTTAAGTTCATCGATGCACTCTTGTCTGGATAATCCACGTCGAAAGTTGTGAAAAATGATCGCACGAAAATGCTCACGTGTCAATTCCATTTTTTTAACGGAATTGAATTGTTCAAAGCTCTGTAAGTTTAACAATTCACGATTAAATGACAACACGTTCTGAGTGATGTTATGCTAAAAAATGTCAACCTTTCCAATGGAAATATCAGATTACACCTGGCAACACTTATTGTTGCCTAGGCCAGAAATATATATAGCAGCCCTCGTATAGTAAAATTTCGGAGATTTTTTTAATTGCATTTATTATGTGTTTTTAGTGCATATTTTTGAATTTTAAGTGCATTTATATGCACAGTAGCTTCGATAAATAAGTCTATGAAGAAAGCAAGTAATGTAAATGTTCGATTTTCAATAATTGTATATGAACATATACAAAAATTAGTTGTTTTCTGGATTTTTTTGAAAAATTATATGCAAATTGTATGTATAATAAAATTTGGGAGAATTTTTTAATTGCATATTTTTTGTGTTTTTAGTGCATATTTTTGAATTTTAAGTGCATTTGTATGCGCAGTATCTTCGATAAATAAGTCTATGAAGAAAGCAAGTAATGTAAACGTTCGATTTTCAATAATTGTACATGAATATATTCAAAAATGAATTGTTTTCTGCATTTTTTTTTTGCAAAATTATATGCAAATTGTATTTATAATTAAATTGTGAAGAATTTTTTAATTGCATATTTTATGTGTTGTTAGTGCATATTTTTGATTTTTAAGTGCATTTATATGCGTAGTAGCTTCGATAAATAGTCCATGAAGAAAGCAAGAAGTGTAAACGTTCGATTTTTAATAATTGCATATGAACATATGCAAAAATGAATTGTTTTCTGCATTTTTTTGCAAAATTCTATGCAAATTTTATTTATAATTAAATTGTGAAGAATTTTTTTATTGCATATTTTATGTGTTTTCAGTGCATATTTTTGAATTTTAAGTGAATTTATATGCGCAGTATCTTCGATAAATAAGTCTATGAAGAAAGCAAGTAATGTAAACGTTCGATTTTCAATAATTGTACATGAATATATTCAAAAATTAATTGTTTTCTGCATTTTTTTGCAAAATTATATGCAAATTTAATTTATAATAAATTTTGAAAAAAAATTTAATTGCATATTTTATGTGTTTTAATGTATATTTTTGAATTTTAAGTGCATTTATATGCGCATATTTTAGATTTTTTTAGTGCATAAAATTTCTTGCCCCAGTTAAAATATGTTGACAAAAGTTGATAGTTATGCGAGATAAGTGGAAGTCATTAAATTGCAATATAAAAAGCTGATATGTCCATATGTCTGAAAGAGATTCAAAACTTTGAACCTTCTTCCTGTAGGATTTTGAAAATTTGGCATATCAACTTTTTCCAAAATGGTACATGTATTGTACCTAAAAATACTGTTTATTGTACTAAAAAGTACTTTATTTGCACCAAGAAAATACTTTTTAGAAAATCGACTTGAAACATTTATTCCTTCCTAAAAGCGCTTTTTACTTATATAATTTTTTCTCCCTCCACCAGAATATTCACGCATTTACCGCACTGGCGATTATGGTTCCGTAGCCGATGGCTACATCATGTATGAAGGTCGAACCGACTCCCAAATCAAGATACGAGGTCATCGTGTCGATCTTTCCGAAGTGGAGAAAAACGTTTCCGAATTACCGCCCGTCGAGAAGGCCATAGTCCTGTGCTATCGTCCCGGTCAGGTCGATCAAGCTTTGCTGGCCTTTGTCAAACTGAGTGATGACTCACCACTCTTCAATGAAATCCAATTGGAGGCTAAATTGGCTGATAAATTAGCCGATTACATGATACCCCAAATAGTGTTGATCGATCAAGTGCCCCTACTGGTCAATGGCAAAATCGATCGTCAGGCCTTGCTCAAACAATACGAAACGGCCAATAACAATGAAGGTGACTCCAGTATCGTTTTGGATTTCGACTATTCACAAGTACCCGATGAACTGAGACAAGTGGCTGAAGATCTTTTTGAAACTGTGGGCGGTGTTATTGGGCGTTCGACTAGAGCCACTTTGGCACTGCACAGCAATTTCTATGAGTTGGGCGGAAATTCACTGAATTCTATATTCACGGTGACATTGCTACGTGAAAAGGGCTACAGTATTGGTATATCGGAATTTATTGCGGCCAAAAATTTAGGTGAAATTCTACAAAGTATGACCAAGGATCGTGAGATCAATATGGTGGAGGACACCGAAGGTTGGTTAAGTGTTTGCCCCCACTTGGACATGGAGGCAATACCATTGAACTATTCGCACAAGGAGCAAGTTATAGAGTAAGTTTTAATGTGTATAAAGAAGGATTAAAGTTTTAACAAATATTTAACCATCTGCATATTTTATATTATAGAATAATTGTCGATAGTTTCTATGGCAAGGCTGATTTGGAACAGTGGCTTAAACCGGATATTTTGCGTACTGACTACAGTGATATCATTTCGGTAAGTAGAATTATTTTGAACTAATGTTACGTCACTCAGTGGGATTTTTGTGGAAATACTGTAAATTTTACGAGTGTTTAATATCAAAAACCAAATAAGGCAAACTTGCTTAACTTGATAGAAAAAATATGTTGATAGAAAATATATGGAATCTATCTGTGATATGACATTAAAATTTTGAAAAATAAAACAAGTTGGGTTATTCGATTTAGCTTATGTTTTCGTTTCATCGACACCAGAACACAAAGGTCGATAGAGCTCACCTTTTCTTTTCCAGTGAAAATTGAAAATAAAACTTTTACA
This sequence comes from Muscina levida, assembly GCA_964034835.1. Classification (NCBI taxonomy): domain Eukaryota; kingdom Metazoa; phylum Arthropoda; class Insecta; order Diptera; family Muscidae; genus Muscina; species Muscina levida. The sequence continues at coordinate 164,155,210 of OZ035880.1, read as the reverse complement.
GAGCCGTTATAAAAAAAACCGGGTTCGTAAGTGGCGAGCCAGCGAGCTGTTCCTTTCCTAAAAATTGGCTCGCGAGCTAAGATCCAAGGGAGAATTTTTCAATTTGGGTCTTTCTGATTGTTATTCATTTGGGATAACCAGAAGCTCACTTTGGAGATTCCCAAGCAGCTCACAATGTCCGAGAGATCACGTATTCCCCGGGCAATGCCACTGAACGGATGTTCAAATGTGAGAAGGCGCAATGTTAACTAACCAAATCGGCATGCTACCACCGATGCGGCTTAGGAAATAGGTAACAGAAGTTACTGAAGCTCAACACAGAGGCTCTCTTAGTGACTTTGGTAGCCCCAAGAAACTAGGATCGGGCGCGGTGGCCTAATAAGCTACTCTTCTTAAACAAAACAATTAATATGAAAAAACGAAGAAAATAAAAAACAAGAACACCCCCCAAACTTTATAAGGACCATGATTTACGGATATGCAGCTGGAATGTCCGAACTCTCTTCAGAGAACGCGCCTCTATCCATCTGGCAGATGTCATTGACAAATACAAGGCTGACATCAACGCTATACAGGAAATGCGATGAACGGGACAGGGATGCACACGTCGAAAGAACTGTGACATCTTTTACAGCTGCCATGCAAAAAGACACGAATTTAGATGTGGTTTCATAGTCGGTAAGAGACTTCGACATCTGATCTCGCGGTTTAATTATGTAAGTGACCGAATATCCACTATTCGCATCAAGGAGAGATATTTTTATATTACGCTGATTTGTGTACACGACAAAGACGATGACATTAAAGATGCATTCTATGATCGCCTGAAGGAAATATATGACCGTTGTCCTGCACATGACATCAACATTGTTCTGGGAGATTTTAATGCTAAAATAGGAAGGGAAGATGCTCTTGGTTCAGCATTCGGGAACTTCACTAGTTAGCTTCGAGTCGGCATGAAACATGGTAGTTTGTGGAACCAGATTTCGGCATAAAGATATCACCAAAGAAAGCTATACATCACTAACCTGCATACCACCGAAATAGCCAATGCATACTCCAACCAATGCTCTCAATTACTTCAAACCAACCCTCCTAATTCTGATGTTGCCGACACCCAATGACAGCATATTGCGCATTCTATGACCACTGCCGCAACGACCGTACTGGGTTATGAAACACTACGCTCAGACAAGCCCTGGTACGATGAGGAATGTCCCGATGTGTCTGAAGAAAAGGATGCTGCATACAGGTCAAAACTGCAGCCAATGACGTGTTCAGTGGCGGAGTGTTATAATGAGAGGAGGAGAGAGAAGACACACCTCTTCAGGCGGAAAAGGCGTCTATGGAAGAAAAGAGAGAGCATCAACTTAAACTTAATTTCCCTTTACACCCCATGAATGAGGTATGGGATAGCTTCTCGCGTTGTTGTGAATTAACACGCTTTATATTTTTAGATTCACAACTTACGGCAGTACTTGTTTACCGGCGAATGCGAACGTCAGCTTTTTACTAGACATGCCGATTTATTCGACACTTATACTGTGAAGTTGCTGCTGACAACATCGGGAAGCCGGCAATGAAATAAAACTTTATTTTTTTTAAGATGACTGGAGCCAGGAGACGAACCTGAGTATCTCGCATGGTGGTCGCGTGTTCTAACCATCATGCCACGTCGATCCTGGATATCAAAAATTACTGGGATAGAAGTGAAGCCCGATAGTTCTACCATAATTTAAAAAGCAAAGGTTTTGGACCAGGGATCCTCACCTGTAAGGACGGAGACGGAAATCTGCTCACTGTCATTTATAGTGTGCTACAAATGTGGAAGCAACAATCTACTCGTTCCCGAAGGCAGCATAAGTGACAAAATCACACCAATCATCGACTATGGTGAAGACTGTCCAACAACGAGCCAAAACGAGATCAGCACGGCAATTACACGGCTTAACAACAACAAAGCTAGGGGAGCCGATGGACTTCCGGTAGAGCTTTTTAAAGCCGGCGACGATGAGCAGGCAACATGCATGCACCAGCTCAAAAACACGATTTGGCCAAAGGAATGCATGCCCGATGATTGTAATCTGAGTGTTCTATGTCCTAAAAAATGCGATTCAAGTGTGTGCACCAACTATCGCGGGATTAGCCTCTTACCCATCGCGTACAACGTCCTGTCTAGTGTGTTATGTGAAAGACTAAAGCCCATTCTGGCGAACCTGATTGGACCTTATCAGTGTGGCGTTAGACCTGGTAAATCCACGACCGACCAGATATTCACACTGAAACAAATCCTGGAAAAGACCCAAGAAATGCAGATCGAGACCTATCATATGTTCATCGACTACTATGCTGCATTCGACAGTCCGATACGACAGAAAATGTTAGATGCTATGGCTAAGTTTGATACCCGCGAGGCTAATACAAATTTTTGGGATGACACTGACTGACACGAAGTATTTAGTAAAAATTGGCAAAAAAAACTTACTGAGCCATTTTTTACCAAGCGAGACATGGCGATAGTCTGTCTTGAGATCTCTTTGACATCGTAATGGAGATGATCATGCCGAAGGCTGCAGTAAACAGGAAAGGTACTATCTTTAACAAAAGTCACATGCTGCTCGCGTATGCCGATGATATAGATATCATTGGCCGTGGATTGCGGGATGTTACTGCGGCTTATTCAAGCATTGAAAAGCAGTCGCCGGAAGTGGGTCTGGTGATAAATGAGGACAAAACCAAGTTATTTGTTTCAACGAACAAAGAGTCCACTCGTCTGGGACGCTACGTGGACGTTGACAACTATAACTTTAAAGTGGTAGATGATTTTTGTCTACCTTGGCTCCACCATAAACAAAAATAATAATGTCAGCCTGGAAATCAAAAGACGAGTATTGATCGCAAACCGCTGCTACTATGCGCTAAGCAAGCGATTTAATGACAAAGCGCTCTCTCGAAGAACAAAGATCCAGCTCTACCAGACTCTGATCCTACCTGTCTTGCTCTACAGCGCAAAATCCTGGGTTATCACACAAGCGGATCAATCTATTCTGGGAGTCTTCGAGAGAAAAGTACTACGCAAAATATTTGGAACCATCATCGTTAACGGCGACGGTATTCGTCGAATGAATCATGAGCTGTATGAGCTGTACAACGAAATCGACGTAGTCAAGCGCGTTCAAATAGACCGAATAAGCTGGTTTGGACACGTTGTACGAATGGACGAAAACGCTGGTTTTTACTGTTATTGCAGCTATTTACTGTTGCAACAAATATTTTATGATAAATCATCATCTGTTAATATGTTATTAACAATTTAAGTGACCAGATCATTAATGCAATTCTGCAGTCTATTTAATCATAAAAATAACTGAGATAGGCATTGGACATTTTAATTAAATAACATTTAAGTATTTATATTTACTAAAAAAATTTATCAACTTTTTATTTTTCGATCACGGTAGAGACCTGTCTGTATAATTGCCCATATATAAAAATTTAAAAAAAAATAAACGACAACAGTATTCGCACTATAATTCTTTGCTACGTTCTTATGTTTCCAGAATTATAAAATTGGTCGCATTTTTTTTTTTTGTGGTAAATTTTTTTTCATTTTCGTTTTTTAGTAAATATTACCCTAACTATTGCTCATGGTAAACAATAACATTATCAAATTCAACATTTGGTATGTTTACTGATATAGTTGGAGTAATGATTCTTGAGTTGTGCCAAAATCTGTAAAAAGTAAAAAATTTAAAATTTGTACTAAAAAATTTAAAATTTTTACTAAAAAATTTTTACTAAATTTTTACAAAAAAATTTAAAACAAAAAAACTTTCTTATAGAAAAAAGTTCGACTATTTTTGTAATCGTAATGCTTAAAAAAACATACTTGTAATTCCTATGACATTTGGTGTTGCCTACTGTTATAACCCTCTAACATCAACATTGTAAAGTTACTAACTTCTTTCCCTCTCCCACTCACTTTCAGGATATTTGGGACGATTTGGTAGAAAAAGATTTAAGTTTTGTGGTGCATGACAGAAATACAAAACGCATTATTGGTACAGCCTTGAATTTCGATGCCCGCAATGAGCCCGAAGTGGATGTTAAATCTAAATTATTAATTGTATTCGAATTTCTGGAATTCGTCGAAGGCCCTATAAGGTAACACTAAACTTTCAAAAAAGCTCTGCAACCAGAGCTCCTTAATCCCTACATTACTATCTGTTCCACTGTTTTCTTTTTAGAGATAACTATTTGCCTAAGGGTTTAAATAAAATTCTACATTCCTTTATGATGGGCACTCATGCTGAACTGAATCCTCAAGAGAATATTGCCTGTATGCACTTTATGGAGCATGAGGTATTACGATTGGCCAAGGAGAAGCAATTTGCTGGTATACTCACTACCAATACCAGTCCACTGACACAGGTAAGAACGACTAAGGAACAAACCTATTAACCCAAGGGTAATGGCTAATTTCTTATTTTTAATTTCCAGCAATTGGGCAATGATGTCTATAACTATAAAACTTTGTTGGACTATCAAGTTAATGAATATGTCTACTCCGATGGCTCTCATCCGTTTGGCAAAGCACCCGACTCCCAAAGAGCCATAGTGCATTGGAAAGAAGTGGCTGTCTAAAAAGGAATGTAATTTTAGAATAAAAAAATGTGTCCAGTATTTAATAATTTAAAAATTAGTTAATGTTACCACTATTATAAGAAAAAGAACTTTTTGGAAAAACAAAACTGAATATTTTAAATTTGCTTATTTTTGTTAGTAAGTTAACTAACGACAAACAAAAACAAAACAAATATTGTACCTGTAAAAATTGTTCTAAATTGTAAAAATCATGCGTTTTATTTGTTTCATTTGGCACATATATATTGATGTTACTTAGTTTTAAGGTTATAAATTATACACAATTGTTCTTTTTCATCCGTACTATTATTAAGTTTAAATTTTAGTTTAATATAATATATCTACAAATAAATTAGAATGTAATGTAATGTAATTATTGTGTTTGATATATTCTTTGGATATTATTCAAAGTGTGTGTGAGTGGGTGGATAGAGTGCACGCCACACCAGAATTGGAATGAGCGATGAGAAATCGCAAATTTCGAATCCGGAATAAAATTTTTTAACATGGCGGACAATTTAAAAAAAAAATGCTGTAATTTATCCGATATTGGGTTTATAGGGGCTTTTGGGGTCGCTAATTTCGAATCTGGAGTCACATTTTTAAAACGCAAAATGGCGGATACCTAATGGCGAACATTTTTTTCACAAAATGCTTGCATTTAACTGATATTGTACCTAAGGGAGTGTTTGGGATCGCTGATTTCGAATCCAGTGTCAAATTTTGAAAAAACAAAATGGCGGATTCCTTTGGGCGGACATTTCTGACCACGTCAATGTCAATGTACAGCTCGTACAGCCTATGATTCATACGACGTCGATACTCTCCGTTAAGGATGATGGGCCCATATATTTTACGGAGTATTTTTCTCTCGAATACTGCCAGAACCGATTCATCCGCTTGTGTCATAGCCCAGGATTCTGAACCATACATCAATGTAGGTAGAACCAGATTCTGGTATAGCTGGATTTTTGTTCGTCGAGAAAGGGCTGTGTCATTAAATCGCTTGCTTAGTCCGTAGTAGCATTTATTAGCGAGCAGGATTCTTCTCCGGATTTCGAGGCTGACAGTATTAGTTTTGTTGATGGCGGAGCATAGGTAGATAATATTATCTACATCGAAATTATAGTTGCCAACGTTCACGCAGTTTCCCAAACGAGTAGATTCTTTGTTCGTTGAAACTAATAACGTCATTTCCCTACATAAGCAACAGTTTCACTTTTTCATTTATCAAATGATTTTGAACTGGGTTTATTTTGTAGCAGTTACAATAAAATTGTAGTACTCCGTGGCGTATGATTTACGTGGAATATAACTTGTGATAATCATACGCCACCGTATAACAATATAACAAAAAAGCCTAAAACATGACAAATTCCCCTATACGATACTAATTAACTTCAAATCGATACTAAGTTATTACGGCATGTAACTTGACAAAACGAATGATGTAGATCTTCTTCTTTTTGGGGCTACTTTCACGTGCAGTTCTCAGAATTGGGTCCCAAAATCATGTGTTGTACTGTGTTAGTCTTTCACATAGCACACTCGACAGGACCTAGTATGCGATGGGAAAAAAGGCAGATCCCGCGGTAGTTGGAGCACACACTTGGGTCACCTTTTTTCAGCACAGGACATAATACGCTTAGATTCCAATAATCGGACATGCACTCATTAAGCCAAATCGTGCGTAGGAGCTGATGCATGCTCGTTATTAGTTCCTCGCCACCGGACTTGAAGAGCTCTGCCGAAAGTCCGTCGGCACTGGCTGCTTTATTCGTTTTCAGCCGCGATATTGCTTTTCTTACCTCGCCTTGACTTGGTGGTGGGCAATCGAAGCCGTCGTTGACAATTGGTACCTTCACGTGCGCTGCCTTCTGTAACGAGCAGTTGTTTAAGGTGTCCTCTCTATATATCTATCACACTCTGCGTATCTATAACCAGATTTCCATCCTTGTCCTTATCGTTTTACTTTCAGGTAAAATTTTCGGGGCTCCCCTCTCTCCCTGTATCGCTCTCTATCCTCGCTCTCCCGTTCCTTCATCTGACGTTTTTTTTTCGCTTAAATAGCTGTCCCGCCTGTTTTATTGTCTCCTTGTCCCGTTTTCTAACAGCCCGGGTTACAATTGGCTGCAGCTTTACCCTATAAGCAGCATACTGTCCCTCAGACGCTATGCGACATTCTTCATCGTACCAGGATTCGTCTGAGAGCCGTTTTTCATATCCTAGCACGGTTGTTGTACTGTGTATCGGGAACGTCCGAAGTAGAGGCGTTGTGTCTTAGAGGTTGGGAGAGCTGGTTGGAGTAGGCAGTGGCTATCTCTGGGATTTGGAGCTTCGCGATGTCCAGCTTCCTTTGTGTTTGGTTACGTACGGTTTTTTGCACTGCTCAATCTAGTGCACACCTTGGCTGCAACCAGGTAATAATCCGTGTCAATATTAGCACCACGGATCACATGCACGTCCATGACACAAGATGCATGTCTGCCATCAATTACCACATGATCAATTTGATTTTTGGTGTTTTGATCGGGGGATAGCCAAGTTACCCTGTGGATGTCTTTGTGCTGCAATCTGGTTCCACTCACTACCATGTTCCTTCCCGCTGTGAAGATAACCGGCCTATACCCGTTACCTGACGTGTCTGTATGCAGGCTGAATTTACCGATCGATGGACCAAGAACATCTTCCCTTCCTATTTTTGCATTAAAGTCTCCCAGAACAATTTTAATGTCGTGGCCAGGGGAGCGGTGGTATGTTTCCTCTACGCGCTCGTAAAATGCATCGCCTTTATCTTTCGTCAGGGCATGAGCACAAATCAGCGTGATGTTGAAATATTTCTCCTTGATGCGGATTGCGGTTTTTCGATCACTAACACGAATGAATCGCGAGACAAGCACCCCTATTCCCGTAGTCGTCGTCGTCATCGTCGTCGTTTTTATGTCGTTTTTACGATTCAACATCGTCGTCACATCAATGCTATTTCGGTATTCTGCAACTACAATGAGACGACGTCGACTGGTAATCGATAACATGAAAGAAATGACAACAGCTGATGTAACATCTGTGCATCAGCTGATTTATTTTGATTTTTATTGTGTTTCATGAAAAAATATTTTTGTGCCCGAATCAAATTCAAGCGATGAGGACAGCAAAAAATATCTTATACTGGAAAGGAAAATACTTCGACTATGATCCGATGATTTTAAACTTGCCAAATAACGAGTATGTTCATCGGTGTTAAAATCCTAATTTGAGGTTATCTGTTGGCCGGCCTTCCAACTTTTTTTTAGATTCGAGAAATACTTAAGTCTTAATATAGCAGCATTTAATTACGTAATAGTTCCTATAGAAATAGTTCCTATCATGAAAAGTGAACTCAGGACATATGTTTCATTCATAATTAAGTTTTCAGCAACATTGAGATCCTTTGGACAGGGACCTTACAACCTAAGTGTAAGTGCAGCCAGTAGTTGCAAGATTCCTGTCGAAATCCTGAATGCATTAGAGAGGTGATTTGTCCACCTTGGATACAATTGGAAGTAACTGAAGATGACAAATCGGAAGCATACACTACATTTTTTTAACAAAACAGGATTTACTGGAGTTATTGGATATGTCGATGGAACCCATATCAAAATTTTTGCTACAAATAAAGAAGACCAGATTCGTAACTACAACCGCAAAGGATTCTTAAAGGCGCTCCAAAGGAATTAAATTGTTTTTCACCAATTTTCTCACATTACCCCTTAAAATAAGACAAAATCGTTGTACCTATGAGGGATTTTGTTTCCAAGCCCCTATTTGTTACTCGACATTGTTATTCTTGACGCCATTAAACAAACCCTTTTTTTAAATTTACAAAAACTAAAATTATTCCTTCAAATTGTTTCAAGTCGTTACTAAAAACTGTGACGACAGATTCAGAGTCGTTTCGATTCAACGTCGTTGTCACATTTCCTTACAGAATACCAAATTTGTGTCAATAGTAACCGATAGTTATCGAAAACGACTACGAGAATACCGATTTTACAGCGTCGTCACAAAACGACGTCGTTTTGCGTCGACGACGACTACGGGAATAAGGCCGAAGATGTCTAAGTCTCTCGCCAACTTCAAATTCACATTCAAATTCTTGCTTTTCGGCATGGCAACTGTAATAAATGTCACAATCATCAGTATGTCTGTCCATCTCATCTCTTGAATGGCGGTGATGTCAGCCTTATATTTTTTGAGGACATCTGCCAGTCGGGTAGTGGCACCTTCTCTATAGAGAGTCCGGACGTTTCAGGTGCATATCCTTAACTCATGGTCCTTATTTCGTTTGCGGGGGTCGTCAACATTTGGGGCGGGTGGCTAGCCCAACCATCAGGGTTCGTTGCTCACTATCAGCCGCTATTCATGATAAAAACAAAACAAAAACCCAACACCGTTGCCCAGGTGCCACCACGAAGGAGGTTTTGAGTCGGCTTGAAATGCAAAATTCACTTTACTTAAATCTCAACTGATTTTTGCACAGAGAAATTATGGGTTTTTTTGTTTACTTAATATTCCCCCTTATTACGTATGTCGTAGTCGATTTTCGAAAACATTCGATAGTTTTTATTAATTGAATAAAATTGGTAATAACTAACAGAAATGTTTAGTGTTGGGAATTTTTCATCATCTGACGAAGAAGAACATGATAGGAGCAAGGACAAGTCGTATTTTTTTAGTTTCACAAACGACATCATCGGTGCCACATTTGAAAAACGACAAAGATTCGACGTGACTACGACTTGACTACGACATACAAAATAAGGGGAATTATATCCCTTTTAAGCACATTTCCCTACGAAACGATTTCAAGTCGCCAGATTTTATCAATATAAAGGATACAAAGGAAAAATAAGTATTTCTGGTTATTGAAACTTTGCGTCTTTTCTCTTTGTTCTGTTAAATCAATATCTACGAGTATAAACAATGTTGAGACTTTCAAAAACAAACACAGCCTATAAACTAACAAACACCACCAGTAGACTTTACTTCACCATGTTAGCCTCCCAAACCAAGTATATCTATACAGTTTATTGAGAACAAAATTTAAATGTCCTTTCGGTTAGCTGTTGTCGGAGTCACCCCAAAAAAATCAGAATTTATCGATGGAAAAGTTTATATCTTTTTTATATTTGTTTTAACATGTAAGCCAAATAATTGTTATTGTTTTTTTTTCTTCTTACTTTCCTTTTATTATCATATTTTAATTATTATTGTGTATTATAACTTAGACTCTCATTATGTAGATTTCCTTTCGCACTTTCTATACTCCTGTGACCAAACTTTTTTTTTTAATTTTAAACACAAATATTTGTTGATGCCTTTAGACTAAATAAAAACAAAATTTATCATATGTGAATAAAAAAAAGTTGAACTAAATATTTTTTATTTTTAGCATTTATATATTTTGATTATGAAAAATGTTATTATTAAACATATTGCAAACTGCGAAGGTAAAGAAATATTCTTAAAACGAAAAAACTTAAGAAATTTGAAACTTCAAGAAAGTTTTAGTTTGAGATTTAGTTTGAAAGAAAAGAGAACAAATAGAAAATTATGTGTTAAGACAAAAATAAGAAAATTTATTTCGCAAAAATTAGAGCGTAATGTTGTATCATTTTAGAAAGGGGCTAGGGGGTAGAGGATTTTATATATTCCAATGTTGTCTTATTATATATTTTATATATATATTTTCTTTTAATAAATCTAAGCATTACGAATAAACTACCAGGGTTTCTGATTTTTTTCTTGTTTTTTGTTTGTTTTACTTTTTGTACAACTAAATTATTAATATTAGACGTTTTACATATATATTTTAGTTTTTTATATTTTTCTTGTTTTGTTTAATGTATGTATATATATAGATAGAGGATAAAATGTAATAAGTATTGTTTTTTTTTGTTTTTCAGTGAAGGGAGAAATTAAAGTTGTAAAATAAAAGCGTTATAAAGAAAGATCAGAACTGGTTAAGGGACATTGTAGGTAATTGCATAATTATTGTATAGTGTTTCCTATTTAAATTTGTATATTTTATTCTTTTCTATACTTCTTTCTTAAGAATAATGCAAGAAATCAAGAACAAAAAATTACAATATGTAAATGTTGTAGAGTGAAAATCAAAAATAAAGTAGAATTTGCAATACAAAAATATAATTTAAAAGCAAAATCCTACTTACCAAGTACTCAGCAAATTCTAATGATAAATATTTCAAAATTCTATTTAGCTGAATCGAGAGATGTGTATAGGGGACTGCTTAAAAAAGAGGATGATGACGATGATGATGGCGTACAGCAGCGACGCTCTAGAGCGATGATGTGAATTATTATAAATGAATTGCATAGATTAAGTAGTGTTTCAAGATGCTTCTAATGATGACAATGATGCGAATTCTGAATTTGACAACATCAACGCATTTGTGTTTTCTTGTTCAGAACACACAGAAACGAAACGAAATTGTTTGTATTACTATGTTTAAGCGCTTTTTTCAATAAGCTTTTCCTATATAATGATGAATGGATGTGAGTGGATTTCTTTATTACATTTAGTTTGTTGTTAGTTTTTGTTTTGTTGTTTTTTTTTTTTGTATTTCAGTTGTCTCTTTCACTTTTTCACACGTTTTGATGTTGTGGGGCCCGTCGTTGTTGCAGCGGGCCTTATTCATTAAATTACCACAGAATTTTGAGTTTGCATAACATTACCGCCACCACCGTCGCTCGAACTTTGATTTGTCTGATCGAGACGTCTGTAATTTTGGAATGTTTTCCACTCGCCCGTGTTGTAATCCAAACGTATGTGAGACTCTACTAAACATAAAGCGGTTTGGCCATCTTCCTGTTGAACTTTTTCCTGAAATTATACAATAGATGAAAATGAAAATTTTAATAAATTTAAATGTCTTTATTTAAACAAAGATATACGGCGTAAGTAAAAGAGTTGTAAGAATTATTTTAGCAGTATGGTGATTGCAAGCTAAAATCAATATACAAAACTTGTCGTGTCTGTATTTTATTGAGAATGTAGCTTAAATTTTAAATATTAAAAAAAAATTGTCATTCTTTTTTCATAGGTTTTGGCATCCAGAACTCCAGAACCATCTGTGCGACCATATCAATAAAAGTACTTCACATTAATTAATGGTAAGAAAAATTCCAGTAATATGTTTTTCTAAACAGAAATACAAAACACGTCTTATAATAAACTTCCAAAGTTTTTGAAATTCCGTAATATTGGTTAATTTGGGGGATAATAAAATCGATTTGGTAAAAGGTTAGTTTGTTCCTTTTTTGTGATTTTTTGATATTGTTGTAGAATTTAATATAAACTAAAAACTATTTTTAGTCTATGTATTTTATTTACATTTAAATTTTTTTGGTGAATTTGAATTTGTTAAAAATTAAAAAAAAAAAACACTACCATAGAAAAAAATATATGACTGTTTTTGAAATCGTGCAGCCACAGTGCATCAAAAAAAATATAGTGGGAATACTGATGTCGATTTTTTTTCAGAATATGTTTCAGATATGTAATATTTTAATGGGAATGAAAGTTCTCAATGTATGAGATACCACAGCACTTTCTGAACTTGTAACCCCAAAAAAGTGTTCTTTATTTGACTCCTTTCCGTAAAATTTAATAAAATCGTTTAATTTTTAACTTGGGGATATTTCTAACAGTCTTATCCGCTTATCTAAACTGGTATTGATAAAGACTTTTAAAAATTTCTTAAATAAAACAAATATCTATATTATTGCACTATATTTTTCTTATTACCAACTATTTTAAGTCTTACCTCTGATTCACCCAATTTAATCACAATCACATTTTCTGAATTTGGTCTAGGATTTTCACGCATGCCTGCCATGAAGCCCAAAATTAAAGCCTTATCGGGGCGGGAAACGCGATTCGCTTTCCGAAACATTTCATGAGCTTTATGAACATGTTCATTCTGAAAAACAAAAACGATACACAATTAATATGTGACGTTGTGAAAACACAAAAACATATATATATATAGATTTCATACCGACAACTGTAATCCTTTACGCTGCGGTGCAGCTTGTTGTTGTGGTTGCTGCTGAGGCATTTGTATAATATGCGTACGTTGTATTCCACCCGTAGTTGTTTGTTGCAGCTGTATTTGTTGGGTGCCCGTCGCTGCCGATAGGCCACCTGTTGTTGTTGTCGTTATCAAACGTTGCTGTGTTGTTGCAGGTTTCTGTTGTAATACAATTTGTTGAGGGCGCAATTGCGTTTGCTGCTGTTGTTGTTGCAAGGCAGGTTGCGTAATTATGGTACGTTGTATTTGAGTTGTTTGTTGTTGTTGTTGCGCCTGGACCGGTGTCGTTTGCACTTGCACCAATTGGGGCTGCTGACCGGGTCGCTGTATTAGTGTCAAACCACCTGGTAGTGTTGTAAGACCACTTTGAACATTTGTCATGACCGGTCGGATTATGGTTTGCTGTGAAGGTTGCTAAAGAAATAAAAATGCACAAAAAGGGAAACATTTTAAATTGAGATTAATTGGAAATGGAAAAGTTTGGGGTCTTTGATAAGAGACATGTAACAAGTCGAATAGCAGGCGGTCCAAGCTAAAATAATCGAGTACACACAGTATGCAAGAGAGTTGGGGGAAAAGAGTGGCAAGTTCTCCTAGAAAGTGTGAATAGGCAAAATGCAGCATTTTGTACATCCCAGTTTTGATAAAACTCTTGAACCTTAAAATAATTTCATAATCCTGTAGGTATGTTCCAAAATATTTCATTAGATTTCAGAAACCAGAAAACTTAAATTTTATACATTCTTGTAAAATATTCGTCTTGTCGTCCTGTCTTCCGTTGTTTTTTTTTCTGTCAAATCACATTTTTTCTACAACTTATCTTTTTTTTTAGCTGAACATCCTTAGTTGATTAGAGGAAACTTTACTTATATCCTTTGTAACAATTATTAACTGTAGTTCTCTTTGTTCTCTCTTGTCCCAACGTTTACTTACATTTGTTATTAAACTCGTTGTCGCTTGTGGCTGTTGCTGAACGATCATATGTTGTTGGGTCGGTATCAATGTTGTCAACTTCTGTGCGGTGGTGCTCTGCGTTGTCTGCTGCCCTGACTGCTGTTGCAACGTTATTGTCTGAGCCTGTTGTTGCATCGATCCTGCTGCTGACGTGGTCTTCACAAGTCCTGGCGGACCAGCCGCGGTTGTCATTAGCGTTGTGGCTCCAGAGCCCAGAGATTGCAACCCGCTAACGTTGCTAATTGGAATTTGATACATGTCGCCGCCTATGTTACGCAGTATAACTCCCTTCTGTGTTAGTATGATCGTTTTATTTTTAACATTTGCATTGGCGGTGGCTGCAGCCGATTGGGCCGCCGACACTGTGGTGGTGTTGCCGCCAGATGATTGCATCAGAACTTGCGTTAGTTTAGGTTGTTGCGTAGCGGTATTATTGGAGACCAAGGTGTGCTGCTGCTGCTGCAGCTGAGCCTGTATGTGCTGTTGTTGGGCAGCTTGTGATGCGGGTTGTATGGTAACGGGACGATTGGGCAGTTGCACATTTTGTATGTTTAGCAATGTGGGGGGTTGCGATGATGTGGACGTTGACGAAGATGCCGCTATTAAGGGAGGAGGATTGCCACTGCTTCCGGTGACAATTTGTTGTGTTGATGGCTGTTGTTGTTGCCGTATGACAACTGAAGATGTGGGCGATGTCTTGAGGAGTATCTTTGTAGAAGTAGGAGTTTGTGTAGTAGTGGAAGGTGAGGTTTGATACGTTGTTTGTTGTTGGCGTTGTGGCGTAAATGTGGTTAATGTGGGTAGGGTTTGCTGTTGTTGCGGTTGCTGCGTCAATATGTATTGGGTCGTGGGCTGCTGTTGTTGTTGCTGCTGTACCAGCTGTTGTTGCTGATTATTTTGCATCTGCTGTTGTTGCTGCTGCTGCTGTTGTTGTTGTTGTTGCTGAGCTCGCTTTGCTGGCTGTATAATAGTTTGCGATATAATAACGGGCCCACTATTAGTGGCATTCTTCAGTTGGCTCAAAGGCATCGACTTGATGGCTTGTGCTGTCTGTGGTGTGGCATTTTGTGTGGATGCCGTGGCAGAGGCCAATTGTTTCTGTCTTAAGGCTGCCGTTTGCGAGGGCGTAGAGGCCAGTATAACCGGTGTTGAGCTATTAATCCTTATAGGCTGTTGCTGTTGTTGTTGTGTATGCTGTTGTTGCTGCTGCTGGCCAGCCTGCGTTACTTTTCCCGTTTTTGTGGATGTTATTTTCACAGAGATGTTATTGGGCAAATTGGCCAAAGGATTGTTGCTAGATGTAGCCGTATTGCTAACGGGTCTCATCGGTTGTTGCTGGGTTATTATGGTACCCGGCTGATTGGTGGTGGTGTTGCGTACCAGAGGTTTAATTTCCAATTTTTCCATTTTGATTGGTGTGGTTGGAGCATTTTGCTGCCTCACAGTCAATGTCTGCTTCTGTTGCTGGGGAGAAGTCCTTATGATGACGTGTTGTGTTTGCTGTTGTTGCTGAGTTGTTGTTGTTTGTATTTGATGTAAAGTAGGCAATGTGGCTTGTTGTTGTTGTATAATAACTCTTTGCTGTGGCTGTTGCTGATGATGGATCTGATGCTGTTGTTGCTGAATACGCTGAGTTTGAGTTTGCGTCTGGGTGTGTTGTGTGACGGCCACAGGCGGGGGATCCAATTTCTCCACTTTTATGTTGGCTGGCACCAAAATTTCCTCACTTTCAATTTTAATCTCCTGCTTAATGCGCTTGTGTACATGATTTAGATTATTTGCATTAATGCTATTGTTCGCCTGTTGTTGTTGCTGTAACTGCTGCAGATTTTGCTGTTGCTGCTGCTGCTGTTGCAACGCGGTTATGGTCGATTTCTCTGCCACTTGCTGTTGTATTAAAGAACTGATAAGTTTCTGGGCATTTGGTTTAGTGTCCTCCTCCTGCTTGGTGTTATCCAAAATACCAGACGGAGTATTCTGGGTGTAACTTAACGAAGGCGGAGCATATTCCGGTGTTGTAGTGATATTCGGCTTCTCCTCTGTTTTCGTGACCACCACAACGGTCTGTGAAATATCAGGCTTAATGTCCTCCTTTTCTGAGATGTGACCACTTTCATCGGCACTGCTGCTTTGGCTTTGATTGAGAAGATTCGTTTCGGTTTTGATTTCGAAACTGTTGTTAGCCGAGGTGGGTGTGGTGGGCGTATTAGGCTCTTTACCGGAGGCAGTGTTGTTGCCAGTGTGTGAGGAGGGCGAAGTAGAAGCGTCCACGGAAGCAGCTGCAGCTGCTGCAGCCGCGGCTGCTTTCTGTTCCTGCTTACGGGCCTGTTCTTCCAGTTGCTGTTCACGTTTACGCTTTTTGGCTGCAGCATAGCCCAAAGGCTGCTCAGAAAGTTCAATAAGTTTAATACCACCATCTTTCCGGCCCGCGGGCGTGCGACTTAAATTCGGACGCTGTGCATTGGCGGCATTAATACTGGGACTGCGAAATCCGGATGTAGGCACACGCGACGGTATACCTTTCAGAGGTGTAGTGTCGGTCATCTTGCGTGGCATGCCACGAGATCTTAGCGGTATGGTGGGTGCAGAAGCTTTCTTCAACGATGATTGGGCATCGGCGGATTTGTGTAAAAGTTCTGTACGTAAAGCGGCACTTTTTGGTTTGCGTTTAATTGTGAAATGCTTAACGGTACTGGGTTGCTGACCAACCTGAAAATACAAAAGGAATTTAGTAAATTTGTCCATAGGAAGGCTATACAAACTTGGATTTTGGATAGTTTTAAAATAGTAATTCGAAAATTTATTGAAAACACAATGAAAGGTTTTATAACCTAGTAATTGTCCGTCTAATCTGTCCATGTGATTTAATAAGGATATGTAATAAGCAAGGGATATTTTTCATACAATGATAATGATTCTCCTTTTAATTAATTGGTTGCTATCATCGCAGCTCGAAAAGTTGAATTTATAGACATAGACTTCACATAAAATTGAATATCTCCGTTTTAGCGTTCAGCTTAGATAAAAAGTGACCATCGCCTTTTAAGATTTAATGTTTTAGAGACATTAAAAAATGATCGTCTTTTTTTGCATTCCATTCCAACTTGTTTGGCGATAAAAAGTGGATACAATACGAAAAGGTTTATATTTAGGTTGAGGTAAAGCAGTGACACAGTACAACGCTTTGTTATTACACCACTCAGGGACCATTATGGTCCATTGCGATTGTCCTGATTAAAGTAAGGTAAGATAAATAAAATCATTACAAGATTGTACTGCAGGAGAAAGAGAGGTGTTAAAATATTTCCAGTGTGTTCTCTCCTTCAACTTAATTTAGACAAAGTGGTAAGATTACGTGGAGACACTATGGCCCTCTGGCCTTAGGCCAGCTCAAATCATTAGTGAACTTCACCAGATTATCCATGTTGCATGGCGATAATTCATAGAGACTACCTACAAAACTAATTCCAAGGAATTGTTTCCTTCTTCTGTGAAGAGCTAGGCAGTGGAATAGAAAATGCTCAATTTCCTCCTAATCGTCACAAAGTCTGCAAAAGTTCTCCTGTGTCGTCTCCCAGTTGAATGTAGAGACTTTAATGTCATTATCACGATAAGTCGTCAGACAGACATCCTAACCAACTCCAAGAGTTAACTGGTTCTTCTACAATTTAGTCCTCGCACATCGAAAACATTGAAGGGCATAAAAACTCGGCTCAAATTGGTCCTTGGAACTCGAAAATATTTATAATTTCAGTAACCTTATGGAGTCATCATAGAACCCAATGGTCCCTTTGAAGTTAAGAAGATCCCTATGGACTCCGACACAACTTTGATAAACCATTCCGATAATAGGGGACCAAGACGAAGATAAAGGAATATTTTCTTTTACAATCGGCGATCCGCCCTTTATACTGCACTTCAGACTAAACATCATTATATGGAATCATCGTCTCATCTTGTGTTTTCATAACAGTGGCATTAAAACTCGACTCAAATTGGTCCTTGGAACTCGAAAATATCTATATTATCAGAACCCTTATGTGGTCATCATAGAAAACTAGGGGTAATTTTTGAGTTTAAAAAGAGCCCTACGGGCCTCGGCCACAACTTTGGCTGACCATTCCCATGATTGGGGACCAAGACGAAGAAAAAGTATATTATTGTTTTCAATCGGCGATCCACCCCATGTACAGCAATTCGGACCAATGTCGCCGATGAACCAAAAGCTTTTTAAAGACATCGTCGTAGTCAAACGCGTTCAAATAGACAAAACGAGCTTATAACTTGTAATATCACAAAATCCAAATTTAATACCCTCTTCAAAATAATTTGCCCTATTAGTATAATTTTTGTTGTACAGTACTCAACTCACCACAGATATCAATGCATTCTTATTGAGATATTGACACTCCAGCGGCAGCATACCCAGATCACTGTGTTTCGCTACCAATTTGCGTAAATCGTTTACCATGTCCGTGAATATTGGTCGAGTGTCCTCGTAGTCCGAGATCTCTGTATTGAGCGAGCTGGTCGCTGGAAATGTTTTCATACTTTCGGCCAGCATGGACACCCATAATTCGGAATCGATGCCAGCAACTTCGATGACTTCCTCTAGTTCGCTTTTCCACTGCAAACGCCAAACAGAGGCAAAGAAGAAGAAGACATGAAAAACCACACAAAACAAAACAACACTTGCTTTAGAAACAATATATTTACTACTGACTAAAAACAATAAACACTTTTCTTTTCAGATTTTGTTTTTTGTTCTTTTTCCTTTTTTTTGATAATAAATCAATGAACACAACAACACCAATTTCAATTAAGAGATCTCCCCTCGAAGTGGCGGGAAAAATACAACACTGAATTATTGGTCAGCACAAAAAAAAAATAACCGAAGAGATCCATCCACCAACAACAATAAGAACGTACGAAGCAAAAAAAAACACAAGACAAAAACTTCACTACTACTTTTTTGCAATTTCTTCACTTTACACTTTAGACGTCATAGGTTATTTGTTGTTGTATTCATCGATTATTCCTTTGTGTTAATTTCACTGAAGTTGCAATATTTTTTATGCTACAAAAATATAAAAAATTCTTAATTTTTTTGTTTTCATTTTTAACAACACAAAACAATTTGTAAATTTTAATTTCTTCTTCTTATGTATTGTCGTTGTATTTCACCAACGTCGTTTTGTGTTGTTTTTATTGCTGTTTCGTCGTCGCCGTATGTTGTTGTTGTTGGTGGTGGTGTCGTTGCATTGTATTCGGTGTATTATTGTGTGGTGTGTTGGGAGCTCTTGTAGGCAAACGGGTGTGTATGTGTGTGCGTTTGTTGGTGAATTCATTTGTGTACGTGTGTATGTTGCTTGTATGACTTAACGAAACTTGATTTTTTTTCACTATTTCACCAGCAAGGAATTTTTTTGTATGTTACCTCTTCGACAAGACGACGCGGAATATGGAAAAAACTTAGTAATAATTTTAGTTTCACTTGTGTCTGGAGATCGGGAAAGCACTCCTTGATGTTGCGCAACACTTCCTTGTTCAATTGGGAGCATATTGAACCACTTATCCACGAATCATTTGATGTTCCGAGTTTATTATGCAGCCACAGTGATGTGTCGCTGTCTCGCACGTTCGCCATTTCGCTATAGACTAAAACTTGACGACTGACGTGCTTCGTTAAAAACGAAATTTCATTACAGATCGAGGCCGCTGATAATATAGACGGCGTCAAATAAATTCTGACTGAATGGCTGGCTGCAATATGCGGTTTTCACACTTACGACAAACGCAGGTATTGTTTAAAAATGTCAAAATTAATAATGAATAATGACACTATTGTTGAATAGCTGTTTCAAAGCAAAAATACCAAATCACTTTTTTCGACTTCTAATACTGAAAAAATCAAAAATTGAAGAAATCTTTTATAGATGTTGGGCTGATTATGTTTGTGTTTTCTTTTTCTCTTTACAATGTTTGATTTCAGTGTAACTTATGCACAAAAATCGATACTGGCAATGCTGTACAAGTATTCGACTTCTCTTTTTTGGTGTTTTGCCTGACGTTTAGTGGCTAATTACGCATTTATAAAATAATTCCATACCTGTCGTTACCTCTATTTGTGGTGTTTGCGCTCAAATTACACAGGGCTTCCACATTTTATTGTAATTAGCAAAACGCTTAGTCAGCCACATCAGCCGAAACACTAAAAAAGTATTTTCCTCTGACAGCTGTACACAAAAAAGTTGCAAAACAAATCAAATGAACACAATAGAAAAACATGCCGTGGCATGCTGGTTAGAGCACGCGAATATAATGCGGGAGATATAAATTTTAAGCAAAGTTTGAAAAATTTCTCCAGGGGCTCTTTTTCATAAATTAAAAGATAATTTAAAAAATTTAACATATAAAAAATTCGAATTGCTAAAAAAGTCTAACTTCTGGCAGCATATATACTTCAACATTATATATTTCAACATAATTATAGTAAACGTCTAATTTATGTTTAAATAATTAAACAAGTTGTTGTTTCAATTTTCTCAAATACGCATAAAACTTTAAAAAGTATAAGCCTTAATTTTTGAGCAAAATATTTTCCGTTACAATATCAAACAACTGTCTTCATATTTAAAAAATAAAAATTATTAATAAAAATATGAATTTTTTGATCGCTATGTAAAAATTTAAGTTTCACAAACAAAAATAATTGGTTATTTCAAAATTGTATTAAAAACGTTCATAAATTTATATATGAAAATTAAAGTTATATATAATATTTTCCTTAGTTTTAGATCAAGCTCGAGGTCAAGTGTTTTTTTGAAAAATTTATTTATTTTTCAATATTTCGATCCTCTTTGAGGATCATCTTCAGGAATTACAAATAAACAAATATTAAATGAAGTTGAGTGTAAATGTAGACTCTCGTCTTTGTCTTCTATTTTAACTGTTTTATATAATATAATATTTTTTTTGAATATGTTATGTAATTAAGAAATGGAATATTTATCAAAAACTTGCTTTTGTTGTCAAATGTAATTTGAATTCTCAAAATTGTTGCAGTATACTAGCCTTTTTACACCAGAAAAGCATTTTGCATTTTGAGCTGAAGAAGCGAAATGCTAAAAAGTGGTTTTACACTGCAGTTTCGCATAATGTCAGCTATTGTCAAGCCCACACATTTTTTTATTTGCCTTGTAAACCTGCAATATTTTCCTGCCACAAACCTATTAACATTGTTTCGGAGGCAGTATTCCACGAAGCGAAAATAGTTTTAACTAATTGGAATAATCATTTATTAATATTTTGACAACAATGTAAATTTTTTGTCCGTCCATGTTGTTTGGCATTTCTTTCGAGAAATGTAAACAAACACTCAAAAATGGTTGTTGCCGGATCAACATTTTGAAAAAAAAATCGCTTAAATTCAGCTATTTCAGATATAACTCTGTGCATTTTTTCACATCTTTCAACAACAAAATACAGTGAAACTTCGATATAACGAATCTAGAGGGGACCGAAAAATACTTCGTTATAGCTATTGATTCGTTATACATATGCATTGTGAAACCTTGGTATAACGAAATTTAAAGAAATACGAAAGAAATTCGTTATAACTATAGTTTTTTTTTGTCCGAATTCTATTTTACACAAAAATACTAGTACTCTTATAATATTAAAAATTAACTATTTAAGAGGTAAATAAAAAATTAAGTTTTTATTATTTTTTATTTTATTACATTTTAGTAAAATATTGTGTAATTTTTGTTTGTTTTATCTCGTATAGAAATAGATTTACACCTTAAAACACTCATCTTGACAAAGAACCAAAACAGAACTGACTATGTAATTTGTGGCGCTTTACATATTAACCTGCAAAGACATTTACCTTTCGTTGGTTTTAAAAGGGAATTCCCCGTTTTGCTTAAAATTTAATTTTGCTTTATGCTTTATTCTGACTTCGTTGTATGGAGGCTATAGTTCAAGACTTCGTTATGTAGAGGCTTTTGATAATGACTTACACACTTAAAATGTTATATGTATGTATTACTCAATTTTAATTTCGTTGTATAGAGGCTTTTGAAAAAATACTTCGCTATATAGAGGCTTTATAGATCAGAATTTTTTCGTTATAGCTATAGAGCATTTTTGTATGAAAAACTTTGCAATAAAAAGGTTTTTTCAAGGGTCTCAGCTAAAAATTCGTTATATTGAGTTTTTCGTTATAACGAAGTTCGTAATATCGAAGTTTCACTGTACTTGTAAAAATTTTAGCATATTTGCTGAATCTTTCCAAAATGCGGAATAATGCAAAAATATGCTAAATGCGTTCCGGTGTAAAAATGCTATAAATAAAAATTATTATACATTTTTGTAATCGAGATTAAATTTGACACGCAACTATCTTGCGGAGACCCATCACAAATATCTACATTTAGTTATGTAGACGGGATTCTGTAATATTCAAAAATTTGAGAAGTTTTCTCATCCAAAGCATGCAACCAAAATTTGTTACGTTTTTGTTTATGTTGTTGATAAAATTGTGAAGGCACCTTTTGATTTCATGCACTACGCTTGTCTGAAAGAAATAATATCGATTAATTAAAACCTATCTCTACTTATCGATATTTGTGACAACTGTGATAAAAATGAAAACAACTGCAAGCAGCATATGAGAACAGCTGTTTTGTTGGGACGTTGGTTTGGTTTCTCCTATGGTTTGGTTATTAACTTGCTAGTTTCTAGGATAACTAAAAGTTTTGAATAAAAATTGTCACACCATGGAGTTAGGCCTAACGGAATCGACGTCAAAGTCTCCACCAAAGGCCATGTCAAATTCGGCCAAAGTTTTAATATTTGCCACCGGAGGCATCGGTGTTGGTCTAACTGTGCTATGTGCCTCATTTGTGGCACCGGCATTTCGTCGAATTTGTTTACCTTATGTTCCCGCCACCACCGAGCAAGTAAACAACGTTTTACAATTCCTGCCCCGTAATTCCACTAAGCGTTTATTGGATATTGGCTCGGGAGATGGAAGAATTGTTATTGGTATGTATCTTCAACTCCAATTTGTTTACGTTTACATAATTCGATTACCAAATTCTCAACAAAAGCCACTGCAAAACAGGGCATACACTCGGATGGTGTTGAATTGAATCCGTGGCTGGTGTGGTGGTCCCGTCTGGCAGCGTTACGAGAAGGTGTTGGTTCAAAGACCAAATTCTTTTGTCGCGACCTATGGAAATTTAATTTGAAACAGTACGATTATGTGGTGATATTTGGAGTAGAACAAATGGTGAGTGCCAGATTATTCTACATGTTAGTTGTGATAAGTAAACTTAGTAAAATTAAAGTAGTTTCGATGACGGTTCCAAACCTTTTATATAAATAAAAGAGCAGCGCTTCTGGATTTTAATGAAGCTGCATTATCCGAATATGGTACATTCGTATATGTAAGAAGTAGTTTTGTTTTGTAGACCTGGTGAACATACTTATACGACATCGTCGTTTCGCTGGATTATGCTTTTTACTTTATTATAAGAGGGATACGACAGTTTTTACCATTCTTCTAAAATTAACATATCTTCTCTTATTTCAGATGAAAGACTTGGAAACAAAACTCATTGCTGAGGTGCCCAACTCCAAAGTTATAGCCTGTCGTTTTCCACTGCCGAATTTGGAGCCCATTAAAACCATAGATGAAGGCGTGAACTCAGTATGGTTCTACGATCTGAGTCAGTCTCAAGATGCAACAAAGACCCCCAACAGCAACAACAACAGCTAAAAGCCGCTGCAATAGAAACTTATTTATTTTTTGTTGAATTTTAAAAGATTTTAGATTTATTTTTTCTGAAAAAATAATAAAAAAAATTGTGATTTAAATGCATTTTTTGACGGCTGACAAAAGAAACACATTACAAAAATAGCTGTTTGCTGTTGTTTTTTTATATAAATGTATACGTATATAGATGACAGATAAAAAGAAATATGTAAGGAAATAAAATAAAAGTATCCCTAATAAGGATACTAATATCTAAATGTTTTAAATATAAATACTACAGTTAAAATCTGATAGAAAAATACGCTTTTTTAATAGCGTATCATTTTTGTATTTGAAGTGGTCGAATACGAAAAAAATAATAAAATTAATGTGGAAATAATATAAAAATACTACAGGACTACAGTAAGATGGACTTTGGAAGTGGTTTGCTGGCGGGGCGGGTAGTTGACAAAAGAGGCTGTGAAGGAGTTCCAATGTATGTGGTGGATTTGTCCGTTATGCGTAGGGCGCATATCGCCCAAAGTAAAAAAAACCAATATAGGAAGCTTCATAATTAGTGCGATTTGTATTGAAATCTAGAGTAGTTGATACGGGACTGTGTAACAGAGAGAGATTCCGTTTTGAGTATAGTCACACAGGAATACTACTCCAAGAAAGTGCTAAAGTCACACAAATATTCGCACGTGTTGTCGGCGGCGCTAAAAACGTCTACCAAAGTAAAGAAAAGTTTCTCCATCGCGATACACTTCTCCAAAGCCCAATTTCATATAGAACTGCAGCAACTCGACACCAGCATCTTTAGCGGGCAAACGTATGTGCACTCCAAAGCAGCCATTAGCTCTTAAGGTGGCCAGGAGTACCGTTATTAAACGTTTAGCTACGCCATAATCGGGAGTTAAACAAGCTTCCACAACGGCCGAAGTCAAAACGGCCGGATATGAACTCATAACTTCTGGAGGACATTGCAGTTCGTAGGCATGAATATCCTTAATCATTGATCGTAAAACATTGTACATTCTTTCTGACTGTGCGGCAATTCCTTCCATTTCATCCAACAAACACTCGGGATATTTCTCTTTCATTTCAGGAATCCAACACATATCGGCATTGCGAACAAATGTAGTGTAATCCAAGGCGGCTGCTGCATAACCTACTATTTTGTTGGAGGAGTCTGTTGCCACGATGCAAAATTCCGGATGTAAGGTCACATAAGGGCCGACAATACTATCGGCTATTAGTTCTCGAAACTTAATATTTAATTCGAGCGGTGCGGGAGCATTCTCTTCAACTGAACCCGCCGGCGGAGGAGAGGTTATTAAGGATAAAAATCCTTGAATGCAGACTTGATTAACTACTGGCTCATCCATAGGATGATATGGACGCATCACATGATATTCCGTTGTTGGCAACTCGGGCAGTTTATACATAAACAAATCGTTCCCCTGATCGACGGGCATTAGTCTTTGCAAGTCGGCTATAAGACCACCACGAAATACCCAAGGCTCTTGATCGCCAGACATGAAGGCTTCCTTCCAGCCTTTGCTGAACCCTGTAAATGAAAATGCCAAGAGACAGAATATAAAAGCTAGCTAAATAGTGAATCAATTTAAATAAATTAAAAAAAATGAAATGAATTGATTTTCAATTAATTCAAATGAGTCGTTTTAAATTGAATTCGTTTTGAAAAAACGCTATTCATGTAAATTTAGGGTAAGCATTAATCTCGTTTTATATTCCAACTGAGTTTTTTTTTTATTTCAAAGACAGCAAGTATTACTTCCGGTTAGGAGATTAAAATTGAAATTCATTTGAACTAATCAAAATTAATTCAATACAAATGAATTGCAAATAAATTATTTTCATTCATTTGATTTAATTCAAAATCAAATCAAATGAATTGCAGTTGATTTTGACAAATTCATTTGAATTAAATTTAATTTTTATTATATTTTTGCAAAATTTATTTGAAATGATTCAGACTTCATTCAATTCTGTTTTCGACAAAAAGAATTAATTCAATATTTTGCTAAATCAGTGCATGAGTGATTTGTGAATTAATTAAAAAAAGAATTATTGTTTTACAACTCTGATAAAAATGTATATCCTTTCGTTTTCTTTAAACAAATCTGATATTTAACAGAATCGTAAAACAAAAAGGATATCATGCAATTACTTACACGTATAGGTTCCTTGTGTAAAACCATATACATTGGCAGGAAAATGACCCAAAGTTAACCATTTGACAAAGGCATCACACAATGACAATGCTCCAGCTATATCCCATACATAGGCAAAGAGATCGTGACAAATCTCTTTGTTAGCACACAATGCTATCTTACGCAATAACTCTTTAACCGAATTGCACAATTTCGAAAAATATTCAGCTCTTTGCAACCATTCTACCACTTCGGGTTTTGTGGGAGGTGTTTCCGTTCCGGGAGTGTGACACTTATTGACTTTGCCCTCTAGCAACACATGAGCGTTGGCTTTAAGCCAATTGAATTCGTTGAGCAGTTTAGAACCACGAGAGCCATGTTCGAAAGGTAAGTAAAACAGATCACAGAGCAAATGTAAATCCTCTGTATTCATTTTAATGCTACAGGAGTTGGGTGATAATCTGGAACGAAACAAAAAGCTTATTAAAAAGAAATGCTGCTATCAGTTGTCATATTAGAGTACAGTAAATTAACTGGTAACACTTAAATTGACATGCCTGTTTTTTGTAGGTATTTTATTAATTTTATTAATTGTTTTTTTATATGTAAGTATGTATATAGCAAATGCTAAACTTTCGAGTTTCATGTATTTTAAATTCTAATGTATTCAAATAGGCCGTTGGACTTCAAATTACAATTATGAATAGGTTAGGTTGAGGACAAGTAATGGCACAGCACAGTACCATGCCGTTACAACACTCGGACAATTATGAATAAGTAATTAATAAATACATAATAACTTACTTTTCGACTTCAGTCATTTCCGCATTAGATATAGGCGAAGATTCCACACTTTCTACCTGCATGGTGTTCTAGGAATATACAATAATGTTCATATTTTACATATGAATATACTATAAATAATTCAGTTTTCTCACAAAACTTACGTTAACATCACAATTGGAACTGGTATCGGCCATAACAACATCCTCACTTGCATTGGACGGTAGTAATAAGGGCTTTCCACACTCATCTTTAGGTGATATCTGTGAGGTCAAGCTACTGCTACATTCCATGGGTTCATTGCCTGCACTTCCCGGGCTTAAATTGTCATCGACCATGGCATCAATAGAAATGCCGGAACTATCGCCTTCTGTTGGTTTTTCTTCAATTGTGACATCATCTTCTATTTTGTCATCTTCCAGCTTAGTTGTCTCCTGCCCAGCGAGTAATATTTCTTTATCATTATTTTCCAACGACGACTCGTGTTTTACTGGAGCTATTTCAACCGCCTTCAATGCCAAAGTCTCATTGTCTGTGTCACGCATATCATCACCACTATCCGTGTCGGTATGAACTTCCTTAGTATGCATTATTGGTACCGACACTATCGATATGGGTATCTTTTTGGGCAACTCAATGTTGGATGCTACTGTCGTGGGTATTGGATTTAGAATATCCTCATTGGTTACCACTTTTGTGGGTGAAACCAATGAATTCATAACTGCATTGGATATGGGATTGACGGAGGAAGAGTTCACGGTGCTACATACATCGGCCAAAGCCTGCAATTGTGTGGTATTAACTTGAGGCACCGTGATAGTCTTGGCATTGGTAGACGTTGTCGTGGTCGTCGTTAAGCTCATACAAGTGTTAATTGAAGGTATAATGGGTATAATGGGCATCACCACTGGAATTATAGCTGAGAAGGCATAAAAATTTAAGAACTTTAAGTCAAATTTACATACATGTAACTTGTGGTTGTGGTTTTGTCATTGGTCCCCAGGCTTCTTTTTCAACGAAAAATTCTGGTAGCCACTCGCTAATAGCATTTCTGTAAAGAAAATTGATTTAGTAAGTACTCAATTTGTTTACGCTTTGATCGATATTGGTATTACTTGAGTGCCATGCGTGGATGATAGATATTCTTTGACAGACAACATTCTACGGGTAAGTCATCGTTGCCATTGTCCTCATCATTTTCAGTTTCAAGTTTAATGTCAGCTGATATCGAGCCTATAAGAAGAAAATAAGGCATGTATGAAAAATGTTAAAAAGCCATTTCCCGACAATCGAACTTTTTAAACCTGAGGATTTGTATAAAATTTTTTAAAATGTAAAGATCGTATATCGAGAAATGCACGCGGCAATATAAAATGAGCTGGTAGCTCTTTTACGCAACAGAGTATAAATAAACTTTTACATACAATAACATCTTGGTTTTTTTTTTTTTTTTTATTTTATTTTTATTGTATAGTTTCAATAACCGAGCCTATAGGGCCTTATATGGTTACAAATATCTACTCATAAATTTGTTCATTAAAATAATATTAGAAGTGCAAAACAATATATTTAATAATTCAATTTTTAAACTTTTTGAATATAAAAACAATAAATCTAATGATAACAGTTTTGTATCCTCAGTTTGTAATCAGAATTTAAACAAGTTTGTAATAAAATATTTCGAAAATGCATGCAAATAGGAGTGTTATGGAGTGAACCAGACCTATAAAAAAAAAACAAAAACTGACCAAATGGTTCCAGGAGTATGAGTATAAAAAAAAAATGTATACAGTATAGTTATTTTCAAATTTTGAAATAAACATATTCTCACTACACCAACAATTATATTTATTTTTCTATTACCAAATGATGGTATATTTGTTGATCATGTAGATAAAATCACTAAAGAATCCTCTCCTCTAACCATACACTTACTATTTATTTTCGAATCCAAACTGCAACGCGACCAATAAGCCAGTGTATGTATTGCTACAGTATTAGCATGAAACTCACAATTTGGATTAGTCATTACGCCACGCAAATGAGGTATCAACTCGGGTGATCGTCCCGAGTAGGGACCCAAAAATACCCGTTTTTGATCGTAATCATTTGCATGCAAATTATCCCAGATAACCGGCGGCCGACGTAAAATCTCTGTAATCTCTTGTATCGATTCTAGGGTAATAATCTTCGATATCACCTTATTACCAGTCCACATGATATCAATGTCATTATTAAGTTTTGAACCCAACGTATTCAGATATTCAGAATCATGAACAGAAGGCACAGCACGTGAACTGCAATACTGGGTGGGACAGAAGAGAAAGCGTGGATTACCCAGATGAACATAGATTTCATTGGTAACGGAGACCTGAGCATTGGCAAATGTCTGAAAGACTTCTTTGTCCGATTTGGACAGCTCCGATTCGATGTCATCGAAGAGTAATGCAAAAGCTTCACAACCAAATTGAGAAACTTGATCTAGTTTGCGTTTTAATGTTTGCAATTCCTTTTGGCTGCTATAGGTCATGTCCAAACCAGGTGAAAGGGCGTAATAGAAAGTAATGCCATGCTCTTTGGCAGCAGATATTAAGCCTAGGGATGTGGAAAGAATAAAAGGCATGAGTAATGCTTTTTTAAGTTATTATGTCTGAAATACTAACCTGATAAATGATCTGCTTCTTCGACTGTATACAATTCACGCCAATAGGCACGATGCTTATAATCATCCTTGGGAGCGTAAACGTACGAATCCATGCCCCATTTTTTTAGTCTGAAAGCAGATATTTGTTTATGTGGTAATATAGTGATGAAAGAAAGCAAAAAAAAAATCTATTATGTAATATTACAGTAACACACTACGTAATGATGTAGCTTTAAAAAATTGCAATAAAAATTAAAAAAATACACATAACCGATTTGGTCAGCGCAGCGACAATATGCTTCATTTATGTCTTACGTTGGCATATTGTCGCTGCGCCGACCAAATCGGTTTTGTGTATTTTTTTAATTTTTATTGCAATTTTTTAAAGCTCTTGTGGTCGTCCCTTAAACCACTTTCGGGATATCTTAATTGAATTGGAAGTTATCAAGATCAGTAATGTGTAGAATATATGAGAAATGTTCAGCAATTCACCAGTTTTTTGGCTCTCCGAAAAAGTATTTAAAAACCAAATGACTGTTTTGGTCGGCGCAGCGACGATATAGAAATTACAATCAAAAAAGATACTGAAATGTATTTATGTCAACATTAAAATTATATTCCGATTTTCGTCCAGTTTCAGTTAAAAAATTGTTTTTAAAACAATAAATACAAATACAGTTTTAAACCAAAAGAGATTATACATATTAATATTTGTATCGAGTAAATAATATTTTGAATTTTTTATATGCGCTCTCCACAGTTTTCTAAAAGCCACATAAGCTTGTATCCTTCGCATTTAGGACATGTTTATGCAAATATTGCTTTCTTGGAATGCTATAACAAAACTTTGCGACAGGTTTTTTTTTTGTTTGAACATGTCTTCTTAGCAACGCCATGCACCGACTTGTTTCACCATGTTTTGTCCTTTCTTCGAAAATGTTCTCAAAATGAAGATATATCGCGAAAACTATTGCATATATTTAGGTGCAGCCAAAATCCCAAAAAAAAACCTAATATCCCACGTACATAACTCATAATTAAAAGCGAATATGTAAATTTTTTTGTCGGCATTAACAGATTCGCATAAGAAACCTCTTCAGCGACTACAGAAAATTGTTTGTAAGTGTTTAAGATCTTTTACCTCCCAGAAGATAACACCGCGAAAATAGAATGCAACCGCGGTATAAAAATACAGCAATTTCTATCTTTATATCTACTTTTACAACATCTACTCACTTTCTAAACAAATCCTTCCTTTGTTCTGTAGTCCATGGCCGGCCATAGAACCCTTCAATAACGCCGCATATAAAATTGGGTTTCCTCTGTTCATCATTCTTGCCATGATCTTTATTTCGATTAGTAATTGCTCCTGAACCACAATTGCCGCTGCTGTTGTTGGCAATGGGACTGATAGTGGTATTGTTGAGATTATCTTGAGCTGTTGCCGCAGTAGATGTCTTGGTTTCATCGCACTCTTCCATATTCTCGTTGGCTTTTGTTGTTGTAGTGCTGTCCTGTTGGAACAATGATCTTAGAAAATTGCAAATACTTTCGAAACACACTTTAGATGCACCGCAACACTAATAAAACTTAGTAATTTATTATAGTTAATTTATTAAAAAAGATGCCCTAAACTATTTGTTTTGTGAGTCCGGTTTCATGAAGAATGTGCAAAAAAGATTTTTATTATTCGGCGAAAATTAGCGATTACTGATTGACTTCAGAAACAGAGAGAGATTAAAGCGTTATCGGCCGGCGCTCATCTCGAAATGCATTGACGAACAGTGATGTCAAACGCAGGGAGAATTGTGATGCAACTATAAATCGCTAAAAAGGCAAATAAGTATTGTTTGGCATAAAAAAACGTATATTTACGGTATTATAGACATTTACACCAAAAAAGCATTTAGCATTTTGAGCTGAAAATGCGAATGCTTTTAACTAATTGAAATAATTATTTATTAATATTTGGCATAAATGTAAATTTTTGGTCCGTCCATGTTGTTTGGAATTTTTTTTTCGATAAATGTAAACAAACAACGAAAATGGTGGTTGACGAATTTACATTACTGAGAAAAATCGCTTAAATTCAGCTTTTCAGAGTACAACTCAGTGCATTTTTCCCCATCTTTCATGGATGCGAAAATATGTAAACATCTTTCCAACAACAAAATGTAAAAATTTTACCATTTTGGCCGCATCTTTTAAAGATGGGGAATAATTTTCATTTTAATTTATTTATTTTGATGATGTAAGAAAGTCAAAAAAGGCCAATTATATAACATCACAGTAAGATACAATAGCTTAATATACAATGCATAAAAATATAATTTAATATAAAAAGTATAAATGTATAACATTTTTTTTCCTATTGGTATAAGCAAAAAAAATTAATTTATTTAAATCTAAAATAATAATTTATTTAAATCTTAAATAAAAGTATAAAAATAAATTGTATATGGTTCCCCAACCATGTAATAAAAATTAAATTAAGAAAATAGCAAAAAACTGTCTCATAATAAAACAAATAATAAAAAATAATAAATAGATTACCGGAAATATGTTAAATGCTTTCCGGCGTAAAAAGGCTATTATTTGTAAAATGTAATAAGAGAAAACGGCATTCATAAACAAATCTTTATTCATGAATTGTGTTTCGACAAATATTTTACTATATTTGTGATATACATATCAACAATCAAAACAAGGAAAGAATGTTATCGGTATTAAATTATTATTTCAATATAATAATGAATAATAAAATAACTTACAAATTTTTAATGTTATTTTTATTTTGACATGTTTCTTAGCTTCATGTGATTCGCATTCTATAAATAATTTTGTTACAAAAATGTTCTCTTGTTAGCATAAGTGCAATTAAATGTTTTGTGTCCGATTATAAAGCTAATCGTTAGTTCTTTTTACACAACATTAACGACCAAAAATAGATGGCGTTGCCAACGAAACAATATCCAATTTAGTATTTTTTATAAATAAGACCGTTTATTTCTAACTACCACATTTTTTTGTAATTGTTATTTTTTAAAACAAAATTTCCAGAGCTTGGGTAAAAGTTAATAAAATTGTGTACAGTTTTCTGTTTCACTTATTGGTAAAACACAAATTCGTTGGTTAATGTAGGGCCAATGAGTATGCAAGCCTGAAAATACATTACATTTATAAAAAATATATTGTTTTATACATGAATTTAAATTTTTTTTGGTTAATTTTTCGATTTTTGTATTCTTTTTTGTAAATATAGAATGCACTTTAAGTAACTTTTAATATTCGCAGTGTTTTTTTAATTTTTGATTAAAAAAATAATTTTAGTTTTTTTGAATTTTAACAAATTTATACTTATTTAGTATTTTAGAAAATGTTGTAATAAGTTTCATTTTTTTATCACATATTGAAAATGAGGAGACAGTTTTTTGTCAAAAAAAAGCTTTATCTAGCCTCATCTTACAACTCAGCGTTCGAGTATGGGGAGTAAGAAAAAGATTTCGGGCTAAAGAGCAGAATATGGAGCGGGAACCCAAATAAAAAAAAATATGCCATCCCCTTCGTCTTGGTTCCCAAATATTGGAATGGTCGGTCAAATTTGGCGCTGAGGTCCATGAGGACCTTTGGGGTCAGAAAGGGGCCCTTTGGGTTGTATGATGACCCCCCATGTGCGGATACTCAAATGAAAGACGAATCCAAAGGTATATTTTTCAAGCTTCTACGGGTCCCCGAGTTAGACTTATATTTGTTGAGTCTCTATCGAAAATTTAAGGGCTTGTAATATTAAAAAATTTACTTACATGTGTGGAAATTCAAACTATTTGATGTTAACTATCTCTCTAATCGCGCTTAAATTAAAATAAAGTTTTTTTTAGGTGTAAGAGGGTCTATGGGTCCGGTAGGGTCGTACTGGATTCGTATTAAAAATAACTTTCATTTAAGTACCCGCACATAGGGATCACCATAAGACCCATGGGCACCATTTTTTGGGCCTTTAGGGCACCAAAAACCCCGCATGTTCTTAAAAAATTCAGCTTGGATTCTCGAAAATATCTTTCATTTAATAGCCTTTTTACACCGGAACGCATTTAACATATTTTCGCGTTAATCCGCATCTATGATGGATGCGGCCAAAATGCTTAATTTTTTACATATATTTTGTTGTTGGAAAGATGTTAACATATTTTCGCATCCATGACAGATGCGGAAAAATACACTGAGTTGTACTCTGTAAATTGGAATTTAAGCGATTTTTCTCAGTAATGTTGATCCGGCAACCACCATTTTCGTTATTTGTTTACATTTATCGGAAAAAATGCCAAACAACATGGACGGACAAAAAATTTACATTTTTGCCAAAATATTAATAAATGGTTATTCCAATTAGTTAAAACTATTCGCGCTTCGTGGAATACTGCCTCCATAACAATGTTAATACGTTTGTGGCAGGAAAATATTGCAGTTTTACAAGGCAAATGGAAAAATGTGTGAGCTAGACAACAGCTGACAATATGCGAAACTGCAGTGTAAAACCACTTTTTAGCATTCCGCATCTTCAGCTCAAAATGCGGAATGCTTTTTTGGTGTAAAAAGGCTATAAGTATCCACACATAGGGGGTCATCATAGAACCCAAAGGGTCCTTTTTTTTACCCCCCAGAGCCCCATGGTCCCTGGCGCCAACTTTGACCTTGATTTTCGCGTTTTAGGGCGAAATTAGAAGAGCGTGGCATATTTTTTTCTTTTTTGGGCTCCTGCACCATATTCTGCACTTGACAGATTTCTGAAGGTTCTTCGATATACTTTTTCTCGTCCTTTAATAAAGTGTATTTTTGCCCAAATAAGTCTTCATAGCAAATATTTTTTTAATTTATTTATTCATATTTCACATGTATAACTAATATGTATTTTATTTATAAAAACATTTATCAATTTTCAACCCGAGTTTGTATTAAATTTCTCAAATTCCGCAAGCACCTATGTACAATGCTCTCTTGAAGACAGTGTGGCAACATTTATATCGATTACATATTTGCAAATTAACATCGGCCCAGTGTCATCTCAATTGCAAAACTAATTGTTTTGATATTGGAGCACTGTGGAGGTTGCGGTGGGAATTTGTTCAGTTTCCTGCATTTGTTTACGTTAATTCACACGTCAGTTCCCAGTTAAATGCAACCATTTATTGTCATACGCAACTATCGGGAAGATGATGAACTCAAATGCCAAGAATTGGTGCGGGATTACATTATGTCATTTGCCAAGAAATCCTTTTATTGCTTCTGCTTCAGAGAGGTAAGTATCAATTACTTAGGATCAACAGTACATTGGTGGACAACACGGAACAGTTTGTCTTAATGCCGCTTTTGTGTTTTATGCCTACTTCTGTAGCTCTGGGCCAGAATAAAGCAAGCGGTACAATGTTAGACCGCACGGTCGTCTGTAAATTATTAAAAAAAAAATGTTACATATACGCCCTTAAAACCGGACACCGAAATTTATTCTGATTTATTAATTAAAATTTACAGATGTACGAAATTGTATACTTGTGCTATCTGGTTCGCTGCAGTGAGGGAAAAATATTTACACAAACCAATTTATTTTCACAGTTGACACAGCAAATATGTATAATAATAAGTGACATTTTCTTTTCCCTTTCCATTGCAGATAACATTGCAGTTTATTGTCATTACATGGGCTATTTTATTCATCTTCTTGGGTGTCCCCTTGACATTTTGTGCTTTAACCATTCCCGGTTGTATCTTCTTTCTCTTCTCAGGAACTTATTTTTCGTTTTATGCCAAGGCGGTAGAATTGATGAGGGTACGACATGTTACGATATGCTAAGGAATGAGAAAAAGGACTCTGCATTTACTCATCCTTTTGTTTGTTTTCAGACAAAACCCAACCAATCTTTGGTGGCTGAATGCTATGAACCCTTTATATTCCGCATGAAGCCGACGGAATGTACATATCAGATATTTATGGACGATGCTCCATATGAGCCATCATTTAAAAACAAATATCGAAAAAAGGTAAATAGAATATAGATTTATTTTATTTATTTTTATTTTATTACTTTGATTTATTAACCGAGCCATTATGGCCTTATATGGTTACAAACCATATTGTAAATTGGAAGGAATGTTGGCTTGTTCAAATTTTAAGAAAATGAAACGCAAATTGCAGAAAATTATTGAATATGTAAATAAATCTGTCAAGTCTCTCAAATACCGGCCAATATTTTTAAAGTATTGTTAAGAGCTGCACAGCACTACGTGTGTTTTGCACATGTCTATAGACTACTTTTCCATACTTCTATATATTTATAAAACTGTTTTCATTTCACACACTACATCTTCTAGATTATAGCCTGCGTAAGCGTCAAGAATCATAGCAGTGTTTATAATGCTGCCTGGATTTATCGCTTTGCCATCGCTGCCGGTTATCCATTTCAAAAGGTAATTGAACCCATAATGAGTTTGGTATCTAAAAATTGTGTGCAACAAGGCTATAGCTCGCTAGAATGTACCATGTCTGAGTGGCAGGAAGAAGAACGTGACTTTTACGACAACTTGGGGTAAGTCATAGTTTATTTTAGCGTTTTTCTCTTTCTTTAATTTTTAACGCTCTATTTGCAGATTTCTTACAAGGCAAATTTATCATAAACAGATAATTGGCAGTAGTTTGACAGTGATGAAAACTCAGATGACGTATGATTTAAAAACCGATGATACTTTACAGAAACAAAACTAATTTTATATGGACTTTACAGATTTAAAATACACAAACATACACACACACACACACTACACTAGGCACGAATTTACTGAATCTCAATCGAGCTACTTCGCGACACATTCCTCCATAACATTTGGCCGTGTACACTTTTTACTCTAGTATTTATTAGTAACATAAAACAAAACACAAATGCAATTATGTATTTAAGCTACATTCTATTTGTTGTCGGATATAAAATCTGACACAAAATCACAACCGAATCTTCCTCTCGAATAAATATTGTTTCTTATTTAACATAGAAATTTTTTAAGCAGTTTTAATTTGGATTGGTAAAGAAAAATTATGGGAATAAAGTGTAGATTGGAATGAATTGCTTTTTAACAGGAGAGTTCCGGATGGATATTGTGAACATTTTTTTTTTATAAATATTAAGATTACCAAGGTAGATTTTGTGGAGGTTTGTGTTTGGGTTTAAGCTATCTTTAAATGGTACCCCAAAAAGGGCCTATGTGCGGGTGGTCAAATAAGATATTTTCCAGACAAATCCTGGGCGTATTTGTGGTCCTAGGAGGCACAAAAAACGGTCCGCTTTGGGTCCTATGGTGACCCTATATGTGCGGGTACTTAAATGAAAGATATTTTTGAAGTTAATCCGGTGGTGTAAATTTCAAGACCCTACGGGTACCATTGACACTCTGCAACTATTTTTTAATAAAAAATTATTGATATTAATTTAATTTTAGTTAGGAACTTGGGAAGTGACCTTAAAAAATTTTGACTTACGGTTCAAAAACTGGGGTTTCGGATCTTTCCTCACTTATGAGCTGTAAGATACACGAATTTGCTGTTATGTGTCCCGCATTGTAGTCGCGTGTTCTAACCATGGCCACTGCCGGTCCCAGTTTATTAGTCTAACAAAATTACGTCGAGTTTTAGTAACAGACAGTGGCTAGTTATGAGAAGTATGTACCTACCGTTTTATTAAACCAACAAGTAATTTTTAAACCCATCTGTGTTACGATGATTACGATTTTGTCCCAAATATTTCACAATACACAAATTAAAACACATTTCGCTCGTTTTTTTTTCTCAGCATTTGAAATTGAAATTTGTTTATTATTTTTCATTAATCATCATTACCTTTATAAGCTTACATAATTTATATAATCAAGTTTCAATTTGTTTTTAAATATAATTATTTGCTTTGTTATTTTTTGTTGTTGTTGTTTTTTTTTTTTTATTATTATTTATAAATAAATAAAATATATATTTTTATTCTCATATGACATTTATATAAAATATATATATACTCTGATAGCTACCAAATTAAAAACATGTGTGATTTTTCATAATTAAAAGAAAAAACTAAAACAAGGAAATGAAGGAAATAGAAAACAAAATAGTTGCACAGAAATTATAGATCTAGCTGCCTAATTAATTAAATTAAAATAAAAACAAATGTAAATACAAACAAACAAAATCGCAACTGTAAAAGTATAAGTATTATATTGAAAGTTCTGGGCTGTATATAGAATCATCATTGGATTTGTGTTAAAACTAATAACGACACATTTCTACATTATTCAGGGTGGGGAAGAATGTGTATAAATAAAAAAGAACATTAAAATGTATAAACAAAAAACAACTATAAGAAATGATAAAACAATTTTTTAATAAACCCTATATAAAATATATATTTTTGTATAATATATAATGAAAAAAAGCTTCATAATAATGCCATGCGTTGCTACTAAGTCGGCGGTAGTTAGGGCTCTCTCTATGTAGGTCCTTCACTAGGATTCAAAATCAAAAAAGCCTAAATGTTGGATGACTTTTAAAGAGTTGTCACACATATACATATATATATATGTTTGTATGTTTATGCTTAACCAAATTAAAAATTAAAAGCTCGCTGTGGTGTTGCGTACACACAAAGTGATGATAACGTGATAGTGGCGTGGCGTGACGTGACGTGTTTTTAGAATTTGAACAGTGGGTTTTTGCTGGGCAGACAGTAGGTTTTTTTTTGTTGTGGTCTAGTGTTCTTTCTTGTTGTTGTTATTGTTTTTCTTCTTCTTGATTTCTATAGTTTTTGGTTATAGTTTCATTATTTCATTTGTTATTTTGTTTTAACTTTACTAAAGCTGTGTGTTTAACATTGATTTTTTTCAGTTTTTCGTTTAAAGAGAAAATTTTGCAAAGTATACTTTTTTTTGTTTTGTTGTTTTTGATTGGATTTTTAGAAAAATATATATGTTTTGAAAAATATTTGTTTTGTTTTGGTATCATTTTCTTGCACAGTTTTGGTTTGAAAAACTGTTATTGGTTTTACACAATTATATATTGTATATGCAGATAATAAGAACAACTAAAAAAATCGTTTCTTTTTTTTGTTAATGTTTTTTGTTTGTTTTGTTTTGCTTTTGTTTGATTTAGAATAGTTTAGCGCGACGTTTCATTTCATTTCGTCTCCATTGGGGGTATCGATAGAAGTCGGCTCTGGTACATTGTAAAATATGTTCGAATTCAACATCAGATAAATGGCGCTGCAAGAGATACAAGGAGAAGGGTGGTTATTTAATAAAAACTTGAAAAATGTCTAAATATTATATTAAACACTAAACTAAATTATTATTGTATTTTGTAATTTGTTTATATCGGACCATGGGGTTTAAAATACAGAAAAATAAATAAAATAAACGTAGTTAGTATTAAATAAAAACACTTTATATAATAATTTATTTGAAAACAAATTATAAATAAATAATGACAAAAATAATATAAAAAAATACTAATAGTTTATTTAAAAAAGTATTCAGAATTTATTTTCCCTTTATTAAAAAAAAAATTTTTGTTATATAATTTTCCCTACTATTAATTTTTCCGGCCATTATATTTTTTTAAAAAACCTTTTTTTATTTATTTATTTGTACTAATATAAAAATCGAGCCCTTTGGGCCATACATGGTTTCAAAGAAATAATATTTTTTTTGGAAACTTAATAAATAAATATTTTTTTTTTCGTTTTGAATTTATTTTTCATTTATCAAAAAATATATTTTTGTGAAAGAATTTTTTTGTATAAATATTTTGTAGCCAACTATGCAAATTACATTTTAGAAGCCTCTCATAATTTATAAACAAAAAGAAATTTATCAGCCATGTTCTGGAAAACAGTTCGGTTTGAAAACAGAGCAAAATCGGTAAAAAAGGTAAAATATGATTTGCAGAAAATATTTATACAAAAAAATTCTTTCACAAAAATATATTTTTTGATAAGAGAAAAATAAATTCAAAACAAAAAAAAATTATTAATTAATCATTTATTGTTTCCAAAAAAAAAAAATATTATTCCTTTGCAAAAAAGTTTATATAAGATAATTTTTTTTCAAAAATGTTTTT
Organism: Muscina levida; assembly: GCA_964034835.1. Lineage (NCBI taxonomy): Eukaryota > Metazoa > Arthropoda > Insecta > Diptera > Muscidae > Muscina > Muscina levida. The sequence continues at coordinate 164,116,008 of OZ035880.1, read as the reverse complement.
TTTTTTAATTATTTCCGGTGATTATTTTTTTAAAGCCCTAATTTTATGTATTAAAAATTAATAAATAATAATACAAATGTTAATAATTAAATTTATTTAATTTTTGAACAAAAAATTAAAAAAAATAATAATAATAATTTATATTTTACCAAAAATTAAATTTTTTTAAGTAAAAAAAACTACTTTTTAAATTGCTGAAGGAAATAGATTCTTAACAAAATATTTTTTGCAGAAATATTTTTTTTATATTAAAAATATTTTATTTTTTGCATGATTTTTTTTATAAAAAGATATTTTTAATATTAAAAAAAATATAAATGCAAAAAATATTTTTTAACTATATATTCTTTAGCAATTTAAAAAAAAAATTCATTAAAAAATTTTAATTTTTGATAAAAAGATATTTCTAATGTTTAAAAAAAATATTAATAAAAAACCAAATGCTGAATGAACTGCATTTTTTTAAAATATTTTTGGAGTTATAATTTTTTAGAAGAAATATATTTTCAGAATTAAAAAAAATATTTTTTTCCAAAAAAACTTTTCGCTATTTAAAATTTATTTCCCAATGATTTAATTAAAATTACTTAAACCAAAAAAAAGCAAATTGCCTTTAACATGCCTGCTTTGCAACTCTTTTTAACGAGGAAGGATGTACATTAGTGTTGGTAAATTTTTTCTCGATTGTAAGAAAATTTAACCAAGAATCCAATTAAAATCGAACCCCCGGGTTTAACCGAAAAACTTTTGGTATTTGGGAAAAAGTTCACTGCAAGCTTCGCAACTGTCCGGAAATGGTCAATATAGTGTTCATAGGTGTGACCTACACCCAGTCATTTATCCCTCCTAACATTTTTTCCAAACGTACCTAAACTTCATCTTCACCCCCTAAGGGGACTACCATACAAAAATCTAACTTTTTTTAAATTAGTTCCCACCGCTCTAACTGTCCTAAGAGGAGTCAAATGTATGACTTCCCCCAATATTTTTGCCACCCCAACAGTTTTTAAATTTTTTTATTTTTATAATTTTTTTATGAAATCAGCTCCTACCGCTCCTCGAGCTCGAGCTCCCGGTTTTAACCGAAAAACTTTTCGTATTTGGGAAAAAATCCAAAGTAAGTTTCGCAACTGTCCCAAAATCGCCCATATAGTGTTCAAATGTATGATCGACACACACGAGTATTTCCTTCCTATCATATTTCCGGAACATAACTTCACCCCCTAAGGTTCCACCCATACAAAATTCACTTAAAACGATCAAAACAAAAACAAATTCGTCCCAAAAAAATATTTACTTTCAAATTTTTTATGGGCGCCAAGTATTTTTTAAATTATTTAGAAAGTTTTTGTACATGGTGTGAAAATAGGAGGCATGTATGTAAATCTACGAAGCACCAGGAGCTGATTTCATAAAAAAAATTATAAAAAAAAAAAAATTTATGGGGACCACCTTAAGGATTGAGATATTGGGCGACGGTCATTCATTACCTCCTCTAGGGGCGACCCCGGGGAAGAAAGGGAAATGGGAGCAAATTTTATAAAAAAATCTTTTACTCCATACAAATTGACCCACTCTAATGTACATATACAGAAACTTTTACGATTTGGACACCGATAGACTGGCATTGAAAAAAAACAAGGATATCAAAGAATATTTTAAAATCTAAGGCCAATGGCGAACAAATCGTCGCTGTGGCGATTGATTGGTTATGAAGTTATTAATAACGGTAATGTAGAGAATATATGAGAAATGTTACAAAATTAATAAGGTTTTTTGCTCTCCTGGAAAGTAATTGAAAAACACATAACAGCTTTGGTTGGCGCAGCGACGATATGTGCATTTCCCCAGAAAGGTCCAACGTGTTCGAAAAAAAAGTTGTGAAATTTTTTTTTCTGCCCTATTAGACAGTACAATACATGAATTGGGACTCAATTCTGAGAACTGCACGTAAAAGTAGCCCCAAAAAGAAGATGTTCTGCATCATTCGTTTTGTCACGTTACATGCCATAATAATTTAATATCGATTTGAAGTTAGTAAGTATCGTATAGTGGAATTTGTCACTATTTAGGTTGTTTTGTTTGACATAAAATAAATACTATGTATATGATGACGTGTGATTATCATAAATAATATTCCACGTAAATCATACGCCACGGAGTATTACTGTAACTTCTACAAAATAAACCCAGTTTAAAATCATTTGATGAATGGAAAAGTGAAACTGTTGCTTATGTAGGAAAACGTTATATGAACAGATTAAAGGAATTGTAATTTTTAAGCCTAAAACGTGACAAATTCACCTAAACGATAATTACTAAATTCAAATCGATATTAAATTATTATGGCAAGTAACTTGACAAAACGCTACAAAGGCTACTTTCACGTGCAGTAATTAGAATTGAGTACCAAATCATTGAGCTGAAAAATGTTGTATTGTGTTAGTGAAGACTAATACTTAAATTTTATTAAATTAAAATGCTTATAAGCTTATCTTATTATCATTTATGATTAAACGGACTGCAAAATTGCATTACTAATCTGGTCACCGCTTTGAATTTTTAATAACATATTTACTGCAAGTCCATTCCTATCATAAAATATTTGATACAACAGTAAATAACTCGTATGTAACTATAAAATTACCCATATAGTCTTCCGGGGATTCACGTGCTCTATGCCCCAAATACACATTCTGAGTAAATCGCAGTTAAAGTTTGAAAAACCTATAGAGCAAAGGGATGTAGAGCATATTGGACACGAAATATCTGTATATTTAGATGCGATAGCCTAAAACAGACTGCAGATTTGAAAAACAACTGCCAAAATGGCGTATAGATCACAAAAATCCCCGGACGACAATATGTCACCCTGCTTTGTACAATAACATAAGATAACACTTTGGTCTAACACGCTTTAAAGCCAAAGAAAGCTTCTCTTTTATAACTCTTACAACTACACTGTCATTTTAATTGTTATTTTATTGTTTGTATTTTTTTTTTTCGTTTCAATAGTACTCACCTCCAAGTTACAGCGATCAACATCCGATGGCAAACGATAGTTCGTGATAACCAACAAGTGATAGGGATAGATTTTAGCCGGTTCATGGACCAACATAGAATGTGCCATATTTGGCAAGCTGCGACGTATTAGACCGGCCTGGGGATAATGGTAAGATAACGCACCCGAATATGTACTGGATGCCGGCAAATCACCGCCCATCAATGCACGTCTATCACCTTCGGTTATGGAGTCAACTGAGGCTATATAGAAACACAGAGAATAGCAACAACAAACATATTACAACATGTTAAATTCATATAAATAACCGTAATTAAACTTACCCTCTGATTTGCCACAACTTAAATCTGTACTGTGCGTTTTATCACCTAAACCTCCATATGAGTAGTCCTGTGTGTATTGCCAAAATTTGGTAAGATTTAGAGAGAAATTAAAAAAAAAATTATTATTAATATTTAATATTTATTCTATTAATCTTATAGATATTTTGCACTAATGTTTTAAGCTTTTACAAATACCAAAAAAGGAAAAAGAAGAATACAAGCGTGCACAAGTTTGGATTTAGAAACTAAAGTGTGAAACAATGTAATAAAGGACGAGACATGCATTTACAGCACTTACAAAATGTGGGGAAAAAATTAACAAAAAAAAGTACTATTATGAATATAAAGTGCTTAGGAGTAGCAAAAAGTAAATATGGTGTAAGACAATGAAAAAGGGGTTCGTCAAGATACGGCCTAATCTCCAGAACTTAAAAGTAATCTGTTGTTTATCAAGCGTTAGTGTAGAGTAATTTTTTGTATGCTACAAATGTGATTGCTAGGCATAGAAATGAACGATATCATTAGGTAATAAATTAAGTAAAAAACAAATTATAAAACAAAAATTTTGTTATAGCAAAATTTTTTTTTTTTTAAATTTTCATTTAAGAAATAACAGATTAAGCCCTAACTGGTCTTAATTGAAAGACAACTATGGGTTCTACAAATGTTCTGAATATAGTTTTAAAATCTGGTTTGGTTAAGATATATACTTTAACTAAGGCGTCATTTTCCAGTGGTTTTCGATCGCCTTAAAAATCCTAACTTTCAGTAAAACGTTGTATATTTTGTTTTAAAGTACACCAATGAAAATTTTGTCCCATATATAATTTTTAGAATAAAAACTATTAACAGCTTATCCCTTATTTTCAATCGCTTTAAAATTATTGCAAATTTTTAATATTTCAAAAGTTTTGTTTCCCCCATTTTTAATTATGTCGTTAAACAAATCCAAATCGGATACATTTTTTTTTTGATAATCACTAGAAAAAATCTAACCCCATCCAACAGTAGGGGTCAATCATCACAATTCTCTTAATTAAGATATATACTTATGTAAACAATCAAATGTTAAAAAAAAACCACAAACTACAGCAGCAACAGTGCATTTACATATACGCGCCGCCCGCCATTCATCAAACAAAATGCAACAATTTACTATTGAAATTTTTGATATTCTAGACGACTTTGTAAACATTTATCAAAACATACAACAAAACATAATGTATAATGCGGCGGCGGCGGCGTGAGTAGTAAATCAAAGTCAACATCATTATTAGACTTTAAATCAGAATGCACATTGAAATTAAAAATAGAAATCTAAAGATGATATCGTACGCGAACGTCTATGCCAAGTGCCACTGTGTATGACGCTTTTTTGATGATGATTAAGTGAGGCGTGAAATTACAACTAATCAGTATCAGATTACAAGAGGTGCGATTTGATTGACAAGTGGCGGCGGGTATATGGTTGATGGTTTAAAATTAAAAAAAAATAAGATAATTAAATTAATACAAATTTAAAACCATTTAAAATTATAAACGCAAATTCTACGAGCGAAAGCTTGAGGTGGTGGCAGTAAAAGCTAAGCAAGAGTAAAGCAAAAATAATATAAAGTTACATATGTGTAGATGTTATGTAGTATAAATGTCAGGGATGATAATGTGATAGGTACTTGGTACTTGTACAGTTTTGACGGATCACGAGTTTACGAATTGGTATTGAAATATTTCAGTATGTGATTTTAAGAGACATATATTTATAATACAGAAGTCACTTACTAGATAAAATATCATAAATGATATGAACCAAAACCAAACATAATATAGATTTTATCGTTTTTTTTTGTAATCGAATAATCGAAACGCGGTAATTTGCAAATTTGAATTTTACATATGAATAACTCGGGAACCGGAGTTTTAAAATAGTGCAGTATTTGACACTATAATAATGTCTAAAAGATTTGTTTACATGCTATCAATCTACCCCAAAAACCCTGACAAAAATTATGACCGAAAGCAGAGTACGTACTGGCTCGCTCTTTTTGGCTCTCGGCTTGCGAGCCAAGAGCCCAAACTTTTTTGTACCGAAATGTACTTTTGTTGACCCAAAAGCACTTTTCTGTTGGGCAGTTGTTTTTTTTTGTACCATAGTACTTTTAATGTACTTTTCGGTACAAAGTACTTTTTTGGTACCAGAAAGTACTTTTTTTTGTACTCTTTGTACCAAAAAGTAGTTTTAATGTGCTTTTTGGTACAAAATACTTTCTTCCTAAAATAAAATTCTTTTTGGACCCAAAAAGTAGTTTTAATGTGCTTTTTGGTACAAATTACTTTTTTTGTACCAAAGTACTTTTTGGAACCAAAAAGTGTTTTTTGTACTTTTGGAACAATTGAAGTATTTTTGGGTCGGCTTGCGAGCCAAGAGCCCAAACTTTTTTGTACCAAAAAGTACTTTTGTTGGCCCAAAAGCACTTTTCTGTTGGACAGTCGTTTTTTTTGTACCATAGTACTTTTAATTTACTTTTCGGTACAAAGTACTTTTTTGGTACCAGAAAGTACTTTTTTTGTACTCTTTGTACCAAAAAGTAGTTTTAATGTGCTTTTTGTTCAAAGTACTTTTTTATGTACCAAAGTACTTTTTGGAACCAAATAGTACTTTTTTTTGTACTTTTGGGACAATTGAAGTATTTTTAGGTCAATTTTGGTACTAAAATGTACTTTGGTACAGAAGAAAGTACTTCGTACCGAAAAGTACATTAAAACTACTTTTTGGTACAAAAAAGTACTTTGGTATAAAAAAAGTACTTTTTACCAAAAATCACATTAAAACTACTTTTTGGTACAAAAATGTACTCTGGTACAAAAAAAGGACCAATAAAAGTACTTTCTGGTACCAAAATGTACTTTGTACCGAAAAATACATTAAAAGTAATCTGGTACAAAAAAAAGTACTTTGTGCAACAGTAAAGTTCTTTTGGGCCAACAAAAGTACTTTTTGATGCAAAAAAAGTACTTTGTACCAAAAAGTACATTAAAAGTCCTTTTTGGAACAAAAAAGTACTCTGGTACAAAAAAAATACCAATAAATATAATTTCTGGTATTAAAAAAAGTACTTTGTACCAAAAATGTTCTTTGTCCTTTTGGGCCACTAAAAGTACTTTCTGGTACAAAAAAGTACTTTAGAACACAAAAAGTACTTTGTACCAAAAAGTAAAATAATAAGTACTTTTTGGTGTTTTCTTGCATTAAGATTTTATTTATTGACAAGGCTCGCTAGCTGCTATTTTACTAAAAATTTGCTGTTAACTCGCAAGCCAGGAGCCACAAAATTTTAAATGAGCTCTCGGCTAATTAAAAGTAAAAAACACTTTTTAATAATGGGTATGACCTCTCTAATTTTAAATAAGTACAAAAATGCTTTTCGGTTATGGCCAGCGAGCCGAAAGCTCATTTGAAACATTGCGGCTCTTGGCTCTCGAGATAAGAGCCAATTTTAAAGAAAAGAGCAGCTCGCGAGCGAGCCAATACGAACCCTGACCAAAAGGCATTTTTGTTTTAAAATAAGAGTCGTTAAACACATTATTTTTAATTTGGTTTTTGTTTTGATAAAAATGACTTATTCTATTATTAAAAACCATTGCGTTTAATTTGATGATCACCCCAAAAAGTAAAATAAAAAAACAAGATAAAGCTGAGATGATTCTCAATTATTTTGGTGCAGGAACCATATGTCAAAAGCCAATTTCGAGCCTCTGATTTTTTTTTTTAAGAATATCCGTCGCCTTCTGTCTTATATAACCGATATATCATCCCTGACATATAGCTAAATACATATACTATATTGTTTTGAATGAAAATAAAAGCGCTTACGGGGACGCCGTGCATCATGGCGCCGGCCGATGTGGTTGAACTAAAAGTGTGTGAACGTGGAGCTAAGCCGTATCCAGGTTTAGGGACATGACGAAGAGAGCTCACCACTATATAAAGGGAGAGCGGTGGGAGACCAGTACGAACGATACAGAAGAAAGAGGAGAAAAAGTACACACACACACACAGATACAAATTACAAAGAGAAGAGAAGGCATTTACAGAGCACAACAACAAATTTACATGCAGCAGTTTTATTTTGTTGAATTTTTTTGTAATTTAGCGTAAATGGATTGATTGTAAAGATCGGTTGATCGGGTGTGTGGGCGAGAGTGTGTGTGTGTGAGTGCGTGTGTGATGTTTTACAATGATTATTATGATGATGTGGACGATGATGATAGTGATGACAATGGTAGTGATAACGATGATCCATTATAAATGTTCATTCAGAATCGTGTATGTAATGTTATGATGTTGATAATTACGATCGTGTTGTTTTATAGACATAATGATGTTATTTGTGAATTTCATGTAAACGTTGATGTTGATGGTTGATGTCGTTTGATCGTGTGGTAAATGTGGCATATTTTTGTAGGTTTTGTTTTTTGTGTACGTGATTTTGGTAGTGGCGAGTTTTGAATTTAATGTATATTTCAATTTTATATTGTTGTTGTTTATATATTTTGTTTTTAGTTTTTGCAATACCGGGGAAAAAGAGGTGGTAAAAAAACAACATTAGTTTTGGTTTACATTATCATTAGTGCAATCATTAAATAGTAATTTAGTTTTGTATTCACCAAAAGCACCATTTATTTTGTAAGTCCACACAACAAATCAAGACATTATTTTATGTTTTGGTTTAGTAGTTCCCACCGACAATGCACACATGACGAGATGGTGTTTGTTTTTTATTATTATTATTGTTATTGATGATGTTGTAGGGGAAGGGTTAGCAAGAGTAGCGAAGAAGTTGCCATACGATGGTCATGGAAGATGAAGTTGTATTATAGCAATTAATGTTGTGGTTGTTGTTGGTTATCCATATAATATTTTATGTTATTTTGTGTTTTTTTTTGTATGAAAGCAGCATTTTAAGACAGAGGAAGAGAAAAAGAAAAACGTCAAAAGGAAATGTAAATTTATGATGTGAATTAATATTAAATGCAACAATTGTTATAATTAAAACCATTACGACGGCGTTTATTGGTGGTGTAAAATTAATATAAACTTGTACACAGACATATGATTATATTATACCACTATAGTCATTGAAATCATTATGATATGGTCCATTTACATTTAATGTAGCAAGAAATTATAGCAAATTTGGCTGGACTGACATTGGGTCTGAGATATGGAGAGATAGAGATAAGGTATGACAGCAGAGTTAAGCTTTGCTTGTTTGTATTTTTGAAGACATTAAAAACTATAACAAACTGTTAATAACGGGTAGAACAAAAGTTTCATAGTCACATATGGGTAAATCCTATCGTGTCGAACTTTTCATTCGTCACTTCTTTTCCGATTTTGCATACCATCCAAGGTTATATTGGAGAAAGGTGTATATTATCGAAGAGCTAACCATTGGTTTAATAAATAGTAATTAAAAAAAAATTATTAAACTTAACAGTTAAGCTACATTTTTATTTTTAATATGAGTTCGGACGTTTTACAAAACGGAAGTCGTTTTGAAACAATGAAAAACATTGTTTTTTATAACTTTTTTATCTTTTTGTGTAATACTTAAGAAGCTCTAAATTTAGTAATAGACAAAATCCTCTGAACTGATGGACCTAAAATATTAAGAAATAAAGTGGGTGACGTTACGTGACAAAAATAGAAGTCCATTTTTTCTTCTTTCACAAAGACACAAACTAGTGCGAATTGAGTCTGACTTTTTGTTAAATTTCAAAAACTTTTTTAATTTAATTAACTTTATTTGTGAAACGTGACGTGACGTCGCGTGATGTAACTTAACATTCCTTTTTGAGAATTTATGTCAAAACTATTTAAAAAAAAAAATATTGATCACGAATGTTACATTAGAACTTCAATAAAATAAAATCAAAATTTTTGCAGCTAACTGATCATCTTTTACAATTATTGAAATTATTTACTGTTGTAACAAATATTTTATAGTAAGAATGGACATGCATCATCAGTAAATATGTTATTAAAAATTAATTCAAAGTGATCAGATAATTAATGGAATTTTGCAGTCCGTTTAAACACAAAAGATAATAAGATAAGCTTTGGTAATTTTAATTTAATAAAATTTAAGTATTTGTCTTTACTAATAATAGTAAAAAAAAAATTTTTTTCAACTTTTTTTCGGTCACGTTGTAACTTTCTGTGGAAATACCCATATACATCTTTACTACAAACCAAAAGTTTATTCTTTTACCTTTTGGGGGAAGTTCCCAAATAAATTAGATTTTATATTTAAGAATATTAATTCGCTATTGAATCGAAATATTGATTTTATTTATTTATGTACTAAAATATTATTGATTTAATTTTAAAACATTTTTTTTATTTTAATAATGTATTGTATCTCGCATAGTTTTAAGAACAAAGAGCTGGTGTGGGTCATATTTGAAATTATAATTTGTTGGCTTTAATTTGCCTATTTATTTTATTTCGTTTTATTTATTTTGTTATCAATTTAATTATTTTATTTATATTATTTATCTTTTTTTTGTTTTATTTTATTTTATTTTATTTATTTTATTTATTTTATTTATTTTATTTATTTTATTTATTTTATTTATTTTATTTATTTTATTTATTTTATTTATTTTATTTATTTTATTTATTTTATTTTTTTTATTTATTTTATTTATTTCATTTATTTTATTTATTTTATTTATTTTATTTATTTTATTTATTTTATTTATTTTATTTATTTTATTTATTTTATTTATTTTATTTATTTTATTTGTTTTATTTGTTTTATTTATTTTATTTATTTTATTTTATTTATTTTATTTATTTGATTTATTTGATTTATTTGATTTATTTGATTTATTTTATTTATTTTATTTATTTTATTTATTTTATTTATTTTATTTATTTTATTTATTTTATTTATTTTATTTATTTTATTTATTTTATTTATTTTATTTATTTTATTTATTTTATTTATTTTATATATTTTATTTATTTTATTTATTTTATTTATTTTATTTATTTTATTTATTTTATTTATTTTATTTATTTTATTTATTTTATTTATTTTATTTATTTTATTTATTTTATTTATTTTATTTATTTTATTTATTTTATTTATTTTATTTATTTTATTTATTTTTTTTATTTTATTTATTTTATTTATTTTATTTATTTTATTTATTTTATTTATTTTATTTATTTTATTTATTTTATTTATTTTATTTATTTTATTTATTTTATTTATTTTATTTATTTTATTTATTTTATTTATTTTATTTATTTTATTTATTTTATTTATTTTATTTATTTTATTTATTTTATTTATTTTATTTATTTTATTTATTTTATTTATTTTATTTATTTTATTTATTTTATTTATTTTATTTATTTTATTTATTTTATTTATTTTATTTATTTTATTTATTTTATTTATTTTATTTATTTTATTCATTTTATTTATTTTATTTATTTTATTTATTTTATTTATTTTATTTATTTTATTTGTTTTATTTCTTTTATTTATGTTATTTATTAATCAAATCTCATTTTTCAGGCGAATGCATTCTTTCCTTTTGTTTTTTTTTATAAATTAAATCTCAACCACAATTATTTCCTTGACTGTAAATAATATAACCATATGTATGCACCTCAAACCTTAATCAAAAGCACTAAATAAATCTATTACTTTTGTAATTCGATATGATTTATTTTATTAAATTATGAATACGTTGTAACCATAGTGATTTTTCATGATGATGATTGTGATTGTAATGTTGGATGTAATTAACCATTTGCTTAAACTATTCCAGACCACAATCAATACAAGTAATAGCGCAACAGCAGTAGAATATAGTAGTAATACAAATAACAACAACCGACATGTTTTCATTCGAGGCTTATAGTTAGGGTGAAAGGAAGTTAGGCAACGATAACAGCATTTTGTACACAGAGATGAGAGGAAAGCAGTATTTAATTTGTGTTTCGTATAAATCCTTGCATAGGTATTCTTTTTGGCTTGCTTCTTTGGTGGGTATTACATATAGTAGAAGAGAGTTTCACACTTACTGAACTATAGCCATTACGTATATACGGCGGCAAGGTTGAAGTTTTAAATCCATATCCAGGTTTTGGTGGTGATCGGTAGGAATGTATAGCTGTGTTTGGTTTCGTTTTGTATTTTTTGAAATATACATATTTCAGATTGAATTTGAATTTTTGTTTGGTCAAATAAACGAAGAAAACAAACACCCCAAACGCAAAAGAAGAAAATAAAATATTTTTTGTTTAAACCAATATCAAACAAAAACAGAAAAAAATTAAAAAGAAAATTAACATATAATATAGAGAAAATAAATATAGAAATATACACAACAAAATAAGAAACAAACATAATGACCCAAAGCCCTGTAATAGTATAGCCTAATTGTAGGTTTCATTTTGTATATGGTTTTACTGCAAAATAGGTGTTGTGTTCTGTGATAGTGGTAGTTCACATTATGTTGGAAAAAGAGGAGGGCATGGCTTTCGATTCTTGCAATAGAAGTGTGAGATGTCGAATTTTTATTTAACACTAGTCGCAGCAGCAGTCGGTCTTTGGTTGTGTGTTTTGTTGTAGATGACAGAGGGATTATCTTTGTAGCTTTATAACTTACCGTTATAACTGGGTGCATTGCCCAATGATTTACCCAGTGATCCTCTGTAACTCGTTGAACGATCGAACATTTCGTCTTCATAGAAAGGCTTTTGATGATCCAAATTACGTGATGGTGATGCACCAATTGGGGATTCGTATCTGAAAGGAAATGAATTAAATAATAATTAAAAATTAAAAATTGTTATAAATTGCCAATGAAAAGTACCAAAAAAAAAAATACAAATTTGTATGGTGCAAAAAAAATGCACCAAACGGTTATCAAAATCATAATCTACAATGAATTCTAAGAGAGTTTGCCCAAGACACCATGGGTCAAAAATCTAAATCGAGCCCGGTTTTTAGCGAGAAACTTTTCGTATTGACAAGCCCACAAATGCACCGAAATCGCCCCTAGAGGGTTAAAATGTATGACCGACCTCCAGTCATTTTTTCCTCCTAACATTTTTCCCAAACATACCTACACCCCACCTTCACCCCCTAAGGGCGCTACCATTCACAATTTTTTTTTTATAAATGCTGCTCCCTTGTTGCCTTCAAATGTATAATATGTCCAACCCCTACTAGTATTTTCCTCGCAACATCTTTCCCGAACATACCTACCCCCTATCCTCAGCCCCTAAGGGGTTCCCATTTCCGTTAAAATTGTTCGTTCTTATTGAGGTTAATGAATAGTGCTCCCCTGGGTGCCGTTGGGGATGTAAAGTGAATCTAGCATCTCAAGCCGACTCACAACCTCCTTCGTGGTGGCACCTGGGCAACGGTGTTCGTGATATTTTTCTATCAGGAGCAGCGGCTGATAGTGAGCGACGAACTCTGATGGTTGGGCTAGCCACCCGCCTTCAGGTCCTTTACTGGCTATAAAAACACGACAAAGAAAAAGTAACAAACGGAACCCCCCAAATGTTGACGACCCGCGCAATCGAAATAAGGACCATGATTTAAGGATATGCACCTGGAACGTCCGGACTCTCTATAGAGAAGGTGCCACTATCCGACTGGCGGATGTACACAAAAAATATAAGGCTGACATCACCGCCATCCAGGAGATAAGGTGGACAGGACAAGGATGCTCGCGACGTAAAAATTGCGGCATCTATTACAGCTGCCATGCCGAAAAGCACGAATTTGGATGTGGATTTGTAGTTGGCGAGAAACTCAGATATCTTGTCTCGCGATTCAATCCTGTTAGTGATCGAAAAGCCGCAATCCGGATAAAAGCGAAATATTTCTACATCACGCTGATTTGTGCTCATGCCCCGACGGAAGATAAAGACTATGAGATTAAAGATGCATTTAACGACCGCTGCCCTGGCCACTACATTAAAATTGTTCTGGGAGACTTTAATGCAAAAATAGGAAAGGAAGATGTTCTTGGTCCATCGATCGGTAAATTCAGCCTTCATACCGACACGTCAGACAACGGGTTTAGGCTGGTTAGCTTTGCAGCGGGGAGGAACATGGTAGTGAGTGGAACCAGATTCCAGCACAAAGATATCCACAAGGCAACTTGGCTATCTTCCGATCGAAACACTAAAAATCAAATTGATCATGGTGGTAATTGATGGCAGACATGCATCTAGTGTTATGGACGTGCGTGTGATCCGTGATGCAAATATTATCTCGCATCATTACCTGGTTGCAGCCAAGGTGCGCACAAGATTAAGCAGAGCGAAAAACGCACGTAACCAAACACAAAGAAAGCTGGACATCGCGAAGCTGCAAACCCCAGAGATAGCCACTGCCTACTCCAACCAGCTCTCCCAATTACTACGACACAACGCCTCTACTTCTGACGTTCCTGATACACAGTGGCAGCATATTGCGCATTCCATGGCAATTGCCGCAACAACCGTGCTAGGATATGAAAAACTGCGCTCAGACGAATCCTGGTACGATGAAGAATGTCGCATAGCGTCTCAGGAATAGGATGCCCCTTATAGGGCAACGCTGCAGCCAATTGTAACCTGGGCTGTTAGGGAGCGGCACGAGGAGACAGTAAGACAGGCGATACAGCTATTTATGTGAAAAAAAAAAACGTCAAATGAAGGAACGGGAGAACGAGGATATAGAGCGATACAGGGATAGAGGTGAGGCCCGAAAATTTTACCAGAAAGTAAAAGCAAAAGGCTACGGTAATGGGCTCTCCTCCTGTAAGGACAAGGATGGAATTCTGGTTACAGATACGCAGAGTGAGCTGCAAATATGGAGAGAACACCTCCAGCAACTGCTGGTTTCAGAAGGCAGCGCACATGAAGGTATTACGCCAATTGTCGACGACGGCTTAAATTGCCCACCACCAAGTCAAGCCGACGTAAAAAGAGCTATATCGCAGCTGAAAAACAATAAAGCAGCCGGTGTCGACGGTCTTCCGGCAAAGCTCTTCAAGGAGCTGATAACGAGCATGCACCAGCTTCTGCACACGGTTTGGCATAAATAGTGCATGCCCGACGATTGGAATTTAAGCGTATTATGTCCTGTGCTGAAAAAAGGTGATCCAAGTGTGTGCTCCAACTACCGCGGGATCAGCCTTTTACCCATCGCTTATAAGGTCCTGTCGAGGGTGCTATGTGAAAGACTAAAGCCAGTGTTATCCAACCTGATCGGACCTTATCAGTGTGGCTTTAGACCTGGTTAATCAACAAATGACCAGATATTCACACTTCGGCAAATCCTGGAAAAGACCCAAGAGAAACAGATCGACACGTACCATCTTTTCGTCGACAATAAAGCTGCCTTCGACAGCCCGATACGGCAGAAATTACTTGAAGCCATGGCTGAGTTTGGTATTTCAGCGAAGCTGAATCGCCTTTGCGGAATGACGCTGACTGACACGAAGTCTTCATGAAGATTGGCAAGGACCTTACGGAGCCATTCTGTACCAGACGAGGCCTTAAACAAGGCGACGGCCTATCGTTTGATCTCTTCAACATAGTGATGGATATGATAATGAGAAAAGCTGCAGTAAACACTATATTCAACAGAAGCCACATGCTACTCACGTACGCCGATGACGTTGATATCATCGGTCGAAAACTGCGGGATGTGATTGCAGCCTTCTCAGGTATACAGAAGAAATCAGCGAAGAAGGGTCTAACGGTGAACCAGGACAAAACGAAATTATTAGTTTCAACGAACAAAGAATCTAATCGTTTGGGAAACTGCGTGAACGTTAACAACTATAATTTAGAGGTGGAAACTAATTTTATCTACCTAGGCTCCGCCATCAATAAAGAAAATAATATCAGCCTAGAAATCCGGAGAAGAATCCTGCTTGCTAATAGATGCTATTACGGACTAAGCAAGCGATTCAATGACAGAGCCTTCTTTCGACGAACAAAAATGCACTTACCTTAATTTATTTAAAGGTTCTTTCGATGCCGATGGTGTACGTGATGCATTACGGGGATCTACGTTGTGCTGCTTCCATTTGCGAAATTTATCCGCTTCTTTCAAATCCTTGGCAATCGCTGTGCCCATGCCTGAATTCAATTTCTCTAATTCTTGAGCTTCACGTTGCAAACGACTGAAATATAACGCAACATAGCAACAACATTAAACTTAGAATATATTACTACATTTATTAAACTCTATGCAAATACTTACGAAACATTGTCACCATTTTTGGTTTCAGTGTCGTCCTCATCATCCGATACGGGCACACCTTTGTATGAATCACTGTAACGCCTTCTTCGCTCGGGATCCGTGTAGGGATAGGGTGGTGCAGGAAAATCATCACGTTCGATTTTAGGTTTCTCACCTGGTGGTGGCTTCTTAGCAGCTGGATAGTGTGACAACTCAATGGGTTCTTCATTGTTCATGGCAGGACTTTTCGGACGTGGCGTCTCCGAACGTATGGCATCGACTAAGACCTTCATAGCACTACGTGTGCGGGAGCTAGGCCGCGATGGAGGCCGACTGCCCGCTACAGAACCGGCAGTGCTGGTAGCATACGATGAGGGTCTATGGAAGTGTGGCGACATGGCGGTCTTGTCGTAGGGATCTATAGGTTTGCGTAGACCACTGGGGGCATCTGTTAAATAGCTATATGTGTAAATACGCGATATATCCTCACCGCCATGGCGGCCATATTCACGCAAAATTAAACCAGGGCTGACCGTGCGATGATACTGCTGTAACATGGGTCAAAAACGATAAAAATTAATTTGGATCTTTACTTACACATTCATATATTTGTAGTATATAGGATATTCATTGAAATAATATACTCTCTACTTTTCTGTGAATTTCATCGAACATTTTACAGAACTGAACGAACTCGTTAGTAAGTGAGAGTGAGAGATGCATAACAAAAGCAAAAAAAGATAATAAATATAGCTGATTGATAGATTGATTGAAGAAGAGATAGACTTAAATAAAAATAAAGAGAGTTGAGATAAAACGATAAAATGAAAAACAAACCTTGCGGCTAGAGGAATATATGGAACCATTAAAACTCGGCGTTCGGGATCGTATGTACTGTAAACAAAACAAAAAACAAAAAAGAAAATCTTGCAAGCTCAGAAAATGGTGTGAAAATTAATTTGTTCAAATTAAAAAATACGAGGGCTGCTATATATATTTCTGGCCTAGGCAACAATAAGTGTTGCCAGGTGCAATCTGATATTTCCATTGGAAAGGTTGACATTTTTTAGCATAACATCACTCAGAACGTGTTGTCATTTAATGGTGAATTGTTAAACTTACAGAGCTTTGAACAATTCAATTCCGTTAAAAAAATGGAATTGACACGTGAGCATTTTCGTGCGATCATTTTTCACAACTTTCGACGTGGATTATCCAGACAAGAGTGCATCGATGAACTTAAGTCTTTGTATGGTGATCAAGCACCATCATATAGCACCGTGAAAAACTGGTATAACGAATTTAATCGTGGTCGCAGTTCGCTCAACGACGAATTCCGTGAAGGTCGTCCAAAAACGTCCGTTGTGCCAGAGAACATTGATGCCGTGCGTGAACTAATAATGCAAGATCGTCATGTGACATACCGGGAGATAGAGGCATCCTTGGGCATTTCTCCCACCAGCATACATTCGATATTGCATAAACTCCTGACCGTAAAAAAGGTTTGTTGTCGTTGGATCCCGCACAATTTGACAATCGCTCAAAAAAAGGCTCGTGTCGATTGGTGCAAAGAAATGTTGAAAAAATACGATCGCGGTGCTTCAAAAGATGTTCATAAGATCGTCACAGGTGACGAATCTTGGATCTATGCGTATGAGCCCGAAACAAAACAACAATCGACCGTGAGGGTCTTCGAAGACGAGCCAAATCCAACGAAAGTTGTTCGTGGAAGAAGCACTTCGAAGCAAATGGTCGCCTGTTTCTTCGGCAAAACTGGTCATGTGGCGACTGTTCCGCTTGAGCAACGAAGGACGGTCAATTCTGAGTGGTACTCCACAATTTGTTTCCCTGAAGTCTTCGGAGAAATTCGAAAAACAAACAAGAAAAGACGAATCATTCTTCACCATGACAACGCGAGCTCTCACACATCGGCTCAAACCAGCGCCTTTTTGACCGGCCAAAACGTCGAATTGATGGGTCATCCGCCGTACAGCCCTGACTTGGCACCCAATGACTTCTTTTTATTCCCGCACATCAAGAAAAAAATGCGTGGTCAACGATTTTCGTGCCCAGAAGATTGTTGAAGCGTTCAAAAACCATGTTTTGGAGGTGTCTCAATCGGAGTGGAAAAAGTGCTTCGACAATTGGTTTGAGCGCATGCAAAAGTGTATAAATCAGGCTGGAGAATACTTTGAAAAACAATAAAACAATTTTTGATGATAAATATTCGCATTTTCATTATTAGGCCAGAAATATATATAGCAGCCCTCGTACAAAATAAAAAAGACATTTTATTTAATGAAATGTATGATGAATGATTGTGTTTCAAATTATTTTGAAGAGTTATAATAACAATCAGATGATGATGAAGATGCTGCTGGTGATGATGATGATAATAATATTGGATACTAGTAAAATTCAAAAGGGATACATATAAATGTGTGATTTGTGGTAGCGTTGTTGATAGCGAGGGGATGTTTCTAAAGGGTCATCATGCCCTATTTAGGTGATTAACATTTGCATTTTAGTTAGTAGCAAAGGGTGCACTCTTTAGGCAGCCAGCTTTAGAAAGTGATTTGGTGTTATATAGTGAATGTAAAGTAATACAAATTCGCCTTTTGCGAAAGTTTTCGGGAGATATTGTGTGAGAATTTTGATATGTGAGTAAATAAAAGGCACTAGAATCTGAGCGAGCACCCAATTAAGGTTGGCTAGATAACAACTTATTATCTTTAATTTTGTTATTTGAAACCTTAAACCAGCTTGCATACTTTAATAGTAAATTATAGTTGCAAGTAAGATATTGGTTTCTGATTGATTAGAATAGTTGAAATTGTCTTAAAAGCTGGTATATATGTAGTAGATCACAAGATATTACAACTATTTAAAATAAATCTATTTAAAATGTATATGTCATTGCGTTTTTAAGTCAGTACCTATTAGAACATTTAAATTATTACTAAAATTATTATTAAAATAATTAAAAAAATATTCATAAACATTTATCAAAGGTTTATAAATCAAATTTTCATAGTAAAATCGTTCTATACACCTCTTATAAATTATTATGAATAAGTCTTATAATGTATAAACTTTTCCTAGATTTTGATTTTTTTTATCTAAAATAGTTTTACCATTCAATGATTTACTACTACGTAACTCTTCGTAATTCAAATGAAATTTTCCCACAATTTCTTAAAAAAAAATACTTGTATAGTAATATCAAAAACGGGGTTCAGACGAATTGGTACGATAAAGAAAGTCGCATAGAGTCTGAGGAACACTGCTTAAAGGGCAACGCTACAGCCAAATGCAACCCGTGCTGTTACGGAACGGCTCAAGGAGACAGTAAAACAGGTGAGACAGCTCTTGTAAGAACAAGGATGGAAATCTAGTTACAGATACGCAGAGTGTGCCGAATATATGGAGAAAACACTTCCAACAACTGCTGGTTCCAGAAGGCAACGCACGACGGTTTAGATTGGTTTGGCTTAACGAGTGCATACCCGATGATAAGAATTTAAGCGTATTATGTCATGTGCTAAAAAAAAGGTGATCCAAGTGTGTGATCCAACTGCAGCGGGATCAGCCTTTTACACATCGCATATAAGGCCCTGTCGAGTGTGCTATGTGAAAGACTAAAGCCAGTGTTATCCAACCTGATCGGGCCTTATCAGTGTGGCTTAAGACCTGGTAAATCAACAACTGACCAGATACCAACACTTCTGGAAAAGACCCAAGAGAAACAGATTGACCCGTACCATCTTATCGTCGACTACAAAGCTGCTTTCGACAGCCCGATACGACAGAAACTACTCGAAGCCATGGCTGAGTTTGGTATTCCAGCGAAGCTGATACGCCTTGGCGGAATAACGCTGACTGACACGAAATTTTCAGTGAAGATTGGCAGGGACCTTACGGAGCCATTCTATACCAGATGAGGCCTAAAACAAGGCGACGGCCTATCGTGTGACCTATTCAGCATTTTGATGGAGATGTTAATGAAGAAAGCTGCAGTAAACACGAGTGGCACTATATTCAACAAAAGCCACATGCTATTCGCGTACGCTGATGACTTAGAAACTGCGGGATGTGACTGCAGTCTTCCCAGGTATACGGAAGGAATTAGCGAAATTGGGTCTAAAGGTGAACGAGGACAACAGGAAGTTATACGCTTCATAGAACAAAGAATCTACTCGTTTGGGAAACTGCGTGAAAGTTGACAACTATAATTTCGAGGTGGTAGATAATTTTATCTACATAGGCTCCGCCATCAACTTCCCAGGTATACGGAAGGAATTAGCGAAATTGGGTCTAAAGGTGAACGAGGACAACAGGAAGTTATACGCTTCATAGAACAAAGAATCTACTCGTTTGGGAAACTGCGTGAAAGTTGACAACTATAATTTCGAGGTGGTAGATAATTTTATCTACATAGGCTCCGCCATCAACAAAAGAAATAATGCTAGCCTCGAAATCCGGAGAAGAATCCTGCTTGCCAATAAATGCTACTACGGACTAAGCAAGCGATTCAATGACAGAGCCCTCTCTCGATGAACAAAAATCCAGCTATACCAGATACTGGTTCTATCTGTCTTGAGGTACAGTTCAGAATACTGGGTTATGAAAAATACTCCATAAAATATATGGGCCCATCATCGTTAACGGAGAGTATCGGCGTCGTATGAATCATGACTTGTACGAGCTGTACACCGACATTGAAGTGGTCAGACGTATTAAGATGCAGCGGTTGCGTTGTCGAGTCAATCGGCATGTCTAGTAAAAAGCTTCTCAAACAAGGATGTTCGCATTCGTCGATAAACAAGTAGGTGCCGTTAGTTGTGAATCTAAAAATAGAAAGCGTGTTAATTCACAACAACGCGAAAAGCTATCCCATACCTCATTCATGGGGTGTAAAGGGAAATTAAGGTTGCGTTGGCTAGGTCATGTTGTACGCATGGACGAAAATGCTCCAGCTCGAAAAGTCTTCGACAATAAACTCGATTGACGGCGCAGAAGAGGGCGACCAAAAATCCGTTGGAAAGACCAGGTTACTGAGAACCTTACAGAACTTGGTGTGACTAACTAGAGAAGAAGCGCAGAAGATCGAGGCGCTTATAATATTTTTCTACGTGCGGTATAGAATCCAGTGGGATTGCAAAGAACTGCCAGGTAAGTAGGTAAGTAAGTATATCAATTTATTTAATTCCAATTTGTTATAATTAAATTTTTTGCACTTAATTTTTGTATATTGTGTTGTTATTATGCATATATTATTATATATTATTTTATACTACTTTTTAATTCTCTTTTATTTTCTTTCACTTCCTTTCATATTCTTTAATTTTCTGTTCTTTGTTATTCTTTGTTATTCTTTTCTTTCCTTTCTTTTCTTTTCTTTTCTTTTCTTTTCTTTTCTTTTCTTTTCTTTTCTTTTCTTTTCTTTTCTTTTCTTTTCTTTTCTTTTCTTTTCTTTTCTTTTCTTTTCTTTTCTTTTGTTTTCTTTTCTTTTCTTTTCTTTTTTTTTCTCTTCTTTTCGTTTCTTTTATTTTATTTTATTTTATTTTATTTTATTTTATTTTATTTTATTTTATTTTATTTTATTTTATTTTATTTTATTTTATTTTATTTTATTTTATTTTATTTTATTTTATTTTATTTTATTTTATTTTATTTTATTTTATTTTATTTTATTTTATTTTATTTTATTTTATTTTATTTTATTTTATTTTATTTTATTTTATTTTATTTTATTTTATTTTATTTTATTTTATTTTATTTTATTTTATTTTATTTTATTTTATTTTATTTTATTTTATTTTATTTTATTTTATTTTATTTTATTTTATTTTATTTTATTTTATTATTATTTTATTTAATTCTTTTTTTTATGATATTTCATTCATTTTATATTTTTTAATTTTTTTTATTTTAAATTATTTAATATAAAATTTTTTGTTTAATTTATTAATTTATAGTCTGTTGCATTTTTATTTCGTTTCCATTTTTATTGTATTTATATTTATTTGTTAATTCTGTATATTATCTTTTTTTTCCTTCAATGTATTTTATTTTATTTTGTTACCACATTTTTGCAACTATATATTAACCTCGTCGCTCACATTCAATACCAATATTACCCCACATATCAAAATTCCAACATTCCCTTTAAAATGTGTTAACACCTAACCCTCGCTCTAAGTGTGTGTAGTAGAGTGTCATAAAACCTGTAAATATCCCCCCAATTTCCCATCTCTAAGTTCATTCTCAAATTGTCGGACTTACCATGTCACTTAAAGCACTCGAACTCATACGATCAGCTTCGGTATCCGTAAAATTACCATTTGATACTCCAACGCCACCGCAGCCATTCAATATCATACCCGACTCATTTGGACCAGGACCACAGCGTGGATGCCATATGGCGCTGCCTTGCAAATACATTTCCTCGCCATCGCCAAAGGGATCACCGCATTTGGTGCAACGCGCACACGTCGGATGGAAATGATGATTCTCTCCAGCCTGCAGCACTTTGCCACTGATGAAGCGATTGCAGTACGCACACTTGACACCAAATGACTTCTGGTAGCATTTTTCACAATAGGGAATGCCGTCTTTACCCATATATTCGCCATTGAGCACGGCATTGCAGGATTTGCAACGGAAGCACCACACATGCCACTGGCGATCTAAGGCGACCAATGCCTGTCCCTCCTTAAGCAATTCTCCACAGCCGGCACAATCATTGGGATCGTAGTCTTCCTTGAAATGCGCTTTATCTGATACAACACCGCTGGTCATTTGTTGATGGGCAGTGGCACGGGTGGGTGACTCGGCCACAGGTGGCGGTGAGACGGTGCCATCTTTGTTAGCGTGCTGTCGTGTGGGCGACGTTGTAGCACCGGGTCCGCCAGTAACACATGATTCGCAAAGCACCTCTTTTCCTGTATTAGTTACCTAAAAATGAGATTTTACAAAAAAATCGCAAAAAAAAATTATTTAATTTTAAGAAGAAAATATTGTTTTTAGTAAATTGTATGATGGCAAAACTATTAAAGCACTACACAATCGATGGAGTAAGAAAGTAAATGTTTGTTTTATATTTGCAGATAACATAAATTCTGATAAGGAATTCCTTGCTTTATGAGGGCTTTTGAAGAAAACATGAGTAACTCATGACGTTCATAAAGTGGCGGCTACGCTTTTACAGGTTTATGTTTATATCAATAGATTAAATATTTTTTTAATAGATAAAGAATATTTTTGGAAGTATCAGAAAAAAAACTATTAAATTGTTATCAATGACAAAACAAAATGATTCAATTATAGAAATCTATTTTTTGGTTATATGTTGTTATGTAAATCAATGATCCAGTATTATAATCGTATTTAAAAATAAATATAAAAATAATAATAGTTATAATTTTTGAATACATTTAATACATTATTCTCATCAATTTCTGGGACTACATTGCAAAATAAAGACAGCGATTGAGATTTTAAAAGCTACGAAAATCGATTAGATGGTGTCAGGTTTATACCTAATAGGTATAAAATTTAAGGCAAATTGGAGTTCTCTTGAATATGGGGCATTTGGGTCCAACATAGCTGTTTACGGTTCTCTAATAAATTCTATATTAATATTATCAAAATCCGCAGCGAATTTTAAATAATGTAAGGAATTGTTTAAGTAAGAACTTGTTTAAATTAAAACTACTGCCAATTTATTTTAAATGGGCACTTAATATATCCACTAATATTTATTAAGTACTACGAGTACATCATATTGAGGGGATGAGTTTTACAAATACAATGTACATTCTTCATTTGTTAGTCAACCACGTCGGATCATGTGTTTAGTTTAGGGTTAATCAACCCATATTTATTATTGACGCTATTAACATGTGCAAAACATGCAGGCTACGTAATGTTAATACTACATAAGAGTGATATCTACGTAGCCACGAAAAAAAGCTTTTATTTACATTGTGGTTGGAGGAATTGACGAAATGATGTAATATGGAAACTTTGCTACTAGCAACAGCTTGTGTAGGAAATTTGGCGGCTAAAGTAATGACAGCATCTACCATACATGACGTAAACTTTAAGATTTAAAAGGGATGTCCAGTCAGTAGATTATAACAAACTATACATTTTGTAAATTTGGGCTAGAGCGGAAGTCCTCGAAGAATACAAGGCTGACATAACCGCTTTACAGGAAATCCGGTGGACTAAACACGGGTGCTCACGTGCGACATCTACGACAAGCACGAGTTTGAATGCGGATTTGTGGTTGGCAAGAGACTGTGACACCTAGTCTCAAGGTTCAACCCGGTGTGTAAACGTATAGCCACCATAAGAGTCAAAACTAAGTTTTTCCACATAACACTTATATGTGCCCATGCTCCGACAGAAGAGAAAAGCGATGAGGACAAAGACGAGTTCTACGAGAGCCTAGAAAATGTATATGACCGTAGCCCAAGCCATGACATCAAAATTGTACTAGGGATTTTAATGCTAAAATAGGCAGGGAGACCGCATTTGACCCTTCCATCGGAAAATTCAGTCTGCACTCCGAAACATCAGACTGATTGATTTCTCTACGGCATGAAATATGGTAGTAAGTAGCACTAGATTTGACCATAAAAATATTCATAATGCAACATGGTTATCTCCAGATCAATTGACGAGGGAACAGATAGATAGGCACGCATCGAGTGTTCTGGACGTACAAGTGATCAGGGGTGCGAACAGTGACTCCGATCACTACCTTACCGCAGTTAAGGTACGCACAAGGCTAAGCATAGTGAAATACGTACGTAACCAGGCACAATGAAAGCTGGACATCGGTAAACTGCGGAGCACAAAAGTAGCGGACTCCTACTCCAACCATCTAACTCAACTGCTGCGGAATGCTCGACCCCTGATGATATAACCTCGCAGTGGCAATATATAGCCGACTACATAGACCGGACTGCGAGATGGGTACTTGCCTGGTACGACGATGAATGTCGCAATGCCACGAGAGAGACGGATGCGGCATACAAGGCGAAACTGCAGCCAATGGCAACGGGAGCCGTTCGTGAACCGCACTGGGAGAAGAGACGTCTTTTTAGACGGAAGAAGAAGAAGAAGCTGAAGAAGAGGCAGGATGAGTGCACATAGTTACTTCGAAGTCGAGGGGAAGCCCGAAAATTCTACCAGAGAGTTAAGGCGAGAATGCGTGGAACAGAGTTGCCCTCCTGCAAGGACAGCGACGGCCAGCTAGTGACGGACCCGGGTAACGTTCTGAAGATATGGAGAGATCATTTCAGAAATTTACTGGATACGGACACCACTCCAATCCATGACGATGGTATTAACTGTCCACCTCCGAGCCTGAGCGAGATAAGTGTGGTAATCTCCCGAGTTTCAGTCTGTTATGTCCCATATACAAAAAAAGGAGATCGTAGTGAATGTAAGAACTACCGTGGAATAAGCCTATTACCAATTGCGTACAAGGTCCTTTCAAGTATATTGTGTGAACGTCTAAAGCCAATTGTAGAAAAACTATTTGGACTATATCAGTACTGCTTTAGACCTGGCAAATCGAACGACGGATCAAATGTTCATCTTACAACAAATCCTGAAAAAAAAACCCATGAAAAGCAGATCGACACCTACCACCTCTTTGTCGACTACAAAGCTGGCTTCGACTCTCCGATAAGGATTAGGCTATATGAGGCCATGTCTGAGTTTGATATTCCAGCAAAGCTGATTCGACTTTGCAGATGTACCTTGGATAACACCAAATCCTCGGTTAAGATTGGTAAAGATCAGTCTGAACCATTCAACACGGTAAGAGGTCTCATGCAGGGTGATGGCTTGTCCTGTACCCTATTTAATATAGTTATGGAGAAGGTGATGAGAAAGGCTGGTGTCAACATGTCTGGCATCATATACCACAAGAGCCACATGCCACTAGCCTATGCCGATGATATAGACATTATTAGCCAAAATCTGCGGTATGTTACTGCAGTTTTCTCAACACTAGAAAAGGAGTCAGCAAAAATGGGTTTAGCGGTCAACGAGGACAAAACAAAAATAATGATTTCGACTAACAAAGAGTCTTCTCAATGGGGACGCACTGTGAACGTTGACAATTATGGTGTTGAGGTAGTAGGTGAATATACCTTATTTAGCTCAGATCTTCCGTCAATAAGAAAAATAATGTCCGCCAAGAAATCAAGCAGAGAAATAGTGCTCGCCAATATTTGGTTTTACGGACTTCGGCAGCACTTTAGTAACACCACCTTATCTCGGCATACTAAGAAACATCTGTACCGGGTGTACATTTAACCCGTTCTGTTGTATGCCGCCGTATCGTGGGTGTCTTCGACAACGGACATTCAAAACCTGGGAGTATTCGAGAGAAAAGTACTCCGAAAATATATATGGACCTATCTGTGTCGTGGGCGAGTTTCGCCAACGGATGAACCATGAGCTGTATGAGCTTTACCACGACAACGACGTAGCTAACGAGTCACAATCCAACGACGTCGATGGCTGGGACATGTTGCCAGGATGGTTGTAAATGCTCCAGCGAGAAAGATGTTTAAAGGCGAACCTGAAGGACGGCGCAGAGCAGGGAGACTTAAACTCCGTTGGAATTACCAAGTGGTTGGTGACATACCACCATCTGGTAGGACTAACTGGAGAAAACACGCAGAAGACCGAAGCGTGTAAAATTCTTTATTACTTCGGGCCTCGAATTTATGAACCACGTTCGTAAGTTGTAATGGGCCACTTAAGTAAGTAAGTAACATATGTGGAATTTATTTAAACTTCTACATAAGGGCTTTTTACCATATAACTAAAAAGAAGTAATGTCCTCCTTGTTAAATTATTTATTTTTAAATATTCTATAGAAGTCATCACAGTATAGCTTACAGGATACCGAAAAGGCCTTGACGATTCCGCTACTTTATTTTGTCCACACATACACACACACACACACCCAGAAACACACACAAAAGGACTATCATTTGTTATGACGACAAAGCTTTGGCGCACAGTACCAGTTTCGGTTGTGTTCGTGTTAGCTCCCAATGTCCTTCAACCGTTGTATCGGTCAATCGACATAGATACAACAGAGTGTTGTTATTGATGAAGTGTTATCCTTGACCGTAGGAGTATGAACAACAATGTGACCTAGTTGAACACGAACAGATGTACTGGAAAACAAGGATTTTTCACATGATTAATGAGGTTGCGTATTATGTACGCAGCGAGGAAAACAAAGTGGCAATGATGAAATATTTTAATAATAAAACAAAGCTAAATTAAAATATCTCAATTAATACATAGACTATTTAAGAGTGATTTCTAACCCAAATAAATACATATATACATATATATACGGTTTACTAAGTAAATTGGCCAACGACATTTTTTGTGTTTCGGAGTTATCGATGATATAAAGTTTATGGTCTCTTGTGTTTTATACAATAACTACAAAACTACTTCAAATAGATATGAGGTTCCAATTTTATGTTTCTCTTTTTATCATCGATTAGTGCTGTACTGCTTAATAGTTGTCACCATATCATCATTTATCATCATCTTTAATCTCATCTCTCATCCATACTCACCTTACTTCCCGATTTGAAAGGATTTTTACATTTGCTACATGTGAAACACTTTTGGTGATAGGTTTTACCCATCGTTGAGACGACCTCGCCCTCCACATACTGCTGGCATGCAGCGCATTTTGTGCCATACATCCGCTGGTAATCGGGTATGCAATAGTAGGCACCATCTTTGGTAAAGAAGCCACCGGCGGCCAGTGATTTCTTGCATTGGCAGCATTGGAAGCAGGCCTTGTGAAAATGCTTATCAGCTACACGTAAAACTTCGCCCGAACATTTTTTATCGCATTTGGCGCAATAAATTTTCTGCTTACCTGCAACAATAAGAGAGAGAGGGGAGGGAGAAATTGAGACAAAATTAGCATTAATTACATTACAAACGGAAAAGTGGGAGGGAGGACAATTTGCAAAAAGAGAGACAACATCAAACAGCAATTACGCAAAACCACATTGAGGAAATACAGCTCATTACAAAAGCGCTGGATGATTATTTCATCGTCATTGTTAGAAGAAGAAGAAGATAAAAGTAAATAAATAAAAATAAAATTAAATTTGAAAAAATAGCGGGCAAAAACGCTTAAGTCTCTGAATTCATCGTCATGATAGAGCATAACTGACGAGAGAGGTGTAATAATGATTGGGAACTGAGCGAAAGTTGCACGGAAACAATTCTAACGTAAATCTAGAAGTTTAAGAAACCAGTATAACTTAAAAGAGTATAACAATTAAATGAAATATTTATATATATAAAATATAACATAATAAAATAACAAAAAATATAATTAATTAGAATAAAAAAAAGTGCAAATAAATTGAAATTAATAAAACAAAATGAATGAAGTAAAATTAAAAAAAAAAAAATAAAAAATATAAAAAAAAATAAAACAAAAAAAATATGGGATAATTGTAATAAAATCAAGTATAATTTAATAAATTAAATAAAATATAATAAATTAAAAAAAAAAAAAACATATTATTAATTTAAAAAATGTAATAAATTTCAATTAAAAAAAACAAACAAAAAAAGTAAATAAAGTAAAAATAGTCAAATAGTACAAAATAAAATAATAAAATATACGAAAGAAAAACAATTAAAAGAAAAATTTAAGGCATATAACAATGTACGACACGATTTTTCACCCATGGTCAAACTGACCAGATTCTGAAAATATAGCTAAAATAAAACTATACGTATCTTCCAGTTTTTCTAGATCAGCTCAATTAAGTATTTTACGAGCAATTAAATTTTTGGAGCGATGCTCCCATACAACGACTTGAAAGTGGCTTCTTCCTGTTCGCAGAACTCTGCGAGTTGTTAACAGACTGCTGGCATGCAGCGCATTTTGTGCCATACATCCGCTGGTAATCGGGTATGCAATAGTAGGCACCATCTTTGGTAAAGAAGCCACCGGCGGCCAGTGATTTCTTGCATTGGCAGCATTGGAAGCAGGCCTTGTGAAAATGCTTATCAGCTACACGTAAAACTTCGCCCGAACATTTTTTATCGCATTTGGCGCAATAAATTTTCTGCTTACCTGCAACAATAAGAGAGAGAGGGGAGGGAGAAATTGAGACAAAATTAGCATTAATTACATTACAAACGGAAAAGTGGGAGGGAGGACAATTTGCAAAAAGAGAGACAACATCAAACAGCAATTACGCAAAACCACATTGAGGAAATACAGCTCATTACAAAAGCGCTGGATGATTATTTCATCGTCATTGTTAGAAGAAGAAGAAGATAAAAGTAAATAAATAAAAATAAAATTAAATTTGAAAAAATAGCGGGCAAAAACGCTTAAGTCTCTGAATTCATCGTCATGATAGAGCATAACTGACGAGAGAGGTGTAATAATGATTGGGAACTGAGCGAAAGTTGCACGGAAACAATTCTAACGTAAATCTAGAAGTTTAAGAAACCAGTATAACTTAAAAGAGTATAACAATTAAATGAAATATTTATATATATAAAATATAACATAATAAAATAACAAAAAATATAATTAATTAGAATAAAAAAAAGTGCAAATAAATTGAAATTAATAAAACAAAATGAATGAAGTAAAATTAAAAAAAAAAAAATAAAAAATATAAAAAAAAATAAAACAAAAAAAATATGGGATAATTGTAATAAAATCAAGTATAATTTAATAAATTAAATAAAATATAATAAATTAAAAAAAAAAAAAACATATTATTAATTTAAAAAATGTAATAAATTTCAATTAAAAAAAACAAACAAAAAAAGTAAATAAAGTAAAAATAGTCAAATAGTACAAAATAAAATAATAAAATATACGAAAGAAAAACAATTAAAAGAAAAATTTAAGGCATATAACAATGTACGACACGATTTTTCACCCATGGTCAAACTGACCAGATTCTGAAAATATAGCTAAAATAAAACTATACGTATCTTCCAGTTTTTCTAGATCAGCTCAATTAAGTATTTTACGAGCAATTAAATTTTTGGAGCGATGCTCCCATACAACGACTTGAAAGTGGCTTCTTCCTGTTCGCAGAACTCTGCGAGTTGTTAACAGATTTTTACGAAATTTGTATTGTTTTTCAAAAGGCCAGGAGCGGATTCTGACGAAGCCCAAATTTAAAATTTGTCACAAATTAAATATGTCACAAATTTTGTCACAAATTTAATTTGTCAACACATTTTGATAGTCAGAACCGGCTACTAGCCATATGAAAAACATTTAAAAAAAAATTGTGACAATTTTAATTTTTGACAAATTATAAATTTGGACTTTGTTAGAACTCACTCCTGGCCATTTGAAATATATTTAATAAAAATTCATCAAAATCTGTTGACTATTTGTTTGTGACAAATTTAATTTGTGACAAATTTTAAATTTGGGATTGGTCAGAACCACATCCTGGCCATTTGAAATACATTAAAAAAAATTCATCAAAATCTGTTAACAACTCTCTGAGTTCTGCGAGCAGGTGGAAGTCACTTTCGAGTCGTTGTTTGGGAGCTTTGCTCCAAAAATTGAATTGCTCGTAAAAAACTTAAATGAGCTGATCTAGAAAAACTGGGAGATACGTATACATATTTTTATTTTAACTATATTTTCAGAATCTGGCTAGTTTGATCATAGGTGAGGTCAAAAGTTTAAATTTGTCTTACAGTGTAATACAAATAAAAGTAACTTTTGTTACACTTAGAAGACTTTAATTAAATTTAAAGGAAATAAAATACAAATAATAGTACTTTTTAGTACAATAACTTGTACTTTTTAGTACAATAAATTGTACTTTTTAGTACAATAACTTGTACTTTTAAGTACAATGAATTGTACTTTTTAGTACAATAAATTGTACTTTTTAGTACAATAAATAGTACTTTTTAATACAATAAAATTTACGTTCCAGTATATTACAATTCTTTATAGTGGAATAAAAAAAAATTTGCTAAGCCAAAGGTACTTTTGGCACAATAAAAGTTCTTTCTGGTGAAGTAAATGTACTTTTTGGAACACTAAAAGTTCTTTCTGCTACATTGAAAATTTGATTTTATAATTACTTTTTCTTTTTACTGAAACAGTAATTTTTGGTACAAAAGCAAATATATTTTGGTATATTGAAAGTACTTTTTGTTGCAATAAAAGTACTTTTGGCACAATAATAGTCTTTTAAGTACACCAAATGTAATTTTTGGTATATTTTTTAGTCCAATAAAAGTACTTTTTGGTACGATGGAAGTACAATAATCGTACTTTTTGGCACACTAAAAGTCCTTTCAGATACATTGAAAAATTTTATTTTATACAATAAAAGTACTTTTTGGTTAAAAAAAAAGGTCGTAAAAATCGATGTTAGATTTTTGTTGTTGCCGCTTCCCAAAAATGATAAGTCTGCGAATTTTAGGATAGCCATAGTTTTGGAGTATGTTAACCCGTTGCGCTTTGGGCTTAAAGTTTTTACGCTCCTACAGCCATATTTTGGGATCATGACTCAAGAACGACTAGTCCAATTTAGATGAAACAAAATTCCGAAACTAAATTTCCTTTATCCTTTCATATTTCATTTCTCAGCGACAGTATCGTAGTTATAAAATTTCTAAAAATTCAATTTTTTATATTTAAAAAAATAAAAAACAGAAAAAACTCTAGTATTACTACTTTCACGTAATGACACATATCCTATCAACAAAATAAAATATTGATCATGAAAATCGATGAACGCGTCTCCCTTTTATTCAGAATTAAGTAAAGGTATCTTACTTTGACAACATTTTTGATTTTTTGATACAATGAATATGGATAATACAGTCAGACAAAATAAAGTGAAGTCAATATACCTGGGACGTGATACTATTTTTCTGGTAGGCGCTGCTGAGTAAAACAAGAATCTGTTTTTGAAATTTCGCTAAACCCCCAAAACCTTAAGTTACGGGTAAAAAACCGGGTTTCCATGCCTTTAAGCACTTATAAGCGGCCTTTCCAACGATATATATAGTTGTA
This sequence comes from Muscina levida, assembly GCA_964034835.1. Taxonomy (NCBI): domain Eukaryota; kingdom Metazoa; phylum Arthropoda; class Insecta; order Diptera; family Muscidae; genus Muscina; species Muscina levida. Next base: position 164,084,283 of record OZ035880.1, on the reverse strand, counting down.
TAGCTTACTTTTGACATCTGTCTGCTTCTGCTTCAAAAACGCAAACTTTTTGGATTCTTTTCACTATTTTTTAAGTTTGAAGAAGTTTGTAGCCATTTTTTATAAAATTGCCTTAACGTTTGTGATATTATTCAGATTGTGCACGGTGTCACGAGTATAACGCATATTTGTTTGTTAAAATCGGTTTACAAATGGTTAAGTTATTCATGTTTTTCGAGAAATGTAACTTTTTTATTATTTAATAAATTAAATAATTAATTATTTTTAATTATCATTATTTGTACTTTTAAATAATTTAATTCAATGATTTTTTCAATAATTAATAATTTTTTAATAACGACACTACTGAGCTACCAACTGTAACGTTTTTTGTTCAAATCCATAATTTCAGGTCCCAAAATCACGTAACCAGTTTAAATTTTTAATCAAGCATGATTTGTCTAAATCAGTTGTAGTAATTTTTAATTAAAGACGAACCCGAATATTTGATCTAGCATTGACCTTTATCAAATCCTAATGTTAATAAGATATATTTAAACATCACATACCATGTCATATCATACCATCTACGTATGTCAGAAACAAAAATGTTTGACTGACCGCTGGCCGTACTGGTATGTTGTCGTCCGACTGTACAATAATATTTGTTGCTTATTCAATTAGCAAAGTTCAACTAATTACTATACGTTGGCCGCTCTGTTGGCTGAAACGCTGTTACAAACCACCCTCTCTTTCTCTTTCTCCACCCTGTCAATGTTTGTGATTGTTTGCCCAGTATTTAGACTTGCAAACGAACAATTTGAACAACTAGATGATAAAGAGAGACTAAATGTTGTTGGCATTTTATTTTGTTTGCATATAATTAAAAAGGCCTTAAAAATATAGTTCCCGCCCCTTGCTTGATCGGTTGCCACTACACATTCTCATGATCATCAACTCCTTTATGATTCGACACAACAATTATTGCCGACTGACTGGCTGCCTGACATTGTTGTCGCTGTTACTGTGCTACTATGTATGTTATTGAAAAAACTTAATGTATTCATAAGTAATTTCAATTGCTTATGGAGATTGTTTATTGTGAACGACAACAGCAGCAGCAGCAACAACAATAACAACCCCAATTGGAGTTGTAGTATTTGCATTACCATTTAAGTTAGGGAATTTTTGGAGAATATATATTTTTAGAGTTTTACAGAATTCTAAAGCATTTAACAAATTTGTCTATTTTAAATGCAAAACATGTGTATTGTGTGTAGTGTTGTGGTGTATGAAATTGCCTTACATTACCAATATGTTTCAGCCTTCAGATGTTGTCGATTATGATGAAACAAAATTCTGCGCCATAATTTCCCCCCGAATTAATGATCTTGAAAAATAGACTCATTATTCGATATTTCTCACATCATGCCCTAGTTTTTTTTTGTTCTTTCGGAAAACCATTACGAACTTCAAGGGCTGATAATGAAGTGATTTAAGACAAATGTTTCTAAAATAAGAAGGGGCACGAACATTCCATCCATTCCATTCATGCTGTATTGGTATAATAAGTGATATTGTATTATTTACTTTTTATCCCCAAAGAGGGTGTAATGATTTATGGCCATTGGTGTGTGTGCGTTTGTGACTGCACTTTTACGAGTTTTAAAATATTGTGGGGGAATTTTTATTGGGAACGACATCTTGATGTCATACATTTGTTACCTGAGCATTTGTTAAGCGATCGTTAGTTTTTGTTTTTATTTAAATGTTGCCCATGTTTGTTTGGCTTGGCTGCGAACAGTGTGTTGATGTTGTTTTAACCAAATAAAAGTTTCAATTGCTAATCTCCTAAAAGTTGTTTATAATCTCTATGGCAGGTACTAAGACTCTCGCAAGCTTTAAGCATTTTTAATAGCTCAAGTAATAAATGCAGTCAACCGTAGACTTGTTAAGAGTTATCATAAGCTTATAATCTGAAAACTTTACAAATGACAAAATTTTACAAAGTCTCTAAAGTCTGGTCAAGGCCGGCGGTGGCTGACACTTTCAAATTATCTAATGGAGTATACCGACGAAAAATAAATCGTAATGCGATTAAAATATAATTAAAAAGTGTTTGAATAATTGAATTGGTAATACTGTTGAATTTTATAACATATGTTTGATGTTTGAAAAATTTTATATATTAGTACATATATAGAATATATAAAATGTCGAGCTAATATATTTTTATTACCTACTAAAAAAAACCTTAAAAAATTTTGATAAAAAATTAAAAAATCGAAATTTAGGAGCCTCGGAAATGATTTTTCATAAATGTCGAAAAATCGATGCTAAATCGACCCACCCTAGTCAACAAACATATACATTAGGGTGGTAGCGAAAATTTAGATAGATTGACTCGAAGTGGGCGTGTCCCCGCCAATTGGACCCTATTTTTGAAACCTCAATATCTGGAGGATGGTTTCACCAATCGCCTTGAAAATCTGTGTGGATGCATTTGGCAAAAAAATGGGCGGTATCGGATCAGTGGGCGTGGTGTAAACTTGAAAAGGCTGTATCTCATGAACTATAAGAGGTATAAAGCTGATATGTGGTATGTGTCGTTGGTACAGTATGAATTAAAGCCAAGGTGGAAGTGGGCTGTTCCACGCCCCCTTTATAAGAGCTATAATTTTAGTTTGATCTTACTGAAAATTTCACAGTATAGTAGAGATATAACCAGGTTATTGGGAACCAATTTAGCAAAAAGGATCACCAATATTTAACAATTATATATTTATGAGAAAAAACACAATTCTTTAAAGAACATTGATAAAAAAAACATAGCATTTACTAAAAACCTGACATTTGACCCCTTTTGGCCACGGGAAATAGTTGTTCGCCCTAACTCAATTTTTTTTACATCAAATGACAGAATATTCCGTATATAATATTTTGCATAAAAAAAATTTATCTTATATAAAAAATAAAAATAAAAATATAAAATAAAATAAAAAAAAAAAAATAAAATAAAATAAAATAAAATAAAATAAAATAAAACAAAACAAAACAAAACAAAACAAAACAAAATAAAACAAAACAAAACAAAATAAAATAAAATAAAATAAAATAAAATAACGTAAAATAAAATAAAAAAATTAAATACAATAAAAAAAAATTAATTTTAATAAAATATGATAAAATAAAACTAAATTAATTAAAATAAGAAATCAAAGTAAAATAAAATAAAAAAAAATAAAACAAAATAGATTTAAATAAAAAAAAATTTAAGTAAAATGAAAAATAAAATGAATTTAAATAAAACATGATAAAATAAAACTTAATAAATTAAAATGAAAAACCAAAATAAAATTAAATAAAATACTATAAAAAAATAATAAAAAAAATAAAAAGAAAAAAAATAATTTTCCCTTTTCTATGAAGACCAAAATCGACGCCTATGTTCATGCTTATGTCAATCAGTGCCAAACTGATTGGATGAAAAGCAAAAAGCCAACATTTAAACAGGGTGAAAACAACCCATTATCGACATAATAAAATATACAGTGGCACAAATTGTTCTTAAAATCTAGGGATGCAACGAACGTTCGCATTCGCATTTGCGTTCGCATCATTTTGTACATTCGCTTTCGCATTCGCATTCGTATAAATATATATTTCAATATTCGCATTCGCTTTCGCATTCGCAAAAAAAATTTCTTTAATACAAGTAAGAATGAGACTGAGGCCGACATGTAAGTGGTTACGTTTTCAGTCTCTCGTGCAAAAAAATTGTTAGCTGAATACAATAAACAGAAAAAAATGCATATTTCCGAAGATCCTTTATTGTGGTGGAAACGAAACAGCTCGAAATACCAAAAGTTAGTACCTATGGCACGCCAGTTCTTAGCTACGCCTCCGGGAAGTACCCAGCGAACAGTTTTTTAGTAGAGCCGGACTTATCTATGATCCACTAAGAACTAGATTGCATAGCGAAAAAGCAGCATAGCTTCTTTTTGTTAAATACAACTTGGCTGTACTAAATTTTGAATACTGAACACGTCAAAATTTTCGAAAGTAAATAAAACTATTGTTTAGTTACCTTAAAGACTGAATTTCTGAGAATTATATATATTTTTGTTTTTGTTTTACTTTGAAATAAATATTTTATGTTTAATAACTTAACTGGAAGACATATTTTCATTTGAAAAGGCAGACAGTAGGAATGAAACTAAGTTATTCGTTTACGTAAACCATTTTTTGACATTCGCTAAACAATTTTGGAACATTCGCTTTCGCAAAAACCAAAAGTAAGTATTCGCATTCGCATTCGCTTTCGCAAAAAAATATTCCAATATTCGCTTTCGCATTCGCTAAAGCACATTCGTTACATCCCTATTAAAAACTTTGCACCCCATGAATGAGGTATGGGATAGCTTCTCGTGTTGTTGTGAATTAACACGCTTTCTATTTTTAGATTCACAACTAGCGGCACCTACTTGTTTATCGACGAATGCGAACGTCACTGTTTGAGAAGAAAATTGTATCAACGAAGACCACATGTCAACATAATCCACACAAGTTCTTGTCTATATGTGTCCATCAATGATTCGTCCAACATTTGCTAAAAAAAAATCTAACATTTATTATTTTTGTAATCGAGGGACGATAATGCAACAAAAAAACATAGTGAGAATACTGATGTCGAAATATTTGTTCACAATCCTCATGAGACTCTCCATTACATTCCGAAAAGATTACTGTTTGGTGAGGCATCATAACCCATTTGTGTTTAAATCAGTGGTAGGCATAACCGAACGCACGCACATAACAATATGGTATGTTCAAGAAGCCAAATTGTGCACGGTGAAAATGGTGTACCTCTCCCAACAATCGTGTTCCCATGAAACGTAAAAAAAACTTAATTTCCCTTTATAACCCATAAATGAGGTATAGGATAACTTCTCGCGTTGTTGTAAATTAACACGCTTTCTATTTGGATTCACAACAAACGGCACCTACTTGTTTATCGAATGCAAACGTCACTGTTTCAGAAGCTTTTACTAGACATGCCGATCGACTCGACACTATACTGTGAAGTTGCAGTCTACAACATCGAGAGGGACGGCAAAAAGAGAAATATGTAGATGACTGGAGCCGGGAATCCATCCACGTACCTCCCGCATGGACTATCCCATGCTCTTCCAAAAATCGTTAAAAACTGTTTATCTGTCTTTACTTGTGTTTGTTGTTGAGTTGAATACAAAACAAGCGTATGTGGTGTTGCTTTCATAACACTCAAGCAGCGACTGACTGCTTTAAATCAAACATAACTATTGAGTACGAATGAATTTCCCATTGTGTCTGTGTGAAAATTAAACATTTGTTTGTCGGCTCCGCGATGCTATAGGATGCCTATCACTGCGTTAAATAAAAACCGGTGCCAATATTACCATGAATGGCAAACGCTACAGGCAAATGATTCATACCTTTTTAATTCCTAATGCCAATTGGAGGAGAACCATACAAGAGTGTGTAACATGATTCTCGTATGATTAGATGCCTTCGGAATACCTTTCGTGGGCGTACGTCATATCTCTGGTCTATGCAGATAAACCGGTAAAGATTGTTCATTAAATAGGCAACATGCGACGCACTTTCGAATCTATAACACAAATGTCTTAGTATAGCCTTTCAATAAAAAGTTTTTGCATAAATTTGTGCAAAATTTTCAGGTTTCCATCTAATTACCCACTTGGGGTCAACAATATCACTTAAATATTGCACCATTTAATGGGTTAATAGTTGCTAGAAATTGCAATTTCCTGTACCTTTAAATTGAGTACATAAAATTAAAATGTACACAAAAATTTTGAAAGTTTTTGCAGATTTAAAAAAAAAATCATGAAAATATTGATTAAAACCCTTAATATATTTTTTTATTTAATGTTGTGTTTAAAATTGTTTGCATTATATGTTACTTCTGAGATTCGGTTGTCATTATACCTAAATAGATATATAAACTATACTTAAATCTATTCAAATCTTTGTATAGTTCAAAATAAGTATCTTATTTACAATTTCAAATAAAAAAAAAAAAAAAATTAATACAAATTTAAATACAAAAATTTTTTTTTTACACAATTGGCTCTCCAGCCGAAAAACTAGTTTTTAAAGTTTATTTGATGACAGTTTAGCTCAAGAACGCACAATGATATCATTGAAATACATATTTTGGGACTATCTTGAGACATTAATTTATATTCATGAACAGAACTTTGCAAATTTATCAAAAAAAAAACCAAAATAACCAAACGATCTATTATTAAATAAAATACGACAATGGATGGAAATCAATCTAAATTAATTAGTCAGCAATGACAGTCTATTAATGAAACAAAAACACTAACCGTTTCTTTTGGTAATTTAAAAAAAAAGCAAATTCAAACGTTAGGTATTTAAATGGTTCCGGTTAAAAATTATTAAACACAAAAATACCAACCAGCACGGTTACAACAGTGACACACAGAGAAATTGACCTAATACTATTTGTTGACCTTTATTCGTTGTTGCTGTTATACGGCTAATTTAATGTCGTCATACTCTCCCATTCTCTCTCTCGTTCACTCTGTTCCCAGTCATACGAGTCATTTAAGTTTTTAATACTTAATACTTTTACATGGAAATAGGTGTGTAGTTGTTGTGTACAGTTTTGTTCTATATTTCTATTGCTATTCCTTAGAATTCTTTATTTGTATTTCTTTTAGGCCAGTTTCTTATTGTGTTTTTTATCACTGTTCTATACTCTTTTGTTTTATTATACTAATAAAGTAAGACAAGTTAGTGGTGTATTAACTTAGTATTATTTGTATTTTTCTGTTTTTATGTTTCCATTCTATTCTCTTTTATTTTACTTTTTCTTAGTTTTTTTTTTTTATTTTGAATCTAACAAGTGACATCATCATCAAAGCAGCAGCGCGTAGCCCCTCAACATTTGCTGTCGACGCAGTGTCGCAATTAAAAACAGAAAGCAACGAACGCACGCTCGCACATACATACATGACAGAGCAAAGCAGAATTACCGAACGAACGAGCGGGTTGAATGTGTATTTATTATGTTCCAAATACTAGAGTCACTTACTAACATAGCTCTGCCTTTAGAAAATTACTATATAGACAACAAATAATAAAACATTTCGAAGTCAGAATTGAAAATATTACTGAGCATAACACTGTCTGTGATGGTATGAGAGAACATACTACATATGAGAACTCGTAACAGGTCGTACAGTGCGTTTGAAGAGAAAACAGCGCAAAGTGCAATAAAAAAAATTCTTAAATTAAACATGATGAAATTAGTATTTTTTAAAAAACACAAATTACATTTTGTAATAGCTTTAGAAAGTTTTTATTTGATTTTAACTTAACTTACTTACACTAAGCCACAATATTAAAACATTTTCGACAAATGGTCCAATGATTACTAAATAAAGTGTTTTTTTTTTTAATTTTTTTTTTAGTAAAAATGATCATGGATACATATATCATTTGTCCAACTGTATTAGTAAATATTGTAAAAAATTCTAAATTTACTGACTTCCAAGTCAGTCATACATTACTTTTTAGTCTGAACAATAGTTTGGGCGTTATCCAAAAATGTCCAGATTTAGGAAAAAACACAATTACTCCATAAGAATTTTAAAAAAGTCCCTTTGTATCGCACAACTACTACACTGGAGAGCTAAAAATTATACGATCCACTGTAATTCGATGCAGATGTACTTAAGGCGTCAAAATCCAAAAACCGTATATGAGGACTTAAAGAGAATCAAAAGCTACACTTTTACATCCAACAACAACAAAATTGTATTTAGTTAAGTATATGTTTTTTGCATTTGTTTACATTATAGGGTGATCATGAAATTAAACGCAGGTGTTTTTCAATTAAGAAATAAAACAATTTTATTAAAAAAAACCAAATTTAAAATAAAAAACACTTTAATAATGCGTATGACCTCTCTTTATTTTGAATAAGTACAAAAATGCCATTCGGTCATACTATTTATCAGGGTTTTTGGGGTTGGACTTTCTAAGGAGTCCCATGAAGCTATTACTGCAGTTTTTAGCGCTGCAGCGCTATTGTATTGCCTGTTGTTGGAGTACATTTTATGTACCTTTACATTTTCAATAGGGTTCATGTCAATGAAAACACGCTGGCCCCTCTAAGACTTCAACGTTTTCTGACCAACCCCCAACCTTTTGTTTCCTTATTGAAGTGAGCTAGCGCAATCTCTCGCTGAATAAATTAATTTATCTTATGGTTTAGCTTTAAGAAGGACAATAAATTCATTTTCAGTCTGCCTCTCCGGAGTTCACGCGACAACTTGGAAAGGTCGGCTCCAAAGTTCGTATTTGAGAGCATCCACCTCATATTCGAATTTTGTATTATGACCCCTTAAGTAAATTTTTGTCGAAATACAGTGGAGCGTATAATTTTTCGCTCTCCAGTGTATTAAATTAAAGAAAACACTTAATTTCCTTTTCACCCCATGAATAAGGTATTGGATAACTCAATAAGAAAACTATTTACTAGGTTAAATTGATTTTGATAACCGCTTGGTTAAATCGTAATCTACGATGAATTCTAAGAAAAATTTGCCCAAGAAACCATCATCAAAAATCAAAATCGAGCCCCCGGTTTTAACCGAGAAACTTTTCGTAATGGCGAAAAATCTACAATAGAGGGTTCAAATGTATGACCGACCCCTAGTCATTTTATTCTCATAACATTTTTTCCAAACATACCTTTTCCCCATATTCACCCTCTAAGGGGACTCCCATACAGAACATATTTATTTTTATAAAATTTTCTCCCAACGCTCTAACTGCCCCGTAGTCGCTCATAGAGAAGTCAAATGTTTGACCAGCCCCAAATATTTTTTCAACCCCAACAGTTTCTCAGATCATACCTACCCTTAATCTTCAATCCTTAAGGTGGCCCCACAGAATTTTTTGAAATCAGCTCCCTACTCCCATGGTTCCTCCTTAGGGGTAAAATGGAAAATTCTTCGTTGATTACGATTTTGATAACCGCTTGGTCGTGAAAAAAATTGGTCCACTCTGCTATTTTCCCCAATTTTTGTGGGTGTATCTGTAGCCGTTTAGTCTGGTTGAGGTTAACTGTTCTTTTCCCTAAAGTACAAATTACAAAGAATCCCTTTGTATCGCACAACTACTCTATAAAATCCATATTCGCCCCAATTTTTGTGTTTTCGTCTTTAGCCGTTTGGTCTGGGTGATAGTACCATTTTTATCCCTTTTTTTGGCCTTTATACACCTAATAGTATGAATTTAAAAAATATAATGTCATATCGCGCAACTACAGAATAAAATAAGTATTCAATCTAACATTCACCGTTAAGTCTGGATGATGGTACCAATGTTATACCTTTTTCGGTCTTTATACCCCTAAAAGTACGAATTTTAAAAATCCCATTGCATTGCCCAACTACTCTATGAATTACATGTTTGCCCGAATTTTCGCAATTCTACCTTTATCCGTTTAATTTGACCGATAGTATTAGTTTTAGCCCTAGAGTACAAATTTTCCAAAAATCACTTCGTGCAGCTTTCTATGTATATCTATTAGAGTATCCAATCCAATCGAACAACGATTAATCGAAGAATTTTTTTCGAATAATTTTTCGATTAAGAAAAAATAGTCAATTTCGATTAACGAATAATCGATCAATTTAAACCGATTAATCGATTTAAATTATTTTTAAATAAATTCTTCTTTCTTTATATAAATGTAACACTGTGGCGAATCGGCCTGGCCTAGGCGATGGTGGCACGCAAAAGCGTCAACGGCTCAGCAAAGATTCTGCAACATTAATTAAATTTGAATAATACCTTCCAATTAAAAATATTAATTAACAATTTAGACAATGCAAATAATTCGTTTTCAAAGGATTTGACTGTCTACCTGAAGTCTAGAATAAATAACATAATAGACGAATAAAAGTACTTAACACACTTGTTTTATACCTTAACTCGGGAACATTCCCCATATATGATAACATTTTAAAATATAGCTCCAAAACGGAAACAATAGACTAATCAAAATATATCAGATGATGATATTGTGTTGAAAGAAGAAGAGGACATATTTTATATCAATGAAAATAATCTTTTACTGGAATTGAACGATATTATAAAAAGTATTCAAAATTTATAAAAATCGAATGTAAATTGTAATATAATTGATGATTTTCTGTATCTAGATAAAACAAAAACCAGTAGGAAAGTTTCTGTCGGGCAACCCGACTTACATATACCATCACCCTCAGTACAACAAAAAAATTCTATTATGCTGATATTATTACTCGATTTCTAAACTGGGCGGATGGTACATTTGTATGGGAGGTGCCAGTAGGGGCGTATCTAGACTTCCAGATTATTTCTCCAAAACATTATCCAGTTATAGCTTAACTAAGTACAGAATTTGGGTACGATCCAGTTGGGTGTATTGCAATACCATAAGTAGTTTTGGGTAAATATTAACTCGAGCAAAATTTCAAAACATTTGGTTGCGTCTTTCGAAAGTTATCGTGCGTACCAGCCGGACAGACAGACGGGCATGGATTAAACGACTTAAAAAGTCATGAATCGAATTTGGGAACAAGTCTAGTATATGGACACACGACGTATATTTTAAATTTTTTTTGAGGTTGTAGGGATTTGAGCTAAAATGAGAATAAAACAAAAATTTTGTTGGGGACGGACATAGTTTAGGAGATATCGCCCCTTAAAGTTGGAATCTATATATATTAATATCTCCGACATCTGGTGACGGATGGAGACTATATATATATCATTGGAAAGCCATTATGTGCTAAAAAATCAAATTAACCCATTTTGGACCATGACTTTTTTTAATAAAATAATTTTATTTCCAAAAAATGCTTAAATAACGGTTTATTTTTTTGCACCAAACGAAAGGGGATACTTTAATCTTTCCAATGAGGTATCGTAAATTGGTCTAGCTTAAGGGTGGCACGCAATTCTTTCAGTCTCACCAACATCTACTATAAGTGAAAGGGTGTTTTCAAAGTCAAGTTTCATTAAAACGAAACAAAAAATTCGATCAAAAGCCAAACATCTTAATTGCATATTATTTTTAAAAGATTATTTTAGAAGATGTGACTTAAAACTTTTAAAATAAAAAAGATCTCATTTTGTATGTACCTAATTAATTATTATTTTAATTAAACTTTTTTGAATTCACATGAATTATTATTTTACGTTTGTTTTTATGTTTTAATATTATTTTTAAATTTTGTTTATTAAATTTGTTTATTTTTCACGTAAGGTATATAGATATACAGAAATTATTCGAGTTATTCGACTTATTCGATTAATCGAATTATTCGAGCAATTTAAAAACCTTAATCGAGTAATCGAGCAAATTAAAAATCCCTAAATCGATTAATTTTTTTAATCGAACAAAACCAAAACCCGATTAATTGGATACTCTAATATCTATAGGAAACCTGCTCGATAATAGCTTCACCAGTTTTATCCTTTTTAGGCACTTTTTTACCCTAATTTCGAAAAATACGTTCATAGCTAACGTATACTCAGGTATATATCTTCTTCGAAGAAGATATATACCTGAAAAATTAATATCTCTGATCAAGGAAAGTTATAACCAGGCCAGATGCTTCGTTCTCCATAAAGGAAAGCTCTCAGACCCATTCCATGTTCAAAGTGGAGTGCGTCAGGGATGCATATTGTCACCTCTATTATTCCTAGTAGTTATGGAAGATGTTCTTAGTTCCATCGAGAACCGAAGCCAAGGAATACAATGGCAAATCAACGGCAAATACCTAAATTACCTGGCTTACGCAGACGATATTTGCTTGCTTTCTCATAGGCTGTGTGATCTAAAACGGACAACATTAGATCTCCAGGAAAAGCTGCAACATACGGGTCTTAAAATAAACACCAGCAAAACAAAGACTCTTAGCATAGGAACCGAAACAACAGCTCCATTAAGGGTAGGTGATGAAACCTACAAATATGCTCCAAACTTTTGCTACCTGGGGTGTGAGATTGATGCTGAAGGAGGTTCCGATTTAGATGTAGAGGGCAGAATAAACAAGGCAAGATCGTCGTTCGGTATACTAGCTCCAATATAGCAAAATAACAAAATTAGCCTTCATACAAAACTGCGAATTTTCGAAGCATGTGTGAAGTCTGTACTGCTGTATGGATGTACAACTTGGAAAGTTACCAGTAGTATTACCAATCGGCTTCAAACTTTTGTCAATCGCTGCCTTAGACGAATACTTCGTATTTTCTGGCCGCGTACCATTTCAAATGCAGAATTGTTGTCGCGATCACGGCAAATACCACTGGCAATGGAAATTCGTAAGCGTAAGTGGCAGTGGATTGGACATACTCTTCGCCGAAATGATGACAAGGTGGCTAAGCAGGCACTTAAATGGAATCCCTTCCATCAGGCAGGTCGTCGGCGTGGAAGACCACGTATAACATGGCGACGCTCCACCGAAAGCGAAATGAGTAACCTCGGCGTATCCTGGAACCAATTAAGATCGATTGCACAAAACCGTGTCCGATGGCGGACGGCTGTAATTGACGCCCTATGCTCCAATGGGAGTTAGAGGAACACATATATATAACGTATACTCGATAAGTGGAACAACCATCCCCAAAATTCATTATCCTCTCTACCGCCTACAGTGGGATCGTTTCAAAAATGTTTGCCGAATTGTATCCATAAAATTGTTCCTATCTGAACTAACTCGGACACGCCCACCGCCTACCACCCATACAATGCAAGATGGTTTTTGGCGCAAATTTGCACAATTTTATTGAATAATTTTTTCTGATCCGAAAATTTCCTCTCATTTTATTAAAAGAACGGCTTGGAGGAAAGTGGAGCTATATTACTTTGCTTCCATAATGTTATAGGCAACATAGCTCCTCTCTCTTCCAACGCACTGTTTACCTACTCAAGTCAAAGTGTTTACTGGATGTTGGAAAGAGTTACTTCATACATATGACTACTTACCTACATATGTATGTATGTGCGTGTCTAACTATTTTTATCGTACATTTTTATATGAAGTTAGACACATACACACAAAACATAGAAAACTTAACTTATCAAAAGTGTATTACACTGTTGGAACAGTATAGTATTGATTTTTTTTGACAGGGGAAGGAAATACATACAAATATAACACCAACGAAACCAGTTTCCCAATTCTTTACATTCTCACTGTTACCTATATGCCAGTAGTGCTCTTGTCTATTTTAGTGACAATTTCGGAAAAAAAAATTCTCAATATGATTAATTTCTACATAGCGACCAACGACTACGACAAGCGTATAGATAGGCTTCAATGAGCACGATATGATGAATAGCTGTATGATGATTGCATAATTGTTATCATTTTATTATTGGTGTTAATCAACAAAACAAAAAGCAGTACGTCATACGTCATGGCTTAAGAGGCGACGAACGCTATAAGAGAATATCAAACATTTTTGACAACAGCAACTCATCATTCAAGCCAGTTTAGTAAGTGGCTCTCCACATTGATTCTCTGTATGTATTTTTTGTATTTAATATATGGATATCTCCCACAAAACCTCTCTATCAATAAATTTTTATACACTATATAGGTACATATAGTGTAGCTATGTTTGTTTTGTTGTCTGCTTGTGTTGTACGATGAAATAAGCTCATCGCCGCATTCTAAGGGGAGAGGTGTACAACTGCAGTACATTTTTCAAGACTATGACCGAGTTCGTTATCAATGAATGAAATTTATAAAACAACAACAGCCAGGCCTAGCCAATTTGCCAAAGTCACTGCTATGACTTTTGCCTCCATTGTTCACACTGAATGTTTTGTGTCAATATTAGTAACTGCCTTCTCCTCCTTCTCCCTGCCTGACTACCACACCCTGGGTAACTCTTCAGCTATAAATAAATGAACCGAAATAGAACCTGTAGTAACATTCGCTACAAGAAAAAAAAAACAGTGTTTACAATGAATGCTGCATATGTGCTTTAGGGTGGCAAAAAATGACGTATACAAAATGAAAAAACTTTATAAAGATATTGATGGCATTTTAAAGCAGTCAATCACTGCCTCAATAAAATATTTATAAAATAAAACAAAAAATGATTTACTTTGGTTTGGGTTGGATTCTCTGAAAATGAACTTTGGAGCTGGCCTTTCCAGCTCCGTACTTGCACTTCTTAAAGCCAATGCAGGAGATAGATTACTTTTTCTGTAAGAGATTGTGTCTACTCACTCCAATAAGGAAAACATAGGTTCGGTCAGAAAACTTTGAAGTCTTAGAGGGGCCAGCGTGTTTCCATGGCATGAACCCTATTGAAAATGTGGGGGGCATACTTGTTCATAAAATGTACTGCAACAACAGGCAATATAATAGTGTTGCAGAGCTTGAGTAGGCAGTAATAATGGATCGGGACTCCTTAGAAAGTCCAACCCCAAAAACCCTCAAAAATAACATGACCGAAAGGCATTTTTGAACATCTTCAAAATAAGAGAGTTCATACGCACTATTAAAAAGTGCTTTTTTTAATTTGTTTTTTTTTTTTTTTAATAAATTTTTTTTTTTACATTAAAATATTTTATTTCGTATTTAAAACCCACTGCGTTTAATTTCATGATCACCCTATAATGTAAAGAAATGCAAAAAAAAATATACTTAACTAAATAAAATTTTGTTGTTGTTGGTGTAGTTATTGATTCTCATTCATTCCTCATATTCGGTTTTTGGATTATGACCCCAAAAGTCCATCTGGATCGAAATATAGTGGAGCTTATAATTTTTCGCTCTCCAGTGTATTACATTGAATGCCGACAACCTTAACTTTGATCTAATTTTTCTTATAAGAGTATACCAATTTCCTTCAGGTAGCCCATTTAGACCATGTAATTAAATGTAAAGCACCAGCAGTATTAAAATTTCAAAGTTTAGTTTTCTCCATATATTAAATAGCCACCCTATTTGTATATACATATGTTGGCGGTCCAATTGTATGTCTGTTTACGGCGCTGCCACTCTGTCATTGTGAGTTAAATCAAATTTACTGTGTAACCTTTTTTCACCCAACCAAACCGTTATAGCATGCAAGTCATTGTAATCGATGTTATTTCCGACAAACGATGCAGTAGCTGCCAAAAAAGTAGCATGGTTATCATTTGTTTATATAACATTTTTGGACGAATAGGTACTAATAAAGTCGCTATTAAATATATGAGTGATATTTGGATTTACTAAAGGATAAGCTATCAGGTGCCAAAGATGTCTTAGGCTACGAACAATTCTTGCGAACTTGATTATGTATTGAAGATTCTAAGATAGCATGGGATACGAAAAATCTTAATGAGCTTTATATTTCGATTTGATACATCTGTAATGGGATTGAGTCTTGATTTTTGAATACCTTAACTTATTTTAAATTTCTATTAATCATAAATTTGTCAACAAATTAGAATATGAATCATTTTAAACCTTTTTTTAATCTCCCTCATCAGCTAAAATTGTAACCTTGATCTTGTGCAAGCTGTCGTCTTACTGAAAGTTTAGTATTTTTGTATCTTTGGTATCTTTATTCATGCTTCAATTAGTATTATTAAGAATTGTTTTTTTATTTCACTCTCTTTCTAAATTGATTGTAATGAAAGTAGCAAACATTGGCCGTGTATCTTATTAGCAACCAGAAGATTTCACAATGATCTGACAAATTTGTCAAAATCAATTAGGCGAAAAAAACAGAAATCGCACAATACTGTGGCAAATTTAAGAAAACAATGAAATGAGCGAAAATATTTGTAGATGCTAGGAATAAATATTTAATAAAAAAAAACACGTTTATAGCTAGTTTGCTCCAAACGTTTTTTGGTTGATATGTTTTTCTTTCTTTGCTCTAAATAAAAAGCAGTTTGAAAGTACATTTTTTTTTTTTTTTTAATTTGTGATATTTATTGTACAATTTTATTTACATTCATAAGCATTAAGTGTCCCGCGCCAGAAAGGCATAATTGGGACAAGTTGGCAAATTTTAATTTCGATAATGTACAATAACAAAGTTTCTATTATTCATTATAATTCAAGGAGAAATAAAAAAAAAAAAAAAAATATGTAAAATGTGAAAATTATTAATAAACATATTTACGAAAAAGAGAAAAATAAATACAAAATATAATTTACTGGAATAAGGCTATAACAGAAGCGATTCGACGTTCTCACAAAGATGTTTTTTACAACAAATCTTAAAATTTGACATTCGTTCGATTGATTTGATATCTGTGGGAAGATTATTATAGGTGATACCACCAACATAATCAATCCGCTGTTTTGACTTTTCAAACCTACATCTTGGCACTCTCAAATTTACTCTATTTCTGGTATTAAAATTCATCTGGTTCTGAAAAAAGGTTATTGTGTGGTAACCAATGTTGTGTATACATTTGAAAACATACTTTAAAATGTTGTAGTTATACAATCCATTGATTGGGAGGATTTTGTTACATACTTCTTTAAACAATAACGTAGTAGAATAGTTTATTGGTAAGTTATGCACAGTTTTCAGCGCTTTATTTTGCATCGATTGAAGAGATTTAAGCGATCTGTTGTATTTATTGTATGCATAAGCAGTGACTAAGTAATTTAAGTGTGACTGAATTAAACACGAAAAAATCATCAACTTAGATTTAACACTTAACTTGTTTTTGAACTTATACAAAATTCCAATTGCTGGTGCTATTTTACTTTTCAGAGAGCAAATATGCAAATCCCAAGAAAGGTTGCTTTGTAGCATAATGCCAAGGTATTTTACACAACTGGTTTCTTGTATTAATTCTCCGTCAACAAATACACTAAAGCTATTACTGGCTGAAGGATTAGGTCGAAATCTTACTAATGTAGTTTTATCAGGATTAATCACAAGCTTGTTTATCCTAGCAAATTCAAATAGCAGCGCAGAATCTCTTTCCATATGTGTTTTTAATACAAGATCGTATTTGTAAGGGTAAAAAAGACAGATGTCGTCCGCAAACATGAACAATTTACCGCTCAGCTGTAGGTTTTTGATATCATTGATATATATTGAGAACAATAACGGACCTAAGCAACTTCCCTGGGGAACCCCATGTTCCACATAACCAGTAAAACTTTTTTCCTGATCTATCTGAACAAATTGCTTTCTATTACACAAATAACTTTTGAACAGTTGCAGCTCTCTTCCTCGAATACCATAATAGGGCATTTTATCAAGCAGTAACTGATGATCGACGAGATCAAAAGCTTTGGTAAAGTCAAAAAATATGCCTGCAACTCCACAATACCCATCATCTAAACCATTACAAATATATTTGACAACATTTAATACTGCTTCCTCTGTCCCACATCCTCTTCTAAAGCCATATTGATTGGTATATAATAAATTTGTTTCCAATAAATACAAATAGAGTTTATCATATATTATTTTTTCAAAAATCTTGTCTATTGTCGATAAAACAGCTATAGGCCTATAATTGTTTACATCTCTTGCATTTACTATTTTAGGTATTGGTACTACCTTGTGGATTTTTAGAACATCAGGGTATGTATTTGAACTCAGCATTTCGTTGAAAATTGCCACAAGATATGGTACAGTTGTTCATAGCATTCCTGAACAAATTTTGTTGTTATATTATCAAATCCCGGGCTCTTATTCGCTTTCATTCCCATTAATACATCCCTGATCGTATTTTCATTAATAATATCAAGAGAAAAGACACTATTCGTCCCCGAAAGTGTACCTAAGGCATTAATATTATCAGCAGGAGTGACTTCAATTCTTTGCTTTAATTCCTTAACTGAATTTAAAAAATATCTGTTAAGACAATTTGCTTTTTCAATATTATTAAAAATCCTTCTTCCATGCGTATCATTTAAAATGACTTCATTACTTTTTTTCCTACCTAGGGTTTTATTTAGAAATAACCATCCTCTCCTGGGATCATTCGTAGCAATTTCCATATTATCATGGTAATAATCATCCCTACTTCTCCCATTTGCAATGCTTATCACTTTACTTATCCTTTTTAATATATTTCGAATATTTTGATTTCCAGGACTTCTACGACGTTTTTTTAACAATTTAAGTTTTAATAAAATTAATTTCTGCAAATTTTCATTTATCCATGGGGTCAGCTCAAAACGGGCATGTTTTCTTAACTTAGTTACTGATGTTGACTGTTTTATCGCATTTTCCATACAAGAAACTAGTGTGTCTGCTTTTTCAGATACATTTAAACCGTTAAAATTAGAAGGTAACTCATTAACCAAATATGTTTTTGCTTTCGTATAATCACAATAAGTTTTAGTAATTTAAATGTAATCTATCCTGGATAATTTACATTTAATCTTACAGCAAATTAAATTGTGATCAGAAAGGTTGCATTCAACAGAATCAACTGCAATTCTTTCCACGAAATTACTATAAACATGATCAATACACGAATTACTTGCAGGTCTTGATACCATGCTGTGGGCATTTTCACAGGCAAAACTTTGAAAAAGATCAATTAATTCATTAAAATGTGGGTTCTGGAAAAGATCTATATTAGAATCACCAACAACAACCAGGGGACTACTAGCATGATCTTGCAATACAGACTCCATCGCATTCAAAAACTGTACAACTGTACATTTTTGAGAGCGATAGAAAGAAACAATTTTCACAGGCTTTGAATCAATTTTAAAATTTAATAATGTTACTGTTATTAGTTCAACAAATGTTTCACTTTTGCAAACCTCTACTATAAATTGCAAATTATCTCTAATATACAAAGAAGTACCACCATAACCATCCTCTCTGCAACAGTGAACTTGACCATAACCAGGAATTGAATAAATCTGAGAAATATTACTATGAAACCATGTTTCTTGGATCGCTATTACATCAGGTAAAATAGGCAAACTTGATATTAAAGATTTAAGTTGGTTGAATTTATCTAACGACGAAACGCTTCTGCAATTTATACTTATAATATTAAAATGGGACTGTTTGTAATTACAAATATATTCTTGAAAAGATTTATAAGTTTTAAAATATTTATTATAACTCATTAATAAAGAAGGGGAAAAAAAATTAATTAACAAACTCGCAGATATATTATTTTATTTTCTTGTTAATGGAGATAAATACGCATCATCGCCTTCATCATTATCATTGCTGTCATCAGATTCATCCGCCAATTCTATTGCCCTTCCTTGCACTTCCGATCTTCTCTTCCAATATTTATTTGTTGTTGCTTCCAAAAGAATTTTATCAACATCATCCGCGCTTCGTATTAGCTGTTGCTTTGAAATATGATTTTTTTTGCAGTAAATTCTTCCGTTTCGAGCGTAAATTTGTTGATAACCGATAGATTTTAATGTTTTGGCATGTTGCAGCAAACTTAAGGTTTCTTTACTAAGAAAGTCGTTGACAAAAACAGTTTTTGTACTTTCATTTTCTTTTAATTTTTGTTTTGCGGCCATTAACTTTTCTTTTTTAGCTTTCGAAGCGAATTTGACAACAATCGATTTATTCGCGTTTGCTTTATTCTTGTTTCCAATAACAAAAACTTCTTCAACTTCACTTTCTTGTATTTCTACTCCAACGTTCTTAGTTAATTCAATTACTGCATCAAGAGGCTTTTCATTATTTCCAATTTTTAAACCGCTGATTAAACAGTCGTTTCTAACGCGGTAATCGCTCAAATTCTTTACCGACTCCTTTAGAGTCATAACTTCATTTTTAAGTCTTTTATTTTCATTTTCGATTTTAGCAATTTTCTTTTTGTTTTCATTTACATCTTTTATCACTTCATCAAATTTTGCAGACATAAACATTATCGATTCAGTCAGCTGATCGAGTTTTTCTAGTTTCTTTAATTGCTTCAGTTCGGTTTTTATTGATTTTAGTTCATTCTTTATGTCATTTTCTTCATCCTCCTTCTCTGAACTTTCTTCTTTACAACACTGGCAGGTGAACATATCACTCTCATTTTCTAATAGTCTCTCAAATTCTCTCTTGGAGAGACCAGAGCACTTGAAATGAAACATTTTCTCACAACTGTCACATTCAATATAATCTTGTGTTTCTTCTTTGATTTCATGTTCGCATTTGAAACAAATTGTTTTCTTTTTTGCACAACTTCTACGAGCTACAGCTTTAGGCATTTTAACTTCAGTAACAGCTGATATTATTATGTATCAATTAAGCACTTTTTTTTTTATAAAACAACAAGTATTTCCTTGATAAAATGAATATTTGATAGACACGATCAGAGCACCGCCACAAAACGCGTCCTATCACCAGGGTTGCCAACTTTCTCAACTCATTTCAGGCAATCAAATTTCGTTTTCCCATAAACGTAAAACCATAAACGAATTATAGTCACCTGAGCTACATCGATTTGTTCGCTACAAAATGTGTCAAAGTATTTTCATATTTTTTTGTTTATATTTCAAATATTTCTTGATCAAGTTTGCAATTTGAACTTCGAACAATTTGACATGCTCATTATTTCGTATAAAATTTAAAATTTGTTGCTGGGAATATTTTCAAATTTTTGTGCGAAAAACTTAGTACTGCTTCATCAAAATTTTTCCTTTTCATTTATTTTGAGGCAATGTAATTTTTATGAGATTTGACAACATTTTTTACGAAACATTGAACTCAATTTCGATTTTGATCGGATCAAATATCGGTTAAGGTGCAAAAGTAGCCTTTTGTACACAAAACAAAATAATGTCATAATTATATGTCGCACAGTAAGCGGTTATCTTTATTCTTTTTATAATTAATTAAATTTACGTTGTGTATCAAATGATACATCAAATTCGGCTTACGATCAGAAAAGTGTTTTTTATAATTATGTACCTTGTGAACGGACAATCAATGCCATCTAGTGGAAAGAAATGAGATTTGACTAATTGTTTGTTAAAATGTCCGTAATAGCCCGAGGAGAAGGGTTTTTATAAAAATAATATTGGCCACGCCCATTTCTACGTTCACTTTTCCCAATATATAAAAAATTTCTATTTACTCTAAAAACATCATTAGAACAAAGCAAAACGCATGTATATAACTGTATGGTTATCACCGTATGTTATGAAATTTTTAACACTATGGACGCAGTGGGCGTGGCAAACAATTTTTAAGAGCTAGAGAGATAAAATTTGGTACACAGATAGTACTCGGCTACACGAATATAAATATGCAGACGAAATTTAAATTTTGGATCAGTGGGCGGAGAGGGCGTGGCCAAACAGGATTTAAGTCGTGGACAGATAAAATTCTATACTTTGCAACACAATTACGAATATACAGACGAAATTTTTAATTTCGGTCAGGAGGGCGGAGTGGGCATGACAAAACTATATTTTAACCCTATAGAGATACAATTTGGTATACAGAAAGTACTCTGCAGGACTGGTATAAATTTGCAGACGAAATTTATATTTTCAATCAGTGGGCGGAGGGAGTTGGAAAAACTGAATTTAAGCCCAAGGAAAATACAACTTGAAGTGCCGATAACTATCTGCACTTCGAGTTATTTTCGATTAGTAGTCAGATGGGGCGTGGCAAATGTGTTTTTTATTCCCAGAAAGATGAAATTTATTATACAGATAGCACACGGCACAATAGATATAAATATGTAGAAAATTTTTTATTTTCAATGAGCAACGGATAGTGGCAAAATACTTTTAAGGGTTGAATTATGGGAAATAAGACCATATGGCTTTATTACCTATAGCTTTACGAGTATTGTACGGCACCAGTGGGTGGATTTTCTGACAAATGAACTTTGAAGCTGGCCTTTTCACGCTATCGCATATACTCAGGAGAGACATACTGAAAATGAAGTTATTTCCCTACTTGAACAAAACCAGGAGATAAATTAAATTTTTCAGCAAGAGAATGCGTCTATTCACTCTAGTAAGGAAACAATAGGTTTTGTTGAGTCAGAAAACGTTGAAACGTTAGAGGGGCCAGCGTGTTTCCATTACATGGTCCCTATTGAATATGTATGGGGCATACTTGTTCATAAAATGTAATAAAAATAATAGACAATACAAAAGCGTTTCAGACCTTAAATCAGCAGTAATATCTTATTGGGTCTTCTTAGAAAATCCAACCCCTAAAACCCCGGTAAATAGTAAAGGGTTTTCCAATGTGAGGTGTTATTGTGAATGGCCCGTAATTTCGGTAGCTGTCACTTTTGAAGCTTTTATTCTTTTGACATTTAACAAGTAGAATTTCCGCCATTACTAAAAATGGAACGATACACGCTTCAACAACGCAATGAAATTATTAAAATTCACTACAAAAATGGTGAAAATTTTGCAGTCACAGTTCGTAAAACAAAAGCAATTTTTGGTGCTCTTGAAGCACCTTGTCGAACCGATATACAGAAATTGGTGGAAAAATTCGAGCTGTTGGGACGTCGCTCAAGAACAGCTGAGAATATTGCTGCTGTAGCCCAAGGTGTTAAAGAAAACCAAGGTGTGTCTATTCCCCGTCGTTCTTTAGAATTGGGCATTCCCCAAATGTCATTACACCATATTTTGCATAAAGACTTGGCTGTTAAAACTGTTAAAAAAGTTTAGTTAACACTAGAACCCAAGCTGGCCGATCATCAACAACGTCGTGTCTTTGCTGATTGGGTCCTTGAAATACATGAAAGTGATCCAGAATTCTATCGAAAAATCATTTTGACTGATGAGCCCCATTTCCACCTCGGTGGCTAAGTCAACAAGCAAAATTGTCGCATCTGGGGCTCTGAAAACCCAAGAGTTATTGTTGAGAAGCATCTCCATCCTAAACGTGTGACTTATTTTTCGAAAATGAGGTTGGATCAACAGTTACGGTGAATGGATTGCGCTATCGAGAGATGATTAATGATGATGATTTATGGTCGGAGTTTGATGGTATTGATCTGGACAACGTTTACTTTCAACAAGACGGCGCTACGCGCCACAAAAGCAACGAGCCATTGATCTTTTACAGAAAAAGTTTCCGGACCGTGTTATATCTCGAAGAGGTGATCACAATTGTCCACCGAGATCTTGTGATTTAACACCATGGGTCTTCTTTTGGGCCACGTGAAAGATAAGGCCTACGCCAACATCCCAGTGTCGATTCAAGACCTCAACGATTAAATTCATGAAGGTATCGACGACTTAGGGCAGCCACTTTGCGATTTGGTTATGGAAAATTTCATGAAAAGGATATGGTCCTGTAAGCGTGATCGTGGTGGCCATTTGGCTGATGTTGTTTCTCATTATTAACGGCATACCTTCCTCTTTATTATGAAATAAACATCCGATCATTTATCTCAAAAAATTTCATTTTTCTTTGTATACCAAAATAACACCTCTTATTGGAAAACCCTTTATGACCGAAATGCAGTTTTGAACTTATTATTAAAAATTAAAAAGTGTTTTTTATTTTAAATTTGGTTTTTGTTTTAATAAAACAGATTTATTTTGTAATTAAAAACCACAGCGTTTAATTTCATGATTACCCCATAATGTAAAGAAATGCAAAAAAAAAACATAAACTTAACTAACTACAATTTTTTTGTTGTTGGATGTAAAAGTGTTGTTTTTGATTCTTATTAATTTCTCATATTCTGTTTCTGGATTATATCCTCTTAAGTACATCTGAATCAAAATACTGTGGAGCGAATAATTTTTCGGTCTCCAGTATATTACCACTAAAAACGATAGCATTTCAAAACTTTCTGATCACACCAAAGCAATCCGTTAATTTTAAAAACTATTTTATTGACCACAACTGTCAATTTAACTCTTCTGTAGAATAATTTTATTTTGTACTTGTTTTTTTTTGCCATGTACATGAGTTCTCCCCTCAATAAATTCTGTGAATGACTGCGTTTTTCCTCTCTTAATTTTCTTTTGTTTTGCCTAAATGTTTATTTGGTTCTGGTGTGTACCGTCGTAATATCTAACTGTGACCCTTTGTTGTTGTTGTTGCTTATACAATTTGTTTAAATTAAATTTTATTTGTTGATGTCATTGTCACTCACGCATAAAAGAATGCATTTCATTATAGTTGTTCTACACTTAACATGTGTAAGTACAACACAAATACATACAATATAGTACAGAGAGACAAACATACCTACTTGCCTATGTACTACATACGACATGAAAAAGCATAAAATTTCTAAAAAAGCAAAAAACAAACAAGTGTCATCCGTGAACGATAAGGCAAAACATGAACACTACTACGTCTACTACAACATACTACTGCAGCACTGGCATTACTAGTAATGCGATATATAGACGACTACGACGATGGGCTGTTTGTATGTTTAAAGCCCATGGTGTTATACGAGCAGGGGGAGGACTGACCATTTTTAAATTGTTTGATCAATAGGGTTATTGATTTGTTATTTGCTCTTCTTATACTGATACGAACATTTTAGTATGTATGTAGTATAAGAATGTGTTTGCTTTAGTGTCACCTGATATAGAATGCTTTGTACTTTTTTTATTTCTTAGTGAAGAGATTTAGGGGAACTGAGAAATTTGACGAGATTGATATTTCTATCCCCCGCCAACGTTGGTAGCTGCTGTTACCTGCTTTCTGGTTTTCTTCTTAATTTTAAAACAAAAAATTGTGTTACTTTTCAGCTTTGATTACGGTTAAATGTTAAAACTTGAGCCTAATATTAAATGAAATTCATTCATTATAATATGTACAGATTCCAGCTATATTCGTCTTGATTTCAAGCGTACGCATTGATTCACCTGACATCAAAAAACTACGTAACTGAAGTTGAATTTCGCACTCGAATGAAGAAATGTGAGGCTGCAATTCATCTTGAGCTATACTACAAAGGCAGCAATAAATATAATATTAATTTAAAAAATACTCGATAATACAAATTGCATTAACATAATTCTATACTAAAATAAAACTAACAAGATTCGCCGCCCTTATTCGCCAACGTGCCCTTGGCTATCGTATACAATTTGTATGCACGTATAGGTTTTTTGCATTCCTTTACCACCAACCAACAAGCCGGTATCTCTTATTTAATAATATTCTGCTGTTTTTCAATTCACGATGGTTGGTGACCTTCTTACATGCCATTGAGAAGGGAGATGACACTAGAGCTTTTCCCCACCCCGCTGGCAGCACTTGAAGGTGGTTTCTCTGTAGATACCCGTAGGTTCTACCTAAAGAAAGCACTACAAATAGAGAGAGGAACGTGGCAAAGTAGGAGACTTTATCTAATCGCATTCGTTTGCTGTTGCAGTTAAGTTCACTTCTTTATTCAACATTCACATTTATCAACAAATAAATATCAACAGTGATATTATTTTGTGTGTGTGTGTCTTTTTTTATTTCATGGGTAAACATTTTTGAAAATTCTCAGATACGTGAATGCGAACGGTACAACGGTGGTTAGATAAACGAACGGATGGATGTGCATGAGGATGGATTTGATGCAATGCACTTGTTACTTTTTACAACAATGCTTGGAAATAGTGAGTGCAAAATACTATCTATCTAGACTCATTATTGTATGGCAGCTAACAGCAAAGAGATACCGATGAGTTCCTCTGTCGACGTAGCATTTATCAAACCAATGCTAGAAGGCTAGACAGACGGATGTTACGGACAGACATCACATCGACCGGGTGGCTGGCAGGTTGGGTTGCTGAATGGCTGGCATTACGTAGCCGTAGCCTAGATGTGTCTTAGTTCACTGGCAGTGATTTTGTTTTTGTTTATTCCATATATTCGCGATGTGTGAGAAAAACAAAATGTTTTTAATGTATATATTTATCATTTTGTTTTCTCTAACAGCCATTTGCGATGTTAAAAGGGTCGGCCGATGATTTGCCACAAGTGTAAGTCACAAAGTTGAACAAATGTGTTTTTGTTTGTTATTATCCACCTTATTACGTATGTCGTAGTGATTTTTTTTAATTTGAATAAAATTAATAATAATTCACAGAAATTGTTAGTGTTAAGAACTTTTCATCATCGGATGAAGATAAATACTAAAGAATACTGAAAAAAAATTGAGTCTTACTTATTTTGAAAAAATTAATTGGAGTAAAAATTTATTTGCGATTTAGTTTAATTATTTTAGCGATAATTAATCGTGATAATATGTTATGTAACTTAATTAGAATTAATTAAAATTTATTTTACTTAATTAAAACTAATTTTTTGTTAATTAAAAAAAATATTTATTACAAAATTAAATAAATATGATTTCCAGAATTATACTTAAACTAATTAAATAATTATTTAATTAATCAAAACTCAAGAAATTCATTAATTAATTAATTATTCAATTAATCAAAACTCAAAAAATTCATTAATTAATTTATTTTTTATTTAAAATTTTAAGTTATTTTTAATTTTTTTAGTTAAGATATTTAAAATTGTTTTTAAGATATTTAAAATTGTTAATTAAAATTACAAAATTTTGCTATTAATTAATTACATACAATTTTATCTCAAATTAATCATTTAAAATTTGGTTTTAAATACATTTACAAATTACAAATTTGTCGTAAGAAAATTTACAAATCAAAAATTTGTTTTAAAAAAATTTACGAATTTAAAATATAATTTAAATAATTATTAAAAATTAATTAATTTAAACAACTCAACTTCTCCGATACGGCGAACTACCTGGGCCTTATATTGGACAGGAAGCTTAATTCGAGACAGAACATTGAAAGCAGATCCAACAAGGAACTCATAGCTTTATATACATGCCGTAAAGCTATCGGGAAAACCTGAGGATTTAAACCCAAGGTAACACTTTGGATTTGCAATGCTATAATGAAGCCAATACTACAACATGGCTCTATAGTTTGGTGGTACGCGCTCGACAAGAAGAGCAAATTTAGACAATTGGATCGTGTTCAGCGTTCCTCCTGTCTCCTAATAACCGGATGTATGAGATCGACACCCTCAAAGGCTCTCTACACGATACTCAATCTACTGCCACCTGATCAGAGCTGCAAATGCTCCGCCCTCAAATCAGCTATTCGAGTAATCGAGATTGAATATTGGGATCCTTCCATCGGGCACTCAAGGATCCCGAACCATATCAACATCTCAATTGAAACTGACTACGTGCTCAATGCCCGGAAATCAAACATTCTCTACGGAACTAGAACGCCCTCCAGAAAGGAGTGAACAGAGAACGAGAACGCAATGTATGAAACAATAAACATCTTTACCGATGGGTCCAAACTGTATGACTAGGTCGGCTATGGTATCTACTCCGCGGATCTAGGCCTAAGTATAAGATCAAGGATTCTTGACTTCTGAAGCGTTTTCCAAGCGGAAATACTTGCTATTAAACGGGCCGCCGACGTGATGAACGTGAGGAAGATATCACAGGAGGATATACTCCTGTCCACGGATAGTCTAGCGGCGGTAAACTCGTTAAAGTCCTGCAACATCAAATCGAAAGTGGTTAGTGCCTGCCGGAAATCTGTTAACGAGAAATCCAGGAATAACAGAGTTCTGGTTACGTGGATACCTGCATACAGCGGAATTGAAGGCAACTGCTGAAGGGGCCCGACAGGGCTCTGTCCTGCAGAAAAGCGATGTTGAACACGTAGCACTTTGCCCTATATGCACCTGTAAGGTACCATTGGAAATCTAACGTTTAGAATTGAAGAATGAAGAAACCTGTAGAAAGGCCAAAAAAAACTTGGCCAGAATACAACGCGAAACGTACATCTTACCTGGTAAGTCTTGAGAGAGACCAAATAAGCAAAATTATTACCTGCCTGACGGTACATGGATCCATAGGCAGACATGAGAACAGAATGGGACTCGCAACGAAAAGCTAATGTATCTACTGCAAAAATAGCAGCAGTGAACTATCTACCGACCACATTATATGCGATTGCCCAGCCCTATAAATAGGAGACTGGAAACACTGGGGAAACCCTTCTTAAATGGTATAGAGGAACTTACATCCTTGGATATCGGAAAGATCAACAACTTTTGTAAAATCATCAACTGCACGAATTGATGGATCGATCCGGATTCCCAATTGGCAACTGGCAACGCAATCAGGCAGCACATGCGCTGATAGCATAGGTTGAAGGGATGGCGTAAATGGCCAACGGGTTTCACAATGGGTCCACAGGGACCTAAGTGATCTTCTCGTAGAAGAATATGCCCGCACATCAACCAATCAACCAATTAATTTATTTTTATTATTAAAAATTAGTAAATTTATTATTATAAATAAAAATTAATTGATTATTATTATTAAAAATTAATTTATTATCAAAAATTAATTAATAAAATAATTAATTAATTTTTATAATAAATTTTATTAAAACTGGCTTCAATTTCTCAAAAATTAATATTAATCTATATATATAAAAATGAAATGGTCCACGTATGTCATACCATCACTTGAGAACGGCTGGAGCGATTTGGCTGATTTTTTTTTTATTCGATTCGAAATTTTCCGTAGATTGTTTGTGTTGAAAAAAATCAAATGCAGGTGGCGCTAGGGTGGATTTATATCGAAAATTTGAATGCATGTACCTATTCGATTGAAATTTGGAACGGATATTCGTTTGATCATGAGAAAACATTTTATGTACAAATTAACCCGGTAGGTGGCGCTGGGGTGGATTTATAATCAAAATTTGAACGAATGGACCAATTTAACTGAAATTCAGAATGTATGTTTGTTTAATCTTGAGAAACAATTGTATGTACAAATGGACCCGGTAGATGGCGCTGGGGTGTATTTATATCGAAAATTTGAATGCATGTACAAATTTAACTGAAATTTAGTATTTATGTTTGTGGAACCTTGAGAAATTTTTTTTTGTATAAATTGACCCAGTAGGTGTCGCTAGGGTGGAATTATAATGATAATTTTAACGAATTAAACAATTTGACTGAAATTTAGAATGTATATTTGTTTTATTATGAGAATTTTTTATTGTATATATGGACCCACAGTTGATTTGGCTGGGGTTGAATTATTTCGAAAATTTATATCGACTGTCCGATTTTACTCAAATTTAAATTATATGATTTTTTGGCATGAGGAAATTTTGAATGTATGTTTGAAACCAGTTGCCGGAGTTTAGCATATGATACACTTTATTTTTGGAATGTCATTTAGTCACTTTTTTTAACATCATAGTTATTCAGAAGTCTATATATATAAAAAAGATGTACATTTTGATGTCACCACTAATTGTGAAAACCGTTTACCCCATTTGTCCCAAAACTTCAGTGAAAGTTAGGGATGGGCTGTAGATGGTCACGCAGACCGTAAAATGGCTTAAGGTGGAATGGCGAACATTTATGTTGGTGCAATTCCTATAGAATTAGAGAGTTTCGCAAAGTTATTTTCGCATTTCGAACTTTTAGGGGACAAACACGAAAATGGGAACAACTGTTGCTCTCACCTAGACCAAACGGACAATAGGGTTGTTGAGCCAAATGAAGGGATTTTTGGAAATTGCTACTCTTTGGAATAAAAAGGGACAAAGTACTATGTACACGGCTCAGACCAAACACCTTAAGTATCAATCACCCAGTACACCAACGCAGAAAGTTATATGTCAGTCAAGCGGCTTAAAAATGTGGTTTTAGAATATATGCCTATCAATAAGTAAGTTTTTATCATATCCTGGATGACACTGCTGAACAATTTTAGAACTTCTTACAAAAATAATCTCTTAAATTTATATAGATTTATATGAAGTACAGAATATGTCCGGGAATACTTCGCCCTTTAAATTAAAATATTTCAGAGGCCAAGTAATAAACCAATTGTTATTAGATTTCAACTGCACTCAACATCTTTTGAAATAATTTGGAGGCAGGACGAAGTCTGCCGGGCCAGCTAGTTTCAAATAAATTAGAACTAAATACTAATGCATTTTTATGTTTAATTAAAAACTATTTATAAAATAAGTTTATTTAAATTTAATTAATTTAAATAAAATTTAAATTGTAATAAATAAAAAACAATTAATGAATTTACAATATTTAATATTTAAAAAAAATTAGTTTTTAAATTTAACCTTAAAAGTATTTTAAAATTAAACAATAAAACTTAAGTTTGAGAGATTTTATTTACTTCAGTATATAAAATATTTATTTATTTAAATTTTTATTTTACTTTTTAAAATTATAACAAATAATTTGAAAATAAATTTATTTTTACAATATATTAAAATTGTTTATAATTTAAATAAATTATTTTTTTTATTAGTTCAAATTCATTTCAATTTAATCTAGTTTTGAAATTTATTAAATTACACTAGTTTTAAAAATTAATTCAAATTATTTACAATTACATTGAAAAAATTTATTTAAATTAATTAAAACTAATTTCAATAAATTAAATTGAAATTAATATTCAAATTTAAGTAAAAAATTATTTGATTAAAATATCATTATTTCGACCAATTTAATTGCAAAAAAATTAATTGTTGTAAAATTAATTTTATTTAAATGAAATTTTAATTTGAGAACAAATTTTTTCTGTACTTATTTACTTTAATAATATTTAATTTGTTAAAAATTATTGTTAAAAAAAATTGTGCAATGTAAGTGTTATAAAATTTTAAATAAAACTGAATTTTAATAAAATTTAATTATCCAATACATGTTATTTTATAAAGGTTTTTTCCTATATTTCTAGACATTTTTCCAAAAGACAAGATCATTTATATAAACTTTTGTCTATTAAAGCGTCATAATATACACTTATTAAGGAAAATAACTAGTATGTGCGATATTCATTATAAGATGTGTGTTCATTTATGTGAAAATAGCTTTACATACAATTTTTTTTATATGAAAAGTTTCTATGCAGATTATTTTTTATGTATGAAAAAAAAAATCTTCCAGTGTTCTGTATGACGTTGTTGTCGATGTTACTATGCTATATAAAAATCTTCATTGTAGACCCCTTTCTGTTATGAAAAGTAAATCCAGATTTATGTGTATTTTTTCGTATTGCCAATTTTCTATTTTCCGAAAGTTTCCCTAAACGACTTGTGCAAAATAGAAAATTAACACCCTTAAATGTATTGTATTTATTTTTTTTTGTATGTTAAAATTTTTCTCCCAGCTTCCGTTAATGTGAAAGTATTTTTATTATACCATGTATGTATTTTTTTTCTTTCTATTTTTACATACAAAATGACGTAGTATTCGCATGTATGTATTTATTTTCTAAAAATTTTAACACTGTAAACAATCTATTTAGCACAAACAAATGAATCAGAAAATAGCCGCAATGAAAGGTAAGAAAATGGTTCAATTTGCGTTATATGTATGTACGCGATTGTAATAAACAACAATACATTGAACAAGATTTATGGTATTATTTCATTCAAAAAGGTCATATTAATTACTGCTGCCATTAATTAGCATTTTGCTGGAAATCGTCTATGCCTTAAATATAACAAACAGAGAGAGAGAGAGAGGAAATGAGAATCATTAGAAGAGACGACAAGTATAATTTTATGAATGAAAATTCAGTGATGTGTATTTTTAAAAATATGTACATTCATTAACCTCTAGTTATGAAGAATGTCTGAATATACTTACAAATTATTATCAAAAATGTTAAATTCCTAATTTTTAAATACTACCAAATATCTGGGTATAATTTAAAGATATGATACAACATTTAAATATACTATTGTGATATATTTCTAGATATGTTTTATCCTCTTAATTCGGATAATTTATAGTTTGTTTTATTCTAATAGAGAAACGTCAAATGACGATCACTATTTTAAGCACGTCAGGTTATATCACATTCAAGAGGAAGTGGCTGTTGCACTCATAAATAAATACAAAAAAGAAATTATTGTTTGTTCGCTATCATCATCGAATGCCATAAATAGAATTATAACACGGACAAATGATCTTGTTATATTTTTTCTGTGAGTTTGTGTGTGTGTCAGTCATATTTAAAAATGTGACAGATGAAATATGTAAACGGGTAATATAAAGGTATCAACATAGCATTGGGAAATTCAAATTTTAGGTCTTATAGGAGTATAGCGTTTCGAAGTAGAAGTCTTTCAAATTTACAATTAAAGTGAACGCGAAAGTTTACAAATTTAAAATCTATAATTAAAAATGTGTTCTTCAAAAAAAACATCTAAAATTTGTTCACTAGTAGAATGGTACGACATTTAGTTGTTGTTTTGTTGTTGTTTTGAAAAAAAAAACTTTTTCTGCACAAATATATTTTAATAATATCACTGTAATAGTTTTTGACAAAAATATTCGAAGGCAAGTCCGGACTAGACAGTTTACCCCTAATTCGCTCACGAGGAATCGAACTGCATCATTAGTTTTTTTAGTTTTCTTGACTTATTTAAAACAACTTTACCGTAATCGATTTAAGCCCATAAGCCCCTACCCCTGAAATAAATAGTTTTCATTTATAACAAACATAATAAATTTTATTTATAATTTATAATTTTTTATGAATCTTGTACGATAGAATCAATTTGATAAATTTCATAAAATTTTAAAAATGAAATCAAATTTTGTAAATTTTATACATTTTTTACATGTGAATTTTTATAATTTTACTGAATTTTAAAAATGATTTGTTTTATGATTTTATTTATTTTGTATATTAAATATATTATATATATTTTATATATTTTATATATTATATATATTTTATATATTATATATATTTTATATATTATATATATTTTATATATTATATATATTTTACATATTTTATATATTTCATATATTTTGTTTATCTATATATTTAAAAGGCTTGGGTGACTGACTGATCACTGCAAAGTCCAAACGGCTAAAGTTAGAACCGTGAAATTTGGAATGAAGGTTCCCAGTAGGAAGTATCGTCATACACAACTTTGTCGTCAACGCTGTCCTCAAGACAAAATGTGAAAAATGTATGTACTTGTCGTCAGAACACTCGGTTGACGATAAGCTGATCGACAAAATACTTATGTTGTCGTGCATCAAACAAAAAAGATCAATGTCACGGAACAATAACGACAAAGAATTGAAGAGAGGAAAGTAGAAGTAAAAAATTTTCATTTTGTTGGAAACAACAGTGCGTGAAGGTTCATGTATCGCACGTTTTCAATAAAACTACTTCAATTTGTTATTTTAAATTATTAAGCACTGGTAACGACAATTTGACCGACATTGTCGGTCATTATGTCGTGCATGATTGTGTGCTCGACATGTCGCTTATTTAGGCATCAACGACAATTTGACCGACATTGTAGCTCATCAGATCGTGCATCACAAAGCGGACACTTGTATGAAAATTTCGTCAACGATTTGTATGGACGGTCCCCTACGTGGTCCTACTATGGTAGTGCACCTATACTTGAGGATGTCTTGCAGATACTTCCTACTGGGTTGTTTTAATGACATAGGCGCGCACTAAGAGGGGATTTTTGGAAATTCGGACTGCAAGGTGGTAAAATGGGGTGGCACCGGTCGTATAAGAAAAAATACTTTGTTTGCGGAAAGTGGGCGATGCCACGCCCCTTTTTAAAAAATTGAATTATTTGTGTGTACTGTCCATACGGCCTCTATCATAGGCTACATAAAAACATAATTAGAAAAAGGGGAGTGGCACCGCCTAAACAAACCGAAATTACAATCGGTCATATCTCAAAAGCCATTAGAGGTATAAAGATGAGATTTGCTACATATGTTACTGATTCAAAGAGGAATACGTCTCGCTGAAAAATGGGCGGTGCCAAGCCGCTTTTAAATAAATCGTTATCTGGGTGAAATAAATGAACCGATTGCAATGAAGTTTTCACTGTGTAGTACTATCCGTAGGGCCTCTATCATAGGCTACATGAAAATATAATTTGACAAAGGGGCGTGACTCCGCCCACACAAACCAAACCTTCAATCGGTCATATTTCACGAGCCATTTAAGGTATGAGATAAGATTTGCCACATATGTAAATAGTACATGAGGGAATACGTCTCGCTGGGAAATGGGCGGTGCCACGCCCCAGTTGAAAAAATTTTTATATCGGTCATATTTATGGAACGATTGTTATAACATTTTATAATATATATATATACAAAATTGCTTGACTAACTGATTGAGTGAAATGGCTGAGGATAGGATGATGAAATTTGGGGTGATTGTTCCACTTTTCGTGTAAACATCAGCTAAGAATGGATTTTTAAAAAATTCGTACTTTTAGGTGTAAAAATTACCAATAAGGTATAAAACATGTACCATCACGCAGACCAAACGGCTAAAGCTATAATCACGAAAATTGATATGGGCATGCTCAGCATCAATTCGGACTGAAGGTTGTTTCGTAATCCGATATTTCTGGGTATAAAACGAAAAGGGATAAAATCTTGATAATTGATATGAAGCAAGGACGGTTTTTAAAATTGTACTTTTTAGGTGTAAAAAAACTGGTACTAAGAAGCTACAAGTAAAGTCGGAAAAAATGAAGTAAATATTTTAGTTGTGCGATATGAAGAAAATTTTCGAAATTCGTTCTTTATAAAATAAAACTGGAACTATCACCCAGACCAAATGGCTAAAGGTAGAGTTACGAAAATGCATTTAACATGATTCCCTATAGATTTAGAGAGCCTCCAGATGGGATTTTTAGAAATTCGAATATTTAGGGCTACAAAAGGCCGAAAGATGATAAAACTGGTACCATCACCCAGACTATACAGGTAAAGCTATAACCGTATATGAGCATAGAATTCATAGAAATCACTCAGACCAAATCACATAAAAGTGTGTCCGTTCGTCTTACGAAGTTTTTGCATTTTATCTGTAATGAGTAAATTCTTAAGAAGATTTATAGTAAATACGGGTGAAGCAACGGGATCCGGGAAAGCTATTATCCTTATATATATAACAATACATTTTATCAAATAAAATTTAGTTTAAAGAAAGTTATTAATGTGTTAAAAATTTAAACTATGAAAACTATGTTTGAGCACAAAATTTACACATTTTAAATATTAAATTTTTTTAATATAATTTATATAACTAAAATCATTGACATTTGATGTTAATTAAAATTTTAAAAAGTTTTATGAATTGCTGAGTTTATGTTTAGTTAACCTTTACTCTAATTTTGTTTCGTTTAAAATCGTTCGGCTTGAGGTCAATGATATTAATTTGAGAAAAACACTGATGTTATTGTATTTTTCCTTTGTTTTATTTTTCCAATATTTCGATTGACATCGTCAATCATCATCAGGGAATTTCTACATAAAAATTACAAAAAATATAACAACAAAAACACTGTTAGACAAATGATTTACATCAAGAACACAACATAGTTACATTTAATAAAACGTAGAACAAAACGTTAAACGTCTGTGTCTTCTATTAAGTATGTAATGACTAAATTTTTATTTTCTCCTATTATGTTTACTAACTGTGTGCCTATAGATTCTCGCTAATCCTTCCGTGTCTCTCTTATAATTCATGCTTTTCTCTTTTGGTATGTCCATAATGTGTAACATCTCTAGTGTATACCTTCTCTTATAATTGGTCTCTTGCGTCAGTATTTCCACATCGTTGAAATTTGGTATGTGGCCGGTCAATGTGCAATGGGCCGCAAGGGCTGTTTTTTGTTCCAAAGGTTTGTTTAGGGCTTTTTGGTCCGATTTATGTGACGATAGTCTAGTTTTTAGTTTTGTTTTTGTTGTACCAACATATACCTTATTGCATATGTTGTTTCCGTCTCCATTGCACTTAATTTTATAAACTACATCCGATTTTTCTTCTTTTTTTATTTTTGTCTTTGTCTTACTGTATAGCTCGTTTAGTGTTCGATTTGTTTTTAATGCTATCCGATATTTTTCCTTGTTGTACATGTCCGAACTTTTCAACCTCTCGGAGAAACCAGATACATACGTTAGCGGTTTGTAAATTTTGTTTTCGTCGTTAGTTTTGTCCCTGGGCTGTTTGCCCTTTGCATGTTTGATTAATTGTTCAATGGTTCGTAGTGGGAATTCATTCTTTTGTAGAATTGTAACAATTCTTTTCTCGTTGTCCATATGGAAATCTTCGTCGCTAATATTAAACACCCTGATTATAAAGTTCGTCGCCGTATTTATAATAGTATTACGGGGGTGTTTTGAGTAAAAATTAATCAGTCTGCCAGATGAAGAAGGTTTCTGGTACCAGTCCAATTTGAGAATATTCCCTTGTCGATAAATAATCGAGTCTAAATACGGCAATTTATTTGCAGTTTCTGCCTCCATGGTAAATTGAATTTGACGGTGAAATGAATTCAGTAGCCGCAGTGTGTCTTCTATTTCCTCCCTCCTGACTATGGCAAACAGATCGTCAACATATTTTGTCAAGAATCTAGGCTTTGTAGTCATTTTACTTATTGAGACGTCAAGTAGTTCCTCCATAACAATGTCGGCAATTATTGGCGACGCTGGAGACCCCATTGGCAATCCTTTTTGTTGTTCGTATATTTTGTCACTATATTTGAAATATCTGGTGTCTTTAATACAGAACGTCAGCAATTTTATAAACATATCTTTAGGTATTCGTGTAAATTCCTCTATCTCTTCCCACTTGTCAGCAATCGTTTTCAGAGCCAAATGAATTGGGATGCTGGGGAACAGAGATTTATAAATTTTTTTTTTTCATTTTATAAATTTTATAAAATGAATTAATTTTATATTTTGTTACATTTTAAGTTTTAAATAAATTTATGAAATAAGAACAATTTTTTTAAATTTCAAGAATTTTATAAATCTTGTGAATAACTGAGCATGTTTGTTTATTTTTTTTTTTAATTTTATAACCTTAATAAATTATACAAATTTAATAAAGTTTATAAATTTTATGAATTTTACAAATTTCAAATTTTAATTACATAAATATTAATTAATAATAATTATTTTTTTTTTAAATTTTGCGAATTTATAAATTAAATAAATTGTACAAAGTTTTAATAATTTAACAAATATTGCAAATTTTATGCTTTTGAGGGATTTTATTAACCTTAAAATTTTTATGATTTTTAAATATTTTATTAATTTTACACTTTTTTTTTAAATTTAAAATCTTTAAAAAAATTTGGATTTTGAATTTTAATAAATTAAATAATATAAAAAAATCTCTACCTACATTTAAATTTTTTAAGAATTTTATTTAATTTTAAAGAAAAAAACTGCTTAACATACATAATTCATGTACCAATTTAAAAAAATTCCGACATTTTGTAAACATTCATTAAAATCTCAAAATGCCTAAAATATGGAGAGACCTTACGTATATATAGAGAATTTTGTCAAGACACTAGCGAAGACACTAGTGTCATGTAAATAACAGTTACTTAAGAAATTTATTAATACGGATATGTACCTCAGAAGACATTTTTCACAAAAACATTATGTGAGAGAATATATAAAAAATATATAAATGGTTTTTGTAAGATAATATTGTTTTTTTTTTATTTAATTATTTTTATTTATTTTATCTTAATTATTATTTTTTGTTGTTATATTATAAGTTTTGTTACTTTTTATTTTATAATATTTTTATTTTTTTTTTGTATTCTAAATATATTTATTTTATTTCATAAGAATTTTTTCTATGATTTGTTTTTATTTTGTGCTACTTACATTTTTAAATTACATATTATTTTAGTTGTTTATATTAATACTTTCCCAGACGATCTAATGTATGTTTCCAAAATATGCACATATTTTATATTGTGAAGAAATTTACTTTTCATGACAGATTCTTTATTAAATTAGATATTTCTATGCAGCCTAGCCAAAAATTTGTTCTTTTCATCCCATTGTAATTCAACTATTCTAAATGATCTATAATCCATCGATCGATTACATTCGATCATGTCTCTACGTACTAGCAGTAATCTCACACACACACACATCAACAGGTAGTTTGGTCATCTCCCTACCCCTGAAACGATAATTCTTCCAGAGTTCCAAAACAGTCATTCTCATATAGTATCGGTTAATGTTCACTGCCAAAATATACTCACTCACTAATTCTATATTTTTTTATTCGTTATTCAAATCTCTATTGTTTATTATTTGAGACTCTTTTTTGGCTTTCACAACAAAATTCTTTTAAATCTACGTAAACCAAAAATAGCTCATAATTGACTCATCCACAATTAGATCAGTTAAACGAACAACAACAAAAAATGGCGCAAGCATAGATAATATGGAATTAAAGAAAGGCGTGGGTCATTCATTACTGGACTGGAATATTTCTTCTAATTAATCACACACACGAAATACGAAAAATTGTATAATATGATAGCGAAGCGAAGTTTGCGAGATACACAAATTAAAATATGATTGCAATGCTTACGTAGAGTGCCAAAGAAGTTTAAAAATCGCGAAGAACTTGTACTTTTTTTCATAATCTTAAAATGTTGCTGCTAACGTTTGAAAGGGAAATTAGAAGAGCAGCAGTGTTTGTTTGTTTCATACACAATTTTTTGGGTCACTTAGTTAGAATTTTCTTGGTTTTCTTCGTTTGATTTTTTTTTCTTTTGTATTTTATACCGAATTTTTCGATTATTTTCTTTTCACAACGTATGTATAACCACGAAAGAGTTGAATCAACCACCGAATCGAGCGAAATATATCTGTGGAAAAACGAAAAATAAACCGCAGATTGCAAAGTAATAAAATGGACTGAAGGAAGCGAAATCAATGTGGGTCTGCTGTGATCACAACACACTCACCGTCGCTAGCCGTGTAAAGATCTCACAAATCGGCCAAGTTAGAAGAGCAGACAGAGATTTATCTCACATATTTAGCAGGCGGATATATCTTAAAAGTTTCTGTATACTAATGCAATTTCGAGAGTAAGAGTGAAATATGCTAAATTTAAGAAGAATCAAAACACACTCCGACGTCAAGGAAAAACATTTCTGTGGTGAGAGGAAAACCAACACAAAAGTGTTGATATGCCATCGAAACAAATAGTATTGAGGAAAATCTTTCCAAATGTGTAGAAAGAATGAACGAACGACCGACCGCTCGACCGTAAACATATATTGAGAATCAGAGCAAAGTAAAGTACGCCAAAGAGACATCGGCCAACCAACCAACCCGCACTCCTCACTCACATTTCCCCCCGCCGTTTCCAAAATTGACTGATACCTATAAATAGATATCAATTAAGTAGCAGCACCCGAGTGGAGAACATAAAGCAGCGTCAAGTGCATTTGACCTATATTATGACCCCCTTTCGTCTGTGTTTCCATGAAAAGGCAAATAAGGAATTTCTAGATATTCCAAATAGGGATAAGGTTTAAGTACTTAAGCACGTTCCATTCCGCCACATGAATGTGATTATGGCGCTCTGCTTAGGCAGACAGTAGACACAGCTGTTGATGAGGCAAATAATGTTGATGTTGGCACTGTTGGTTGTTGGATGGGGGGATGAAGGTGAAACTGACGCCGATGCTGGTAATGAGAGTTTTACAAATCTTGTCGTTGGGTTATGTTGGTCCAATCAACCTCATGTTTGTGTTAAATTTTATTTGTGTTCACAACATTTGTCACACTGTTTTCGAAGGAGACGCAGCAACATTTTACAACTTCCAAGAATATTGACTGCAAATGGAGATGTTTGAGAATTTCTAGAAAATTTATTTTGAAAAGAAAAACAAAAATGAACATAATACGTCAAGCAAACGTCATAAACTGAGTCATTTAGTAGTATAAGCTCAAATAAAACAGACATAATTCAAGTAACAGATGTACGTGCTGGGAACTCAGTCAAAGAGTGATAATTTTTTGTTTATATAGTATTACAAAAATTGGTCGGGGTTTAATACATTTAGCATATTTTATGAATTGTTGTGCGTTAGTAAGGTCATCACTTGAGAACGCATGGACCGATTTGACTAAGAAAAAAGCCTAAAAATGGTTTTGATAAAAAAAAAAATTGGCCACGCCCATTTCTACGCCCACTTTTTTATATATTTAAATTTCCTTTTAAACGCTCTAAATATTTTCGGCCTTATTCATAAAAACTTATAAGAGGTTTATAAACCATTTTTAAGCAATTTTCGAGAAAACAATATTCATAAACGATTCACATCTTTAATAAGTTAAAGTAGGGCTGTCTCTACTTTAAGCGTGCTATAACTTGACGTTTGTACAATTTATTGTATATTTATGAATTTGAGATCTTTATTTTGAGTTTTTCGGTATTTTTACTAATGGAAAGAGTTGTTGCATGTATTCATTCTGTAGGAAATTTTCTTCTTAATAATTACGCACATAGAAAAGTATCTAAATAGACACTTTTCATTCATGAATACCATTTTGAAAAATATTTCTCCAAAATTCTTCAAAAATAATTTGTAAATAATGAAATAATATTCGTGATGTAGAAACAATCAAAACCAGGAAACAATGTAATCGGTATCCGATTATAATTTTAACATGAGGAAAAGAAAATCAAATTTTTTAATATAATTTTTATTTTAACGTCTTTCTTATCATCATGAGAATCGTAGTCAATGAAAAATTTTGCTACAATAATGTTTATAGTTATTATAAGTGCAAATACATATTTGGTATCCGATTATAAAGCTTTTGTATCCGATTATAAAGCTGTTTTTGTACATCATTAACGACAAATAACAGTCGGCGTTGCCACCTGAACACATAAAGCTAAAGTACTGATAAAAAACGTTTATGAATACAATTTCTTATTAAAGGTTTGTTAGAGCTAAAGAATACTTTAGCTAGAGAACGCTTCATACCTACTTTAGAAATTTTTTATGAATATGGCCATTTATTTCTATGGAAAATGTAAATGTATTTTTTAAATTTTGGATAAAATAAGCAGAGTGGGCGTGGCAAAACTTTTTTATGAGATAGAGAGACAAAATTTGGTATACAGATAATCCTCCACACTTCGGGTTCAAATTTGCGGACAACATTTTTGTTTTCGACCAGTGGGCGAAAATGGCCAACCAGTATTTAAATCTTAGAGAGATAAAATTTGATATCCTGATAGTACTATACAACACAAATACACAGTAAAACAAATGATTTTGGGACTCAATTCTGAGAACTGCACGTGAAAGTAGCATCAAAAAGAAGAAGTTATGCGTCATTCGTTTTGTCAAGTTACATGCCATAATAATTTAACATCGATTTAAAGTTAGTAAGTATCGTATAGGGGAATTTGTCACGGAGGGGCGTTGCGGGCGTGGCAAAACTGCATTTTAGCCCTGGAAATATAAAAATTGGTACACAGGTAGTCCTCGGCAGGACTGCAACGAAATTTGAATTTTTCATTAGAGGTGGGATGGGATGGTCGTGACAAAACTGTATTTTAGTCCTCGAGAGATAAAACTATATATAGATATTACTAGGTACAAAAATTATAAATTTTCGTCGTTCAAGAAAAATTAAATCGTTTGCGGATGCCACGCCCCTTTTTAAAAAATCGTTTTGAATGAACCGATTGCAATACAATTTTCTCTATCAAAGGCTACATTAAAACATAGTTAGACAATGGGGCGTGGCGCCGCCCATACAAACAGCAATTGCAATCGGTCGTATCTCACGAGGCATTATAAGTATGAAGACGAGATTCGCCCCTTTTAAAAACAAGTTTTATCAGCCAAATAAATTGGACGATTGCAATGAAATTTTCACTGTGAGGTACTGTCCGTAGGGCTTCTATCATAGGCTACATTAACACATAATTAGGCAAAGTGGCGAGAGCACCGCCCACACAAACATAAAATTTTAATCGGTCATATCTCACAAGGCATTTAAATTATGAAGACGATATTTGCTACACATGCTACTGGTACAAGGAAGATTCCGTCTCGCCGGTAAATGGAAGGCGCCACGCCCCTTCTGAAAAAATGTTTAATCGGCCAAATAAATCGGCCGATTGCTATGAATTGTTCACTGTGTGGTACTGTCCTTAGGGCTTCTATCATAGGCTGTAGGAACGCATAATTATACAAAGAGGCGTGGCACCGCCTACAAAAACCAAAATTTCAATCGGTCATATCTCACGAGCTATTAAAGGTATGAAGATGAGATTTGGTACCTATGTTACTGACACAAGGAGGATTTCGTCTCGCTAGTAAAATGGAACGATTGAAATGAAATTTATTCTGTGTAATACTGTCCGTAGGGTTGCTATCATACGCTACATGAAGACATAATTAGACGAAGAGACGTGGAGCCGCCCACAAAAACCATTATTTCAATCGGTCATATCATATCTTAAACTTAATTTCCCTTTGCACCCCATGAATGAGGTATGGGATAGCTTTTCGCGTTGTTGTGAACAACGCTTTCTATTTTTAGATTCACAACTAACGGCACCTACTTATTTATCGACGAATGCGAACGTCACTGTTTTGAGAAGCTCTTACTAGACACGACGATTGAATCGACGCTTAATACTGCGAAGTTGCTGTCAAACAACATTCGAGGGGAGCCGACAATGAAAGAAAATTTTATTTATTTTTTTTCTTTTAAGATGACTGGAGCCAGGTTTGAACCTGCGATCTCCCGCATGGTAGTCGCGTGTTC
Source organism: Muscina levida (assembly GCA_964034835.1). NCBI lineage: Eukaryota > Metazoa > Arthropoda > Insecta > Diptera > Muscidae > Muscina > Muscina levida. The sequence goes on along the minus strand of OZ035880.1, from coordinate 164,041,608 downwards.
TAACCACTATGCCACGGCCGGTCCCCATATCATATCACAATCCATTAAAAATATGAAGATGATATTTGCCACACATGTATGTTATTGGTACAAAAAGGATTACGTCTCACTAGAAAATGGGCGGTACCACGCCCTTTTAAAAAATCGTTAATTTTTGTTATATAATTGAATTGTTATATAATTAAACGCTATAAAAACTTAACTTTGTTATATTTTTTGAGTTTATATTATTAGGTCACACCCGTCTTTTTTTTAAGTTTTTTTATTAAGAAAAAGTAGTTTTTTGCAAACAGTAAGTAATTAACACAATCAAAAACAATATAAACAATTACATAAATAAAAAAAATTGTGGACTTTCTACGGAAAATTTTACAGAATTTAACCTGAAAGTCATAATTTTGTAAAAGCTCAAATTCCTAAGGTCACACCCGTCGTTTTCTTCTAATGGACATTATAATACTGTTATATACTGTTACTAGACGTTTGAATACTTAACTTTCTTGGTAATCACAACTTTTTTATAATAAATTTTATATTTAAGAATTATAACAAAAAATGTGAGTAACATGGTCACACCCGCTCCAATGGAATTGCCTTTTTGCTAAAATTGTTTTGATTTACTTATTTTTCCAACTTATACCGATTAACGATTAATTTCTTATCCAACAATTAGATTCGAATCTAAATTGTTACTCGCAAATAAAGGGTCGATAATGCCAAAAAAAAAACTAATTCTCGTAAGACATAAAGATATCGTAAGTATCCTGCAAATACGTCTCAAGTTGATATAATAACAGGGCATAGACTATGACCTTTGAGACACTCTTGCAGTAAGTTTAAAAGTCCAACTTATACCGACTTACTTCTTTATTATTTTTATTTGTTTTCATTTGAGTTATATCCCTTGCTATGCGAAGGAAAAGGAACATCTTTTCAAATTCAAAAAACAAAACATCTTTTAATATCAATCTATTAAACTCAGTTACATTGAACTGTATTCAAAATAATTAAAATCTATTTCTAATTTTTGAAAAGTTCATTATATTTAAACTACAATCCATTCCAATCAATTACATTCTTGACAATCCTTTCTAACACTATACAATTTTCCATTGAAAATGTCCAATAGCATACAAACATTTCTATTGCCATTATCACCTCATTGCAGAAAAGGTTTCTGCTAGTTAGACATAATATGGGCTCCACCCAAAATTTTAAACTAATATCTACGCAACTAACTCATTACATATTTGAGTGCATAAAACAAAGATACAATTGCAAAATACATATGTATCTCTCAATTAACTAGCACTAGTTTCGTGACACTTTCAATTTCGAAACTGCAACAGCAACTAAGAGCGGAATACAGGAGAGAAAGAGGGTCTAAAGCCGGCGACAAGTGAATACTCTCTAAAACAATGCGACTACGACGACGACGACGACGATATAATCTGACACCATAACGAGAATCCTTTCGCTTTCATTTGCGTGACAATGTCGCAGTTTGAATGAATAATTTATAGTTTATTTTTCTTTTTTTTTGCTCTGACTACTTCTGCAGTTTACTAGAGAAGTGCATGTGCATGTCAAAAATACACAAGAAAAAAAAAGATGCAAAAGAAAGACGAGCGAACACAAAAGATTTGATCAGATGAGAAAACCCCCACAAAACAATCAAACATAAGTGCACTCATTGTAAATGATGATGTATTCAATCATCTGGCGACAAAGACGAACGGACGGACAGACAACGTTAGACGACGCAATGAAGCGGAAAGGACAGGACAGAAGAAGAAATCTTTTCATTCATGACACGTTCACATATAAAACTTACAACAACTGCGCCAACGGACGACGGATGGTGACGGATGGACGGTCGTAGAGTGTATTATTATTAAGCACGTTACCGCTGCTTTTATACGGCTGTACAGGCGGCGGATGGACGGACACATGTGAATGTTACAAAGAAAGACCAACAATAAAATGCAACAACTATAACGGTACAATAATAATACAAGTTAAAAAAGTAATAATAATAATAATGATGACAATAGTTTTTGAACGAACGAACGGACGGACGGACGTACGTACGTAAAATTCAAAACCACAAAACAAGTGTAGCGGTAGTACGTCCATCCGTCCGTCTGTCTACTATTTATTCATCTGTCCACCCAAGCACCATCACCACCCCACCCTAGCCGTGGTTGCGCTCAACCAAGTGCATTGAAATGGCTGCATCACCACCACCAACAACAACCACCGGACCAATATGTGGAATTCATTCATTCAATTGAATGGAATTGAAAGCGGACAATTCAACCTAACCAAGACCGATTGACGACGATCACCAAAACAATTGACCGACCCCGATTATGGGCAAAAGTTTACAACAAATTAAACGGGAAAGTGTGTAAATGTCTGTGCGCACATGTATTCATTGCATTCAATGAGTGTGAACACAATCGACGAGGATCACGTGATTAGTGTGGGAAAATCACCCAATGACGGCAGTTGTCAGTGGCATCAGTTGTTGCATGATCAGGCGCACATTGTTGATTGCTGCTGGAAGGCACACGATCAATGTCAAACGTCAAGTTCAGTAATGCAGCGAATTAAGTAGGGGGTTTGGTTTGTTTAAAGCAGCAGATTAATCTTAACAATTTTGCCGCATTACGCAAATTATTACACCAGCCCTTTTAATAAAAGTAGTAAATCCATCAAATATTATCATCTTCAAAAGAAGAAAACCCAAACGTCTGTCCGGTAGTCAGTCTTTTCATTCACCCATAACTTTTGTGACAAATTTTACAAACGAATTCGAACACGTTCATATACACAAGCGAAACACACGCCTACTGTCACACAGATGCCAAAAACAGGGAAGGAAGTAAAAGAAAAATAATTATGCATTATTACACAAATATACTGTACACAGGAAAAGAGGCGCACACAAAAGTGGAAAGATTGCGAAAGCCAACATAGAGCAGAGTTTCTCAACGTGTTGTGAACCGGGTATAAGTTATTATCGTGTACATTTTTATGAGTACCATATAAGTTGTTTTTGGGGGCAGTTCTTCTTCATTAAGCTAAGAATTTGAATTATTGCTTTATGTGGACAAACTCCAAACATTACAGGAGATGAGATATGAGATACCCATCAACATTAAAATGGTTCAAGATAATCATTATTTTACCATGTTTTCCATTAAATAGAGTTTTTGATTCTGTTTGCTTCCATTTTCAACCCATTTACATCTCAGGTTGGTCAAACAATCCAAATAAAATTTTATAAGGAAATTCGAACTTAGCATATAAGTGGAAATTATATTACTTAAAAACTTTCAACGCGTTTACTGTACAACTTACATCTTATTCTTGGCGTAGTTTGAAATGAAAGTATCAATATGATCAAAAATTAACCTACATTTAACAATTGGACACTTATTTTATATGAATATCAACGGCTTCCCCTATTAAAATTTGCGCAATATATTTTTTAAAAACAAATTTTGGAAATACAAATCACATCCCTTTTCTTTTAGTACCTTTAAATAAACGTTTTTGTAACATAAGTATATACTGGTATAGATAGTATGGAGTCATGTTTAAAACCAAAATTGCCCAAATTTTTTTGCTAATGTTGCCCAATAACAAAATGCAATAAATTTTTGGGGACGGAATAATTCCATTACATGAAAGTAAAATTCCGGGAGGGCAGATTCGCCATAAGTCATTCTTTTAAGCAGCATTTTTATAGACATTTTTAATGCTGTAAAGTCTCATTTAAAGCTCATTTTTAACGTTTCTAGAAGTAAGGACTAAAAGAACGTCTAAAGAGTGAAGATAGAGATTTTAAATGTTCTACAGACAAATCCTCGTAAAATTTCAATGAATATATCAGATATCGAAGATGCACTAAAATAATAAGAAACATAGATACTCGAACCTTTGTAAATCGCTGCTCACACAGTGCTTTGAAAACAGACAAAATAATAAGTAAAAGTTGGAGATCTCAGTGCACCCCAAGTACAATTTTCTGACCAAAATTTTTGTAGAACATTCATAAAGTCCATTACAATGTCCTTTTTCTGACTTTTCCAGAACAAGGGACACGTGAGGAGTCTAAGAAGATAGTTAAAATGTTCCACAAAAAAATCCTCTTTCAATTTCAATAAAAACATCTGGTATCGAAAATGCACTAAAATGAAAAGAAACATAATGTTTGAGGACCTAGAACGTGTTTTTATACAATTTGACTTGTCCTTTTCTGATCGCCTATGAGCTATATTATCACAACATAAAATATACTTTAAGCTTTCACTTGAAAATTACTCAGATGTGTGATCAATAGTAAAGTTCGTGAAAAAATTTAGCAATATATATTGTGGAAGATAATAACCACTAGACTTTTTGTGAGATAAATTAATCACTAAACTATTTTTAAAATTTCTATATTAATAGATAATATTAGTTACATTTTATTATTTATTTTTTATTCTTAAAAATCCGAAAAAAACCGATTTACCCGGTTCGCATATGAATATCGAACTATATCCTGGTAATTTCACAAATTTTATATGGTAGTCATAAGTTAAGCTCTTTTTTGCAATTGAATTAAGGTGATAAAGGCAATCAAAGATTTTCTTATGAATACTGATGGATTCCCACCCACTTTCAGATGAGAAAAAGTACGTCAATTGATATTGAAAGATTTTATTTAAAATTCAAAAACTACCAATTCAAATTCAAATACATAATATCAATTGAAGACTCTTCAATTTCAATTTAAAACACATCATTTTACATTCAAAACACATCAATTCAAATTCAAAACTCGTCATTTGAAATTTAAAATTCGTCAATTGAAATTCTAAAATCTTCAAAATTCTTTCAACGGATGAGTTTTGAATTTTAATTGATGAAATTTGAATATCAATTGATGTGCTTTGAATGTCAGTTGAGGAGTTTTGAATTCCAATTGAAATTTTTCGAATTTCAAATGGAATATTTGAATTGATATTTTTGAATTTCAAATGGAATTTTAATTATCAATTGACGATGTATGAATTTCAAATGGAATATTTGAATTTCAACGGATTTTATTTGGATTTCAATTGGAAATGGGTTTGCGTTACTTTCCTCACTTAAAGGCTTATGACTCAGCCAGTTCTTAGCCGAGTTTGTTTCTTAACTGTTTTGTTAAGAAGAATCTAGTTATTAAAGCTTAAAGCTATGCTGTGTAATACTGCTAACCGGATAACTGAATAAATCGGTTTGTCGAGACCATACTGCAATTAATTTTTAAATCTTGGACCAAAAAATAGTTGTTGTGTCTTCGGTCTAAAGTATAGTCTGATGACTGTCTTTTGAATACCCACACTTAGGAATAATGATAGGGCCAAACAGGACGTGTAGTTTTTAATTTTTGCACTTACGGCTATGTGCTTAATTTTTAATAAACGCTGTTAAAATATATCGCAGTTATTACATTATACCTATAATATGCTGTATGAATAAAATTATGACTATATGTAAGACTAAACTTTATTTCTGCAATAATTCAGAAGCGAACACATATAATTTATTTTAATAAGAGCTGTAACTGTTTGTTCTACTTTCAAACAATTATGTAATTACGTATGACCTATATAATTTTCACCCGGGCACTATAAAGCACCACGTTGGGAAACAACCAAAGCTTAAGCGCATTATCTCAGCTGTAAAAACAGCTAAGCGACTGGTAGATGGACGAGATAGATTTGGTCATTTTCGTACAGGCAACGAATAAACCACACAAGGGAATTACACACCGCGAGCACATTGGGATTGTACAAAACAGCAACAATAACGACGCATACTGGAGCTTGTACAAAACATCAACGACAACAGCAACAAACAAAACACAATAGGAAAGCCAAATCAACATTCACATCCATACCACACATTCACACAAATCATCTGCGAGAAGTTTTGACGATGATGACAGCAACGATGACGTATGATATAAACCGAATATTATTTTGTTGTTTACTTTTTTCATGTCAAGTAACCAAGTTAAAAAGAAATACCTCGGCTTCGTAAACTTAAGCAATATGATAGAATAGAAGAAATGTAGAATAAAAATCAATTACAAGATAAATGTAATGTTTTTGACAAAGTTCCATGTTGTTGCCGTCCCCGTCGCCGCCGTAATGGTGTGTTCCATGTGTGCGTGCTTGTCTGTAAAATGTGTTTCAAGTTATGTTGTTTTTGTTTTTAGTGTGTGAGTTTTTTTTGCGTATGTCGGTGGGTCGGTCACATACGGTGATATCATCATCGGTACTTCGAATTCGAATATATTGCAGAAAATTCTAATTCGAAAGCAAACGCCACAAATGAACGAATTAATTCTCATAAGATAATTTATGAGAGCGGTAGAAGCGAGCGAGCAAGCAAGCAGGAGAGAGGGAGAGTGGCCGAGTGACAGAATAGGGATGGCGCAATTGGTATTTGTGTACTTTTTGTTAGCGGGCGAACATATTTCCGGCACTGCCATGTTTAAGAGCGAAAGAGTGTACATATATAATTAATACGAAAATATATACAGATATGCGGTGACAGGGCGGTCCCAAAGTCCGTTTACATTCGAATCGATAAATGCATCGAGCAGCCATGGCGGATTGGAGCGGAAAAGTTACGAAATGCATATGCAGCCAATGGGAATTCTTTGCAGCCTTTTATTTTTGTATTGTAAAAGAAAGTATTTGCGGAGAAATTCACAAAATCTCATAAAACACCTGTCATGCCTTGATTTCGAATTTTTTACTCCAAATAAAAGCAATGTCAAAATAATGAATTCCCCGTTTGTTTACTTTCCTACAACTTATTTTTATTTTTCATCGTTTGGAAAGTGAAGGCTACAGTATCGCAGCATCACATTGCATGAATTTCTTTTGAAAAAGTGACCCAAAATTGGATGTCTAGAATGCGTTCTTCATAAAAAGCCACGGTGACATGAGCCGTTTGGCGGGCTCCACTCCACTAGAACATACTACTATGTCGCTGTTAAGGCCTGGATCTAATTTTAACATGCCACGAAAGTCAAATTATTCATTAACTCTTGTGTGGAGGTACCAGACTGACTGACAAGTACAACCCCAAGGCTTGCACTCCGCACGATCTGACCCCACTGTTATTATTTGCTACCTGATATTTTTAATATTCAGCCCAATTCTGAATACTCCCCGGGGAATTTATTTTTCTCGAGAAAAAATCCTCCCATTCTAAACGAACGGGGAGGACAATAATAAGGGAGAGAGAATTTCGATTATTCGAAGTCAGCTGTTTTGTTTGACTAACAATTTGCAAATTATTATTATGAAATTTAGAATGTACAAACCGAATAAAGTGAATATAAACAACAAATTTCTATAAAAAAAAAAAACAATACAAAAATGTTCAGTGCTGCGTTTGTGATTATACCTAAAGCAGAAAGCTCTTTGCAATTTCTCCGCTTGTGAAATTAAGAAATTCCTCGCTTCCTGGCCGAAGGAAACCACAGCTTAAAAGTATAGTATAGTAAGTGATTTTATTGAAGTTTCATCTTAATAATTAAAAAAAACTATTTACAGGTGTGTGATCATGAGCTTAAGATATGGTACGATAACACCTACCATTCTGATGGGTGGCAAGACTCAATTACTTGAAATTCCAGCGAATTGTGAGCTTACCTTGACGAAAAAATCTATCCCTTCCCAAAGGCTGACAAATGTTTCGTACTTTTATCATTAAAATATTAAATACTTTAATTTTTTACTAAAATTCGATTCAAATTTGTTAACGGAATTTTCCGCAAAGTTTGTCATCAATTTCTCCCTTTTATTTACATTCGTAATACCTTATTTATTCTCGGGGAAATTTTCCTCACTTTCGAAGTTCGTTTAGAATAAGTGAATAGGGAGAAGGGAAAAAATTCCCGGGGATATTTTATTTAGAATAGGGGAATAGGGAAAAAATCCCGTCGTATTGCCATTCAGAATCGGGGCGATTTTTTAATTTAGTCATATATATGGGCAGTAACCATTTCTTCTTCAGCCCTTATGCAAACTGCAATAAGCTCCATGCCGACATCTGCTAGAACTGAAGTTCCCGTCCGGCCCACCCCACATCCACCATCAGACTACCGTAGTAATCCGCCGACTAAACTATTCGTCTCCTTCAGCTAGAAGCACAATTCAACATCCGCAGACCGCAACAAACTGCCTTCTGCTAGGCACCGAAGTACCCCATCCGGCTAGCATTACCAAATTATTGTAGCACAAGGTTACCTCGCGTTGGACATAATACTCTGAATGGTTATTGCCCATTTAACTTGATAGGAAAAACTCAAAGAGTCTGATACAATTATATTCTTACGCTTTATATTGAAATTAGTCCATAGCAACGTAACAGTGTTCCTGCATTCGCTGTTACACCCTTGTTATGGGTTTGGTACTATCCCTCACTAAGACGCTGAGAGTGCACCGCCCAACACTCAACTCAGAATCTGTAAGATGAACAAAGAGAGATGCTAGACTCGTATGGTATCAAGGGATACCCAGCTTCATTTCTCTAGAGCATCAAACTCTTAGTTTACCAGCGTGACTTTTGCTTTTACCACAGCCATCACGAGGCACAGAACAATTCTGTGTCAATAGAATTATATCTAATATCCCATAGTTTGAATTTCCACACATATAATATCATATGCCTTAAAATTGTTGATAGTGACTCAACAAAAATAGGTCTAACTTGGTCCAGGTGAAAAATACAGCTTTCGATTCGTCTCGGAAATATCTTTAAAGGGCCCCTTTTTTGACCTCATGGGTGAGCGCCAACTTTGACCTACCAATCCGATGTTTTGGGACCAAGACGAAGAGGATAGCATTGGGCTCCCGCCCCATATTCTGCACGTCAGCCAAAGATAATATTATAATATTACTGTTGCCAGCCAGACCTAGACAAGTAAAATGCATTCTGCCGAATTTTAAATCAATTCCGACGACTAGGTCTTTATTGGGTTTAACACCTCTTGGGAAACTGTTATAAGAAAGATCTTCCATTTTAAGCTCAAAATAATTAATGATGGTCAAGAAATTCACATGCCTTTCTAATAAGAATGATGCTCTATTGGAGAAGATATGTAAAGTACTCTTTCATAATAATGTACTTTTATGCCATACCCCTTTTATCATTTCCAACTAAAACCTTTGTCGCTTCAACTGTGTTTCTCTCTCCTCTCTCTCTGTTGTGCAATCTCTGTTTCTCTTCAGCCAAAAACCCTAAACAGGGAGTGTACAAAAAAACCGCACTCTTTCACATGTTCAACAACAAATTTTTTAAATTAAATTAACCATTTTTATTCTTTGGCATTCCTAAAATCGATTTGAACTTTATAGTTTAAACTTTTGAGAACTTTAGTATTATCCAATTTTGTGTTTTGCGTAGTTTAGGGAAACAACCCCATAGCTTAGCTTTGCTTATTTGCCTGTGATGTTCGTCTCCCTTTTCTTTGACATTTTCATGTTTTTTTTGTTGTTTTTGCAAAACTCACCCATTACAAAACTTCTGCTTCCCTTCTTTTTGTCTTGTTCACGTTACGTTTTCAATGATTTCTGTGTGTGCTGTGCTTTGCTCTGCTCTGCTTTATTTCTAATCTTTTCCTTAGTGCTCGTTGGTTTTTTTTTATAACTTTTTCACACGATTCTTCATATGATGAACGTTTAGCAAATATATTTTTTTATCTTCGCCTATTTTGCGATATTCAACACAATATTTATTAATGAAAATTTTGTTGTATTTAGTAAATTTTCAAAATAAATGCATTTTTTTGTCGTTTAAAATGAAACTATTTTTTGCATTTTCTGTTTCGAAACACAATTTACAACATTGGTAAGGTATTGAAATAGTACCAGCAAATCACAAGTTAGACACAAATATAGATAGAAAAAAAACTTTGAGATGTGTTTTTTTTTGTATAGAGACTGCCACAATATCGAACACGTATACACCGCCTTAAGAACTGCACACGAACAACCAACTAGACGACCACTTTTCGACTGATGAGGTAAAAAATATGGTTAACTCATTTCTGCAAGCAAACTCCCAAAAAAGTTACTGATTTGTGCAGCGCGAGAGCGAGAGAGAGAAACACAATAAGAGAAATGTCAGAATCGTTAGGATGCCAGATTCGCTATCGCAAATGGAGCTGCCAGATGAGTGTAGTCTAGTAAGAACAAATGCTTTGAATGCAATTGGAATATTTGGCTGATTACGCGTTAATTTAAGGAATTTTTTAAAAAATGTGTCCTACTTTTTCTTACGATACGATTTATTTGGACGACTTTGGCAAAATCTTACAACTGCCACTGCCTGCTAAATGTGTGAAAACGTAGGTAATAAGTAATTGGGTTGCATATGTACTACAATCCCCTAAGTTTTGATTAGTTACAGGTCGAGTGTATTAAAATGAGCGATATTTGCGGTTTGAATAAAAAACCATGTAATTATTATTATTTTTTGAGCAAAATTGCACAGGCTAGTGTTAAAAGTAAAGATGGCATCCTATTCAGTTCTGTCGCAAAACAACGCAAATGAAGGTCAAAGTTGGCGCCGATGGCCATGAAGCCCAAAATAGGTACACCCCATGTGTGGGTACTTTAATTAGAGGCAATTCTCGACCAAGTAACATATATTTTGTGTGTGTTTTCGTGTTTTCGGAAGCAGTAAATGGAATTTAGTCATAATTACGGTTTTCATTTGAAGATTTTATGAAGTAAGGAGCAATTTTAAAAATTTTAATTAAAATAAAATCTCGGAAAGAACTGTAAAAATCAAATATACACAAATCGTCTGTGGCGCTTAATGCTCTATAGTTTTCAAAAGGATTCCATTTAAATTATCCAAATTAAAACAAAAAAACAATTTTTTTATTATTACGTAACAAATTGGAAATAATTATAAAAATAAACAAAAACCATTTTTTAATAGTAAAAATTAAAAAAGTTCCAAAACCATTTAAAAGAAATTTAAATACAACATACTTTTTTATTACCAAAAATAAAATAAAATATGGAATTACAAAAATTAAAAAGAAATAACACAAACAATTAAAACAAACAAAAATATCTAAAAAAATATAATTTTTAATTTATTATTCAGAATTATGCTACCTAATTTTCAAGAACAGTTCCTTCCATGATTCAAATTTATCACTTTTTTAACAAATTTAAAAAATTAAAATCACTAATTGAACATTTTTTTACAAATAACAATAACAACAAAAAAATACAATAAATGCTAAATTTGTAACCATATAAGGCCTTACAGTTTTGGTTATTAAAAAAAATTATTAAAAAAAAAATAGTGAAAGAAAAACCAATAAACATTTTATGTATAAAATTTATAAAATGTATATATTATTATAAAATGTAAATGTGTAAAATTAAAAAAAAAATCAATATTTACAAAAAATTATTAAAAAACATGTTAATTATAAGAAAATATTTTTATTACCAAATACTGACAAAAAAAAATAAATTAATAAAATAAAGGACATTCCTTTTTTAATTACTCAAATTTTTATAAAAAAAAATATAAATATCTTAATTAATATTAAAACTATTTTATCACTACTATTTCAAATTTAAAAAATGGTAAATCACTACTGAAAATTTGTATAAAATTAAATAAAATTAATACAATAAATATAAAAAAATAACTAAAATAGTGAAATAAAAACCAATAATAAAGTTGTTATTATTCAAATTATTAAAAAGCCATTATTATAAAAAAAAATTATAAAAATTTTAAATATACAAAATTTATAAAATATACAGATTTAAAAACATTTTTCATTACCAAATATTCACAAAAAAAAATTATTAATTACCTTTTTTATACCCAAATTTTTATAAAAAAAATATTATTTTTACAATTTTAAAAAATTTAAAATCAATAATTAAAAATTGCTGTAAAAATAATACAATAAATATAAAAAAATGCTAAAGTAAAAATAGTGAAAGAAAAACCAATAAACATTTCGTTAATATCAATAAAAGTTCATTAATAAATAAAAAAATTTGTATAAAAATTTAAAAAATACAAAATTTCCAAAAAATTATTCAAGAGCGTGTAAATTAACAAAAAAAACTTCACATTACCAAATACTCACAAAATATTAACAAATTAATAAAATAAAAGACATTCCTTTTCAATTACCCAAACTTTTATAAAATATTATGAGTATATTTACTAATATTAAAACAATTTTATCACTTAAAATTATCCATTTTTTCACAAATTGAAATTTTTAATAAAAATATAAAAAATAACAGAGAAAGAAAACCCAATAAACATTTTATTACATTAATATAAATAAAAATGCATTACTATAATAAAATTTTTTTAAAAATGTATAAAATTTTAAAAAATACAAAATTTTAATAAAATTATTTCAAAACGTGTAAATTAACAAAAAAACATTTTCATTACCAAATACTCACAAAAAAATAATAAATTAATAAAATACAATAAACGACATTCTTTTTAAATACCTAAATTTTATACAAAAATTATAAATAGCATTATTAATATTAAAACAAATTTTTCACTATTATTACAAATTAAAGAAATGGAAAATCAGTAATTGAAAATTTTTATAAAAATAACAAAAAAAAATACAATAAATATAAAAAAAATCCAAAAGTAAAATAGAGAAAGAAAAAACAATAAACACTTTATTATTATTAATAGCAATAAAAATTAATTATAATAAAAAAATTTACAAAAATGTATCAAAATTTAAAAAATACAAAACTAAAAAAATATGCAAATTGAAATTGAAAAAAATATATATACAAAAATGTAAAATATCTGGTCCAGAAATGGGGACCATGTGCTTATTTTTGGCTTTGTCTTTAATTTTCCTGTTTTAGGAATAGTTAAGAGCAGGGGCATTTTTTTTAATTTTAAAAATTTTGTAAAATCAAAATATAATTATTTAAAAATTTTTCTCTTTTTAAAATAGAATATTCGAAGAGCAATGAAATTATATAATAAAATTAGTCTTCAAATATGTTCTAAAAAATAATAAAATATATGAAATAAAAAAAGTTAGTTATTTAAATAAAAATGGGAAAATAAAATATTTTAAAAATAAAATTCCATAAAATCCAAAAAATTACATAAAAATTCGCAATAAGTACAAGATTTTTTTTTAGGAATTTGTAAACATTTTAAATCAAAATAATAAAAATGCATCATAATAATTTTTTAAATATAATAAAAATAAAAAAATTAAAAAAAGTGAACGGGGAAATTAAAACATAAATATTTAAACGCAAAAAATTCTTTTAATACAAAATAAATTTAAAAAACTTTCGCATTTATAAAAATTTAATTTTTACAAAAATTTAATAATTTTAGCAAATTGTAAACATCTTAAATCAAATTAGTAAAAATGCATCATAATAATATTTTAAATATAATAAAAATTAAAAAAAATATAAACGAATTAAAAAAAATCAAATTTTTATTAACGAAAATAAAAAAAAAATAAAAAAGTGAACGGGAAAATTAAAACATAATTATTTAAATTTAAATTAGAAAAGGAACATTTTTTGTGACTAAATACAAAATAATAATAGAACAAAATAAATTAAAAAAAAAATTCGCCAACAATTGGCTTTATATTGCAATAAACAAAATTGAAATTGAATTTAAAAAATCACATTTTTATTAACGAAAATAAAAAAAAGTGAACGGGAAAATTAAAACATAAATATTTGTTATTACCGAATTAAACTAAAATTTGAATTAGAAAAGTAAAATTTTTTGTGACCAAATGATATGGCATTAAAAAGCAAATGAAATTTTTATTACACAAAATAAATTAAAAAAAAATTCCGCATTTATAAAAATTTAATTTTTACAAATTTCAATAATTTTCTTAATAATTTATAAAAGACTGTTGTGTTAAAAATTATAAATATCGGTATTTGTATGGTCTTCAGCGTTTCGCACATATCACGCCCTATGTTAAGCAATAGGATGCATCAAATTGGCATTAATCAATCTCAGCGAAATGCTGAACAAGTCTACGACGAAGTGAATAATCTGATAGGCTGAATATTTTTAGCGTATTAGGAAGACTGTTGTATAGTCTTGTCTAACAAGAAATTAATTATTTTTATAATTTTTAGCATTAGAAATAATTAATTGTGCATTCATAGGATTCACTTTTCACAATTTTTCGTTAAAAAAAAATTGAGTTGTATTGTAATTTACTTAATTCAGCAATTCCTAAATATTTATTATTTCATTAAATTTCAAACAATTATACTTTATATATTATTATAATTTTTATACAAATTAAAGAGTAGCTGTATAAGTGGAATAGAAATAGAATTTAATTAAAAAAATAAGGTTTTTTGTCAGAGAAATTTTTAAAATAAGTTGTATTATTGTAATTTAATTTATATCGGCCACAAGGCTTAAAATTACAATTTTGAATATAAATAAAAAAAAATAAAATAAATAGTTAATTAAAAAGAAAATTTTTGTTTCGAAAACAGTTTTATGTATACTTTTTGAATTTTATTTATTTCAAAAATTATTTTATTGATTTGATATTACTTATATTATTAATTTACATTATATTAGACCTATATTAATATAAGAATAATATTATAAATATAACCATAGCAACTAGCAGCTAGGGCATCGGCTAGTTATTTATTTTATTTTAATTTATGTTATTGTTTTTATTTTTAGAAAAATTATTTGTTTTATTTTTTTTTTCTTTATTTTACTTCATTTTATTTTTTTTTTATTTCATATATTGTGTTTCATATTTTTTCAATATTTGGTTTTTATGTTATACTTGATACAGTTTTTTATTACAGTTTTATTGATAATTTTGGAGCAGATATAATTAATAGAACTTTCACATTTGTTATTAAATAAAATTTTGTTCTTATAATCATTTAAAAGCCATTAAATTACCCAAGATTCACCAATATACAGTTTTGATCGATGCAGCCCCCTCCTATAAAATTAAAACAACTGAAATTTCCCACTTAAATCATATAATTTATATTGTCTTTTCTCAACCAACATTTCTTTTTTTCTCTGTTTAAACAAAAGTTATCGCACAAAATATTTCGCAAACATATATAAAAACAAATGTAAATTGTGCTAAATACAAGTAACACAAGAACGCGTTGTAATGGCGAAAAAAAACATAATTCAAATAAAAATTTAGCATCAAATAATATTCTAAAACAAATTTGGTTTATAAGGTAAATTGCGCTAAATACAATTAACACACATGAACGTGTTGCAATGGCAAAACAAAAATAAAAATAATAATGCAAATAAACTATGGCTAATGTAAAAAGGCCTCTTCAAGGATTAAGTAGTTAATTCATCCATCCATTCATACATCGTACACACAGCGATAAGAATTTCCTCCTCTTTTCCATTAGATAACCGAATATAAAATCACACGCACACACACGTCGTAAAATCAATAAAAATTATACACTTAAATTTACAAAAGTGTTATTTGTAAGCAGCATCAGCATTTAACGCCCCCTAAGAAGTTGTTAACAATACAAATAGTTTAGAAAAATGTTCGAAACAGTCCTACAACGGCCTGAACCCATCTCGGTACCGGCCGTGTTGTTATTTGTTTTTCTGCTGTGGTCGAGAGACTAAATAGCCGTTCATTTTCCGTTTGTAGGCTTTGGCTTAAGCTCTGATTGGCAGTAACTAAACAAACTTGGGTCTCTAAATCACGATTCACAGAGCGTTCGCCAAAATTGGAGGAACCGATTAGAGTGAGGTTGGGCAACTTGGACTGAGGTAGATAGTACCAGAGACCCTTGGCGTGATAGGTCCAGCCTTGTTTCTCATATTCGAAAAAGTTGATGCGATGATCTTGCTTGCGTCGCACTAGACTCTCGTAGAAACTCTTGGCAATGAGTGTGTAGGCAGCGGGAATACCGCCAGCGGGTCCTTTAGCACCTTGAAAACCATTTGCCTGGAACGGGGAGAGAGACAGGTGTGGTAAGTGATTAATTATGAAATAATAATACATCTATATTTTAAATATTAAAAAGTAATACGAGAAAACGTTACAAGTAATACGAAAACAATTAAAAACGTTATGTATAAGAAGAATACATATACACATATTGGAGCAACAAACATATCGATATGTTATCTAAAATATTAGGTTTACAAGAAATGCTTTCAAAATATATGAGTAATTATTCCAATTAAATGATGGGTTTACATTTTCTTACAACTTCTGTTCGGATTGACTGATCAACCTGAAATGTTAATTGGATATAAATTGAAGCCGTTTTATATGAATTTTCTTTCTTTTAAAGTTAAAATTCTTTTGTAGAAAAAATGTGGGTTCTGCGCTTCCAACATGTTGTGTTTATTTTCTGTTGTTAATTTTGCTAATATATTCCGTATATTTTGTTCTTGGTTCAATAATTGATACGTATTTTATTTCGAACCACGTAATAAAAATGCTCAAATGTAAATTTGCAAAAAAAAAACATAAACTTCCGTTCTACTTTTGCCGCTAAACAATTTCTTTGAATGTCGACAAAATTCTGCATTAAACTTTGAGCTTAGTAGCTTTAAGTAAACTAATTGAGTTATGACGACAATTGAAAAAATATGTGAAAATTGCTTATATACAATTTACAACATAAATATGTATTTACTCACATTTGGATGTGCCATCAGTATACTGCACTGGGCCATACACTGGTGCGTCAATGTGTCCATATACTCCTGAGTCAAATTAAAATATCCCGTTGCCAATTTTAGGCGCGAGTTCTCTATGCAATTCGACAACAGCCGCTTGGTCACCACACTGTCATGATGTATGCCAATTTGTCCCATTTCGATCAAGGGAAATATCCAAGAATCGGCATCTTTCGAGTTCTGGCACACCTTTTGTTGCCTCTGATATACCTGCTGCATAAAATCCGTGATACTTTTTTTGGCTTTATTAATAAACTCATCTTTGGTGCCCTCATAGGGAAGAATACGCCAATTCTGATGCAAACCCACTTCGGAATTTTGTCGCACACTTAAGCTGAACTCCTGCACTCGTGAAATGAAGTCAGCGTAAAAATCTGCCAAAGGTTTGTCCTCGATTAGTATATAGCGATCTTGACGGTTGGTGAAATAGTCATTGGAAAGATTAGCGCCTGATATGAGGACGGCATCATCGAACAGGTAAACCTTCATGTGTTGCAGTCCCAACAACTCATTCCAGCGGGCCGGAGCTAGTCGTTTCGTCATTCCTCTTAGGTTAGGTGTATGATACAGACTCAACTGCACCTGTTCACCGAAATCTTGCAGTAGAGGCAACAGCATTGTCTTCGAATTGACCACTCCTCGGGTACCCCTAGCAAAGTCGAGTAATACATTTACTCTTAACGACGATTGGGTTTGCAGACTTTTCCTCAACGTCTGCACGAAATTATTTTCCATCTGACCCGTGCCCAGATAAAGACTGGCAAGCACTATGCGCTGAGTGGCAGTTGCACTGCGTTGCATTAAAGTGTCATAGAAATGTTTGGGTTCATTTATGACCTGGATCTGTTCGCCCCTCAGGGGAAAACATGGCGCCACATTATGCAGCCACACTAAACTCTCCAAGCCGGTCGTAACACCAGTTCCGGCAAATCCAGTGCCTAGCAACTGAGGTGATTGTTGCAAGCAGCCAATCAGATCGGCCGGTTGATTCAGAGGCTCTACGAACGACGACAAGAGACGCCTTAAAAACATCATGACTCTGCCGTTTCCGTTTGGTTGCCCTCAATTCTTGATAATTCCGTTGACCTTTCACACTTTCTTTTGTGCGATGACATTAACAAAATACTTTCACTTTCCCAAAAACAATTTGTTGCTTCGTTTGTCGCATTTGCCTTCACTCGAACAATACTTGTGTGGTTATTTTTAGCTGCACTTGATTTCTGTCTGATCCTTCCGAAGTTTCCTATTTAAAATAGCCACTGCGTGTCCAAACCGATTGCGTTTTTTGGACGTTGTCTCAGAATTTCCCGAAGTTTATGTTATGAAATTCGTTTAATTAATTAAACACGTTTTTAATCGAAGTTTTTTGTATCTTCTTTCATAATGTAAACACTTGAAAATTTGTTAATGAACGACGAATGCTGATGATTAGCGCAACGATTACAGTTGAGTGTAATCGAAAATCGGTGCTGCCGCAGATTATGCTTGCTAATGTTGGTAATCGAGTATAAAGTGTAATCGATTTAGTGACGGCAACAATCAACACCTGTTGTCAAAATGTCATTAATGTTTTATGAATGCAGTTCACACATAGCAGATATCCTTGAAGTAATAGGCTATTCGCACTGCCAACGATATTAAGTAATTTCTATCTATTGAAAAGCTGGTAAATGTTTCGAAATCCGCAAGACGCGCAATTTCTTAATTTCGCTGGCAGTGTGTGCTGGCACTTAAAATGTATTAATACGCAGAAATAAAAATTGTAATTAGTATAAGTCAAAATTGCTAAATATGTTGGAAAAAGAGCATAATATGTGGCGTATTATTTAAAAAAAATCACGCTCCCTCAAAAACGTGCAAAAGTGTAGAAAATGGGGCGGGCGCCCAAAAAAAATATGCCACGCCCTCCTAATTACGCCCTACATGGTCAAAGTTGGTGCCGGGGCCCATGGTGCCACGATGAGGAGTCAAAAAAGGGGTCCTTGGGTTCTATGATGACCCCCTATGTGCGGTAACTCAAATGAAAGATATTTTCGAGACGAATCCAATGCTGTATTTTTTAAGAACATGCTGGGTTTTTGGGTCCCTAGAGACCCAAAAAAAGGTGGCCTTGGTTCTTATGGTAATCCCTATGAGCGGGCACTCAAATCCACGAATCTTTTACGCCTATTTTTTTTACCAAAAAATGTAACAAAGTTGGCAACAAATGGAGGTTGAAGGAAGTAGCGCCGCAGGGAAAATTTTAATTTATTTTAAGCGCATTCAGAATGATAATTAATATCAAATAGTTTGAATTTCCACACATAAGTTAATTTTTTAATATTACTTGCCTTAACATTTTCGATGGTGACTCAACAAAAATAGGTCTAATAGCCTTTTAACACCAAAAAAGCATTCCGAGCTGAAGATGCGGAATGCTAAAAAGTGGTTTTACACCGCAGTTTCGCATATTGTCAGCTGTTGTCAAGGTCACACATTTTTCCATTTGCCTTGAAAAACTGCAATATTTTCCTGCCACAAACCTATTAACATTGTTGCGGGGGCTGTATTCCACGAAGCGCGAAAAGTTTTAACTAATTGGAATAACCATTTATTAATATTTTGGCAAATATGTAAATTTTTTGTCCGTCCATGTTGTTTGGCATTTTTTCCGATAAATGTAAACAAACGACCTAAATGGTGGTTGCCGGATCAACATTACTGAGAAAAATCGCTTAAATTCCAATTTTCAGAGTACAACTCAGTGTATTTTTCCGCATCTTTCATGGATGCGAAAATATGTTAACATCTTTCCAACAACAAAATACATGTAAAAATTTTAGCATTTTGGCCGCATCCATCAAAGATGCGGCACAGCAAAATTAGAAACTTTTCTAATTTGTGTGAAAAAAGCTTGAATTTGGCCCATAGCCTTATAATTTTTCTTTAGTTTAAATTTTCAGTTTTAATTTGGCATTAAAGCAGTCATTTAAACCATATTGTCATTATAAGGTTTTAAACTTTTTTAATTGTTTTAAATCTTCTTTTAATTTTGTTTTGTTTTTTGTGTATATTTTTATTTGTATTGTAATTTTATATTTATTTTAATTTTTATTAATGAATGTTTGTATTTTTTTATTTTAATATTAAATTTGTGATTAAAGTTTCGTACATATCCAGATATAAAATTTTTCTGTAAACAATTTGATGGACAACAACTTAATTTTAAAGGAATATTAAGAGATTTTTTAAAATTTGTCACTGACATAAAAACCCCTTAATGAAATTACCGTTATTATGTCTAAATGATTCCACTTACTATATCCAAAAGCACAATTACAAAACAAGGGCTACCAAAATGGTACTAACTTGGTCCAGAGTTTTCGCAATAACCTTAAAAATAGCGTAGAGTTTCTCTAAAAATTTCCAAGAATTATTGATTTTTTTTAACTGCATAAGTTAGCCTTAGTATTGTACAACTTAGAATTAATAAATTTATATTTCTAATCCCATATTCGTTATCATAAATTTGAAAATATTTAAAATTCCAAGTAAATAAATTAAATTTTTTTTTTATTAAAAAAAAATAAATACAGCAGATTTTGAAATTGGCGCGACTCATCGCATACAATGTTTTATTTACATAATTAAAAAAAGAGCGTTATAAAATTCCAAGTATTTGTAACAATGGGTGATATTGTCCAACTATTTTTATTTATATTTTCCATTAATGATCTTCAGTTTAATATAAAAATCCCTACTTTATAAACAAAAGCCTTAATTTGTTCATGAATGCAAATATTGTTCTTATTTCCGTCTTATCTGCTTACTAATCAGCCACGGAATAATCATGTCCTTTTTGTTGTTTGTCAAACCTCATTGTTTGTCGAGGCACTGTTTGCACTTTCGTAAATTGATGCCACAAAAAATACAACACTGCTCTTAAATAAGGCCATACCCAACAATTACAACCTTGTTGTTTTGTTTTCGTTTGTTATTTAGGAATTTTTCTGAAATTAAACGATTTTTGATAAACTTTTGACTGTCACAGTGTAGTAATTGAGTGACTTTCTAGTTTTTTATAATTTTATTATAAATATACGGTTTTACTGCATTTTTCTGTTCGTCAAACTTGAATACCTAACGGAGGTTGAGAGTATCTCGTCATAAAGAACAAAGCCGATGCAACATTGCCGCCGTTGGTTATTGTGTTGTGTACGCCGTCGCAGAGGCCTTATATATTCTTATCTGTAGTTTTTTGTTGCAGTTTGTTGTTTATTTATGTTAAACAAATTTAAATTTATTAATATAACGAAAAATGAATGAGACGACCACTGCGAAATTGTTTGATGTGGAACGCCTGCAACAGTTGAGTTATGAACGATCCACAAAATGGGCCAATTTTTTGGATGTACGTCAACAGATAAGCTGCACCCGTCAACTACAGGAATCCATTGCAAAGAAAGCTGCTAATCTTGTTTTCTTTCCCATTTTTTTTAGAGTATCGCTGAGTCAGAGAATCACGAAGTAATTCACATCAAAGATTTGGAGAAGCTGTACGAAAACGATCCCGATGATCTGGACGATCTGGCCTCCATGGAAGATGAGGACTACGACGACAAGAGTCTGGACTCTGAGGTATTAAGGGACATTACGAATTCGACGCGTCTGGCGTTGATGTTGAACGGCCACAGCATGACTTCCAAGTTGTGCGAAAGCAACGTTCAGGACGAAAACCATGAACTGATGGATTTGTTCAATCAGACCATGCCCGTGATCAATGAACACAATCGCCAACTAAAGGCGTCGGGCTTTGAGCGTATTCTCAATACGTTCGATGTTAAGAAAATCGAGGAGAAGGTTGGAGGTTGGCTTAGCAGACACAATTCATTGTACGGAGGCGATTATAAGGCTCACGACCATACGCATACCGAAGCCCACTCTTGTCGTTTGGAAGCCAAAGTAGCTCATCAGTCCGAGACCTACCGCGATGTGGCTTTGAAACCTAATCGAAAACATCAACATGAGGAAACAGATTCGGATGGCTCGTTTCATTCGGGAGAAACTGCTCGTTACATACGATCCAGCCGAGCGGGTGCCCTTAAGAACTCATCATCTTCTACCACCACAATGATTAAGACTTATCGCATGGTGAAGAGCACCCGCCAGGCCTTAAAAGAAAAATATGCTTGTGCCCAGGACGATGATGCCGAAACACATTTGACTAAGCTGCGGCATCGCCGTAGAATTGCCAACGAGTACGAACTGCTCCACCACAATGCCAAACATTCTATTAGATCTCACAAGGCAAAATGTGAATACCTGACACCATCTTATGCAACATCTCACCAACAAAAGCGCAAGGTCCTGCGTAAGCGTTCCATCAGCAATAGCTGCAGCGCTTTAGAAACATCATCTGAATCGGATACGGGTGGTTATGGCCAGTCCGCCGATAAATACTACCGCAGAGGGCACAGCAAGCATTGTGGCCAGTGTCATTGTTCCATGAAGCACAGGTACGGTACTACACCATTGTCTACTGTAGCCGCATCAGCCAGGCGTTTGCATAGATCGGCTGCCAGAAAAACTCCATGTGTTCGTAGGGACAGATTGTATTATTACGATGAATCTCACTCCCTATCGGCTTCATTCTCCTCGTCCTCTTCGTGCAGTAACACCTATGAACGGAGAACTCTAAAACGTGGAGATAAGAGGAAGTGCAGCGACAGTCGACCCTATAAACTAGAATCTCAGTGCCGATGTTGTAATGAGAAAAGATTGTGCCGGGAATATAAGTGAGTATACGTTGTTCTTTAAATGTATTATGTGATTTTTATATTATTTGTCAATTCCATTTTTAACGAATTTTTCTCTTCTACTTCCCACAGACACTTGGCTGACACATCCACAGAAGAATGGCTTGTGGAAAATAGTTACTGCCATAAAAAACTCCACAGTATGCCTACATCAGAACCAGTGAGATATAATCCAATAGAACCAGAGATTACTCCTATGTCCAATATTAATAATAATATAGAAGATAAACCAACAACATCAAGGGCCGACGATCGTAAGTCGGCATCCTCTGCAGTCCCAGAAAGAAATGGGCTAAAAAAGAAAGGTTCTAAAAAAATTGCAGCCAAGGTTACCCAAAAGACAGAAGAGATAAATGAAACAACAGACGATGCTAATTTTCAGTTAGAACTTGAAATTGCTTTGAAGGCATCAAAAGAGTTATATGAAAAGGAGCAAAGGGAAAAATTAAAAAAGAGCATAGATATAGCTGAAGATAAACAAAAAGCTCTGCCTGAGACTGAAGTCCAAAAAGCTGCCAATGTCCAAGAAACAAAGTCGGTCAGGAAACAACAGCTAAAGAGAAAACTATTAAATAATGTTTCAAAGGTTAACGATGAATTTAAGTTTAAGTCTCCAGAAAATCAGAACATAGCATCTAAGACATCTACAAACAAGAGTTTATTGACAAATAAGAAAAATTTGACAATTGCTGGAACAGAGGACACATTTTTTGCCCCAACCGCCGGAGTTTGTAATTCGACGGCTGTGCCCAGCGATGAACAGGCTTGTCAACGGGAAATTGGCGAAGAAAACAATATGATTAAGGCGACAAACGTAAAAAAACATGTCTCACAAAAGGACAAAGTAATGCGAAAGACTCCAATTATAGCTGAAGAAGAAGTAATTGAGGATGACGATAATAAACCACTGAAAAAATTGTCAAAGGATGAGGACTACTATACACCTATTAAATCCCGTCCCCTACGAAAAACAGCAACAGCTCTACAATCAGCAGAAGTATTTGTTAATGCCAAACAAAACACTTTTAATGATACCCCAAGGCCAAATGCCAACAAGGGTTCTTCAAGGAATCTAAATAATGATGTCGCTTCTAATGAGGATAGTTCTGCCTATCAGGGCCATGTTTTCGTTAAACCTCAAGGACGAGCGAAAGTTAATGCGAGCGCTAAAAATGATACAACAACTGAGGTAACATTTATTTCAGGATGTCAAGCCGTATGCAACTCCACAGCTCAGCCTAATGACAAAAGTGCACTTGAGAGGCAAATAAAAGAACGCACATTTGATGAAATTGACGGTGAACAGGAGGAGACCAACAAATCTCGCAAAAGAAAACAGCAGGACGAAACTCTGTCAGCAAAAACTAGAAAACCGCTGGACTTGAAAAATGTGAAACCTGACAAAGAACTAGAAAATAGAAAAGATCCAATTCCTAACATTGAATCAAAATCGATAACTAAAGAAAAACGAAGCAACTTATCGCTGACGACAAAACTAAAGAAACCAAGAACCGAAGATTTAAAAAGTAAAAATAAACGTTCTAAGGATACGGAACAGTGTATGAATATACAGACAGGAGACGATATCAGCATAGACTCTAATAATACATCCCAAGCTAGCTCAGCTCAAAACTCAAATCAGTATTCAAATGCCAAGTCTGCTACTAAAAAAGATCTACCAGAGCATATAACTGGCAGTGCATGTAAAGGCAATCAAGCTAAAGTTAAGTCCTCAGAAAAAATAAGAAATTCCAATGTTAGACACAAAGGCAATGAAAGTGTGAGACAAGCACAATCTCGTAATCAGAAAAATAACAACTCAAATGTCACCTCAACCACAATACATTCCCCGGATATCTCTTTAAATTTAAGGAAAACAAAGAAGGCACGCGCACGTATCATTGACAGTTCAAGTGATTGCGATGATAATGATTGCACCGTAGTGTCATCCACCACAAATGTAGAGCCTCCTCAGTCTACGAAAGATATACCAGAGAAGCCATCGCATGTAAAACAAAATACTACTAACACAAAGGCATTATCCTCTTACTCAGCTTCAAAGTCGGAGCCGTTTTCTGAAACTCTGGTCCAGCAACAGCAATCGAATAACTCTATGACGTTTAAATTACCACAACATCATTCAAAGCATCATCAGCATCATCATCACCATCCCAAAAAAGGTATTCTTATCTATAACCCTCGAGATCCTCTTCCAGTTCCAGCACATAGCTTTAGTAATGACGGTAGCTTTTTTCATGTAACTAAGGAACATTTAAGCTCAATTATAGGCGAAAAGCCGGCAGAAAAGTTTCTAAAATATTACATAGGACGACGACGTTTCAATAGGAATTCCACAATTTACTTTAGACCACCGACAGCTCAAGTGCTGGACACTAAAGATGTCTCATCGTCGGACAGCGATACAGACGATTTAGAAAGTATTGGCCAATATGGAGACCTTTATGAGTCATTGGGAGGTGGTGATTCTGCCGGTGGTGGCGAAGGTGAACAAGGCCCACCACCACCACCACCACCACCACAGTCACAATCCTAAAATTGTTTTAAGATTAAGATTGCTTGAACTTTTTAATGTTTATTGTTAATTTTAAAGATTTTATAATGTATAAGTTTGTGTGCTAAATTGTGCTAAATATACTACTAAACAAAAAAGAAAAAAAAAATAAAACGAGTTGATTGGTATGTTAGGGTACAATTTGTTCTGACAATAGTGATAATGTTAAAATTTTAATACTGTGAAAGGCTAAATAAATAAATTAAAAATCTTCATTTCATATCAGCCGCACATTAGTTACACTAGAATGAAGGTAGATTTTTAACAAAAATATATCAAAGATGAGATCGGATATCTAAAGGGCAATTCTAAAAAAAACTAAACAAATGCAAGAGAGCGAGATTGTATGATTTTGATCAAAATAGTGCTTTGTAAAGCAAATGCACTTAAATCTGTGGTTTTTACAAGTAACGGGTGTGACCATGGTACTAGTGGCCTTCGATAGCTCAGTGAAAGCGACGTAGACTAGCAATCCGAAGGTGCCGGGTTCGACTCCCGGCCGGAGCACTGGCAAAATCAACATCGATGACAAATTAATTACTTTTCAAATACTTTCGAGTTCTCCAGCCAACAAAACTCATCCTAGATGCTTCCACTACAAAAATCCAGTTTGCGCAAGGACCAAGGAAAAAGGAAAAAGATTTATCAACATCTCATATAAATCAACAAGCCAGCTGGCGCCATCTCTGGTGGAATTTGGCGGTTACAACTCACAACAACAACACCTAACAATCCTTGACACAAACCTCGTTATCTACAAAGGAACGAAACAGAGTTACCAACAATGATCGTATGATAATCGGATTATATGCCCGATCGAGTGCCGATAAATTGAAAAATCGGTATAAAGCATTATCAACCCAGCTATCCACCAGCTGTTACAACAAAAACAACAACCACGGTACTAACATTTTTGGTTATAATTCATAAATAGAAAATTTAATTATATTAATTTACGTTAAGTGTATCGAAATGATACAACAAATTCGGCTCAAGATCAGAAAAGTGTTCTTTATTTATTGTTTGATATTTAAATTTAAATTTAATATTAAAAAAAGATGTGATTACCTAAAAATGTAAAATTTTAAAACGTTTGGTAACAGGCAGACACTAAAAGAACTTGATTTCTGCTCAGAATATCCATTAGAAGACAATGACGGGTGTGATCTTAGGAATATGAGGTTTTACAAAATTATGTCTTTCAGGTTAAACTCTGTAAAATTTTCCGTAGAAGGCCCACAATTAATGTGATGCATGTAATTGTTTATATTGTTGTTGATTGTGACGGGTGTGACACCATTTTACGACAGGTGTGACCTAGTAAAATAAACTCCAAAAGTATGAAGAAATTGAAGTTTTTATAGAGTTCAATTATATAAATAAGACAATATGTATGATGAATTTCATATCAAAACCGATATTCATTGAACCCGACCCTCTCAGATTTTAATGAAATTTTGCATACAGGTATATTTTACCTACAGAAACATAACCTCATTTTTAGAAATTGCATTTTTGAAAATATGTGGGCGTGGCAAGGTATCGAAAAATTAAAAAAATGACGGTAATAGGTACATTTAAACTGCAATTACTATGGAACGACTTAGCCGATTTAAAAGATCTTGGTGTCATTAGAAAGGTATATGAGTCAGCTTTCGAAAACATACACTGTAAAAATTTTATATTACACTGAAAAAATTTTTTTGCCAAAAATTAAAGTTTAAACTTAGAAAACACTTCGAAGATCAAGCCTTTTTTTGCAAAAAAAAATATTTTTAGATAGGCCTATTTAATATATATAACATATCTGAAAACAAAAATGGCGTTTTTCTTAGTTTGTTTTTAAAAAAATTTTAAGTAAAGTCTCTCTTGTTAACTTCCTTATTTTTTGATATTTTTTGTGTGACAAACTGCAATTACTATGGAACGACTCAGCCGATTTGAAAGATCTTGATGTCATTAGAAAGGTATATAAGTCAGCTTTCGAAAACATACACAGTAAACATTTTATATTACACTGAAAAAAAATTTTTCCCAAAAATTAAAGTTTAAACTTGGAAAACACTTCGAAGATCAAGCCTTTTTTTGCAGAAAAAATTATTTTTAGATAGGCCTATTTAATATATATAACATATCTAAAAACTAAAATGGGGTTTGTCTTAGTTTTTTTTAAAATAATTTTTAAGTAGACATCTCTTGTTAACTTCCTTATATTTTGATATCTTTGTGTGACAAAAAAGAATAAAGTAGCTAAACTTTGGTATGGGAGGTACCAGAGGGGTACCCAAAAAAAAAACCTGCATAACTTCCAAAGTTTAGCTACTTTATTCTTTTTTTTCACACAAAAATATCAAAAAATAAGGAAGTTAACAAGAGATGTCTACTTAAAAATTATTTTAAAAAAAAACTAAGACAAACCCCATTGTAGTTTTTAGATATGTTATATATATTCAATAGGCCTATCTAAAAATAATTTTTTCTGCAAAAAAAGGCTTGATCTTCGAAGTGTTTTCCATGTTTAAACTTTAATTTTTGGGAAAATTTTTTTTTCAGTGTAATATAAAATGTTTACAGTGTATGTTTTCGAAAGCTGACTTATATACCTTTCTAATGACATCAAGATCTTTCAAATCGGCTGAGTCGTTCCATAGTAATTGCAGTTTGTCACACAAAAATATCAAAAAATAAGGAAGTTAACAAGAGAGACTTTACTTAAAATTTTTTTAAAAACAAACTAAGAAAAACGCCATTTTTGTTTTCAGATATGTTATATATATTAAATAGGCCTATCTAAAAATATTTTTTTTTGCAAAAAAAGGCTTGATCTTCGAAGTGTTTTCTAAGTTTAAACTTTAATTTTTGGCAAAAAAATTTTTTCAGTGTAATATAAAATTTTTACAGTGTATGTTTTCGAAAGCTGACTCATATACCTTTCTAATGACACCAAGATCTTTAAAATCGGCTAAGTCGTTCCATAGTAATTGCAGTTTAAATGTACCTATTACCGTCATTTTTTAAATATTTCGATACCTTGCCACGCCCACATATTTTCAAAAATGCAATTTCTAAAAATGCGGTTATGTTTCTGTAGGTAAAATATACCTGTATGCAAAATTTCATTAAAATCTGGGAGGGTCGGGTTCAAAATGTCCCTTTTTTTATAGGTTTTGATATGAAATTCATCGTATATATATTCGTTATCCGTACTATCGTATACATACTCATTAGAGTGGGTCAATCTTTTTTCTCGACCAAGCAGTTATCAGAATCGTATGTCCCTATTACGGTTTACAACTCAACTCTACGATGAATTCTAAGAAAATTTGCCAAGGAAACAATGGGTCTAAAATCAAAATCGAGCACCTGGTTATTAACAAGAAACTTTTCGTATTGGGGAAAAATCCACATCTCGGACTCGCCCCCATAGGTTTCAAATAAGTGATCGACTCTCAGTCATTTTTCCCAAATATACCTACCCCCCACCTCCACTTCCATACAAAAATCAAATTTTTTTAAAAAAAGTTGCTCTCACAGCTTTAGGGCAGTTACGTAAGCAGCTTTTAAAGGTGTGAAATGTATGACAGACTCCCAATATGTTTGCTACCCCAACAGTTTCTCAAAAGTTATCTACCCTCTATTTTCAATTCAAAATGTGGTTTCCATACAATTTTTTTGTTTTTATGTTTGTTTTTTTTTTTAAATTAGCTCCAGACACTCTCTAGAGGAGTAAAATGTATGGCAGACCCCCACTAGTATTTCCCTCCTAACATTTTTCTATAACATATATACACCCTATCTTAACACCCTAAGGAGGTTCTCATACAAAATGCACTTATGTATGTCCGTGCATTTACCATGGCCAGTAGCAAAAAAATATGATGTCTATCATATTTAAGAAAACCCAAACATTGTGTTTGTTATGACTTATGGTAGTCTCTATTTATTACCAAGGGACGGGTGTGACCAAATGTTTTCTGTAACTAAATACTCAAATATTTAAACAAATGTTCACAAAATTTGAATATATCATTAATTGCACCTACATTGTTATTGTTGGAAAGTATTAAAGTTTTATTATGTAAAGTAACCACTTTATAAAACTTTTCTCATATTTGCGGGGACGGGTGTAACACAAAATTCGCATATTTCTATTTACTCCTAAAACTTTAATTATAATACATACAAAACCGAAACCTTATGAAAGAGCAATCAGATAAAGATAAACGGAGTATTTGAAAATGTTAATGTATGTCCTAGCGTATAAAGATGGAGATGACAGTTTTTGTTATATGCTCATTTCAAACTGTTGCCAAATTGATAAAAATTAACAAAAATATAATTTTTCCATTTATCCATCGTTTGTCGTTCCCTTGTACATATTAATTGACTGATTGTTATTTAAAAAAAAAAAAATAAACTTAATCTCCCTTTGCACCCCATGAATGAGGTATGGAATAGCTTCTCGCGTTGTTGTGAATTAACACGCTTTCTATTTTTAGATTCACAACTAACGGCACCTACTTGGTTATCGACGAATGAGAACGTCACTGTTTGAGAAGCTCTTACTAGATACGCCGATTGACTCAACACTTAATACTGTGAAGTTGCTGTCAACAACATTCGAGGGGAGCCGACAATGAAAGAAACAATTTTTTAAGATGATTGGAGCCAGGTTTGAACCTGCGATCTCCTGCATGGTAGTCGCGTGTTCTAACCACTATGCCACGGCCGGTCCCAATTAAAATATGGAATAATATTTTATCCTGTATTGGGTCGTTTTACCTGGAAATGCCCAGAAGTTTTTATCCAATATTTTATTAGAATACCCTAATTTTTATTATTTTATTTAGAAAGTGTACGCTTTCATGAGTAAAACGCATATATGTTTGTAAAAATCGGTTGACAAATGGTTAAGTTATTCAAGTTTTAAGATTCATTATGTAATTTTGATCTCCTGAAAAAACGCGATTTTATTTATTTTACGCCAACTGTTATGCTATAGAAATTGTTGTTTCACACACTCTCTGCAAATAACATTAATGTAATGAACTGTATTTGTATTAGAGTAAACAAAAAACGCTAAGTACTGTACAATTCTTTAGCTGCTTCCTATGTCTCATCTAACACAGAGTCGTTGATTAGTATTTCCTTTCATTCTGTACCGTTTCAAACAGAGTTGCATATCTCCGTTCATATTCTCTTCTCCATTGTCAACGGTTTGTTTTGTTTCTCACAGACAACGCCAGTTGTTCGCGCTTTTTTTAGGTGAAAAGTTCTCAAATTGTTAGAAAATAAATGCATAAGACGGTTGTTAATTAAGTTGAGTATAAGAAATCAAATGAAAAAAAGTAAAGAAATAAATGTGTAGTTGAAGTAAATGCCAATAGCTAAATCAATATCGAGTGTATGTTTAAAGAAGTTGAAAGTGTTGAGTAGTCAAAATATCTTTGCCTAAAGTCTGTTAACAAGTGTAAAGGTTTTGCAAATGTTTGTGTTTAGATATATATATAATTTATATCTGTGTCAAAGTGAAAGAATCTGGCCAATAATGAAAAAAGTCTGGCTTACCAAATGATTTGTTAAGTATACGGAATCTTTTAGTTGTGCATCAAACGTAGGACATCGGCAGATATTAATTTAAGAAGTGAGGGTAAGTCTAAAAACTTTGTATTTACTTACTACATTGTTGTTTGTTGGCAAAAACATTGTCTTTGGTGCTGATCTCTTATTGAAAAAAATAGGCCATTCTTTTATCTACATTTTGGGGCCGCCGCCGGACAAATAGGACTCAATAAAGATGAATTGAAAACCATGTAAATCATTCGCATCCCAGTTAGGTCCATTTCTGTGGGTCACTAATGGGTATTTGAAAGCTAAAATTGGCTTTTGCAGATTTATGAATCGACATTGGTGGGTACTAGTATATGTTGCCTCCCATACAAAAAGTTGAGGCGTACTCGTCCTATATGCTAAATTAATAACATAAGTCGGTAGGACGTTAAATGACAACACATCTCAAAAATTAGTTATAACTGGTATAGGGTGACCTAATATTTATTTTAACCTCCCTTACTTTTGGTATTGTTTGTAAGTGAAAATAAATGATGTTAACGAAAAAACATCGTAGTTTTTAGAGGAGAAATAGAAAAGTGTAATATACATCAAAGGGGTATGGGAAACTACAAGGGTCAAAACTAACTACGGAGCAATAAGTGAAGGGGCAAATTTTGCAATTATTTACAAAACACGGATAACGATATGCGTTTTGTTTTGAAAGAACACCAAAATAACTAAAAAATGGACAGTAGAGTGCACGTATAACAGAATATTTGGTTTCCTCAAATTGTCTTTTGTCTGATTACATATCGTCGCTGCGCGACCAAAACTGTCTTGTCTTTTTCAATAACTTTTCAGGAGAGCCAAAAAACTGTTTTTTTAACATTTCTCATATGTGATATTGTCATAGTTCGGTTTGAGATCAGTTCTATTGGCAATTATTTATTATTGCCAATAGGTTTTTAATCAAGAGTTTGTGAAATGTATTATGTTGACAGCAGGTTAGGCGTATGACGTCATTTCGACATTAACCACAATGTCTCGTCAGCGCCCTTTGCTGTGCCTTCTCCTCTATCATCACAAACCTTAAGGGAAGAACATATTCGATAGGAATATTCTCTGGAAGATTTTACTAAGAGTCACCGAAGACAAATAGCCCATATAAGTCAAACTTTAAAAAATAAAATCAAAATTAAATGTTAATGAAATCTTAAATAGTCTATTTTTGAGCAAACAGTGCAACACACTTTTTCGGGAGTGAATCAAACCAATATCAAACGACAACATTTTACCTCAGTAAAGTTGAAATTTAAACAGTTTTTCAAAATTGGGCCGAAAATGTCCACATACGGGGGGAGCTAGAGGGTTAAAATGTTCCGAGAAAATATTTCCCTGTTTAAATATAGGTCTCCGAAGATATGAAATACCCCAAATGTATTTTTACAGTTGATTTTTCATATTCTCTGATTCGACTTTTGACCAAAAAAATCAAACTTCAAACCCCTGTAGAAAAAATTTTGGTGTAGTGGAGCAAAATGGAATTTAGGGTTTTGTAACTAAGGTCAAATGCTATCGTTTGATATTGGTCAAATGCTATCGAGACAATGACCCTCATATTGTGTCATAGTGTTATTTATGATGGCCGTGGCATAGTGGTTAGAACACGCGACTACCATGCGGGAGATCGCAGGTTCAAACCTGGCTCCAGTCATCTTAAAAAAGAAAAAATAAATAAAATTTTCTTTCATTGTCGGCTCCCCTCGAATGTTGTTTGACAGCAACTTCGCAGTATTAAGCGTCGATTCAATCGTCGTGTCTAGTAAGAGCTTCTCAAAACAGTGACGTTCGCATTCGTCGATAAATAAGTAGGTGCCGTTAGTTGTGAATCTAAAAATAGAAAGCGTGTTAATTCACAACAACGCGAGAAGCTATCCCATACCTCATTCATGGGGTGCAAAGGGAAATTAAGTTTTTTTAAGTTAAGTGTTATTTATTTGACTTTATAATTTAATATGTGTTTTATTAAACTATATCTGCTTTAGTTAAGAGGTAGTTAATCAGTTTGGCAAGTGAAGCATGTATTTAGGGCTTATTAGTACGTAAGTAGGAAATTAAATTATACAAAATTAAAATTTGCTCAGGGGTAGGGTTTAAAAAGCTTACTTCGATTTTCGGTAAGCTATAGTTGGGTTGTGGGTTGTGAGTGGAACCAGATTCACCCAAGGCAACTTAGATATCGCCTGATCAAAATACAAGAAATCAGATTGATCAAGTGGTAATTGATGGAAGGCATGTCTCAAGCGTTATGGACGTGAGTGTTATGCGCATTGAAAATATTAACTCGGATCACCACCTAGTTGCAGCCAAGGTACGCACACTATTAAGTAGTGCTGAAAACACTACTTAACCAAACGCAAAAGGAAGCTAGACTTCACAAAACTGGTTACCACCGAGATAGCCAATGCCTTCTCCAACCAACTCTCTCAATTACTTCGAACCAACTCCATTAATTCCCGACACCCAATGGAAGAATATTGCGAATTCTATGACCACTGCCGCAAAGACCGTAACGAGTTATGAAAACCCACGCTCAGACAATGACAGCTCTTGCAGTGACGGAGCAATATAATGAGAAGAGGAGGGAGATGACACGCCTCTTCAGGCGGAAAAATCGTTTTTGGAAGATAAGAAGAAAAGTCAGGATATCGAAAAGGACAACTATAGAGGTGAAGCCCGAAAGTTCTAACAAAATGTAAAAAGCAAAGGTTTTGATCCAGGGATCACCACCTGTAAGGACAAAGACGGAAATCTGGTCACTGACATTTAGAGTGTGCTGCAAATATGAAGGGAACACTGCGATACTCGCGAAGGCAACATATGTGATGAAATCACACCTATTCATCGACGATGGGGTAGACTGTTTACCACCAAGTCAAAACGAGATTAGCACGGCAATTGTACGGCTTAAAAACAACAAAGCTGCGAAAGGCGATGGACTCCCGGCAAAGCTTTTAAAAGCCGGCGGCGATGACGATTTGGTTTAAGGTATGCATGTCCGGTGTTGGAAATCTGATTGTTCTATGTCCTGTGCTTAAGAAAGGCGATCCAAGTGTGTGTACCTACTACCGCGGGATTAGTCTTTTACCCACCGCATATAAGGTCCTGCCTAGTGTGTTATGTGAAAGACAAAAGCCCATTTTTGCGAACCTGATTGGATCTTACCAGTGTGGCTTTAGACCTGGTAAATCCACGACGACCAGATATGCACACTCTACGATAAATCCTGGAGAAGACCCAAGAAATGCAGATCGACACCTACCATCTGTTTATCGACTACAAAGCTGCATTCGACATTCGATCGTTTGAAAATAAAACACAAATTGTAATTATTTTTTTTAAAATATTTTTTGTTTATTTTATAAATAATTATTTTATATGTTTGAAAAAAAATATCATAAAAAAACATAAAAACATAATATATATATAATATGGATAACAGAAATACATTTTTTGTTTTTTATTTTAACTTTTACTTTAAATTATACTTTTTAGCGATTGTTTAATAAACAAAGTATTTAAAATTATATTGCTTTTCAATCGTTTAAAAACAAAATTGTATATAAAAAAGGACAAAAAAATATATATATTAAAATCTAAATACAAAAAAATAAACGAGAATTTATGTTCATTAACTAACGAGACGAGAGAAAATTTCTCAAATACCTTCCGATTGTTCAAATCCTTTATATAAAAAATTTACAAAGCATACAAAAAAATAATAATATTTAAACGAAAAAAAAGAAACGACGACGACGGCTTTATGACAACTTAATTTTACAGGCATTTGGAAGTGGAACTTTGCTTTTGTTTGAAAAAAGTTTTAAGAACAGAAAAAAGTAGCGACAATGAAAATATAAAACCATTGCTGGTGGTTAGGTGGTAGAGTAACGACTTAGACATCAATTTGGAAAGGTGAGCCGGGAATATGTTCTTCACCCCATTTGACTATTAAAATATATTGGCCACGATCGCGTACCATGTAGCTGACATTGTAATTGTTGCGACCAGTGTGTTTGATACTGAATTCCTCGCAGGGTCCCTTGGGTCCATACATACCGACATAAAGGATATTGTTGCCTGGGCAGAGTAAAATGAATAGTTAGCAAGGCATAGAAATTATAGTTTAGAAATTCGATAACATACCAGCATCTGTGGCAGAAATGGTAAAGGTGTTGGTCTTGCCCATGAAGGCTTTCTTCAAGCCCATACCCTTAGATGTTACCAAAGAAGCATCAGATTTGAAGGCGGGTATGACAACGCCGCTGTTCTTGCCACCCTTGGCTACTTTTTGCACAGTATCAACCACCACAGTGGAGGTTTCTTGAGCACCTTCATCAGCCAATTTGTCACCTGAAAGGCAGAAGAGAAAAGAAAATTCATTTTAACCATACTCCCCAAAAATATCGCCTTCGTTGCCGTACTTACCTTCACAGCTCACCTTGAATGGCGAACCAATAATGTGGATATTATTGTATTTCACCGAGATGTAATGATCACCGGGTAACAGGGGGGTGTAGCGCACCTTGTAGCCCTCCTCGACTTCGGTACAATCCATGGCAACCTTGGAGGGGCCATCAATGGCTACCGACAAGGTACCAACACCAGCATTGCAGGTATTGATGATGAAGTCGGCCTTGTGACCAGTCTTGACGCACTCCAAACCAGAGCCGGAAGCGTGTACAGCAGCGGGATCGGCAACATCCTTGCCTACCTTGATGCGGAACGGTGAGCCTTGAATGTGAACACCGTTGAACTTGACATGGATGGCGTGGATGCCATTCTCACGTGGATAGAAACGTACGGAGGTCATTTCATTGTCAATGGCCTGGATGAAACAATCGTCATCGGTGCCCGAAGGAGCCACGATCTTGGCATCCAATTCACCCTTGGCGCCATTCTTGCGCACCATGAACTGGTAGGGAGCATCGGCTTGGATGTTGCCCTCGGGGAACTGTTGAACTTCCAATTTGTGGGCATCGCCAGCGTCGGGCGAGACGTAGACTTTGAATGGCGAGTCGGGAATATGGCGGTCGTTGAACTTCAAGCCAACGCGATACTCTCCAGGTTCCGTGACTTTGTAGGAGACATCGCAGGAGCCGTCCTTGCGATCCTTGAAATCAATCTCAGCCTTGCTGGGGCCTTCGACCGATATGGCCAAGGAGCCACCGCCGGCCTCACGTGTCCAGACATTGAATTCGCTGGGCAAGCCGACGACACCACGTTCCAAACCAGAACCGCCAGCCTTAACCAAATGGCTGCCAAAGTCGTGCAATGGACCCACAGTGAACTGGAAGGGAGAGCCGGGAATGTGCATATCCTTGTAGCGCACAGAGACGGTGTGGACACCCAATTCCTTGGGGATGAAGTGGACGGAGTAGAGACCATCTTCGACCTCCTGGATCTCAGCATCTTCAGTCACATTGCTGGGAGAGGTAACGCGGGCGGCCAAATCGAACGAAGTAATGCCGGGCATCTTGAAGGTCAACTTGCATTTGCTACCAATTTCAGTCACGGGCACAGCGTCACGTTCACGCTGGATCTTCTCACGCTTGCGATTGCTACCCTCGCCAGCAACCTTGACGGTGAAGGGTGAGCCCTCCACATGGTGATCGGCGAACTTCAAGTTGACAATATAATAACCAGGCTCAGTGGGTTTATAGGAGATGTTCAAGGTGCCGTCATCCTTATCAGTACATTGGATTTCAGCCTTGCTGGGGCCTTCAATGGACACGGAGAGACCACCATAACCAGCATTGCGTGTATCGACACAGAAGACATTCTCGGTGTGAGTTTTGCCCTCCTTCAGGCCAGAGCCGGATACCTTAACCTTCTTGGAGTCACCAACTTCGCGCTCCATAACGGTCACCTTGAAGGGTGAGTTGGGAATATGCTTGCCCATACGCTTAACGGACACCATATGTTCACCCGTCTCACGGGGTGTAAACGAGATACCAATATTGCCGGTGGGCATACGCTTCAAGAAGCAAGGTTCCTCCAAACCGCTAGGAGCCTGAATGGAAGCGTTCAAGGCGCGCAAATCATCATCGGTAATCTCACCGGGCATGGTGACTTCGGAGCAGGAGCCGACAGAAATTTGATTACGTTTGCGACCCTCACCGGTGACCTTGGCCATATAGGGTGAGCCCTTAATGTGCTTATCGCCGAAGCGGACAGCGACATGGTATTCACCGGGGGCAGTGGGTAGATATTGGACGGATACGGTGCCATCTTTGTTGTCGTGGTAGTTGATCTGAAGACGGAGGAGGAAAACGAATTGTGAGAAATATTGAAATGAAAGGAATGAGGAAAACGAAAGATGTTTATTAGTTCTTTTTTTATACTTACATCAACTTTGCTGGGACCTTCAACGGCCATGGTCAAACCAGCAGCGCTAGCGCCCTTGGTGGAAATGGTGAAATTGCAGGGTTCACCGGTAACGCCATGGGTCAAACCGGGTCCGTAAGCGGTAACATAGCCCGAAGTGATGGAGTCAACATGGAATTTGAAGGGAGCTCCTGTTTAAAAAAACATTGTCTTATTATAAACTGGAAACTACAAGAAATCCCTGGCCAAACTTACCTTGAACGGGTTCACCATTGTATTTGACCATCAATTCATGAATACCCTCTTCCTTGGGATCATA
The DNA here is from genome assembly GCA_964034835.1 of Muscina levida. Classification (NCBI taxonomy): domain Eukaryota; kingdom Metazoa; phylum Arthropoda; class Insecta; order Diptera; family Muscidae; genus Muscina; species Muscina levida. Next base: position 164,004,179 of record OZ035880.1, on the reverse strand, counting down.
TTTAACGGAGACGGTACCATCACGGTTATCTTGAATAACGGGCTTGTCAACTTTACCGCTAGGCATTTTTACTTCAGCTGAAAATATAAAGAGAAGGGAAAAGATACGTTACAAATGCATATTTTCAAACTAGATATACATAAAGTAATAAATATATAAAATGTACAACAGATTTCAAACAATTAATATTTTCCGCCAAATTTATGATATACAAGCTTTTTAAACATACTTGGCAGGTCCATTTCGAAAACAAAATAAAATATCACTAGAAATTTCCTATAAAAAAAATTTGATGGTTTTGGCGGCGGGGGATCAATGCGTTAAATAAAAACAACAACAGTAAAAAGCCATCGGTTGGCGGGAGGGTAATATTAAAATACTTTATGTGATTTTGGACATGTGTCGACGAATGTTTCACGATGATTCACTCTACTGACATTTTCCCCATCATTATCGTATATAATTGTATATATTTTTGACTATAAAATTTAGATTTATATATACATTTGTGCTAAATTAAAAATATTTCATTGTTATTTTATTTTTTGCATTGATAAAAATAGAAATATGGATACAACAACAACTAATATTTTTATAGAGAGCGAAAATGTCAACACAGAACGACAACAGCGATGAAAAGTCATAGTCGTCAATATCACCGATAAATTTTTCAAATTCAAATGCGACACAAAAATGGAAAATTTAATATAGGAAAAATCAAAATAGAAAACGAAAATGAAATCAAAGAGAGCGAGAACAAATCAAATTGCCACAAAATCAATGAGGTAGGCTAAAGTTTGTTGAGGTAAGTTTAAGGTCTGCTAATAAAAGTACCTAATTGTAAACTATATCAAGTGCAAATTTAAGATTTACAAAAAACTCATTAAAGTTTAATGAGTAACTTACATAGATTTTACTTCTATACATGCTAAGTTTTCATTTCCTTATATATTCTATTTGAATGGACGGATCAATCTGAGATTTAAATAGGATATAAATTGAAACAAACTGAATTCAAAAACTCTATTTAATTGCAAAAATGCTAAGTCGTCTTGGCATACTTCAGAATAAGGGTATCATTATATTTAAGACCTGACACTATTTTATTGTTACCCGTATTGCATAGTAAAAAGGAAAAAGATTTAGATGGCAGAGATGATTACACAATGCAACACATTTTTTATGCCTGCATAGTATGTAAAATTTTACGCTGAATTCAAATCTGCTCAGAAATACGTGGAAAGTAGAACGGTTTTTGAGATATCGCCAAATTTTCATTTTAAAAAAGGTAGGTCTACTAAAATGCAATTTGTAAACTAGGACGAAAATTAAAAATATTAAAATTATTTCTTTAAAAAACGATAGTTGTTTAAAATTTAATCATAAATAACGAAGTTATGCCGCTTCAAAGTTGGATTTTTGTAAAAATTTTCATAATTTTTCAAGTTTTTGCCGCCTTTCATTACACAGTACAACATTTTCATTGATTTGGAACTCTATTCTGAGAACTGCACACGAAAGTAGCCCCTAAAAGAAGAAGTTCTGCATCATTCGTTTTTTCGAGTTACATGCCAAAATGAGGTAGTTTATTCTTAAAGTCAAATCTCGTTTAAAAATGATAAAGTGAAAGAGTGCTTGTCAATATGTTCTTTTCAAGAACATTAAATAATTCATCATAGAAGTTCTATAAAAAAAGAACGATTAATAAATTCAAATATTTTGACTGTTTTTTTATGTCGTACTATCGAAAATAACTTTCAATGTACTAAAAAGTACTTTTATTGTAGCAAACAGTAATATTATTGTAGCAACAAATACTTTTATTATAACAAAAATAATTTTATTGTAACAATATGTACTTTTATTATACCAAAACGTTCTTTTATGGTACCAAAATTTACTTTTATTGCGTCCATAAATATTTTTATTGTGTCAGAAAACACTAATTTCGCTGTACCAAAAAGCACATTCAATGTACTAAAACGTACTTTTATGGTACCAAAATTTAATTTTTATGAGCAAGTACTTTTTTTGTATTACAAAACGATTTTATTGTATCAACAAGTATTTTTTTTTTGTATCAAAAAATAATTTTATTTTATCAATAAGTACATTTATTGTACTAAACTATTGTACAAAAAAACTAAATGTTCAAAATTTAAAATTTGGGATTTCACCGCCCAAAGCATAGACAACATTTGACTGTACAAACAAATACTTTGATTGTTCTTTAATTGTATTAAATTGTATTTTTATTCTACAAAAAAGTACTATTTTTTTTACCAAAAAGTACTTCTATTGTAGCAACAAATACTTTAATTATATCAAAAAGTAATTTTATTGTACCAACAAATACTTTATTTGTATCTAAAAGTACTTCTGTTGTACTAAAAAGTACTTTTGCTTTACAAAAGTTATTTTATTTTACCAGAAAGTTCTTTTGTTATATAAAAAAGTACTTTTATTGTACAAAAAAGTACTTTTATTGTACCAAAAAGTACTTTTGTTATATAAAAAAGTACTTTTATTGTACAAAAAGTACTTTTATTGTACCAAAAAGTACTTTTATTGTACAGTAAAGTACTTTTTTTGCTCCAACAAGTATTATAGTTGTACCAATAATAATTTTTTTGTACCAGAAAGTACTTTTATTGTACCAAAAGATAAATGTATTGTATCAAAAAGTAATTTTATTGTACCAACAAATATTTTCTTTGTATCAAAAAATACTTCTTTACTACCAAAAAGTACTATAGTTGTACCAAAAATATTTGTTTTGTACCAGAAAGTAATTTTTTTGTACTAAAAAGTACTTTTATTGTACCAGAAAGTACTTTTATTGTATCAAAAAGTACTTCTGTTGTACTAAAATTAACTTTTGTTGTAACAAAAAGTACTATAGATGAATAAACAATATTTTTTTGTTCCAGAAAGTACTTTTTAGTACCAATAAGTACTTTTATAGTACCGCAAAGTACTTTTGTTGCTCCAATAGGTACTTCTGTTGTATCACAATGCACTCTTGTTGCTGCAAAAAGTACTATAGTTGTACCAACAATACCAGAAAGTACTATTATTGTACTAAAAAGTAAAATTATTGTACTAGAAAGTACTTTTATTGTATCAATAAGTACTTTTGTTGTAACAAAAAGTGATTTTATTGTACCAGAAAGTACTTTTATTGTATCAATATGAAATTTTATTGTACCGCAAAGTACTTTTGTTGTACCACAAAGTACTATATTTCTACCAACAATAGTTTTTTTTTGTACCAGAAAGTAAATTTATTGTACCAAAATGTAAATGCATTGCATCAAAAAGTAATTTTTTTGTACCAACAAATAAATTATTTTGTATCAAAAAGTACTTCTGTTGTACTAAAAAGTACTTTTGTTGTACCAATAATAATTTTGTTTGTAACAGAAAGAACTTTTTTGTACTAATAAGTACTTTTATTGTATCGCAAAATACTTTTGTTGCTCTAATAGGTACTTCTGTTGTACTAAAAAGTACTTTTGATGCTCTTAAAAGTACTACAGTTGTACAAAAGTACTTTTATTGTACCAGAAAGTTATTTTATTGTACCAACAAATACTATCTTTGTATCAAAAAGTACTTCTGTTGTACTAAAAAATACTTTTGTTGTACCAACAATAATTTTGTTTGTACCAAAAAGTACTTTTATTGTACAAAAAGGTAAATTTATTGTACCAAAAAGTAATTTTATTGTACCATTAAATACTCTCATTGTATCTAAAAGTATCTGTATTGTACCAGAAAGTACTTTTAATGTACCAAAAAGTACATTTGTTATGTCAAAAAGTACTTTTATTGTGGCAAAAAGTACTTTAATTGTACCAAAAAGTTCTTTTGTTGTACCGAAAGGTACTTTAATTATGTCATACGTTAATTTTATATTACCAAAAATTACTTTAATTGTACCGCAAAGTATTTTTTTACAAAAAGTACTTTTCTTCTAACGCAAAGTGTTTTTGCTGTACCATACACTGTTAATTATCATTAATGCCATTTTAATGTACCATAGAGATTTAATGGACTTTCAGACATTTATTAAAAATACTTGTCTGCCTATTTTCTAACACATTCCGTGTAGTGTTTTGATTTTTCCTGAGATTTTTTTGTATTATAAATCTGTTGTTAATGGACCTAATTGTGTTTGTTAAGTTTTATTGCGTTTTTTATTGGCGCTTAATATACACACCCAAAAAATTATGTTTGTATCGCCTTATGAAAGCTGTCTGTTTTCAATTATGTTTGGCTATTTATCACAATTTTTCTGGGTGGAGGAAGAAGCCTTCTTAAGCACATAGTATATAACATTAAGGGCATTCATGTAGTTGCGAATATTGGTGGTGGGGTAACATTAGCATCATTACAAATGGTAATATGGTTTATCAATTTAAATAATTAGAATATGGTTTACATATAAAACAATTAAATGAATTCTTGTTTTGTTGTAAATGTATTATTTTTTTCATTTAATTTTATAAAATTACAAAATATATAAATAAATGGAATTTAAAGAGAGACAATTAATACTATTCAGTGCTTCAAGAAGAGTTACAAAATTACAATCCTTAAAAAATTTTAAGAATTTTTAAATCTTCTAATATTTATAAATAAATGGAATTTTAAGGGAACAATTAATACTTGTCCACGTCTAAAGAAAAGTTATGAATTATGAAATTCTACTAAAAAAAAAAATTTCCTAACTTTTTGTAAAATAGATATGTATACATTCTAAACAAATATATAAGAAAATTAATTATTGATTATTTATTTAATTTTTATAAAATAAACTTAATGCTGTCAGTGTCGCTAGGAAAGTTAAGAATTTTCGGAACATTTTGTAAAATATGTAAAAATTTGTTCTAAAAAACTATGTCAACACATTATTTTTCAATTTTCTCTAAATCTTAACCATCTCGTAAAAACATATGTGACACATATGTCTCCGCAACAATTATTTTAATGATTCCTCCAATTATCATAAATAAAGCGCAATAATACAAACACTCTTCACTTTAAATCCCCAATGGGTCATTACAATTTAACGGTATACGCAAAAACATTTAAACAAAATAATGATCAATTAAAAAATTTACGATTTTCCCGCTTCTGTACATAATAAACAATTGTTATAAACAAATTAAAATTTTTGAAATAAGAAAATACAAACAACACAAGTCTAAATAAACGAAATTGACAATACCACCCTATGAAACTATGTACATATATAACCTCCCACTGCCGCTACCCAACTAAAATGTTTAATAAATCAGCGACGCGTGCCAAAAGATAAGAAGAAACCGCTAAAATCCTACAACACAAAAAACTACCAGAATAAACAAATAGAACAACAATATTTTGATTCAAAACACTAGCAACAATCGCACCATATTAATAATGTAGAATTGATCTAAGACAAATTTGTTAAAAGATTAGAAAACTATTTCTATTAATCTGATGGGGGGACTCCGTAAGCGATTTATTTCTGCCTCTATGAGGAAGCACTAAATAGCATCTGGGAACTTTCGCAAATGTAAAAAGTGTGTGCCAAAGATTTTCAAATGTTGTTTAGCGTTAATGGCAAGTGAAATTCAAGATGATTATAAAGGGAAGGGGTTCAGTGATTAGTGAACCATTAGCAAAATGAGTAATAGTTATCAGACAAGATACAAAATTGAATGGAAGTTTTTTTTAAGGATAGGGCCAATATATACATTTTTTTATAAAAAATTGTTTTTCGAGTTGGAACTTTTTATATAGACTAGTAACTTAGAACAAGTGAAGAATTTCACATTACAACATTTTTTCAGCTTGGGACTCAATTCTGGGAACTTTAGGTGAAAGTAGCCCCAAAAAGAAGAAGTTCTGCATCATTCGTTTTGTCAAGTTACATGCCATAATAATTTAATATCGATATGAAGTTAGTAAGTCATTTGTTGCTCCAAAAAGTACAATAGTCGTACAATTTTTGTACCAATAAGTACTTTTTAGTACCAGAAAGAACTTTTATAGTACCGAAATGTACTTTTATTGTCCCAACAAATACTTTCTGTGTATCAAAAAGTAGTTCTGTTCTACTAAAAAGTACTTTTGTTGTACCAAAATGTACTTTTATTGTACCAGAAAGTACTTTTATTGTACCAAAAAGTAAATTTTATTGTACCAACAAATGCTTTCTTTGTATTACAAAGTACTTCTGTTGTACTAAAAAGTTCTTTTGTTGTATCAATAATTATTTTATTGTACCACAAAGTACTTTTGTTGCTCCAAAAAGTACTATAGATGTACCAACAATAATTTTTTTGTGCCAGAAAGTAATTTTATTGTACCAAAAAGTAAATTTATTGTATCAAAAATTAATTTTATTGTACCAACAAATGCTTTCTTTGTATCAAAAAGTACTTTTGTTGTATCAATAATAATTTTTATTGTACCACAAAGTACTTTTGTTGCTCCAAAAAGTACTATAGTACCAACAATAATTTTTTGTGCCAGAAAGTAATTTTATTGTACCAAAAAATTAATATATTGTATCAAAAAGTAATCTTATTATTCCAACAAATACTTTTTTTGTACCAGAAAGTAATTTTTTTGTACCAATGAGTACCTTTATTGTACCAGAAGGTTATTTTATTGTACCAACAATTACCATCTTTGTATCAAAAACTACTTGTGTTGTACTAAAAAGTACTTTTTTTTGTACCAAAAAAGTACTATTGTTGTACCAACAATATTTTTTTGTTACTAACTTCAAATCGATATTAAATTATTATGGCATGTAACTTGACAAAACGAATGATGCAGAATTTCTTCTATTTGGGGCTACTTTCACTTGCAGTTCTCAAAATTGAGTCCCAAATCAATGAGCTGAAAAATGTTGTACTGTCTAATATCTCCAATTTTGTAATATGTTTTTCTTAAAAAAAAAATATCCCTAAAACGGAAGTTATCCATTTAAGCTGCACAACAAATACGAAAACCTGAAATAGTTTTCAATTAATGAAGCCCACGTACATATGTATGTACATAAGTAATTAATATGCTCAATTTATTAAAGTCCACCGTCACAAATGACACACTGGCACCCCGACCGAGTACATAAATCGCCTTCTCGACATTTTGGCAAATTCTAAATTTTCTAGATGTTTGCAGACGGCTGTCATTTATGTGTCAGTTTATTGTCACTAAATTGTCATGATTTGTTGTTAGAGTGTCATTTGCGTGTTGCTCGTCTTGTTTTTAGATGTTGTCGTTGTTATATTGTGTAGAAAATTATGAAAATTTATGTTTTATTATGTTATTCGTTTTTTCTTGCTATTTTTCCCCGTTTTGTTTGTTGAATATTTTTTGGCAATTTTTCAAAACGCAGCACCAACTTTATTGGTGCAGTTTTGAAAAAACGAAAAACACAACAACAACAATGTTTTGGGGTGCAGTGTGTTTTTTGTGCTATAATGAGCATAAAAAAATTTTTGCTTTCATTGGGCCTATTATATGTTGCATATTAGATGTTTTGTTACAATCTGTTGTTGTTATTTTGCCTAGTACTGTTTTTTTATTTTTGGTATATTTTCGCCTCCCTATGTAATGAGTTTTTGTTGCATTGGACGATTTGCGGTGTTTTTTTGTGTTCGTTCGTTGCATTTGTGGCATGCCCCATAAATTGGGCATTTAATGTATTTTGACACTTGTTTACATTTGCTTTTAATTGTACAATAATATTTTTGCTGTTACAAAGTTGATTGCTTCGTTGCACACAAATGAAATTTTAAATTGTTTGGGCTGCCCAGTGGTGTCTTTAATAAAGTTGTGAATTATTTAAATAGAGTATTGTAATGAACTTTGAGAGAGATATTAGGAGTTTGTCTGAATTTTTGAGGAGTTTAATGTTTAATGCTTAAGAAATTGTTAAAAATTTCACTGAAATTTCTTAAAACTAACTTAAATTCCTTTTATACCCCATGAATACGATATGAAATAGCTGTTGTTGAGAATTAACACGCTTCCTATTTTTAGATTCACAACTAACGGCCTCAAGTTGTTTATCGACGAGTGCGAACGTCACTGTTTGAGAAGCTCTTTCGGCGATTTTGAAATGTTAAAATCACAAAAAGAGGTCAAGGTCTTAATATAATTACCACCGCCTGCTTAAAAAAGAAATATTTAATGTCAATATAAACTTGGCACACTAGAAACTTGTGATTACCCCACTAGAAAAAAAAAGTCATTCTCAAAGATTCACTTATGCAGTTAAGTAGGAGATGGTGATAAAGCGCTTTCCGAACATGTATTTTTAAAGAATTTTAATTTTAAAGAAGTTGTCTGAGAAACTATTAGTACAAATTGTAATGTTCCGGAATTTGTATTTTTTGTGTCGGATTCTCAAAAATTACACTTCATATTCCAAAAAGTACTTTTTCTTTACCAAAAATGTGCTTTCACTGTACCAGACTTTTATTGCACTACAATGTACTTTATTGTACCAAAACGTACTTATATTGCAGCAGTACATATATTTTGGTACAACAAAAACACATTTTGGAACGATAAAAGTACAATTTGTTATAATTGTTGATACAATTAATGGACATGTTGGTACAATAAAAGTACTTTTTGATACAATAAAATCACTTTTTGATACAAAAAAAGTACTTTATGATACAGTAAAAATACTTTTTGCTATAATAAAAGTTCTTTTTAGTACAATAAAAGTACTTTTTGATACAATAAAAGTACTTTTTGATAAAATAAACGTCCTTTTAGATACGATAAACGTACTGTTTGATACAATAAGAGTACTTTTTGATACAATAAAAGTACTTTTTGATATATCAAAAGTACTTTTTGATATAATAAAAGTTCTTTTTGGTACAATAAAACTACTTTTTGATACAATAAAAGATCTATTTGGTACAATAAACGTACTTTTTGATACAATAAACGTACTTTTTGATACTATAAGAGTACTTTCTGATACTATAAAAGTACTTTTTGATATAATAAAAGTACTTTTTGATACAAAAAAAATTACTTTTTGATAAAATAAACGTACTTTTTGATGCAATACTTACTTTTTGATATAATAAGAGTACTTTTTGATACCATAAAAGTACTTTTATACAAAAAGTACTTTTATTGTGCCAAAAATGACTTCTATTGTATCAAAAAATACTTTTTTATTGTGCCGAAAGTGTACTAAAAAGTACTTTTATTGTGCCAAAAACGACTTATTGAACTAACAAGTTATTTAATTACACAAAATAGTACTTTTATTGTTTTAAAGTAATTCTATTGTCCAAAAAGTACTTATATATGTACAATATAAGTACTTTTTGAATCATAAAGTTTTTTTACTATAAAAAGAGGTTTTTAACATCTCCGAGTACTTTTATTGTACAAAACGCTATTCAATTGTACTAAGAATAACATAAATGTACCTTTTATTCAATGTTGTCTATAAAAATTTGCAAGTACGAGAAAATTGCGTCTATTTTATCACAAATTACTTTTGTTATACCAAAATTGACTTATATTAGGCCAAAAAAAAATTTTAAGTAAAAAGTACTTTAAGTGTATCAGACAGTAAAATAAAAATAATATTATTTTACCAGTATTTATTTTTATTATACCAAAAAGTACTTTTAAAGTACCTAACGTACTTTCATTGTACAAAAATTGCATTAATTGTACAAAAAAATGTTTTTGTTGAATCAAAAAATTCTTTAATTGACCTAAAATGTACTTTTATTGTATTAAAAATCACTTTTATTGTACCAAAAAGTATTTTTTTTGGATCAAAAACTGATTTTATTGCCTCACCAAGTACCTTTAGTTCAATGTTTCAAAATTTGTTTTGCTGTAACAGAAGATTATTTAAAAGTACAAACAAGTAATTTTATTATACCACAAAGTACTATTATTGTACCACAAAAGATTAATATTGTAGTAAAAATAACTTCTTTCCACCAAAAGTACTTTGATTTTATGAGAAAGTACAAGTAATATAAAAACAAAAAACACTTAATTTTATTGTACCAAAAAGTACTTTTTAAGTTACAAAAAAGTACTTTTTATGGAACTAAAAAGTACTGTTTGTGTACTTTTTATTGCTCCAACAAGTTCTTTTATTATACCAAAGAGGTTTTTTATTGCATCAAAAAGTTTAATTGTGTCCTTTTAATTGCGGCAAAAAAAAAATTTTTTTGTTGGTACCAACAAGTTAGAAAACTTGATTTAGACAAAACCGGGTTAACCAGATTTTCAAGTTCTTTTCTTAAAATTCACCTAGTTATTTGTGTAAAACTACCAAGACACATTAGCTGCACCAATCACATTTTTGTTGAAATCTCTTGCGTCCTCTTTTCAATCACAACCTTCAAATGTTATGCCTTGGCCAATCAACCGCATGTCAATAGTTAATCTTTGTAAGAACACAAATATGTATGTATGTTTATTAGGCTGCGTCTCACTTGATTTCGTTTTTGATGTGACAACGCCATCTGCTAGCAAAATATATTTTAGAGATTTTATCATCATTATCAATTTGCCAATCGTGTTGATGATGATCGTTGACGTCAACGGGGAGGGCTAGAGAAATTATGACATTTATTGATTGTTATTTTTGAAAACGAGGATGGTGTAGAGCATAAAATTAGACTAACATACTTTGGTGTTATTGGTGTATGTCAAAAGATCTAGTAGCTCAAAGTTATTTAAAGAAAATTCAATAAAAATTTAAAGGAATTCACATCAAAAATTGGAAAAATACTAAAAATAACAAAGAAATATTTTATATTAATTTCCTCTTTAAAGTTTTATAGATTTCTACAACGACTACATTTTATTTTACATATTCTGTATAATTGTTGTGTTATTACATATTATTATCGTTTAAACTCCGTCACAACTTTACCTTGATGTGTTACAATGGTAAATGATGACATAAAATTCAATGGCAGAAAATCGCAATTATTTAATCCTTCATTCTCTGGTATAAGGGTTTCGTTATAATACACCTGGGTCTTTTCGGGGTGATCTCGTTCCGATACGGTAACTTTATAATAATTCGGACGATAGAAATATGTGAAATCCTCCCAAGTTGCTTCGGGAGCGTCGGGTTTCTCGGACAACCAACTGAAGTTCATGTTGGTGTTGTTATATGTTGTGTTTAATTATTGTATTTGTAGGAATATTTTCGTATTTATGTTAAAAGTTTGTTGAGTTTTGTTTTTTAGTTTTGTTGTATTTGTTTGACACAAAAGCACGCACACACAGTAAAATTTAAAATAAAGACACTTAAAATTTAGATTAAAATTATTTTTTTAATCAAAATTCAAAAAAATATGTAATATATATGGTATAATAAAATAGCATGTAAGTAATTGAAAAAAGAAAAAGTACAAGTATACGGTTAAGGGATTTTTTTTTTTACACAGTGTTGCCTGTCAACTTTGCGATAATAGGAAAACAGAAAATTTCCATGTATCATATATATGAGTATTTCCTAGCGTAGCAGACGCAGAATCTTGATTTACGGGAAAAACCTGGTTTTTCGTACTTTTTCGCACTTATAAGCAAGTAACGCGGATAAATATTAACCGATTTAAAGTTTCTCAACGGATCTGGGAAGAAGAGACATTCCAACGATACATATAGTTTGTTTTGTTAAAGTTCACCAAATGCAAAGTATGATTACAACAACCTAAATGGAAAAATATTGCAATTAATTACTATGAAATCGTTCGTCCTTCCGCTGGAAATACCCACATATAAATATGTAACATATAGTTTTGGTACAGCTAATATTTATTTAAATCCTTTTGGCGCCACCTATTGAACGTTAAATGTACTATTTTTGACAGTTAAATTAGGATAATTGCTTACAAGATATCAAATATAAACAAATTATAAAAAAAACACAAGTTTGTTAAATAACATGTTCCAAAAATGTAACTGATTGGACTAATTGCTATTTCCATTATTTCAATTGATCATAGAGATCATATTTCAGACTCTCATTTTTGTCCTACTCTAATACATGACTTTAGCTATAGTTTCATTGATATCGTTTGAAGTTACGATTAAAAGCTCTGCCCTTGCAATATTAGCAATGAATTTGGAGGAATTATGTTAATAGCCAAGGAGACAATTCATGTTAATAGTCAGGGATAGAGGTGAAGCCCGAAAGTTCTACCAAAAGGTAAAAAGCAAAGGTTTTGGAACAAGGATCCTCACCAGTAAGGATAGAGACGGAAATCTGGCCACGGACACTCAGATCGATCTCTATTCGTTCCCGAAGTCAGTGTGACGAAATCACACCAATCATAGACGACGGAGTAGATTGTCCACCACCGAGCCATAACGTGATCAGCACGGCGATCGCAAGGCTTAAAAATACACAAATACATGTGTTCATCGACTAGAAAGCCCAATACGACAGAAATTGTTAGATGCTATGTCTGAGTTTGGTATCCCCGCGAAGCTGATACGACTTTGCGGGATGACACTGACTGACACGTAGTCTTCAGTAAAAATTTACAAAAACCTGACTTAGCCATTTTCTACCAAGCGAGGCTTTAGACAAGTCTGTCTTGTAATCCCATTACCACTGATTGGAGATGATCATGCGGAAAGCTGCAGTAAACAGGAATGGTACCATCTTTAACAAAAGCCACAAGTTGCTCGTGTTACTGCGACCTTTTCGGGCATTGAAAAGCAGTCGGCGAAAGTGGCTCTGGTGAGGACAAAACCAAGTTATTAGTTTCAAGGAAAAAAAAAATTGACTCGTCTGGGACGCTGCGTGATCGTTGACAACTATAACTTTGAAGTGGTAGTTAATTTTGTCTACCTTGGCTCCGCAATAAACAAAAATAATGATGTTAGCCTGGAAATCAAAAGACGAGTTTTAAATGCAAACGGCTGCTTCTATGCGCTGACCAAACGATTAAATGTCAATGCACTCTCTCGAAGAACTGTACCAGACACTGATTCTAGGCGTCTAAGAGAGAAAAACATTCGGACCCATCATCGTTAAAGGCGAGTATCGTCGTCAAATCAACCAATTCCACCTCGAAAAGTCTTGGTCAATAAACTCGATGGGCGCCACAGGAAGGGGCGATCAAAACTTCGTTGGATGGACCAGGTGAAAGAGCTGTTATTTACACTTCGTGTGACTAACTATCTACGGAGCGCAAAAGACCGAAGCGCTTAAAATTCTTTTCTACTTGCGGTTACTGATAAATTAAAGAAAATTTTAAAACTCAAATTTAAATTTAACGCACTCATAAAAAAAAGTCGAAATAATTATAAAAAAATAAATATTATTGCCTTCAAAAAACAAATTACAAAAAAAATCGAAAATAATATAATTTTAAAAAATTCCCGAATAAAATGCAGTGGTTTAAAAAAAATTTAAAACAAAAATTATATATTTATAACGTTATTTTGTTATTAAGTTTGTTTCTGTTCAACCATTTTTTAATTTTTTATGATTCTTATTTTAAAATCTAGCTTGATAAATTTTTTGTTGTTCTGTCTTTATTTTTTTTTTTTTGGTTAATGTTAAATGTTGCAAGAATTGGTATACAAAATATTGTTTTTTTTATTAATGACAAAAATAAGATATAACTAATTGCCTAAGTTATTCACTAAAGTTAGAATTTTATGGAAAATTATTTACAATAATTATAAACAACAAATCTTAATAATTTTAATAAAATTACAAAATAAGTTGTTTTAAGGAACATTTTTTCTAATTTTTGTAATTTTTTTTATTATTTATGATAAAAATAAAAACAAAAATTAAAAAATTGTTATTAAAAAAAAATTAATTAAAAAAAATTTTATTAAAAAAATTTTATAAAAAAAAGTTTTATTAAAAAAATTTGTAAATAATGCTTTTAAAAAGTTTATATTTTTAACGTTATTTTATATTAATAACATTATTTTCTTTTTTGTATATTTCAGATTTTTTTGTTAAAGAATTTATGTATATTTTTATTAATTTTTTTTCAAATTAGCCAAATTAATACTTTTGAAAATTGTTTAGTCGAATAATAAAAGTATTATTATGGCTAATTTAAAAAAATAAATTAATAAAAATTTACATAAATTCTTTAACAAAAAAGAAAATAATATTATAAATATAAAATAACGTTAAAAATATAAAATTTTAAAAAGTATTATCTGAAATTTTTTTTAAATAATTTTTTAAGTAAAATTTGTTTTTAGTAATATCTTTTTATTAAGATTTTGTTTATTAAAGTTTTTTTTATTAAAATTTTTTTAATTTTTGTTTTTATTTTTATCATAAATTATAAAATAAATTACAAAAATTAGGAAGAATTGTAACTTAAATTCCTGCGAAATGTTATAAATGTGGCTATTTGAGCTATAATCTAGAATTTAAAATAATAGATTTGTTTTTTTTTTACATTAAATTTTTAATAAATAATTTAAAAAAATGCGAAAAGTCGGGCTTAAGTATGTTGCATCTTATCTGGTCTTGTAATTTAGTGTGAAGACTTTTTGATGGTTCTTTAATGGTTTTATAAGTTATACTTGTTGCCTGGAAAGTCCACAGTAGTTAGTTAAAAATGTACAAATTAAATTTTTAAACGTCGTAATAAAAATTATAAGTTGAGAGCGCACTAGATGGATTAACATTTTGTTTGTTTTGTTTTTGCTTTGCCATGTTGCCAATACTGTATTGCTTATCAAAAATATATTTTTGTTTTTTTTTAATTGCTATTAAATTTTAATTGCTTTTCCATTCATTATTTGTTTGTTATTGTGTTTTATTATAAAATCTTGACGTATACTTGTATTTTTCTTTCTCAAATTTTTCGTTGCACAAGATTTCAAAATCTCAGTAATCTCAGAAAACTCACACTAAATTTTCTGTTTTAAATTTAAGTACAAATATTTAATTTTTTGTTTAAATTTTTTCAAAGTAACGTATTTATGTAATCGATGGCTGTCGTCAAAAAGGGTTTCTTTTCTTCTTCTAATATTTTATGTTTTTTCACTGTCGCAGGCGATGTTCGTTTGTTATGATTTCTGTTTTTTTTTGTTTGTTTAAAAATTCACAAATGTTGTTGTTGTATTGGTTTGTAGTCACTTTCACAATTATCCTTAAATCCTTATTTATTTGTCAATGTTCACAACTAAAATTATATTATCTTTGGCTGCGTGTCGTAACTTTATAGACCCGTAAATGTGTCTATGCGTTTCCACGTCCCGAATTCAATTGAGCTTTCGTAATTCCAAATTGAAATAAAGGTCCGACTGTTGGTTGGTTGGTGGTGTCTATCTATCACTCGATATCGATTGATCGGCACAAAGAAAAAAGGAAAAACAGAGTTCTTTGCTTTTCTCAGTGGCGTTGAGTGAGGGAGCAACGGCAACAGTAGCAGCAGCAGCAGCGACCATAGCGACAGAAGTAGCGGTGGCAGCAGTGGCAACAGAGGGCAATGGTGCCATGGATTTTAGGAACGACCATTAGTAAAATCATTAGCATCATCATTATCATCCTCATCATGATCTTCAGTAGTACCACTAGAACACCCAACAATTGATGTTGCTGCTACTGATGCTGCCTCTGCTGCTGCTAATGCCGTGGCCGTGGCTACGACTCTTAGCCCCTTATATACCACTACGACAATGTATAGCTTGAATATGAGGAGTCCATTCCAAACCTATACATTGAAAATTTTTAATTTTTCATCATCTATGTGTATGCTTGTGCCGCCGCTTTTCTGATATTGAGGATTCATAAAGACAACGGCCAAAATATATCATTCCCCGATACTTATAAAATTATTGTCTTTGTTGGTATTTTTTGTTGTTGTTTTTTCTTCTCCTCAATGCGAAAAAAAGCTTTCCAATGAAATCAAAAGATAATTTTTTTCCTTATTTATTAATTTATGATGCTGTGTGGTGAAAATTGCTCATTTCCATCAGGCAACACATAAGCTGGCGACTGTTGCAAAAAAAAAAAAATCGACGTGGAGGGCAGCAGCAGCGGTAGCAGCATAAAAACGAATTTATATTTTGTCATTTTATCATTTTATGTTTATTGATTTGTTTTCGAAATACCAACACTCTTGAGTTACTTTTGTCATTAAATAAAAAACAATATTTATCTCATAATTTTCGAATTTGCAACTACAAGAAAGAATTTCAATTTCCATTCGATTTTGTGGCATACGACGTCTTACATACATACGTTCATACGTACAAAACGCAAAATTAGTGAACAAGGTGCAAACATTATTAGGTAGATGTACATACATTTATCTATATAAATATATAGATGTTTTTTTACATACATACATTTATCGATTGATCAAATCGTTTAGTGATCCATTGGTTAGCTTGGCTAGCTGGCACAAGGAAATATTTGCGTAGAAACATTTATCGACATGTGAAATGAGGTAAAATTGTTGTTGTTGTTGCAATGTTATTTCCATTGGCCAAGTGAAATATTTTTAGAAAGATAGATGAACCCCTATTTGCCTTTACGATATCTCAATCTGAAAAGAGCTACAAATTTGGCTTTTGGTTTGATTGAAATATTCAGCAGTGGTGGTTTCAGAGATTTTTTTTAATAATTTAATTGTCAAGCATTACGAAAAAATTGCATTAAGATTTACAATTTTGCTATATTTATGTGCAGATTAACGGAATTGTAATAAAATGTTTCAATTTTTATAGTATGATTAAGAATTACAATTCCTTAATTCTGTTCGTATAACGTTTCCCTACATAAGCAACAGTTTCACTTTTCCATTCATCAAATGATTTTGAACTGGGTTTCTTTTGCAGCAGTTACAATAAAACTGTTGTACTCCGTGGCGTATGATTTACGTGGAATATTACTTATGATAATCATACGCCACTACTTAACAACATATAAAAAGAGCCTAAAACGTGACAAATTCCCCTATACGATATATACTAACTTCAAATCGATGTTAAATTATTATGCCATGTAACTTGACAAAACCAATGATGCAGAACTTCTTCTTTTTGGGGCTACTTTCAAGTGCAGTTCTCAGAATTGAGTCCCAAATCCATGTGTTGTATTGTGTTATCGGTCTTTATCCCCCTAAAAGTTCGATATTCCGAAAATACCTTCATATCGCATAACTACTTCATAAAGTAAGTAATTAACGTATTGCAGCTTCAGAGTGGCCACCGAATGTGAGCGAGACACAGTGGACGAACTTGCAGACATGTCGTCAAAATGCTCCTCATGTTTTCTGTGGACCACCTACATATGGAGACGAAGGTCAAACCCGTACGCCGACATAATTTTCTTCTGTCGGAGCAGTAATGTTAAAAATATCGTCTACACATTATAACTCCGATTGAAATGACACCTACTGACATCATCACTTACTTCGTAATCAGGCGTGTTATCAAGCTCGCTTAAAACTCTGCTTATAACGTAGTTGCAACTGAAATGACACTTAATGACTTCGTCGCTTACTTTGTAAGCGCACCGATTAAACGGCCTATGACACTCCTACGGTAATATAAGCGAGAGAATCATCACTGATTGCTACTAAATATAGCAACCAGTAAAGGGTATTTGTATCGCTAGATAGCGTACATTCACTCGGATGTAGTCGTTGAAGCTGTAAACAATTACAGAGTGAATGTCCTGCTCGCAGAACACCCTCCATCAGTGGCTTCGGAGGAAGAGGAATAAACACGGCAGACTAAAGTTGATCTAGCCGGTGTAGTCGCCTCAAATTCGTACAGGGCAAGAATTGATGGCAATATGTCGAATACCTATCCCGCCTGCAACCAGGGACCACACGACACACTTCACCTTTTCAAATGCCCTGCCAAACGAATTCAGTTTGCGCGCAGGTCTTATTGGACCCACCCAGTGGAAGCAGTCAACTTCCTAATGGACAACAAGCCATATATACTGCTACAACAACAACAACTAATTTTTGCGTTCCTAGCTTGAGTCGTTTGATCAGAGTGATGGTACCAATTTTATCCTTTTTTTTTTGGAATTTCCCCCCCAAAAATTACGTTTGGACGCCCAGATGGTACCAATTTTATCCCTTTTTGGGCCTTTTTATCCCGAAAAGTACGAATTGCGTAAAATACCTACGTAAAGATTACTAATTCGATAGGGAGAATCCCCACACAGACTTTCGCGATTATAGCTTTAGCCGTTTAGTTTGGGTGATGGTACCAGTTTAATCCCTTTTTGGGCCTTTTTACCCCTAAAAGCTCTCTAGTTCTATTTGACGCCGTGTTATATAATATATTCATGATTGTAGCTTCAGCCGTTTGGTCTCGATGATGGTACCAGTTTTGTACCTTTTTTGCCCCTAAAAGTTCGAATTTGGAAAAATTAGTTCATGCAACTCTCTGATATAGATTTTCGCCATTATAGATTAAACCGTTTGGTCTTGACGATGGTACCAATTTTATCCCGTTTTGAGCCTTTTTGCCCCTATAGGACGATTGCTTATATGGATTTTCGCCATTATAGCTCTACCCGTTTGCTCTGGGTGATTTATCCCTTTTTGAGCCTTTTTAACATAAAAATTTCGAAATTCGAAAAATTGCTTCTTATCGACCAGTCTGGGCAATGATAAGCCATTCAGTCTGTCAATCAGTGACGCAACAATTGTATAGACATATATACCAGAGTACGTATTGGCTCGCTCTTTTCGGCTCTAGGCTCGCGAGCATGGAGCCTCAAAACTACAAAAGAGCTATTGGCTCCCGAGCTAGGAGCCATAAATTTCAGACGATTAAAAGTACTTTTGGCACAAAGTACTTTTTTGTAGCAAAAAAGTACTTTTATTGGTCCAAAAAGTACTTTTATTGGCCCAAAAACACTTTTTGTTGCACAAAGTACTTATTTTGTACCAGAGTACTCTTTTGTACCAAAAAGTACTTTTTGCCATGAAAAAGTTCTTTGGTACAAAAGAAAGCACTTTGTACCAAAAAGTACTATTAACCAAAAAGTATTTTTTGAAACAAAAAAGTACGCGAATACATTAAAAGTACTTTTTGGTACAAAAAAGTATTCTGGTACAAAAAATTAATTTGCGTAACAGAAAAGTGTTGTTGGGCCAGTTAAAGTACTTTTTGGCATGAAAAAGTACTTTGGCACAAAAAGTACTTTTTGGTACAAAAAAGTACTTTGTGCAACAAAAAGTATTTTTGGGTCAATAAAAGTACTTTTTGGCATGAAAAAGTACTTTGGCACAAAAAAAGTACTTTTGGTACAAAAAAGTACTCTGGTACCAAAAAAAGTACTTTGTGCAATAAAGTGTTTTTGGGTCAATAAAAGTACTTTTTGGCATGAAAAAGTACTTTTGGTACACAAAAATACTCTGGTACAAAAAAAATTACATGGTGCAACAAGAGCGGCTCGCTAGCGAGCCAATACGAGCCCTGATATATAGATTAGGGTGGTAGAGAAAATTCAACATTGGATTTTCGGTAATGCCCGAGCGGAATATTGTGCCAGTTGTAATAAAACGTCTATCTGAGCAAAATCGGTCAACTTTAAGGCGTGCCCCAAAGAGGTCAAAGTTCAAATCACTATAATGAGTTTGTCTTTGTTTATTTGCATTTTTAAGTAGCGAATAGACTCGAAAACGGCTTCACCGAAATTTTCACAGAATGAAGCTGTGTGGTCGGTGGTGAAAATAGGGTACTTGCCTTTTTTGATATATCAAGTAGGAGCCTATTTTTGAAACCGCAATATCTGAAGGACTGTTTCACCAATCGCAATTTCACAATCACTTTCACTTTTTCGATATATCAAGTGGGCGTGGCCCCCTATAGGAGCCTATTTTTGAAACCGCAATATCTGAAGGACTGTTTCACCAATCGTAATTTTACAATCAAAATTTGTGTGGAGGCATTTGACACTGAAGTTCGTGAGCCAGCAAAAATGGGGCGGTATCGGATTTGTGGGCGTAGTATAAAACTTGAAGCTTTAAATGCCTGTATCTCATGAACTATAAGAGGTATAAAGCTGATATTTAGTATGTGTTGTTGGTACAGTATGAATTCCAGACAGGGTGGAATTTACATAGAATTTAACATGAACCTAATAGCTTCTCAAAGAGCTGAAGTTTTTTTTTGTCAAACTGTAGGTAACGGTTGTGTAATTCTAAATGTACCAAAAGTACTTACAATGTACTAAAAAGTACAATTTATTGTACCAAGAAGTACTTAAAATATTTCCAAAAATTACTTTTATTGTGCACAAATAGTATTTTTTCTGTACCAGAATATGGTAGTAGTAATAGTCCCTTAAATTCTTCTTACTAAATCCCAAAACGTAATCCACAACATTTTTCTTGGCCTATCGTCTCCTTGTACCCATATTGGTTATTTTTGTTTTGCTCAAACAAATCGCGCTACAAATCCCCTGGAACATATTCTTCTATAAAAATTTACCAATTTTCTTTCCCAGTATCTTTTTTTTCGCTTCTTTTTCTTCCTATGTACTTATCGATCTACACAAATAGTAGATCTACATCTAATAGTACATCCTATAATAGTGATCTAAATTTAATGATGCATTTCATTCATATTTATTCCTGCGATATTAAGAAGAAAAAAAAACAGCCGCCAACAACTAACAGAAAATTTGTGTGAAGCAACCCGTAGTAGTTGTTGTTGCTGTTGTTCACCCCGCGAGCAGTATTCACAACATTTCACATGACGAGCAGCAAAACATCACAAGCAAGCAAGCAACACAACACAACAACAAGCACTTGCTCTGCAATCGGGGGCAGATTGTAGTGATTCTTTCACAAAAATCCACCCTCGTCGATTCAATTGGTGTTGTTGTGTTATATTGGCTAAATCAAATCAAATTTTATTCGCATTCAGCATCACAACAATTTTGATTGATTTGCGCCAATTGCAATTTTTGACACACAAACTTATGGGTTGCTGGTTGTTGGGCTGCTGCTACATACTTACAATACATATATGTTGTGTTAGAGAATTTTCAAAAAATTCAAAAATATCTTTTGTCAAATTTAGTAGTTTGTCATGAGTAGAAATTTGGATTTATTTTTAGTGAGTACGAAGAATATTAAAAATAGAGCAAAAAACTATGATAGAAATAGCTATAGATATAATATTTTGTAAAAGAAAGTAAAAGTAGATACCGGGTATTTTTTGACATGATTTTAGGAAGGATTGAACTATGCCTAGCTAACTGTTGACCTAGCAAACATTGTCCTGATTCCAAAGTTATTTATAAAAATTGATTTTCAAGACATTATTATATGAAAGATACCGTTACTTTTGTACTTAACCGCTCAATAACACTTCCAGCGGTGCACCTCGTTAATGCGCTGCAAAACAGTCACCGGTGGTGATGGTGGTGGTGACATGCGACTGATGCGAAATGAAAAATCAATGCAACAAATGTTTAGCGAAAAAAAGTCATTTAGGAACGACACATCATTTAAAGTAAAACATCATCAAAAGAAATTAGGCGCTCACGAAACGAAATCAAAAAAAAAAACCCCACTCTGCTGGCCACTATTCGTCAGAATACTTTCGATGTAAATATTGTTCATCTTGTTTGCCGCAAGTTGCAGCGCAAAGCTTACAATATATTCTTGGGTTCTTTGCAAAAATATGGAATGGCGGTGGTGGTGGTGTTGGTGGTGGTGCTGAATGGATCTAATGATGAGTTTGCTTGCTTGACTGACTGGCTGACTGGTCATCATTATGGTGTGATGGTGCTGCCAATTTTTGATTTTCAACTATGTTAATAGTTTTCATAATCATGTAACGCATGTGTTTTGTCCATCATGCAAAGAGACTATATATTTCCTACTCAGCACGGAGGCGGCGTCAGCGGTGATGGGTTTTGTGCTGATCTTTTTCTGGCCTGATTTACAGGCAGTTGTGATCAAATGGCCATAAATCATAAATTTAATTAAGTTGTTTGTTGCCATTTTAGTGATGTTGTTGTTGTTGCTGTTTGTTTTTGCCCAAGTGCTTTATTGTTGTTCTTGTTTCGTATGGAAAACAACAATAATAATATTGACAAATATGTTTTGGCATACAGTGGAATTGAGAAAATGTCTAAAGGCAACATTTTTGTGGACTATAAACGCGAAGGAGATACATTTTGTTATAGTTATTGTTAAAAACTATGGTAAACTGAAATTATAGGCAGATTTCTTAAAACATTACTAATATCCTTTATACAGCAAATTCCAAATTTTTGCAATGTTCTTAAAAAATGTACACATTTGTTAGTCGGAATCAAAATCTAATATTTTGGACACTATTCTCGAAATTTTTGGGGGTAGAAACTTCACTATATGAGAGCTTACAAAATGATTTCGTACGACAGCGACATCTATAGGATAAATGTAGTATTCGTCGAGACCCATACATCTATGTCTTGTATGTTACGATTAAGACAGAAACAAAAAAGCAGCGATACAAAACGATTTTGGCTGTTTTTTTTAAGTTGGCTCTAGGTGATCTATAATATTTGCTCCCGACTTTGGAATTTTTTTTGCTGCACTGAAATTGCTGTATGTATATCACCCAAGATATAAAGAAGACATTTTTGAAAAACGTTTAAGAACGCTGAACCGGCAACGGTATTAATATACCAAAAAGCTCAGAAATCCACTGGAGAGCCCAGCATTGCGAGCACAGCATCGCTATTTAAGCCGATGTCCATTTTCCTATTAACCCATAATAATAAACTTACCGTAGCCCTACTGCATCGAATATCCAAAGTCTATCCTCTCTAAGTTTTTTTCTAGTAAGATCTTGCGTCAAGAACTTTTCTACCAGTTTCGGTAAGAATATTGGAATAAATTAAGTATTCACCTTTAATCACATGCAATAAAAAAGTCCACAGGCGATAGATTAAGTATCTTGTACCTTGTTATACTATGTATTTGCTTTGCCAAGACTTCAAATGACTTACTGCAGTGAGCAATGCTTGCAACACATTCAAGACAACACTTTTTGCTCACGTTAAACTCTCTTCTCTCAGAACCAAAACAATAATAACTGTCTGATATGTCAATGAATACAGTACATCATTTGAATGTTTTGAATTCAGCTTTCTCTTATATTGCTAGATAAGACAGACACTCAGTGCTGTCGTTTTCACACGTGAGAGAGAGCAAAATCAAGTTCTTGCTTTTTGATGCTATATCAGAACTTTTTGATATTATAAAAGTACTATAAGACTCAGTAAATATAATTTTTGCCACAATTATTGTACTTTCTAGTACAATTAAGTTTGTTGTTGGTACAAGAAAAGTACTATTTGGTAAAATAAAAGTACTTTTTGGTACAATAAATTGTACTTTTTGGTACAATAAATGTAATTTTTGGAACAGTAAATTGTGCTTTTTGATGCAAAAGATTAAACTTTTCGGTACAATAAAGTGTACTTTTTGGTACAATAAATTGTACATTTCGGTTCAATAAACTTTACTTTTTGGTACAATAAATTGTACTATTTGGTACAGTAAAAGTACTTTTAGGTACGTTAAAATTACTATTTGGTACAGTAAAAGTACTTTTCAGAACAATAAAGTATAAAATAATTTGTACATCTTGGTATAATAAATTGTACTTAATAATAGTTACTCTCTGGCGCAATAAAAGCACTATTTGATAAAAGTAATTGTACTCTTTGGCACAATAATAGCACTAAGTGGATCAATAAAAGTACTTTTTGGTATAATAAATTGAACTTTTCTGTACAATAAAATTAACATTCTGCAACAAAAGTACTTTTTGGTACAATAAATTGTACTATTTAGTATCATAATTTTTACTCTTTGGTACAATAAAAGTACTTTTTGGTATAATAAATTATTCTATTTGGTATCATAAATTGTACTCTTTGGTACAATAAGAGTACTGTTTAGTGTAATAAATTATACCTTTGGAACAATTAATTTTACTATTTGGTACAATAAGTTTTACTTTTGGGTACAATGAAGTCTATTAACTAATTATTGTTTTTTGTACCATTTTTGTACTGTTTGGTAAAAATAAAGTACTTTTTGGCCCAATAAATTATAGTATTTGGTATCATGAATTGTACTCTTTGGTACAATAAAAGTATTGTCTGGTACAATATAACTACTTTTTGGTACCATAAATTGTACTCTTTGATACAATAAAAGTACTGTCTGGTACAATAAAAGTACTTTGTGGTGCAATAAACTGAACTCTTTGGTACAATAAATTGTACATGTTAGTACAATAAATATTACAATTTGGTACAGTAAATTGTACTCTTCCTTACTATAAAGTGAAATTTTTGGTACAATAAATTTGGTTCAATAAATTGTACCCTTTGGTATAATAAATTGTACTATTTGGTTAAAAAAAAATTCTTTTTGGTACAAGAAATTGTACTATTCGGTTCAATAAATTTTACCTTTTGGTACAATAAGTTGTACTATTCGGTTGAAAAAGAGTACTTTTAAGTCTCTGAAGATTTTGGGATAGCCGAAGTTTGAGCACCCGTGCCGCATTCGGCTTAAAGCTTTTAAGCTCCTTTGGGGGGCATAACTCAAGAACGATCATTTCAATTTTAATGAAACAAAAATCCGAAATTTAAGATTTAAAATTTCTTTAATATGTTCGTATATCGTTTTTTTGCATAATGAACAGTTTCGCTGTTAAAAATAAAATTATGAAAAAAATTTACCTAAAAAATTATATTTAAAATATAATATAAAATCCAAAACTGAAAAAAGTGTCAAGTTTTACTACTTTCACGTAATGCCACCTAAGCTATAAACAAAATAAGATATGGATCATAAAAATTGATTATCCCGTTTCTTTTTATTTTACAATTATTTTTGAAAAAATACTTTTTTTCCATTTAGGATATATGGGAGGTGGACGTGTCCTTCGAGATATTTTTGATATAGTTCAATACAGTTGTCAGTAATACATCAGAGACAAATTGAGGCAAATTTGGTTCAATACTAACAACAATTTTTGAAAATATACTATTTTGTCCATTTCAGGATATATGGGAGGTGAGCGTGTCCTTTAAGATAATTTAATATAATTCAACACATTTGTCTGTGGGCAGTATGACGATGTCATCCGCATATATTACTGCCTTTATTCCTCTCTTCTCAATGTCCAGGACAAAATGGTTGACCATTAGTGGCCATTGGAGAGGGATAGAACAATCCCTTGAGCAGTGAGATAAAATCTTTTTAGTACTTTTTTCTCCGCCTATATCCTTCTACACAGTCCCACAGTATAGAAAATCACTTTTGAATTACTAAATTCGCTTGAAATCTCGGCAACAGGTGCAAAACAGCAATTGGCAATATTGTAAAAATAAATGCAATTTAAATTCTTTTTTCGCTTTCATTCAAGCAAACATACTAACAAAAAAATGCAATAAAAAGTAGATCAACCTCAAAAAAAAGCAACAACAAATGTTTTAAAAATTAAATCAAATCAACGATGAAAGTATAAACAATAATTTCGTTGATTAACGCGTTTTTAATGAGATTTTGCTTAAAAATTCTTTAAACAAAATATAAATTATACAAAATTGGTATACAACAGCTCGTTATGCAAAATGACCAATGACCTTTTATTTTTTACGCCGTCTCTTAAAGAGAGCAACGGGTTAACAGGACAATTTATGGCCAAGTGTTAATTTTCAATTATTTGCCAATTGGAAAAATGGATTTATGTTTTGGCTTAACTTGATATTAAATAAGAAATGTGGTTAAAATTGTTCTACTGTGACTTGTTGTAAATATTTTTGGTGTTTTCGTTGTTATTGTTGCCATCTTATTAATTAACTTGTCAACTGTCACAAGAAGAGCGCGTGAAAGTATACATATATGTATGTATGTATATCTATATACAATCTTTAGTACTACATATATTGTTTTGCATTAAATTTCTGTGTCCGTAAAATGGGGTTCTATGACATTACACTTTGTCGTCGTTGCCGTCGTCGTGTAATGCGTTTTGAGTGCCGTCGCCTGGTTGACCAAATCCCGCGTTGAGCTGTTTAGGCGGTTGACTGATGGCTGTCGCATTGTCATTTATAATCATGACAATTTTCATTATTTTTATTATTAAATGGACCATGAATATAATTAATTTTTACAAATTTACTTAAGAATATGCCGGAGAGGCGAGGGAGGAAGATACGAAAGATTAACATGTGATATTTACATTAGAAAAGTGCATACAAAGTAAATATGTAGGTGGGCTTAGTACCAATGAAAAGTTTTTAGAAACTCGAGTTTTTTTGGTTATCTAATAACCGGATTTTTGGTAGCTGTTTTTTGTTAATGGGAAATACACAAAGATTAGGTATAAGGAATTTACGTAGTCGTAATATGCAGTCATACTGATGGCTAGTTCAAGGAATCTTTTGCAAATGTATATTCTTTCTGGACATCCTAAAATAGAAACGGTTAAGTTATCTTTACGAATCGTAAAGTTTCCTTTAAAATGGCACAAATTCGTTATTGCATATTTTGCATATTTATGAACAAAATGCGTTTTTGCATATTTATGCGCATATTTAATCAATATTTACAATAAATGTATTTTTTTGTTGCATATTTTAGTGTTTTTAATGAACAGCTATTTTAAAAAGTAAAACCTATTAACATATGAAAGTAAAAGTTGCTTTATAATTTGTTACATAATATTTATTTGAATTACAAGAAATTTTTACACCGATATCTAGGGGATATATAGGAAGCAAATTTTATTGTGGGCATTTAATATGAAAAAACAATATGCGTGAAAAAATATTTTAAATATTAATGTTTTTAAACGAAAGTCCTGAAAATGACAGTTAAGTGTAAACAGCCATACTGATGACTAGGGAAATCTTATTGAAATGCATATTTTTCTGGACATTCTAAAATAAAAACGGTTAAGTTATCTTTACGAATCATGTTATTCTAAATAGCATTAAAACGTTTTTGCCTATTTTATGAAATATATGTGTTTTTGCATATTTATGCGAATATTTTAGCAAATTTTGCAGTAAATGCATGCTTTTGTTGCATATATTAGCCTTTTTGATTAATAGCCATTTTAAAAAGTAAACCCCATCAACTTTTTGTGGGACACATTTGGGTAAAAGTTGCTTTATAATTTGTTGCACATTATTTATCTGAATTACAACAAATTATTAAAAAATGTCCATACAAATTTTATTTTGGGTATTTAATATGATAAATTTAAATAAAAAATTGTTTTTTTAAACGATTGTCCTAGTAATGATAGCTAAGTGAAAACAGCCATACTGGAGTTTCCTTTAATTGGTTATTGCATATTTTATGAAAAAGCCGCATTTTGGCATATTTGAGCAAATTTTACAATAAGTGCATGCTTTTGTCACATATTTTGAATTACAGCCATTTTAAAAATTAAAATCCATTGAATTTTTGTGGGACATATTTGGGTAAAAGTTGCTTTATAATTCATCTGAATTACAACAAATTTTTAAAAAAAATTTACACTGATATTTAGGGGATATAGAGATAAAAATTATAGGATAACTGGACATCCTAAAATAGAAACGGTTAAGTAACATTTACCAATTATGAAATTTTCATTCGTTCGTTATTGCATATTTTGCATATTTTATGCAAAGTACGTGTTTTTGCATATTTATGATCATATTTTACAATAAATGCATGATTTTGTTGCATATTTTAGCTTTTTTGATTAACAGCTATTTTAAAAAGTAAAACCCGTTATATTTTTGTGGGACATATTTGGGTAAAAGTTGCTTTAT
Source organism: Muscina levida (assembly GCA_964034835.1). NCBI lineage: Eukaryota > Metazoa > Arthropoda > Insecta > Diptera > Muscidae > Muscina > Muscina levida. The sequence continues at coordinate 163,976,341 of OZ035880.1, read as the reverse complement.
AATTTGTTACACAACATTCATCTAAATTACAAATATGTACATAAAATTTGTATATCGCTATCCAGCGGATATAGTGAGTAAATTTTATTGTGTCCATTTAAAATGAAAAGACGATATGCGCGACAAATAAATCTTTGCTCAAAGTCAAAACTGTCTATTTTATGTGTTTTTAGTGAAAGTTTTTGAATTTTTAGTGCATATTATATTCGCATATTTTCAGATTTTAGGCGTATTCATGCAAATTTTATTTGTAATACTTTTTAATTTCATATTTTATGTGATTTTAGTGCATATTTTGTAATTTTAATTCCATGATATATGCGCATAGTTTGGAAAAGATCAAACTTTTACATTTTAGAATGTTTCTAGAAATGCTTATTTGATGTATTGGAAAAAAAGACAGTGAAAGGGCCGAAGATCCTTAGAATAGTACACAGGTCCTTGAATAACTACCAAATTCAATTGATGTCTGAATCAAACATTCTATAACAGTTTTAGCTGGAGTAGCTCTATGTCATCCCCTTTATCGCGATACTTTAGCAACATTCAGGTTAAATTCGAATAGATTCCAAAATAGGTCAAAGGACTTTATAAAGTTTACACACGTTGCTTTGGATACGATTTTTTACACCTAAGTAGTTTAAATCAAAATTTTAACAAACATACATTAGCTACGCTCTGTAAACAGCTGGCTATTTATAAACACGTCAGAATGTATACAAATTCTAAAATCTGTTGTTCATTTGCATAAAAAATTAATTTTCACTTTTAAATTTTCTATTACAGTGAAACTTCGATATTACGAACTTCGTTATAACGAAAAACTCAATATAACGAATTTTTAGCTGAGACCCTTGAAAAAACCTTTTTATTGCAAAGTTTTTCATACAAAAATGCTCTATAGCTATAACGAAAAAATTCTGATCTATAAAGCCTCTATACAACGAAATTATAATTGAGTAATACATACATATAACATTTTAAGTGTGTAAGTCATTATCAAAAGCCTCTACATAACGAAGTCTTGAACTATAGCCTCCATACAACGAAGTCAGAATAAAGCATAAAGCAAAATTAAATTTTAAGCAAAACGGGGAATTCCCTTTTAAAACCAACGAAAGGTAAATGTCTTTGCAGGTTAATATGTAAAGCGCCACAAATTACATAGTCAGTTCTGTGTTGGTTCTTTGTCAAAATGAGTGTATTAAAGCGTAAATCAATTTCTATACGAGAAAAAACAAACAAAAATTACACAATATTTTACTAAAATGTAATAAAATAAAAAAATAAAAAAAACTTAATTTTTTATTTACCTCTTAAATAGTTAATTTTTATTATTATACTTAGTATTTTCGTGTAAAATAGAATTCGGACAAAAAAACTATAGTTATAACGAATTTCTTTCGTATTTCTTTAAATTTCGTTATACCAAGGTTTCACAATGCATATGTATAACGAATCAATAGCTATAACGAAGTATTTTTCGGTCCCCTCTAGATTCGTTATATCGAAGTTTCACTGTATATAAAAAGTTAAAAAAGGGTTTAAAACACTTACCAACAACAATTCCTCCGGTTGTGGGTACAGGGAATTTCTCAAAAGCTACAGTTCTGTAGGCACTTTCACTTCTGCCGTTGACTAATTGTTGTTGTTGTTGTGTAGTCTATAATTTTAATGAAAGGGGGGAAAGGAAAAAAAGTAAAAATAAATTAATTGATATGATTTTTACACATAATTTTCGGTTTTTATTATAAAATAATAAATGGAATCAACGACTAATTCCAAAAAATAAAAGACAATACAACGTAAATTTTTAAACAGACATCCGTAATAGAAGTTTTCATTTCTGTTTTTAACATTTTAATGTAAAGGTCATTTATAGTAGCTAATAGCTAAAATGCAGTAGTTGCGACAGAAACATAGATATAAAGAGAGAGAAAATAGACTTTAGTGTTGGTTAGACATACTTAAAAAAATGTTTTCTGGACTCAATTGGCAAATTGGCTGCTGTTATAATTTAATGGCTCAAGGTGGATTTTTAGCACTATTTCTATATTTTAACACGGTAATATCTACAATAATATATACTCTCACGTGCAATTCTCAAAATTTAGTCAATGAGCTGAGAAATGTTGTACTGTGTAATATGAACTATTGGCACTTTTATCAATTTAAAAATAATGTATCCTGTTATAAAATATTTTTTTTAATAGAATTTTTTTTTAGCTTTCGAAGTTCGAAGTGTTTTTAAAGCAATAATTTCTGTTATGAGGTTTGTTTTGCTCAAGGATACATCCAGAATTTAAAAAATTTTGGTTAAAGATTTTTTTTGTTGAAATTTTTACTTTATCTAGTAATCTACAAAACTTTTAAAATATTTTAATGTAGTCCATTTTAAGCAATAATTTTAGAGCTTTTTTTAGAAATACTTTGAATATTTTGACCCAATAAAGATTTTAGCAGGATTTTTATAAAATTTCGCAATATGTTGCCTCTTGATGCTATACCAACACTGAAGTCTCTGTTTTCTCACAGAGTATATGTTTTAAGGTGCCCTTAACCGTTAACATAAATAGGTTTTTATTGTTTATATTGCCAACACCGTAAGTTAACATAAATGTAAGCTGTTATGTTGCGCTTGACGTAGACAAAAAAAAAATAACAGAAAAGAGAATAGACAATTATAGCATTCGTTTTGTAGCATAACCTAAGTAGATGACGATTTTACTTCCTATTCCTATTGTAAATTTGTGTCATGTTCAATGTCTATATAATTCCTAAAGTTGACACGAAACAAAACTCTATGTTTAGTTTTTAATTTCTGGTCGAGTTTGGGTTTAAAAGGACTTGCAATTTTTAAGGATATACGTTGTTATTAAAATTTTTTGTTATATTACATATCGCTCGTTTTCTGCAAGACCGTCATATCTCAAAAAAATCGATTCTGAGATAAACGCGTTTAAAGTTTTTAATTTACACCCAACTTGTACAAAATGGAGGAATTCAAATAGCTCCCATGCTGAGTGTATAAAAGATATTAACATGAATTTTTTACACAACATGGAGTATGATGTAATGAACAATTCTACATCATTAGCTCAAAAATCACGTTTTTTGAGTTATGACGAGCGATATGTATTTAATATATATTTTAGGGCGATGGGGGATTTTCTTGTTTTCTGATTTTCTGATCGTTATTCACTTGGGAATAACCAGAATCTCTATTTGGAGGTCCGATGGATCACGTGTTCCGCGGGCCATGCCACTAAACTTCCGTTGGTTGATAGCAAATGTTAGAAGGCAATGTTAAGCAACCTAAATGACATGAATGAAAAAATGAAATGACAGAAGTTTTCGAAGCTTAACACAAAGGCTAGTGGCAGACTCAAAAAACTAAGATCGCGTGTGATGGTCTTATAAGCCATTTTACATAGCTTTAAAAAACTATTATGAAAACGAAGAAAAAAAAAAAAGAACCCATACCCAAATGTTGAAGACACCCGCAAACGTTATAAGGGCCATGATTTAAGGATATGTACTTGAAATGTCCGAACTCTCTATAGAGATGGTGGTTCTATCGAATTGGTGGAAGTCCTCGACAAATACAAGGCTGACATCACCGCCATACAGGAAATACGATGAAAGGGACAGGGACATCTCTTGCAGCTGCTATGCAGAATGGCACAAATTTGGATGTAGATTCATAGTTGGCCAAAGACTTCAACATCAGGTCTCACGGTTTAACCCAGTAATTGACCGAAGAACCCGTATACACATCAAGGCGAAATATTTTTACATCACGCTGATTTGTGTACACGCCCGACGAAAGACAGAGACGAGAACCATAAAGATGCATTCTTAAAGCGCCTGAAAGAAATATATGACTACAGCAGTCATGACATTCAAATTGTTCGGGGATATTTTAATGCGTCAAAATAGGATAGGAAGATGCTCTTGGTTCAGCAGTCAGAAAATTTAGTCTACATAACATCACCTCCGTAAACGGATTCAGACTGGTCAGCTTCGTGTTGAGTGTAAAAAGAGTCCCGCATAAAGATATCCACAAAGCAACCTGGATATCTTAGACCAAAAGCCATGAAACCAGATTGATCACATGGTAATCGATGTAAGTCATGTCTAAAGCGTTATGGAAGAGCTCTCCAGCAAACTCTCCTAATTCTGATGTTCCCGACACATAGTGGCAGTCTATAGCGAACGAAAACCCTCTTCAGGCGGCAAAAACCTCTATGGAAGAATAGAGATATACAGGATATAGAAAATTACAGGGATAGAGGTGAAGGCCGAAAGTTCTACCAAAAGGTAAAATGTATAGGTTTTTGAAATAGGGATCCCCCCTGTAAAGACAGAGGTGGAAATCTAGCCATAGACACTCACAGTGTGCTGAATATGAAGAGCGAAAATTGTGATACTCTGCTCGTTACTGAAGGCAGCCTAAGTGACGAAATCAGGCCCAACATCGACGACGAAGTAGATTGTCCATCACCGAGCCAAAACGAGATCACCACGCCAATTGCACGGCTTAAAGAAATAAAGCTGCGGCAGCTGATGGACTGCAATAAGCTGACAACGTGCTTACTCTAGCGCATAAATACGATTTCGTTCAAGGAATACGTTCCAGATGATTGGAATCTGAGTGTATTTGGTTCAAGGAATACGTTCCAGATGATTGGAATCTGAGTGTATTATGATCTGTGCTTAAGAAAGCTGATCCAAGTGTGTGGACAAACTGTCGCGGGATCAGCATTTTACCCCATAATAGGGTAAATTTTGCGACGTTAGGTTTACGCCGTTGTCTACGTATGTCACAAACAACGCAAATGACATACATCACAGCTTAAGACAGATTATCTCTGGTGAGTTCCTTTTTTGTGCTGATAAGTTTAATATGTAGCATACTTCCAGGCGAATTTTATTAAACAATGAAGACATTTTATTCGATTAAATATACGAAAAATAACTGAGGTGCGAGACATAAAATCCCTTTATTATCGTTTTTGCCACTTTTTCTTATCATTACTGATAGCCACACAAAACAAATGCTATAATTTTATGCTTCATTTTGTAAAATTTTTAAAATTACACAGTACAACAATTTTTATCACATTGATTCGGGACTCAATTTTAAGAATTTCACATGGAAGTAGCGCCAAAAATTAGAACTTCTGCATCATTCGTTTTGTCCGCTTGGCTGCCTTAAAAGTTTAATAGCCATAAGATTTTTTTTGCTCAAGGTGGATTTTTAGCGCTTTTTTATATTTGAATACGGTTATATCTCGGTATACCGTACGGAATATCTCTTTTGTGACTGAAGTAGTGTTGTAGATATTAAATAGGAGCAAAAAAATATGTGGAACAAACCTACTTTTTATAACCATGTTAAAATATAGAAAAAGTGTTATAAATCCACCTTGATTCGTATTCCCATTACATTACACAGTACAACACTTGATTTTGGGAATCAATTCTGAGAACAGCACGTGAAAGTAGCCCCAAAAAGACGAAGTTCTGCATCATTCGTTTTGTCAGTTAACATGCCAAAATAATTTAATATCGATTTGAAGTTAGTAAGTATCGTATTGGTGAATATGTCACGTTTTAGGCTTATTGTCTGACATAACATAAATACTATATGGTGGCGTATCATTATCGTAAGTAATATTCCACGTAAATCATTCGCCACAGAGTATAACAGTTCTATTGTAACTGCTACAAACCCAGTTCAAAATCATTTGATGAATGGAAAAGTGAAACTTTTGCTTATGTATGAAAACATTATATGAACAGATTAAAGGAATTGTAATACTTAATTTTTTAAAATTTGTTTCAGCTAACATAAATCGGACTAGTGGCTCTTGAGTTATGTCAAACAAAAGAGCCTATAACGTGACAAATTCCCCTATACGATACCCACTTACTTCAAATCGATATTAAATTATTATGGCATGTAACTTGACTAAACGAATGATGCAGAACTCTTCTTTTTGGGGCTACTTTCACGTGCAGTTCTCGGAATGGAATCCCAAATCAATGAGCTGAAAAATGTTGTACTGTGTTATTAATGCAGCCAACTTGACAAAACGAATGATGCAGAAGTTCTAATTTTTGGGGCTACTTTCACGTGCAATTCTCAGAATGTAGTCCCGAATTTATGTGTTGTATTGTGTTAGTTAAAGTTAATAGGGATTTCAGCAACAATGGGTTGTTTTTAATCAAAACACCATATTGCAAACATAGAGTGAATTTAAAGTCACTAAAATCATATTTTATGTGACAACGCTTGATAGTTTAAAAAACTCAATGGTTAATTTTTTTTCAAATTATATCGTGATTACTAATGAAGCTGTAAAGCTTTTTATCTTTCAAATGGTTTTTTTTTCTATATTTTCTTTTTGAATTCGAGATGTAAGCAATTTCCTTTTTTTAAACCATGGACTGTAATATCTAACCCATTTTAATTTATCAAATTCATCTTTTCTGTTATTTAAAAAAACTCACAGGACCAACAGATACTTTTTCAATATTCGTTCAATACAAAAAGTATCATCTGTGTAAGATCCTGTGAACTTTGTAAGAGAGCGTTACATTCAATGCCATTATTAATAATTTGCATGTTTTTTCTTTACAGATTTTTGCCCTTAACCTGTAGGCTTAAAGCTAAATGAGGAGAGAAAAAAGAAAGCAGAAACACCAAGGTTAGTAAAAAGATCTTGTAAACTTGATATATGTTTGAATTGAAACTCTACCTTTCGCCTTACCTGAGTGGTGGTCTTAATAACCTGTGTATGTTCCTCAATGTATTCACTGTATTGCTCAACAGCCTATAAAGGTAGAAGAAGAACAAGAAGAAAGATAAATTAATAATTTTACCAATACAATAATAATTTATAATGTAAAATTTTGTAAATACCCCTTTTTGATACGTGGAACCACAACAAATTGTTGTTTCTTTCTTTGCACTTTCGCTTTTTTTTCTTTGTCGATTTTTTTTTGTTTAGATTTAGAAAAGTTTGTGATGTTAACTGCAACGCTGTAGATCAGCAATGCAGCAATGTAATTTCGCTTAGCTCTATTATTTATTTGAACTTTTGCTAGGGTGTTGGCCATCTGTTTTGTATTCAATCGCTTTGGTGTTGAGAGATTTACAAGAGATGTTTTTGTTATTGTTATTGTAGACAAGAATTGTATGAAATATGTGATACTTTAATAGGATATATGAAAATGGATAACGGAAAACACTTGTAAGTGTGTGTGATATATGTGTGAATTTCATTGATACTTTGTGAGAAGAAATAATCCAGGGGTTGAAAAAATTTGTTTATAATTTTTATAGATTTTTCTTAAATATTTTTTTTTTGTAGTAAAAACTGTTTATCTTTGATTTTGGTGAAAAAAAAGTAATTGAAAGCCCAGTTGAACCTTTGTAAAAAGAAGCAGAATCTTAAGATAGCATTGTAACGCTTTCAAAGCTCGTCAGCATATTACACGTCAAAATATCACTCGGTAGATTCATATTTATTTCAGAGTTAGTAATATATTTTTTTTAAATGATGGTCACTGTATAATTTTAGAATTACTTATTTTATTTAGCGATAGGTAAAAAAAAATTCAATATTACAGCATATCCTACCCCTGACAAGGAAACTTAAGGCCGACCGACACATTATATTTTCTATATAGTAAGTTTTGAGTAATGATTGATGGGTATGCGTTTGGAAATATTTTATAAAATCAAATTGTTTACTAACATCAATGAAAGATAGAAATCGATTACTTAACATTTTACCAATCAATCATCAAAAAAATATGGAATATTTACTTGAACCTACAAAACGAACATATGAGCTTTTTGGAAATCATAGACAATTGGCGTAGCGTAAACGAGGGTCACTTGTTTTTTTTTAACTTTTTATAAATTTTTTTAGTCCGGAAAAAAAACACAATTTTATTAAGGAAAAATATAAATTTGTTTAGATGAATATTTTTTTTTAATTAAAATGCATATTTGTTCAAAACATTTGTTGAATTAAAGTTTGCCCTAAAAATATGCAATTTAGATTTTAAAACACTTAAAATATTGCATATTTTTAGGGCAAACTCTTATACTCTTAAAGTATTGCATATTTTTAGGGCAAACTTAAATTCGACAAATGTTTTAAACAAATATGCATTTAAATAAAAAAATATTCATCTATAGAAAATTATAATTTTCCCGAAATTTATTGTTTTTTTTTTCGCCCTGATTTGGTAATTTTTTTTCGGAGTCTAAAAGTATTGCATATTTTTAGGGTAAACTTAAATTCAAAAACGTTTTAAATAGATATGCATTTAAAAAAAAATATTCATTAATACAAATTATTATTATTATTTTTATGTTTGTAAAATGTACTTCATTCACATATTTTTACTTTGCATAAGTTTTGTTTTATTTATTCATTAGCAGCTTGAAAATGGGAAAATTATTAAATTACAAACCAAATTCTTTTTGTTACATACATCCATGTTTCTTTTCACTGGTGATGATGATTGTTAAACGAAATATTTTCCAGTTCGACACGTTTTATTCGTTGTCGTTTGGGGGGTTTCATGACCTATAATTTGCTTGTTTTCATTTTTCGAATGTGTCGACAATCGAAGGCAATGTACTCACGATTCGTATGATTTAAGGGGCGTATGTTTTATCGGTAAAACATTTTAAATTTAGATGCTATCGTTTATATAGCAACGATCACATAAAATGCGGTATGTATAAGGATGTGTTCTAGATAGGGTCGCTCTATATGGAGAAAAAAAGTTTACGACATCTAGATAGTATTTATTATGTTGTATGTAAAGTAATCAAAGTTTTTTACATATCCTCAAACAAATCTTTTATATTCAATCAGTTCAACATCAACATTTTGTGCAAATAAGATACCTTCACTTAATTGTGAATAAAAGCGAGACGGATTGATCGATTTCGATGATCTAAAAATAAGACTTGACTAAAATAGTAAGACTTGACAATTTTTTTCGTTTTGGATTTTTTATTATTTTTTAAATATAAAAAATTGATATTTTAAGGCAAATTTTTTAAAAAAAAAATTTTCATAAATTTATTTATAACTACGAAACTGTTGACTATGCAGAGAAGTGATAAATAGACAGATTAAAGGAATTTTAATTCCTTAATTTCAAAATGGGACTGGAAGTACTTGAGTTATGCCCCCTAATCGTGGCTGTATGAGCCTTAAAAACTTTAAGCCCAAATCGGCACAGGTTAACATACTCTAATCGTGCTAAAACTATAGCTATCCTAAAATCTGCATAGATTTATCATTTTTGGGGAGTGGCACCGACCAAAATCTAACATCGATTATTACGACCACCCTAATGTCCACCCGCCCATTTATTAACTTTTTGGCTTGGTGGGGGACTGCAGACGTTAGATCTTCCCAATTGGCTGAATAACTGCTAAGATCTCTGTGGCCCAAATACTACAGATTCCGATGGTTAGTCCATGTAGCAGTGACTTGAGACTGTCTGTAAAATGTTAACAATGTGTGGACGAGGAGGAGAACGAAGCGATTGAACATTTTTTTTGTATGTGTCCCGCTCTAGCCCGTAGAAGGTTATGATACTAAGGCAAGGTTATATAGAGGATTAGTCTCTCTCTTCAGTCGGATCAAGAAACTTAAACTATTTGTTTTTTTCAAAAAATATATCAAAATGAATTCAAAATAGCAGAATGCTTAAATTCACAATAGCATCACAATAACTGTGGTACATTTTTTCTTGTTTGGTTGTGACATCTGCTAAATTTTTTTTTCTTAATATCTGTGTTGAAATGCTGTTTCCAGAATTTCGTTTCGGGAACAATTTTTAAGCACGTAGCTTTTCTCGCTTACTCCCTGAAATATTTATAGCTTAAAATTAAAATCAATTCTATTAAATAAAAATTTTGTTAAAAAATTTACTTATAGTATATATTTTGAATGCAAAAGCTTTGCGGCACTGATTGCATGTGATCTGGCGTCTCCTAATTATAATGTATACTGGATATATACCCAGATCAGATATTTTCGGTTGGTGTAGGTAGGTGCTTTAGCTGAATAATGAACATCTGCATCAACAATGTGTATGTATATACAAATTGCCGAATATTAATTTTAAAGTATCTCTTGTTGGTAGTCAACGATTGATAATGAAATTTTATCTAGTGATTTATGTTAGATGCTGTCATTAAAGTCAATACTGTGCATATGCCACATATTTGCATGATGCAATACTTTATTAATAATATGACAATAAATCATGTTTCGATAGTTATTAAAAAATAAAAAAAAAATTTATATATAAAGCATATTTTCTTTGTAAAATGAAATGTTTCTTAAAAACTTAACTAAAGTGAAAATGAAAATTTTAAAAAAATATATTCTTTATAGAAAATTTTTTTATATTATTATTATGATAATAATATGGTTTTTACAAGAAACCGCTTATATCCAAAATCCCGTATTTTCAAGAGAGAAAAAAATACGAAATAAAAATTGAGTTCATGTTCTACTCGACCAAACCTACAACATGCACTAGGTCACTCCGCAAGTTCCTTAAAATTTTTCCATTCTGGAGCAGGATGTTATTTTGGAAAAATAATAAGACACTTGGAAAGTCTGTCAAAAATATTGTAATTTGCCATCATTTACTCAAAATCAACAAAAAGGGACATAAGCGGTTGCATATGAAAACCACAGCAATATCTTCGGCTTTACCGAAACTCAGATAACCTTCTCCATATGTAAAAAATGGGTATAAAACTAGTTTTTTGCACCAACTATAATTTATTAAATATTGTATGTATGAGAGATTGAATTGTTTATTAGAGCTGAGAATATTTTTATGAATTGTTTAACCTCTAAAAAGGGGAGTTTGCATAGGAGATGGAAGTAGTTCTTGTCCGATCTTGCTCATCTTAGAACTTAACCACTGCTTAGTGGATAGAAGCTTACATACAGAATTTCAGCTAGATAGCACTTCAACTACGCCTGTAATAGCGGAACCATACAGACGGACTCCCCTAAAAATGGAGAGTTTTATGGGAAGTGGGAGTTGTTTTTGTCCGATCTTGCTCATCTCAGAACTTAACCTCTGCTTGGAGGAAAGAAGAATGCATACCGAAATTTAACTCGATAGCACTTTAACTACGGCTGTAATCGCGGGGACAGGCAGACCGACACCCCCAAAAAGGGAAAGTTTGTATGGCAATTGGCAGTAGGTTTTGTCCAATCTTGCCCATCTTAGAACATAACCTTTGCTTAGAGAATAGAAGCATGCATACCAAATTACAGCTCGAAAGCTCTTCCACTACGGCTGTAATCGCGGGGACAGGCAGACCGACACCCTCAAACAGAGGGAATTTGTATGACAAGTGGGAGTTGTTTTTGTCCGATCTTGCTCATCTTAGAACTTAACCACTGCTTAGAGGATAGAAGCTTGCATACCAAATTTTAGCTCGATAGGTCTTTCACTGCGGCTGTAATCGCGGGGACAGGCAGACGGTGACCCCTCCAAATAGGGGAAGTTTGTATAGTAAGTAGGAGTGATTGCTCATCTTA